>JAQQRF010000165.1:0-642174 GCA_030523145.1 Trissolcus brochymenae
AAAAAAAAAAAAAAAAAAAAAAAAAAAAAAAAAAAAAAAAAAAAAAAAAAAAAAAAAAAAAAAAAAAAAAAAAAAAAAAAAAAAAAAAAAAATGATTTCTACATTGAAAAGAACTCTAGCAACACGAATGATGTAAAATTTGTAAGGTGTTTTACAAAAGATTTTAACTAAAATAAAAGTTAAAAAATTTGAGGATATAGATTGGGTGAAATGTTAAATTTGCATTTAAGTAGAATTTCATAGCAAAAAGAAAGCAGATGACACAAGTCATATATGAGAAATGAACTAAATGAATCGATAGATGGAAAAAGGATGAAAGATGGAAGGAAGGAAGGAAGTAAGTGGAAGTTGAACGACTATCGGAGACAGTTTCTTCAAACTGGCGCGCTCGTTTGATCCTATTGCCGAAATCGAGCGTTGCATCTCGCTACTTAAACCTAGGCACTTGCGCTTCTTCCTTTTGGTTTGCTTGCTCATACGAGCTTCCACTTACCGCTGCCACTCGAGATGTACCTATTTTAGCATATTTTACGTGAACTATAGCGCAAGTAATTCTTATTAAAATATCTCTTGGCTGAGCGTTAACATCATTCATGTGCAGGATCGATTTTCAAAAGTGAACACATCCAAGATGACGCGTGGTTTTCAGCCGTGCAAGTCTAAAATAAACCCTTATGTTTAGTTTACTCAGCAAAACAACTATAGCAGAAATTTATCATCGCAGTTTGTGCACTCACTGCCATCGCGTCTTGTGTGTTCGTTTTATAATGCGAGTTGTGAGCTTAAACAAAGCTTTTTTGCAATTAGAATTATGGGTATGCTCTCTGTTTCACGCAGGAGAAATCCCAACCTAATTGAAACATAGGATTTTAATTACGTCTGAGGAACTGAGGATTTATCCATAAGCGTCAATGAATTTAAAACGAATTTCATAGAATTCGAGAATTAAAACGTACTCTTGTTCGCACTTTTATTCTCGTTTTAATTTATTTTTTAAAAGAAAAGAAATTCGGATTAGATTTTTCATTCAAGATTTTTCTTCTCCTAGTAAAACTAAGCCATCACTGCGTGTTCTCAACTTTTACGATCATGAATTATAAACTCCGGTCACGCTGCGTATGAAAGGTACGATGAACTTCACTTCAAGTTCGCTCTCACGGGCGGCGGGTGTTAACGTGAAATATTAATAAAATTCAATCGCAATATTTTGACGTGGAAAAACAATCTTTTGTGAAGAAAAACAGTGGTGTGATGCAGTTGATAGTTCCATTACGTGGTTTCAAAACCGACGAGATCCCGGGAGATTGCTTTTTTACAAGCCAAACAACGAAAACCGTACACTCGAGTCGACGTGTTGTTTAAAACGCGACCTACAATCTTAATGAATGTATAGTATTACATGTTACACTTAACCTTAAAAGCAGCGCGTTAGACCCTCATAATTAGAATGGAGCGACGCATTTTAATTAGCTGATAGTTACATCAAAAAGTTTATATTCATTTTTGGTGCGACATTATGCTCGAATTCCTCGTGCAAAGACAATTATGCAAATATTAGCTGTTATTTGCAAAGCAATTGCAGTTTCATAAAGATGATATTAATGTGAATTTGGCGTGTAAATTATCTTCATTCGTTCCCGATTTACAATAACATAATTACATACTTGAAATTATCATAACATTTATAAATATTAATACTATATTAAATATAAACTGATGTATTTTACCATTTATAATATGATAAATGCATTTTATAAATTAATTTATTTGCAGTTGATTTAATTTTTTGTAAGATTCAATTCAGGATTCTAGGATACGTCACTGACGAGCCATTCTTTATAACGAAATAAGGCCGGAACAAATGAAGATACTTTCCACGCAATATTCTCTGCTGATAAAACCTCGCGTGTACGGTATGTTGGTATATTGCACATCGAAAGCATCGCATCCGGGACCAGCTTTGTCTTCTTTTGTTGTCCCGCCATGATGTCTACAACTAGTAACCATATCAAGCGTGTTATAGTTCGATTTGATTCGATGCAAACTCGGTTCGGATATTGTCGAAAGGTTCGAACGAAAATGCAAACAATCGATTATCATCGGTATCGCTTCGCACATCACTGAACGCATATATGATACTTTTCGGACCACTAACGCCTGTCTATAACGATTTCATAGTAAAACCAACTATAAAAAACGTTAAAATAGTTTTCCATATTTTCACAAAAATGTTGGGCTTGTGAGAATAGAGAAGAAAAAAATCGAAACAAGCCGAAAATATGTTTTTATATTTTTTCCTTGTTAATTTTTTATTATAAAAAATACCACGTTTTAATTTAAATCAAAAGAAACGTCTGACATAAGATATAGCTCCAAAAAATTATAATTAGTACAATAAAATGTTCAACACGAATAGAAAATTTTCAACAAAATAGTTTACCAGCGTCGTTGGGGAAATGAAAATAAGCGGCTACAAATCGGCGCCTTTGGCGAATAAGTCGTAATTTCGTTCGAATTTCATGAGGAAATAATTCCCGGATGTCGGGTTGCAGTCTCGACGAGTGGCTGAAGAATTTCGTTGGGAATTTCTTCGAGGGAAATTGCTGGCTGGGTAAACGACGTATGCGCATTCGCATTATTCTGTTTGCCGCTTAGATATCGGTCATAAATGTATCAGTTGATGCAACTGATATTACCCAGGTTTTGATGCTGTGTGACACGTCTTCTGCATGTTCGCTAATCTTGCAAGAAACATACAAAATTATCGACTTGATATCGGATGTTTTCACGGATTCAATTTATACCCGCTAATGCATCGTGTTACTACTGTAAGTGCCGTCAATCTCATGTGCTTTATGCTTCATTAAATCGTTACGTTGTGATATAACGTCATATTTGAAAAAATTTATAAGATATTAAGAACAAAATTTTATATATAATATATTTAAGAAATGACGTATGAAAATAAGAAAATGGCTTAAACATGTTTATCAATTTATGTCGCACTGGACTTGTAAGCAAAGCTACAATTTGAACAATTTGATATATCTGGGTTGTATTTTATATGAAATATCAATCACGTTAAAATCGACGGGATCTCAATAACAGAGGGAAGTTATTGGCGATGCGATATTTATGAATATTTGACATTACGGGGATGTAGTCATCAATAGGCGGTGAGTAACAAAGTCAGTGCATCGCAATAAATCGCGGTTACAGCCGGTCGTTAGAGTCAGCAGCGCATTCAATGGCTTGGACCAATCAGTGATACACGTGTTACAATCAAGCCTCGACCCCCTTTGACGACTCTGTACATTTGCAGTCGTCCCAACGCTTTGTCACCCCGTGCCACAAACCTCCTATTCTCTGTAACCGCCTTCTGATTTGGCTTGCCCTCTTGATCAGGCTTACGTGGCACATTTGTCAACAGTGGAAACCACAATTTTTTTTTTTTTTTCATTTTTCGAATGCTTTTTATTTTTTCGCAATTGCTCATTTTTCTTTCCATGAAGAACGTGGGAACAAAGGAATGTAATACAGTTTGTAAAATGTTTACTATATACATCTTGAAGTTTACTGTTTTTGATACATTTTTTCTTACCATTTTAATTTCATAATGAAGGGATAATTAGTCTTTTTGCAATACAATGAATCTTTTTCTCAATTGCACTTTGTTCTACGACAAACAAGTTTTGTTGAAAATTTTTGAAAAGTATAGTATACTTGAATGCGCATAAATGCAATGTGAATTCAAATTATTCTTTTGTATTTGCATGGAGTGAAACATTGTATGGATATTTTTTGCTTTATAACATGTGAAGTAGTATAATACTCGTTTTTAAGACACAATAAATGCAACAAATTTTGTTTTCTACTTTAGTGTAATTATTACGAATATTAATGCATAGACAACCTATTTAGCGAACAATTTCAATTTAATACATCTGAACAACATTATACTTCAATACAATTTAATGACCTTAATTAAAGCAGAAGCAAATATTTCTTCATAGTTCCGTGCAAAATATGTGATAACAGTAAGTTATTGTTCACGTCGAAAACAAACGCATTGGTCACCAAGACAGCACTATAAATTCAAGTCACAATCAAAAGTAGCAGTCAATGAAGAAGAAGCAGTAGTTTAAGTCAACATGAAACCAGACAGTAATGTTAAAATGGTATATGTTATATTTCAAGACTAGTTTGAAGTTTTAGAATCTCGTATGGATGAATCAAACATTTAACCTCCAATTAACAAAAAATTAGTCTGAAGAACTAGTCTAAAAACTGTCAAATTGTTTCAAGTTACAATTTTATGTGCTATGCATTATTGAAGCTAAATTTAATTTAAAAAATGCCAATTTAAAAAAAATTATTGGAACTGAATTTACTTATATTTTTAATTTATATACTGATAACGAATATGAATATACATACTTTATGTATATGAATGTTTATAAATCTTTATGCGAAGGAATTCCAACCGTAAAACATTTACATTGTGAAAGTTCAGGTAAGATTTATGCAGCTAAGTAGACAAATACAAACGCCTTATGGGCATTCATAGAGGGAGGCATTACACGCCTGACTAATATCAGAATAAGACAATGATCGATATTACAATAAGGGCTTGTTTGTAAGAAGCCTATTTATAGTTCCAAAAAGAAAACCCTAATTGTACTCTACTCTTTTTTGTAAGTTTTAATTGTATTAGCTGAGTTTCATTCATTTATTTGTTCTCTGAATAGTTTATCATAATTTACATGTTAATTATCGTTGAACTTATGTTTTTTGCTAACAAAAATAGAGCAACGTGACCTAATTCATTCGTCGACAGTTGAACAAAGTCAACGAAAATTTGTAGAATTCATCACAGATTTTCATGCACTCTTATTTCGTGTCAGCTAACTATTTCACAGCAATTTGCCAACACAGCAAATAAACAGCAATCATTCTTGGCATCCAATTGTACAGAGCACCACGGAAGAGCGATAGTGCCAAAAGTTGGATACTACAATAAGAGTAGTTTTTTGTTTGCTTTATTTGACCACTATATATCTTTTCACTTTGTGTACTCATGTCACAATTTTTGAGTATTTTTCTTGTTCGTACCAATGGAATAAATAAAAATGAAATAAATTTGTTATTGAATAATAATGATTATTATTGTTATTGAATATAACAAACTTTATACTTCCGGTTACATACACGGAGAAATATGTATGTAGTAATATACTATTCAAAATGCTAAAAACATTTCAGAATATAATTTTTATGATTTTATGATTATGATTAAGATTATGGTTATTATTTTTGTATAAAAAAAATATTATCTATAATTCTGAAATTTAAACTTCGCCATAAATGGAACATTTCAATTAAATAATTTAAGGGGTTCGCGAAAAGGTTAATATTGATACATATCAATTTCGAAACTTTTCAAATATTTCATTTTGCTGTTTGAAAATCGTAAAATGTAATATGATATGTTTTGACATCGTTAATCACAGATGTTGTTTTGCCGACATACTAGATTGATAGATTTTAAAAGTGAAAGATATAATGGATTTGATAATTATAGGTGTTATAATTATGTGATTAAGTATAGGTGTTAAGTAAAACTGTGAAGTGAAAATAAAACTATGAAGTGATTAAAACTAGAAGTTCTAACGCTAATATGAATAATTAAACATCAAATGAAATCCACGAAGAACAAGTCCCAATTAAAATTAATAAAAAAGTGTTTACAAAAATTAAAAACAAATTTATCACATTAAACAAATAATTAAAATTATCGTAATGAAAGTGTTCGAGCAATAATGTGCAATATCAAAAAACTTTTTATAAATTAAAATATTTATAAATTAAATATAAATTATTTCGTTCCTTATGGATTTAGAGGAACTTTTTACTTTGCTGTTTTATAATTCGAACGGACGCTGAACTATTTGAGCCCAGAAAATTTTTGAGTTTGAATTTCATCCATTACTGTTATATTACATAACTTCATGACAAATTTGTGCGTTGCTACATGTCGCCCTTCAATTTCCATTTTCTTTCCACGGAAAAAAGACACTTTCATCTTGAAGCATGCAACTTTAAACTTTCAACTAAAAAAGCTTCATTCGATACGAATAGAATGAAATTTATGTTTGAAACTGCTATTTATTTAAAGGTATCATGTGATCTATAATTTTTATGTTAGCTTAAGAGATAGCAGCGGTAAACAATTTTCTCAAGTTTATGGAAAAAAACGTATTCGATTTTAAAAGAGAAAGTAAATTATAACTTCGTTATCAGCGGCAATGCTTTCCAAAGTATTATAAATTATGTTAACTGATTTGAGTGAAGTGGGTAAACAAAACTCGAAAACAAATAAATCAGCGTGTACTTGGAACTTTATTTGAATGACATAAAATTTAGAGAGACCTTAGAGTTACTTCAAATACTTTTTCCGCTGATTTTTCAAATGATTTTAAAGAATTCGAATTATATTTAACTAACTTAAAGTCTGCTTACAATCAACAAACTTATGTTTAGTTCGAATATTAGTCTACACCCTTTCTTATAATTTATATAAATTTTATGATATTATTTAGTTTTCTTATCAATTCTTTAAGATACAAAAAATTTTTCTTCTAATTAATCAAGGTATTTTTCATCGTACGCAACGTAAATGAAACCATTTTCATGAAAGGTTTCATTTCAGTTGTATGACAAATGGGATCGTTCATAAAAAAAGGTCGACAACGCCATCTGGACGCCGCAAATGAATTAGAGCGAGACTAGATTAGTCGAGTAAAATGATAGGGAATATCGATGAATGATCGTAAATTAAAAAAAAGTGGAGTACGAGTAAATCCCATGAGACACACGTATAAGTTCCGAACTTATTCATTACACGCTGCCGATAAAACGCGAATAAATTTTGAGCTCTCGAAACCGAAACTAAATATAATTCTCGAAGAAGTAATTTCCCGTATAATCATAGCGACGTCTGCTTCCTCGCTCTTTTCGTTCACTCGAAGGGTTTCTCTCGGCTGATTCTGCCCTGTAAATGGCAGCTAACTGGGATCGAAAATTTTAATAAATGTATTTTGACCGCGTGGACATGAAGACCATTTTCCGGTATTATATATGAAATGAAAAATGAGTTTGAATTAGTAACTCAATTAGAACTTTTTTATTATCATTAGAATCTGTATGGATACATTTTTAACATTCAGCAATTAGATAAAATATTATGTGAATCTCATGTTTGCTTCAATGTTAGGATCACGTTTAAGATTCTAATGAAAATAAATTTAAAAATTCATTTGAAATTAAATTTCAATTAATGTGAGAACTTGAAGCGAGGCTTTAACGAGAGCTGTGCTATTTTCTAGTAGCGCTATAAATGATTACCAAGTTAATACAATGACTAATGGAATTACTACTGGAATTCTTCGATGTCATTGCACACAACGTGCAAAATATCTTTGACGTTGTGATAAGCAAACTTGAACGAACCAGCGAAGTTGAATGAAATGAATAAATAATTTGGTTGTAACCTCTAATGTTCCGATTATAAATATCGGAGCAAAAATCGAATCAGTACTTAGAAAAAAAACAAACAAACAAACAAACAAATCAAAATTCGCGAGAAAAATTCTTTATCGTACCTATGTCGTGTTGAATCAGTTAACACGAAAACAAACACCTTGATTATAACTGTTTATTTTTTTAAAATTATTTTAATCAAGTTTTGTCGTCAAATATTTAACGTAAAACCATATTGTTTTGTCACGAGTTAATCAATTATTTAAAAAAATACATGAATTGTGGCACTCATTTTAAGGTGAAACGTTATAAAAGTGGCGAGCTGTGTAAGTCAGAATTTAAACAATTTTATTTATTATTTTTATTAAAGAATATTCGTGAAATTCGGAACGGAGTTGGGAACTCTATTGATGTCTCTGCATTTGAAAATGATTGAGAATACCGACATCTAATGCAATAACTTGTTTCTATCGCACGGCTCATCGGTTCGACAAGATTGCTAGCGACGCGGATAATAATTACCTCTACACTCTGAGCTTGAGAAAGGGAGTCTCGCGAAGTGGATGACGCTCAAGATTCAAGTGTACCACCATCACTGTCACACCGAGCAACAAAAGTACCGAAATATAATACGTCCACTTTTTCGACCTTTTTTATACCGTTATTGGAATTCACGAGGAGCCATTCCAACCACGTATAACGATAATTTGTACACTCTAATTTTATACTTCCACTTTTTGCGATTGCATGGGTGTCTTCTTTATATAAAGTTTCATCTTGTTTACAGTTATACATTTTCATTATTATTTCGTATATTTTCTCTTTCTCATTATTTTTTTTTTATGCACTCGGATTTTACTGAAGAAAAAGCTGTTTACCGTGACAATATTTTTTTATACTTCTTACCCGGGAATTTTCAGCTGTAAAATGAGTTCTCGACGATTTCAAACTTGTTTTTCGTTGTGAGATGTAAATAATTTTTTTGCTCTCGTCAAAAATATTCGATGTTTGTATCATAGTGAATGATGAAACATATATTTCTTGAAAACTGTAAGCCACGTTTAATAACAATGTAGTAAAAAAATTTTAAGGCCAAATAGGTCAACTGAAAGAGTTGCTGGAGAAAAGTAGGCGGTGCTGAAAATGATTCCGCGCGAGAGATCGAGGCAGGACAAGAAACAAGTAGAAAAGCAAGTTAGCAGAACAATGTGCACTGTAACATTTTTTACGAAAACTCCGAACTGTTAAACTGTTATAAATGTTTATATATATACCAAAGCTTTTACATCATAATTCCAGCCTCGGTCTGGCCATGAGAATACCTTATGGAAAGTAATCCCGATACTCAAGGTTCATTTATATTCCGATCACATTTTTATGTTTATCAGATCAGAAAAGTCAAAAGATGTTTTTCTCAAACATATTGAATTATTTGTTGATACTTAAATGTTGCACGTATGTTTTTTGCATGACTACTCAGTATTATTTATACGAGAAAAATAATGTAATCGAATAACATAAATGGATAGACTTCAATAATGTACAACAAGATCAAATGTGTTCTTTTTCATAAATACAAAAGGGAAGTAAATATTGCTAGCTGGAAAGCCCGGCTTTGCCTGTATTAATTTTAATTTGACATATAGATTCGTTTGCAACTGTTATTTTATAAAAAATTTAAACAAAACTTAAAATACGTACTGTCTTAAACATTCAGGAGTTTGACAGAAGAACCCCTGTTGTATTGGAAATTGTGTTATGTTTAATTAATTCTTTTTCGGATAATCATCAGATACACTGTTAAATATTTGCTTTAAATCAAGTATTAATGAATATGAGGATGCTAATTTATTTAAATTAAATTAAAGTTATGATTAAATTTATAGTTGAAAAAGCCGAAGTCTTTCAGAAGACTTTAAAAAGTACGCTCGTTGCATTAGCTTTCGTTAGAAAGCTTCTGTGTCAAAACTTCTATATGAAAACATGATTGAAGAACAGACGAATAGACAAGAAAATAGACCAAATATTATTATTTTAGTTGAAAAAAAAATATTGTGGCAATTTTGATTAAGAATTAAATTCAGCGCGAAACAATAAAATTGGTGAATCAGTGCGTAAAAATAAGATGTACCTCTGAGTATAACCAAACATTCCTCATTATTTATAATTCGTTGAAAAGTGAATAAAGTTCTACGATGGTGAGCTAAAGTTATGAAAAACAGATTAATTAACGCATGAAAATAAAACTTTGTTCATTAGGGATGCTTATTGGACCTATACCAGAAGTCGTTATCTCTCAACACACAATAGAGTAAACTAGATCAAGAGGATTGGCATGTAAAAATAACAAAAAATATTAACCAATTAAAAAAACAAATTTAACGTTATTTTTAGTTTCATATTTTTTTACTTTTTGCAGATGTTTAATGAATTTTAATATTCTCATTTTAACTCTATTATGGATGTAGTAGCAATCTTGACAATTCATTATACCATTTACAACAGAGTATGATTTAAATTTTCGTATCGTATATATACTCCATTCATACTTTGTATGTTTAAGAAATTGAATTGGAAAGCATTTCAACGTTACATTATTGGTACGAAGTCATTTAAAACTAGTTCTCGACCAAAGAAAGGATTCGATTTTCGAAAAAACGTGTAAGCTCGGTTTTCTATTCATCCAATGCTGTTGAAACACCAGTTAACGTCAAAGTCCTCAGTATCGACTTGAAATTGTAAGAAATATCGGCTCAGTTTCGGTTAATAGTTTTTCTATGTTTTGGGTTTCACTTCGGGGTTTTGTCATTTCAAATAAAACGGTTATCGGTTATCGTTTTCGAACCAGTTCTAAATATTTTTGAATGAAAAAAAATCAAAAACAATGAAAACAATTTAAAGTAAAATCAGTTCAAGTTTGACACATTTAACCGGTATGCAGAAGATGATTTAAAATCAATATGAAATTCAAGTTGGATGTTGAAATAATCGTTTTGACATCACCTTAAACTTCTTTGAGCAAAATATAAAATATCTGATGCTCATGAAATTGAATTTTTTATGCTAGAATAATACAGAATTTATAAATAATTTTGTTTGTTCTACTAAAAAGCTTGTGAAATTTACTACTTTTCCACTTCAAGTGTAACAGACATGAATACTGGCGCAAATATCTGTGCGGAGCATGAGTTTTCAGTTAGTGGATAATAAATTTGATTGGAATTTGAGCTCCAATTAATTGAACACGGGACAAAACATAGTCCGGAAATCGAACAAGAAAGGAGGCATCTATATGCAGCTCAGCAAACGATGCGGGTGCGATAAAATGTGCAGTAGAAAATCTTGTCTCTAGAGAACAAAACGGTCACTGCTGTCAGTAATAAAATACCTGTCTTTTCTTCAACATGACTTATAAGGTATTTAATGTACAATACCAGGTCGAAAAACTTACGATGCTGTCATTGAAACGTACTTCACAAAAGCGTACTCGATCTTATCAGTCACTCGGCAAAGGTAATAAGAGGAACTCATTACCTTCTACAATTGTGAAGAATAGATGCTCTCTCATTTCTTTGGATCATTTTTTGATTTATCTTGATGGCGTTAATGTGTTTCATAAAAGAAGTTAATGAAACCCAAATAATTAATAATACTTCGGAAAAACGACCAATGAAAATCAATGATGAAAAATTAATGAACAATCTACAAATGATGAACATAATATTAAATTGTTTGACCAACTGTAAAAAGAAAAAACGAAAAGCAATGTCATTTTCCTTAGCAGTTTTAAATTGCATTTACTTTTTCATGGCAGCGTAATGAAATTTACTGAGAGAGACAGCTTCCGTTGCAGATTCAGAACATAGCGGAAGTCTACGACACCGTAAAATTACGTGAAGAACCGGAATCAGTTCGCTGGATAACGCTCTAAATAGCATCGTCTTAGCCGACTGGCGATGGATACGTCTGATCCATGTCGACCTTCGCGTTTGCAAACAAATCTCAATATAAATCCTGCGGGTTACGTGGCAAACCACCAAGATCTCACCGCTCTCCATCACCGGAAGACACTGATCAGTTGCTACCCATTAAATTTAGTTCAAGTCATCATTTGTTTCCCATTGTTTTAACAGAGATGTTAATTTAAATTATAGAAAAATTGAACAAAACGCAATAAGTTAATTGAAAAGTAAAAAAAAAAAAAAAAAAATCATCTATGCTGGACGAAAATATCGATGTTGAAATAGAAGTGGAGTCTTCTCTAGGAATTTTGGGTAGAAAAGCCGGCAAGTGCTCGGCGTAAATTGCACAGCCGCTGTCCGAGGATATATAGTTTAAATTTAAGCGTCGGTCTGCCGAGATCCCACGGGCAAAACGAAAATTGGCAAAAGAAATGCTCAATGTTTTCGTGTGGTTAACGTTCAACAGCCACTAAGACCATCTATCAATGCAAAGAGCTGGATTTAAAACAAATTATTGAGATTGCATTGTTTATCGAGTGGAAAGTGTCACGTAAACGTGCAGATTTTTTGAATCTCAACGCACGTTCGCATTGAGTATTTTTCACGTGACTTATGTGTGACCATTTTTAATTTTGTAGAAAGGTTTTTTTTATCGTCTCAGTTTCATTTTTCAGAGTGCAGTTCATTTCAATTTTTTTATTTATGACGAATTCAAGTGAAACGATAGCGCGGATCAACTAAATGAGCAACATTTTTTACACTTTTGAATAATTAATATTTCTGTCTGCTTACTTATCATTTTGAAATTCTGCGAAATATTATAATATTTTCGATGTCATGAAAATTTGTAAAATGTATAAACATCAGTTCAATCAAATTTCTGCAGACAAATTTCTACAACAAAAGAAATTCTTTATGAAAAATCAATTTTATAGAATGCTGTATCAAAACAGACAATCTGAATATTAAATATATCAATTCTCAAATAATATAAACTTTTAGTTATACTTCGCATTCATTTACTTCTCTTTCGGTCTTGCGAAATAGAAATAAAGTTGTAAACTGGTGCGCATATTGCTATGAAACTCCATTCGAAGGTTTGCACTCGTTACCTATTTTCCTTTCATTTTTTCTTATGCATTTTCATGGAGAGCTTTTAAAATATACAACATTCCTTCACCCCTATAAATTTTTAAACGCCACGACTTGTCGTTGACGCATTTGCAGCCAAACTTCCTCTCTCAACTTGAATGAGATATTAAAATGCAAAATCGATTATCGTTTTTATATAAAGAAGGTACTTAATATTTGATAGTTATACAGTGAAAATAATTCTTGTAAATTTATAAATTAAAAGAAGTTAGACAAAATAAATATAAAGTAATGTTTTTTAATGTTCAATATAATAAATCGCAAAGATAAAGCAATATTCAATTTAGTTACGCTCAAATGATAACAATTGTCAAAGATTTTTTCCACTCAAAAGCTCTTGGACAGAAACTGATATTACTCGGACCATATAGTTACACAATATAACTGCTATCACAAGACAAATGCAGAAAGCTTCATTTCACGTCGGCGGTAAGCCACCCGAGTTATTTATTGCGGCAATATTGACAATATTTATGGTTGTAAACGATTTCACGGCGTTAAAGCAATGTTATGCAAGCCGATTAGTTTTGCCCTAAAAGTTTGTTAGCATTCAAGAAGACCTATTCTAATATTTCCTTCTCAACAAAAATAATAATAATAATAATGAAACCAATGAAAAAAAATCTAACAAACCGTCGATATTAAATTGTAAATTTTGATTTAAAAAAAAAAACTAGTATCGTGACAGACGATAATTTCGCACCAGTTAGAAAATCTGAATATCGAGATATAAAAGTTGAAAAAATGTGTTCCAATGATATATTTTGTCATTTGCCACAGTCCGTTTTTGCAATCTATCTCTGCGATTTCTATTTTCATCAGGTACAAATGCTCTGTGATATTCCACGTGAATTGAAATCGATCGTCATGAGAATTTGGCCAAGTTGAAAATCTCTAAAACGTCACCTGGAGGACAAACCAGAAAGAAGAGCTTTTAGCAAAAAAAAAAAAAAAAAGTCGATGAAAACGAACTGAGAATTTTTTTCCGGAAAAGGCAAATCAATCCTTATGTTTGCCAAGAAGTAAAAATGTCATCTTGATTTAGAAACGGTACTTTACTTTTCGTTTCAGTTCAGTTCAATATTCTATTAACATTGTTCATATCGTAAACAAGGAAATTCTAATAAATTTTGAAATATGAAGTCATAAATCAAAAAATTTTTCGAACGAAGGCAATTTTACATATCGCAAAAAAAAATGTTGAGCTTCCATTTATCATTTGATATGTTTCGGGCAAATCAGATGTGCAAAAACTGATGATAGCAATTGGTCAATTAAATATTTTCTTTCAACGTAAAAAATTTTCGATAAACATTCCAAAATTGAATAATCCAACATCGGCAAGCTTTCAGTGCGTTTATCAAAAATTAATTCATTCAAGAACGGTCATATTTTATTGCACTAATCGAATCTCGAGTAAACATATCATTGAACTGTTTAGCAAACATTTCTTTCCCAGTTTTTAATCTAGAAAATTATATTTAATTTAGCACATAAATTATGATCGGTAATAAAATATATCATTGATTACTGCTAATCATTTCAAAGAATGCTTCGATGAATACTTCGAAAAGAACACAGCTGCTCGAAATACTTGGAAATAATTATGAAATTTAGAGCATGCAACTCGATCGTTTTAAATAGAAGTTGAATATCGTATTTGATTGCATTAATTAATCATGTAGAAAGAGAAAAGCAAGAGGTTAGAATACTGACGATCGTACTGATAAAATCGAATGTTATGCATTAACGCAGAGAGTATGTTTATGATTAAACTGTGAAATAACACTTCAATTTTTTTTCATACAAGCGTAAAAATCTGTTTTCGGGAAAAATATAATATTCATTTCGTTGAAAATGATTTTTTTTATTGTGTTTGAAGTCTATATGCAACAGACTTTTTGAAACTATTCTAAAATTGTTTTCGCATTGAAACAATGCAAAGTATTTGGGTTGAATGATTCGCTCGCGTAAGTGTATGTCTCTGCCACGTTGAAATAAGGATTTCAATTTTCAGAGTTTGAAATCTTACAAGCAATGAGGACGAAGATTCCAATTTTTGATAAGAATGCACCTCCATTTTTCGTACAACTTTTGCTACGTCAAAATTCTGTACGAAGTTTTGCTACTGCCCTTTAGTCCACGGCACGAAATCGATTTTCGTCTTCATAAAAATTACCATTTGATAAGTGACGAAAATGTAGGATAAATTTTTTTTTGAATGCAGAATTGCATGATCTAAAAAAGAGTCAGAAAATGAACACGTTCTTATTCAGTGTAGCTCAGAGCGAATTGAATTGAGAATAGCATAGATACCAGTCAATAGCTACGCAGAGTGATTGGTCACTTTTCACAACTTGTTTAAATTCAAACAATATTTTATTACATTCAAAGTTGTTCTTGCAAATCTCACAGATTGTATAGTTGCAAACATCAATTAAAAGAAAAAGTTAATGGGTACATTTTTCGAGATCAAAGTTTGAACGACTTCAACATTATTTAAATGACAATTCACTGTTGCATCCATGGATTTTTTATAGAATGACTTTACTCCTTATTTAATAACTCAATTTTTATCAACTTAAATTTTTTTGTATGAAAAAATAAGAACAAATAAAATGTTTATTTTGTAATATTATATGTTAAGATTATGGACAAGATTTTTTTTTACCTATTTTCTATCTGTTTTTATCTATTTGTGCTTTTGTTATACTGACTATACCGTACGATGAAATGACCAACATACAAAATTAAGTTTATGATATGTGAAGAATAATAATCAAATCAACGAAATGACACAAACGAAAATTATCCTGATTCAAAATATACACGTATTTCTTCACGTTGGAGAGCTTTCATTTATCAGGTGAACAAAGAGCAAACGATATTACCGCAGCAGTATCGTCGAAAATTACCGGTAGCGCAACCTATAGGAAGGAACTTCATTATCGCTGTTCAAAACAGACTCACATCGTGACTCGGACAGACCGTCATTATACCGTCGAATTGTGCATTATACACCACGTTGATTCATTCGCTTAGAGTGTCTACGCGAGCTATGTGCACATATTTACAAAAGCCGAGTTGAGCCTTGGACGTGGATGTTGATCGTCGATTCACGATTATCAAATTCTTGCATGCACTCGCTCTCCAAACGTAGTACAATCCACTTCGAATATACGTACCTGAAACACAAAACGAAAAATTTTATTATCAATTTGTTTAACGTATTTTTCAAATAATTTGAAATCCATACATTATTTTAAGATTTAAATGGGAACAACACATTTTTATCAAACCTTTCGGTACATTTATTTTAAATCTCATGCTCAATTCTTTTTAAAGAAGATATTTAACAAGCTTTCAGTTATTATATATTATTATGATATTATGATTAAATTTTGATGAACCATTTCCGATAGATCAACAACAGTTATCAATAATGAATTTGATATTATTTTAGGTCTACTAAAAATGAATGTATATATTTTATGACTACAAAAAAATGAATGTGTATTTTGTTTGTCAATAGAAAAAATATATATATAAAGCGGTATTGACTACAACATTTCATAGTATTGCATATGACCAGAAGATTACACTAAAATGCAAATATACTTCCACTTCTGAAAGGATAAACGCTGCGCTCTAAACTAAATAAAACTTTTAAATACCAAAAATAAATAAACCTTCATCATTCGGGCTAAAAATCGTTTCAGTATTTTTCATATACCAATATTCATAAAATTATCGAATTTTGTTTTAAAATAAATAATACGTGGATGTGGCTATTCGCTATTTAGAGTAAATTAGAGTATACGAGAGTGCATGAGAGTACATGAGAGAATACATGAGAGAACACATATAGAGATAATACATATATTCGTGTGTACTCTACTGGGCAAATAGCCTCATTCCAATAAAATATGAATTAAATAGCCTATACAAACGCGAAATAAAGCCTATACGAAAAAATTTCAAATTTGTATATACAAAATTTACAGTATTTTTCAATATATCATCAGCAATTCACGATTTTTCCACTGTACTGTTGTTTCCCTTGAAATTAATAATAAAATTATTCCATTCTGGCTGTACTTTAACTCCCAATAAACCACCTGATATATTTTGTTTGTCCAAACGATTGCTGTATGACTTGCTGATTGTAAATTGTTGTCATAAACAACCAGCCATATGTATCTCTTTATACTAGATTTGATATCCTAGCATAGACAGTAAAACTATCTTATTTTGGAAAAAATCTGGATGTTCAATATACCTATATGTAAAGCAATGCAGGTTACTCGTGCATACTAAAAGTTATACATAAAAGTTATAAGGCATCACATTTTCCAAAAGCTGGTGTTTACGATGCAGTTTTAGGATTATGAAGTTCAGAATTATCTTCATTAGGTATGAAATATTGGTAATGAATACACTTTTAATCTAATTAATCATAGTAAATAAACAATATTTTCAAAACAAATTACGCTTAAATGTTTTCAGTTGAATTTGATTTCAAATTTATTGTCTCCAAAAATTTTGTGGATCATTCGCTCAAAAGTAACAACTAAAGTTTTTTAGAAATCATTAGAAATATTTTTTGTTACATAGAAACTAAATAGTATGACTGATGGAACGTAATTTAAAAACTAATCGTTATCAAAGTTGATTAGCGCGAAAAGATTGATCTTCTTGCAACTTATCTCCATTTAGCTTAAGTCACAATCTGTCCGCGCCATATCAAGTATCACGTGGAAAATAAACACGTGTCTGGGAGACTGCAGATACCTATAGCTCGACGTCATTCAAAGGATTTGTACGATTGTACGTGACAACTCGAGCCCGCGGTTACGCATAAACAGAGATATCGCTTAATGCACGACAATTATGAAGCAGCGAAGCCATCGACTGCTGCGACGGAATATGAGTCAAATTGTATGTGTCCCTGATTTACGTATCGCTGAGAATCAGTGATTGCTGCAATAACACTAACATGATAGCTCTTGGATTGATGTGAAAATCAATACATTAGTAATTGCACGTTTGGCTAACCCATTTTTTGTCGTTGGTGCGAATTCACAACAATTCCAAAATTTTCTGTGGTAAGGCTCATCATAAAGTTCATATATTACATTAAAAACATCTTATCAAGTAATCAAAATGTTATTGCAAATAAAGTAAGAACAATTTTTATTATATAAATTTGATAATTTTAAAATATGTTCAAATATATAAATTAATCAACAATCCTGAAATAAGGTACTGATTGATTATTGTAATATTTGGTTAGATGTGGGTTATTCAATGTTATTTGTGAAATGATTTTAGCTGTTTTTATTATTCAATCTGTTTTGAGTAATCTGCTTCAATCTGTTGTTTAATCTCCATGAGCATGTAGGATGTTCAAATGTAATTAACGTTAAGCTGATCAATATGTGAGAAATATTAATTATGGTAGAATTATTCTCAACATTGTCAAATGTTTAAATTTTGCAGACAAATTTAATGAAAAGATGACAAATCGTTTCCGTCAACGATGCAACATTATTTGTTCCTTTTTTTGCTTATAATGAATAATATTATTTAGTATGCAACGTTCCTTTCAAATATCATGGTATCTTTTGAAAACAGATATTTGTAAGTATGCGTTCGCATGCAAACGAATGTATGCAATGCTTCTCGCTCATAGTATCAGTTGAGTTAGATTTCCACAGGGAAATTAGGTGCAACGTTTCTTTGATGATGATGGACCTATGTTCAGAACGCTTGAATACGTGCCTTCAATCTTGATTATTAAATTCGCAATAATTGAAAAAATATGGTTGCTTACACATAGAGAAGGAATTGTTATTGTTTCCGGAAAAGCGGCTTTGTGTTACAACAATATTTCGTTGTCACGTAAGTTCAAAGCTCTCATCAAGTGTAAAGAACATCTTACTGAACTACTGAATACTAATACTTTGAGAACATCATTAACTAATATGACGAAGAAGAAAATTCTTTTTGAAAAAATGTGTCTGAAATTTAATGTTTGGACTAATTCTAAAGCATTCGTATTATTTTAATTATCAAGCATTTTTCCACTTTTATCAAGTGCTCAATATTACTAACCTCTAACCTACATTTATCCAATTTATCACTTTACTTTTGTGGAGATGAAATCATTTAACTATGATGATGAACTATGATGGTGACTTGGCAATTTGTAAAAAAAATTTCCTCTGTGGGACAAGAGTTTTTTTGCAGTCGACAATTCAACGTTATTATTCAAGTTCAGACTCGTTTCAATATTTAAATCGTTAAGTCAATTACGTACAAAATTGATAGAATCAGTCAACCTGAGATTGCTGTTCAACATTGAAAACAATTTTTTTTATGCGAATGCGCGAATAATTGGTTATTTTATTCATCCACTTTCTTCCATAATTCTTTTTACTCTTTTCGATTGTGACAAACATTCGCTCGAATTGAATATTTTACGACAGTTTTGCACATTTTTATAAAATCGACCAAACATACTAACATTTTATCTGAATATTCGCTCTCGGAATGTTTTATAGTTTACAAATCTGTAACATTCTAAAATTAACAGAAGTCTCTCATTTATTATTTTCAAATTCTTTGATTTGGCCAAAATCAACAAAGTTATTTTTAATTTCAAAATCAAATAACAAAAACAATATACCGATTACTCTCCTTCCATTTTAAAGACTCCAATAAAATATACAATTCATATTTTTACAAACTATTCCATTCCAACATTTTTTCGACACAATGATTTTTCAACTATCTGACGACTTATTGGTGTAAATTCAAACTCTCTGCTTTGTTACAAAAATGAACCAATTCCGTTCAAAAGTAAGTTATTGGAAAAAAAATAGTCATACATGTAGCAAATTAATTTTTTTTTTAGATTGTTCATGGAATTTGTATTACACTACAAATTCTATTTTTTCAGAAAAATATTTGGAGAAACTTTTAGTGTTGTTAAAGTCACTTTTTATAAACATATGCGAAACATTTACTAATGTTTTTCATACTATTAAGCAAGAACATTTTTTTTGTTTTTGAATTTGGAGAGTTCGTCAAATTTTTAAATAGGGATATATTAACTCAAACTTGATCATATACATGGTCAGTTGAAAAAATATATTTTGATGATATATCAATCGTTCTTTTTGTTTACCAGAGTTAGTGAAAAGATAAAATTATAGTATGTTTTTTAGTTTATTATCAAAGACGTTTTTCAGTTTATTTTTAACACGTAAATTTTTGAACAATTGTTGAAAGCATGCTTTTTAAATTTTTTTTTTCGTCCAGATTTGGAAACCATTTATATTTTCCATCAATAAAAGTATAAATAATTGTTCGAATGTGTTACCGTGGATGCATTTGGTAATACTGGCAGTATATTTTAATTATTAAGACCATTTTCCTTTGTTACTTTGTTTACCTTTTGGAATAATAATTAACATTTCCCTCTGTTACACTTGGAATAATGAATATCACCATAATAATAAATACCATATTCGCTGTAGTAATGCGCTATTACGCTTCAGTCAATAAATAAATTATTATGTTGATTGATTATCAGATTACATGCGTTCTTGAGCATGTAATATATATTCCACCATGTAACTTTTTATCTAACCAAAAAAACTTAATAATAATAACTTAATAATTTATAACAATTGTTATCGAAAAAAGTTCTAATTTTCGTTGAAATTTTAAGAAAAAAAATCCTACAATTTTAACATTTTTCCATTTAAGAATCAAAAGTTCCAACCAACTACAATTAATAAAGCAAGAAAGAAAATAAAAGATATTCATTTTGAATGCATAAGCCAGATTAGTATGGGATGATGTAACATTTGATGAAGCTTCGACCAGTGGGTATCTAACGGAGAAGAATCATAACGACGATTTTTGCAAAATGCTAGGATTGCTGGTAGGGTTCACAATGCCAGCTGGAATGAGTGTTGCTAAAAGGTCGTTTTATCTGCAAAGCCAGAAAGACGAATTGTTTCCAAGGATCTAAAAAGTGCGTATGAAAAATTGTTTTGTATTGTTGACCTTATGCTTTTAGAATGGAAAATATAAATCCAACGTATAGGAAACATTAATTATTCTTTTCGACAGGCAAAATGGACGCTAATTTTTGTAACGATCATTCATTTTTACAGTATTAACAGGAACAACGAGCGAACCGCTGAGAAAACCAAGTCTAAGCCAATAAACAAGAGTTGTGTATCATCGGCTCTAATCGATGTTATGTTGTGATTGCATTTATATTACGCCGCACATGCTCGAAATTTCTCGACAAAGATTCAAGACAAAAATGCAATAAAACGATCTGAAATGCTCTTTATTTGTTGATACTGGGTGAGAGCAAACATTGAAGAAATTCATGAAAAATCGATGAAGTAGTTTTTAAATCAGAACGAATCTTGATTCAAGTTTTCATTGAATGAAAAACTCTTTTGATGTGGTGCAATTTTTTTTTTCTGTCATATCCGAAATGCAATGTCATTTATTACATCATTGTACGAAACCAGCAATTACTCATTGAATTTTTAAGTCCATCAAGATGAATTTCCAGGGAGTTATAAAAAATGCGTTTTACCTTTGTTCTGAATTAAAAATGAAGGAACAAAATTTAAAAATTATCACATTATACAAAGTTGTTTAATTCGAATTTTAATTTTTCTTTTTTTTAATACCCTGCATCAACTCACGTTCAAATAATAAACAAAAAATTTAATATTTGTGGTGCAGTATATACGTACCCACATTTTGCGGGTTTTCATTTTACAAGAAATAATTGAACATTGTATATAGCCAGCTTGGCTGATCGATTAGTGACATTCGCCATTTGGACCAACTCAAGTTACCTTGTTGTTTACTCTCGTTTTCCGTATCTTCAATCCTCAACGAGAATATCATAAGTTTAAGTTGTTTGAAGAAGATGCAACTCTGGCCGTCGTTCATTTAATGCAAGATCTTTAAAATGTAATTAGCATCAACTTTACCACGGTTGAGTAAAAGTACACTCTGCCATTAATGCGCTTAAAGAACCGTCAATGAAATGGTTTGGATTATGATTTCAAGTGTATACTCTTTTTACTCATTTAAATTCGCATAGAAACTGCAGCAGACAACAATTTTAAAAAATATGACAACATTCAGTTTATCGCGCAAGTACAAAAACGAGCAAAAAATCGTTAACAGCATCATATTCATAGGGTGCAGAAAATTTCAACTTTCTCCACTAGTACTTGTATTAAACAGCGTCAATTACTACACGAATACTGAACAAAAAATTAATTTGTTACAATTTTATACGCATCGCGAAAAGTTACAAGGGAAGCCTGCATGTATAAGTGACAGAAATTCAATTAACTTTATCACTTTGTGAAGACGTTAATGAAAAAATGGCGACTTCATTGAGAGCAACTCAAAGGCCGTTGTAATTGAAAATACTTGCTGATTTAAAGTATCCGAGAAACATTTCTGGATTCCTGTGAGTCACACAAAGAACATGCTTACCGCCGAGTTAATTCATCGTAGCAGGCTCTTCTTTGAAATTTAACTATAACGACATCTGGATTGTGTACGAAGGATCAACTCTATTCCCTGTGCAAGCACATTCCTACCTATTTTATACAATACTATCGGCCCGCGTGCCAATGCTTTCCAAATGTAAACCTGAATGCGCGCATCATTTCTATTGTCTCCTCACTTTTAGATAATTGACGATAGCTTACATCAAAGAGTATGCCAAGAAGAAACTTTGACAAGTGATAAGGATTGGTGCGTGTCACTCAACATGCACGTTTTGAGTTTGACTGTGCCAACTTATGATTTCATTCACATCTACAAAACGCGCTTTATCTACTTTTTTGATGAAATAAACAATAAAATTTTTGAATTGTATCTACACCACTAAAAATTCTACACGAGCGGATATGATAACGAACGATTCAGATTTATCACTTTTTTTTATGATGCAAATTCAAAACAGTGTAAAGTTAAAACATTTTTTTGTTTATCAACATTTAGACAAACATAAAAAACTGCGCTATAAAGCAAAAACGACTTTGATTCGGGATTTTTTGAGTAAGTTTTAAAAGCAACTATTGAACATTTCATCAAGATTTTAAAATATTTTGATTCTATTTCGACATCAGCAATTTGAAACAAACAAAAACAAAAAAATGCTGCTGATGCTTTCTCTAGTCGATAAGCTACAGCTTCCTTTGTGTCAGAGAGTTTTAGATTGGCAACATAAAGACCAATGTTTTCCCTGTGCGATTTAAACAGTTGCAACATTTTGTAACAAAAAGTCACAACACAATGCGTATTGTCGTCGTGCTCGTAGGATCGAATTGTCTAAATAATCGATCGACTGTCAATAACTTGCTTAGTTATTTATATTCTAAAGCGATCATTATTACCAATCGTCTTTCGCGTATTTTTTCTTATTTCATTTTAGAATGGGAAACGTATATATATATGTTTCATTTTTATCTGAACTTTTAACCCAGAAGTTGGAAAATTTCGAATCCATCGTCGACTGGATTCTTACGGATTTATGAAAAAAAAAAATATATATACAAAAGTGTCGAAACAATCCATATAATCTTTCAAAAGCAATGGTACAATTTCAAGGCACGTTTGTGAATGAAATTTTTTTTTTTTGATCAATATTGCTTGGAATATAAAAAAATTGAATAAACGAAAACTGTCGCACCACAATATTCATGAACAATACAGGCAACTGTAGAATGTATTAAATTCTAATCAATGTAAAAGGGTTGGATTGTATGCAAAAGAGTTTTTGTGATTTTTCATTCCACTTGCTATAACATTACTTGTGATTATACAGATTGCAAAAACCTGATTAAATTATATTTTATACTTTTCCTCAACATGTGGGTGGATTATAAACAATCTTTTAATTTTTCTTTTTATGATTTTTCATTGAATAATTGTAATTTAAAAAATTTAATTAAAAAAAAAAATATATATATATATATAGCAAAAATGTAAACTCCACAGCCTGTCCTGAAGTAAAATTTAAAACATAGAACCTTATATATTATAAATAATAAGTAATGTAAAATTGACAACAATTTATAAATCCACCCATATAAACTCACGAAGAAGTCTGAGTATTTTAAATTTTTAATAGATGTATATTTCGAAATGTTTTTTCACCGAAATATAGCAAAACGTTTCGTTTCAAACATTCATTTTAGAGAATGATTGTTTTTTTTTATTTGTCTCATTTTATATTTATAAAAAAGTTTTTAATAACTTATATTATTAAATTTAGATGTTTTGGTAAGAGGTAACTTACCTCTTACCACGAAATATTTTGCTTGCGGGTTATTTTGCCCAAAATTATTTGTGAATGATATTTCTCATTAAATTGTTCATTTCACATTATTACAAGCATGAAAGAATAATCAAGGTAAAAATTCGAGCTGAGAGTAAAATGGACACGAATCGTAGCTGACGAATAAAGGCAACTCTCAACGCAGATATACTCGTCTCGAAATTTGTACAGCATGCTAAAAATGCTAATAATGCGCTGCTCCTGAACAATTCCCACGAAATTGTCTCTTAGCCCATCCCTTGCATTCGGAATAGTTTTGTTTTCAACCATGAAAGCTCATATTCTCTTCTATATATCCTACCATTTCTAAAACAATTAACAAGTCTAGATTTACTTCTTTTCTACATTGCACCGTTTTACTCTTTGTTTTACAAATTTGTTTATGGTAAATTGAAATGCAGTATTTGATCAAATATCAAATTTAACGTAATTAAACATAGATCCATTTGGAATATGATTACATATTCGATGGAAAATGAGAATAATGAGAAATTATATGAGCAAATAAAAGTTTTAGCCAAAGAAAAGAAATTGAAAGCAAAACATGAAGATTGCGCAATTTCGCAATCATTTTTTTTTATTAAATTACAAGTGATGTATCAATTTATCGAGCCATGAAAGTTTCAATGAGGCGTTAACGCACTGCATTAGGTAACCAAGTTTCGGGAACATTCTTTCTCTCTACCCTCTTAACTCGGATTCTCGGAAATTAACGACAAAACAAAATGCATTAATCAATTTGATTTCATCCCTCTAATTGCTTTTCTACGATGTTACATAACTAGCTCTCACCATCATCGATAAGAAAAAGTTATGATTTATTTTACAGCTGATGAAATTGAAAATAGCATTTGATCAAACTTTTAGTTTAATTTTACATTTAACTAAAATTTATATCTTTCGAATTCATCCTAGTGGAGTGATTAATTAAAAAACCAAAATAAACTTTTTTTAACGAATTTTCTTTGTATGATAAAACTCTTTTTAATTTCAGAGGTATGTTTTTCGTCGCAGTGCCTGGATATTAAAGAACGCGGTGTAAAAATAAAGAGACAAATAAAAGGTGGAGAGGCTTCGGAAGTTCTGTGTGCGCAACTTTGGCACACTGAACCACATCTACGAGACAATGACAAAAGAATAACGGAATGACGAACTTATTCAACGAAACGGCGGAAATGAAAACGAAGAGAGATCTCTGCAACTGAGCTCTGAGATCGACGTCAAAAATGTTATTATTTTTTATGATATGCTATTTTGCTTCTGTCATTCTTTTGTAACGTTATTTTTCACCCTATTCGTGATCCGATTATTATTTCATAAACATTATTATTTGTTAAACTAGATGTCGTTACCACATGTTGAATTTATTATCCAATGGCACACGTTTTGATTTTAATTGTTGGTAAATTTAAAAAGTTTTTCCATCAATATTGGATCATAATGGTGAATTTTAAATTCAGTTTGAATTTCGAAGAACATGATTTGTGGCATCAAAATTTTGAAAAATTTTTTTTTTGATACGAATATTGCTGACACATCAGTGTCACGGACACTGAAAAATTAACTTTCAACATGTTTTAGTACTCATTTGCATGCACCCTCTCTCATTAGAATGTACCGCAAACTTTGCATTTGGATATTTTTATCTACAAAATTCAGAAATCATCCGAATTCATCGCATTATTCCAATTTTTTACTGTATCGATTCAATAGTCTGAATGACAATTTTCTAAGTTTCCATTTTCTTTGTGAAAATATCGAAATTTATTTAAGATACTTCAAGTTATGACCAAAATCCTACGTTTTTTATGTTTATTGTACTGTTCATAAAAATTGAGTTCGCTTCACCTGAAATTTGTTTACAAAAAGTACAATTTTTCAGGTCTAGCAAAGTTGTTTTTGCAAAAAAAATACATTGTTGCAGTAAAAGTTTATAAAAATCTAGGTAAATTTTTCCAAAATTTTATAAAAGTTAGGTAACTTTTGTGCGAAATGTACATTCTCCTCTTTATAAACAGTGTATTGATTTATGTATCTTTTTTTGAAGATTAAACCAGCAGGTCTTACGTAATTCGCGAGCCAAATTTTACCTTGAACAGACAAGCACGGTATAACATTGATAACGTCTTATTAACTCTAGTTCTATATATTACTGAGTTAGATCTTATCGAAAGACACATCTTCTGTAATTACATAGGAAACTAACAATGCCGCCGTAAGCTAACGAAACAGCATGACAGTAATTTGCTTTAGCACAAACAACCACGATAATCTGTCTTAATATTGTTTTATACTAACTAAATCTATCTCTTGGCTTTTCCCTATACAATTAATAGCGTTCGATACCCATAATTTTAGCATTCTTGTTTGTTTATATACATATATGTCAGTTAAAAACAATGCTTGACATAAATTCAAAACTTTGTGTGATATATTATGTCGTTGACAATTTACCTCAACTATAGTTTTCTGGCAAACTGTCAAAACCTTCATCAGAGTACGAAATGATCTAGGCTCAAACCCAGACACTACAAGTTATAAAAAAAAGTTGTACCAAAATTAGCTCTGATTTTTTAACATATTAGAACAAATTGCTAGTGAGATTTCATATCATCTTATTTTAGAAGTCGCATCATTTTTTCAATTAAAAAAAATGTATTTCAAAAATTCAATTAAATTTAAATTTATTCAGTGGCACAATGACCCGAACTGTCATTAAAAATGAGTAAACATGATTTTTTTTAATAAGTTCTATATGAAAAAATGTGTCTCTATGCATAATCCTGGAAATACATTTGCATACACATAATTTATTTTTTATAATTTCACAGAAGTTCAAAATATTCTTGTCTTTGTGTCTTCATGTGTATATATATATATATAATTGCACTGTACATACTAAGAGTTCAGTTGATGACAGCTAATCGATATTTAATTTTGTGTAAACATGATCATCAGCCAATGCTGTGTCGAAAACGTATCATAAATGGATTTTGAATTTGCAAACAAAATAATGCAACAATATTAACGTACTGAAATATTTGATTACATCGAATATTGAAATATTTTATAATTGCTAGTTAACAAAGTGCAACGCAGAACAAAAAAAACTGAATTGCAATAAATGTAAATAAAAGTTGATTTCGTTATCAAATTGCCGATAAAAACAGGTATAACTTTTACTGTTACAGTATCAGTATATTTCAAAGATAAATAAATTCATTCATCAACCATAAAATTAAATGAACATAATGCTTAATTCAAAAAGATGATTTCATGGAACATAAAATAGCGATACATATCCGCTTGTGTAACAAGGAAAGGTTTTATAAATGAAAGTAAATTTGAAAATATTTTATATAATTTATTAAAGTAGGAACAGCAAGTTTAACTACATTATATAGTAACTCTCGGATATATAGACGTATACGAATGATTGGTCAGATCATATGTAATAGGACGCCAATTAATCCAATAATTCGAGTTATAAATTCTCATTCGTTACATCAAGTGCAACTCGAAAACACGACGATAGTAGAGTTATAAAAATTTGATGTATATATGTATATGTATATAGTCAACAGAATTTAATTCGATTTTCAGGCAATACGTTCATAAACGCACAACAATTTTGTATGCTTTCAGTCGGGAGTGTTGTGTGAGCCCAACAAAGATATAACCGCAACGAATAAAATTTGCCATTCAAAGGAAAAAGTGCATCGTGGAAAATCATTCCGAGAACTGATTAAACAAATTAACATTCTATTTTTCCATATCTCGTTGACAACGCGTCAATTAACATCACATAACGAAATCTTATACCATAATAATTACAATCCGTTTAACATCGACACGCAAATAATACATCACTTTAATATCGTTCTATCCGTCCAGGCATAATTTGGGTAATCACAATACAATTACCGAGGCACCAAAAAATGTTTAATCAAAAAACGCCATCGTGAGTGATATACAAAATTCAAAGTGTAAAACACAAACATCGACGATTAGAAAACAGAGTCAAAGAGAAAGAGAGAGAGAGAGAGAGAGAGAAAGAGAGAAAGAGAGAGAGAGAGAGAGAAAGAGAGATAGACGAAAAAACAATCGAGGTGACAAAGATAAAAAAGGAACAATAAACAGGCCACAAACATCGAAAGTCGATTGGAGCGCTTCGAACAAAGTAGGACACGCCGGGTACCAAATAAACAAAGTGCGAATCATATATTGAATCGTGTATATACTTCAGGGGCGATCTAATTTATACGCGCAAGAGTATCAAAGACGTAGATCGGCTTACCGAAAAGGCTTTGAGGAAGACGAGACACTGTATAATGCCTTCCATGGTATCGCCCGTGAGGCAAAAGGTACCGGTTAGATGGCGGCTCTTGCGACCAATCACCGAGCAAAGACTCGCTTGGACGAACGCGTTTTGGGATCGCGAGGCCGCAGTTAGAGCCGGTTGATGGGGAGCAGCGCTCATAAGTCGTTCCAGCGAGTCCATCCTCTGGCACCGTAATCTACCGCAGCCAAGGTCCGAACTTTCACGAGTCACAACTCCTTTTTTTGTTTCTTTGTTTGTTCGTTTGTTTTTCTTTCAATCAAGTCCGAAAATACGCGACATTGTTTAGTCCGATTATCGCGTCTTATTAGTTTCTAATTTGTCGCAATTACGAGGGGAAATGTAAAATGAATAAGCGCAAAACGAACTTCGACGATTGATTTGGAAGACGAGTCGTTAGACGTTTTTTAGTTCGATGTTGATTTACAAACTGGTGTTTCAAGTTTCAAAATTGGTGCGTGTTCTGAGTGTGAGCACAGAGTCACCGAGTCAACACACTCGGGCCTCCACTGGTTCATCGACCTGTAGATCTATAGTTTTTCGCGCCAACGTGGTGATCTGCCTGGTGTGTGAGTATTCGTATCCACAATCACTAGCCTACACGCCTCTCTCCTGTGTGCAACAACTTTCGGATTGATTTAGCGCATGGGGTGGCCAGGATCTCATGACAATAAACAAACCGACGGGAACAGTTCGCATCAGCAGCAACAGCAGCAGCAGACAGCACAGGAAATTCAGTCGGATATTGAATCCGTTACAGGTTTTGCGAGATGGTGTAAATCTCAGACGAGCTCGATGACAGCGAGATGGTTGACGTGGACTCAGATGATAACGGGGATACAGTCTCTAGACCCTGAGGGTCGCTTACAGGCGGCGTCGAATACCTTCGAATGAGGTCGCACATTTCATAGCACAGGAAACAGATGCCGAGTATCAGGAAGGTATCCATCCTGGTTTGGGTTGCTGCCAAACCTCAGAAGCAGTCAGCAATCGCTCCCGGCTGGGCGCATCCGTTCGCTGAGCCTCATCACCACGTGCGACAGTCGGCAAAGCCCAGTGTATTTCTCTGCTTGCTCACCAAAACCTTTTCCTTAACCTTCTCCGGATACCCCCCTGGGGTTTCTCTGGTCAAGAATCCCAGCAGCTGCTCGTCCTCTTTGGTCTTCCGACAGAGACAAAGCAAAGTCACCTCCTGAGGGATCAGTTACGCGGGATACAATCGACTTGCTACGGGCCAACGTATGACTAGTGGATACTACAACGACGAGGGTGCGCCTTTTCGAGGGATGCTGGGCGACGGCGCGGTCCGCGGCGCCAGCACCCCTGCGCTCAAGCCGCGACCCTCCCACCCGGCATGTCTCTCCCACCTGCGATCGTTTGCGCCCTGCCAACCCCGCACGATCTTCGTGATGCTTGTCGCGTCTCAGAAGAAGAGCTTTTTGTTTGAAAAATATAATCCAATGAATTCATTTTTCTCCTCCTTCATTCTGTTCTTGCACATTGTTCATTAGAAACGAAAGACTAATTACCCGACTGCTAAACTGTGTAAGCAGATTGACAATTTATCCGACTAGGATTTTTGTAATGAACGCTGATAGAAGTTTAATCAGTGAGAGATCGTTATTTTCAATTCGAAAGGTCGACTTGCTGTCGATGACACTGATGATGTCAATAACTTGTTCCAAAGAGTTCTAAAATATCCTCGTCAATCTTCATCATTGGCTCGTCTTTTTTACAATCAAGACAAATGTTTCCCTCGATTTTTTGCAATTCGAAGATTCGAAGACTGATTTGATGCATGTGCTGTGTACATGCATCGAAATTGACAGCGTTGATGCATTCACAAAATTATAAATAATTTATCTAATTGATTTCTTCAACTGATTCTTGTTCATTATTATTATATCTCAGTAATATTTCAATCGTCGAACGAATCATTACCGCTAGTTTTATTTTAAGTCAATACTCTTTTTTTGCAAATGTTTTTTCAAAGTTCGTGCATAATACAAGTTCTGAGAAAAACCACAAATCTAATAACGTTTGTTCCTTGGCGCATGATCAGAGTGTTTTACCAGAGTCTATTATTTCGGTCGAGTTTATATTTAAAAGTTTCCCCAAGCGGATTGTAGTAATTTTTTTTCATGAAAAACCGACGGTTTCATTTCCCGATGACAAGCTCTGAAGATGACATCCATACTTTGGCGTGTTGTTAAGCAACACGCGATAAGCCAGCTGCGTCGAGTTGGCTTTGTTTATCTCGCTTGGAAATTCTCGCACTTTGTGTTCATAAATGAAGGCTACAGTCGCGGAAACGTCATTTAAATTCTGAACACCAAGACGCCAACAGAGAACTTTTCATATTATACGAATTTTTGACTACTCTCAAACTTTTGACGACACTTTTCCATGTGCTTTTTTTTCGTATCAAAAAGTAATCTAAATGATAAGCAAGCTTTCGGGGTTAATTTTTTTTAACTTCAATCTAAAGAATTCTATCGCGTTTTCATATTTGATATATAGATAGATTAGATTACGTGCATTTTTTTCCATTCAATATTATATTCCGTAAGGTTTATTTGAAAATTCGCACCAATGATTCGAATTCTCGCTTTAATTATAATCTCAAGTTTAGCACACGTTGGATTTTATTTAATTTGATTCATAAATTTCAGTTTGAACTGAAGCGATCAGTCTCTCTGAATGAATAGTAGGTATTTTCGGTAGGCGAATTCAAAATCGGTTTTCGATCAAATTTCTCACGGCAGCTTGAAGAAAGTTGTGCGCTTCCGTAATGAGCGACTCGACGTTTTGACGCGGTCCTCGGTCGTCTCGCACGTATCGTATTACCCTTGAAACTTCAAAAGGGGTTAAGCGGCTTTACGACCCTATATGTCGTTTTATACACTGAACAAAATAAGATTGTTTCTATATTACGTAGTACGCTTTGCCCTGGCGTAAGAAAACTGGGGCAAGGCGTTCGGTAAAGACCTTTGCACTGATTATAACACCGATTTCGTGATCATCATACGGATCTTAATTCAATTGACGTCTCTCAAAATTTATTTGTCCCTAATCTTTTACGAAAGTGGTTGCACCAGACAAATATAGTTTATTACGTAATAAGAGAGAAGAAATAAACGATTATTCCCAGGAAAAAATGAGGTAATCACTAGTCTCTTTCTTGTTGGGGTTTAACAAATGCTCAGAAACTACGTTTTACACGGTCTATTTCTAGAACGAGAGGGATATCCTGTATTTCTGAATCGTATTGTTGTGCTTCGTAGACATAATCTTAGAATGGAAACATATTTTTTTCGAAAATAACACTATTTTAATAAGGGTAGAGTTGATTTTTATAGAGAGCTAAAATAAGAAGCTTAAAATCTAGTGATAAATACACAAGAAAAAAAAACTGGAAATCGATCCTTGTAGGAGTATAAGATCTTTGTTTTCTAGTTCTATAGTTATAATTTTGTATGGGAACTGAAAACGGAAACTTTGTGGAATGACTTCCAAATAAACGGAAAGGGCGTACCGTCGAAATGCTTTTGAAAATCGCCGATCCAATTACAGATTGTCTATTGAACTCAGGCTATGCTTTTAAAACTCTTGCCGACCGAATCGATAATTGGTAGTCAAAGCTGTTAAGCAGAAATGAATGAAACTGCCATGCCAGTTTGTGAAACAAGAAGTTCAGTCGACGATATCCCGGGAACTCAGCATTGTATAACAATTCTGGCCGACAAATTATTACTAATAGCGTTGCCGAGTTCAAACGATTCCAAATCGGTTAGAGGTTTCATTCGTTAGATTTATTCAAATGGACATGAAAACCTCAATCGATGACTGATAAGTTCTAGGAAACATCAGGAAACTGAAGAATAAAAACCGTTGGTAATAAGTTGCCAAACTGAATTTGTAATTAATTTACACCCAAATTAATTTGATAAAAATTTGAGATTCAAAATTTATATAATAAAGTGAATCTCAACATTTTGTTCCCTTAGAAAATCATTTCTAACCACCGTATGTTTACAGTGACTTGCACCAGATACATCAAAGACGAAAGTGGGTCATTCGAGATATTCGTTCTCAAAGCTTATATAGAGCAAAAGATTTCTGCTTTATATTTTTGTTTCTTCTTTTACTCTTCCTCGTTAATGCATTTTAATACTTTTACGATGCATTTCGTGTTCTCAAGACAAAAATGAAACAGTCGATGCTCTTTCATAGAAGCAGAATCGTGAATTATCAAAAATAAAAACATGTTTATTTTTCAAACCGCATACTTGGTTTTTCCAGAATTATTCATTTTGAATTGTTTTTTGTGTTGAACTATCTATATTTTATGTGAACATATACATCAACACATAGGCAACAATTTTAAATGAAGCGATCACAAATCAAATGATTATAAGTAATTACAATATTGATTAATAAATTCAACCCGTCGGTAATTGTCATTGTAATCGAGGTTCTGGGTGAAATAAATGTGAATTGGATTGAGAAGTTCAGTTAGCAATTTGGGTCAGAATTCTGATTTCGAAAGAGGAAAAAAAAAAAAAAAAAAAAACATACTGTTACAAAGTCTGAGAACAGCTTCCAACTTGTGATAATGTCCCGACGTATGCTGATCGAAAAGTTAGAACTTCCAGGATAAAACAGTTATTTGTTCACGAGTGCAGGTCTAGTAAAAGCTAACTAATCTGAATGAATAAGAGCACGAACCAATATTTAGAGGCCACAAAAGCCACTGTCCCTTTATCCTAACGTTTACGACCAAAAAGTTACTTTGCGTAATACAGTTCGAAATAAAATTTTTGTTCGAATAGTAATCGAATGCACTCTGTATCTAAAGGCAGCTCTTTGCTTGTTTATGTTCAAATGAACCTCGCTTGCACCTTCTAACTATTTGCAAACTCTCCTTTTAATGAATAAAATACGCTTGCAAATAAAGAAGCTAAACATTTAAATAATAAGAAACGACAGCTTTAATTGGAATTTGTATTTATAAGAGTCATTGCCAAAGCAAAGATTACTGAAATGTTTTACTGGTCAATAAAAAGTGTGCTAATTTGTAACCATGAATTTCTTCAATCAATAAACCAGTTCCCTATGTTTGATTACCATTAGAACTTCACGTCAGGCGTAAGTTTGAATAACCTTAAGTCGGTACTAACCCAGTTTCAAATTAAATGATTACACCACAGTTAATATTAATACCGATCACGTTGTTTGTGAATCGTTCTTTGCAACATTATGAGGAACATAAACTACAAATCCTTAAGGTATTAGCATTGTTCAACACAATAACTTCAATCACAACATCACAAACGTTGTTTATTTTGTTTCTAAGATATCACAAACTAACAATTAGGATGATCTTTTAATTATCAAATGTCCGTGTTCTTACTATATTATGTCATGTGATGTTATGATGTGTGCGTATGATAGATTGTCATGAGATTAAAAACAATATTTAATGATACGATATGGTTTCATTGCAAATTCCTATTCTATTAAAGTTAAAAAAAATTAAATTTGAAATTTAATTCAAGAAATGTAAAAATATAAACACATTTTTTATTTTAACTTATCATGTGATAAATATGTTTTTAAAGTATTTCCATTGACTTCGTTTAGTATTCGTAGCATCTGTTATATTTTCCTGTCAATGTAATTTGAACTATACCAGGATTCAAACCTATCATTTTTTTACCTGTAATTTTTAAAAGTTTTATTTCAGTTTTACAATTGTAAACAAATTTCACTACGTAATTTTGCAGAGAATTTATAAACCTGACAAAACAAATACTAGACTTTCAGCCGAACATGAATTGTATAGTTGCGGATCGAAAACTTTTTGTCACGCTCAGAAAACAAATCGTCACTGATCCTTTAAATTTTGGTTAAATAAAATAAAATTTATTAGAATTTTAATTAAAAAAGTCTTATTCAAATTAATTGTTATTTTTCCATTTCAAAAATGAAATTCAGTTTAAAAAAATGCAAATAAAAGTTTTCAGACAATGTAAATACTGTTTTTGTTTTATTCACTTGTCAAAAGTATAGACATTTATTTGCATACAAACCGAAATTAAAAATTTTTCGTTAATTGAGTAATTAAAACAAAATGTTACATCCGCCTTACAACAAAATTGTCTGCACTCTAAATTCATCTAATTTATTTTAAGGATATTTTGGTTTATTTTCTACTATATTTATTCCTTGATCGGGACTTTTTTTGTTTATTATCCATTGAATGTTAAATTTATTTGTTTAAAAGTATTTTATGAAGAAATATTGTTGCTCGTATGTCTGTCAAACTTTTAAGGTAAAAAAAGTTATTGGAACATGTATTGTATACATACAACAAATATAGGAATATTCAGGCAATGCCAACGTCCTTTTACTTTAAATTTGTCCTATCTCACACATGAAAGGCCAAGATAAATCAGAAATTTTTGCCTCTGACGTTCGCACGCGAGAGGTGTTTTCCTGAATAGAAGAAGTTTCAGAACTTATCTGTATACTCGTCACTAGTAACTTAGCACGAAAATTCGTTGCATATTGCATTCTTCACGATATTCTTTTTCAATTTGCTTCCAACAAGTTTAGAAGATGTCTAACCTGTTATGATTTCTAGTTGCTTATAAACTTGTACGTTCCAACTGCATTTGTCAACGCAAAATCAAATTAAAATGTACATTTTATTTACTCAAAAATAAAGTAATATTTGTAATTTAAAATTTACTCTTTACCTTGTTATAATAATATAATCATTTATAATTTTAACCGAAATGAAACTATTTTCTACATTCAATTATATTTCATTCCTCATTCTCAAGATTACTTGTAATACCGCCTTGATGCGGTAGATGGCACAACTTTAGCGTGTCAAAATTTGGTCTATGACCCTCCTTCCCTATGCCCCTCATTACGTTTTGTTGTGTGTGGATGAAACGACGTGTGTTTTCGGCGTATCCTAATTTCTTTGTTTTTCGGAGTTTCGCGAAAGTCGGGATGCCTTCGTGTCACAAAAGAAGCCGGTCTTCTTCGATTGAAAATCGGGAGAACAGGGAGATGAAAGACAGTCGTCGGAAAAAGCCAAAAAAAAGTCGAGGTCGTTCCCGGTCTCCGAGGCACCATGTCGGAAAAAACAGAAGACGGCGGGGCAGTTCGTCGAGAACAGAAAGAAAACTTGCTCGCCGTGGTTCTCCAATAGGAGGGCCTTCTGGATCTCGCGGTCGAGAGCGGGAGGTGTTATCGCACCGTGAATTTTCTCCGGAAACTAGGAGGGAACAGTATCATGGCGGATCGCAGAGGAGCGGAGCACAGGCTCGTCATGACAAGGATGGTCAACAGCGACATGATGTAGCGTTGCAATCGAGCCGTTCACCGACTCCTAGACCAGTTCGTCATCGCCATCGTATATTTTCAACGTCCTCAGCGGACAGTATCGTATCATTGGTGCGAGTTGATAGTGAGGCTAAAAAGAATGACAGGAGTGAGCCACTAAAAGATGTTGCAGGTGAAGTCTTGTCCGTGTCAGAGCCTGCTATGAGCACGAATCCCTTGTCGCCTATAGTTGAGGTTAGAGTCTCGGACCCTCAAAAAACACCTGAGCATCACGAAACAGAAGTTATTCAAAACAAAGAGGCGAGCAACGTAATTAAAAAACAGAGTAAGTATTTACATGGAGTTTTCTCTTTTTTGCACACAGAAGCCTGTACGAGAGACAGGATAATTCTGATGCCTATTATGATGAGTTTGTCCGAGGCAAAACATATCATAGATAGTGAATGATGAGCTTGATCTAAAGACCATACAAATCATATCTTACAGTACAAAAACTTAAGGAAATAAAGAAATAAAAAAAAAAACAAACAAACACACAAAAAGAAGATTGAACCTGAAAGATTGACAATTGAACCCAGAGGTGAGAGCTATGCTTAATGATACACAGATCAAGAGAGATGGGTTCTACATCAAGTATCAAAACTTGATCGGAGTAGCCTTAACATCTCTTGGCGCTGCAATTTCTATGGTCATCAAGGAGTCCGAAGAACCAGTAGAGGTATCAGAGCTAGTACTGTACATTTGTACAGTACAAATTTGCAACCAGGAAGTAAAGGTACGAAAAGCTGGCAGCCTTAAGCATTACCTTCATGAATGGAAGCTGATAACCGACGCCAAATTTGTATTAAAATGTATTCAAGGTTACAAAATTGATTTCACCCATAAGGTTGTTCAATGGTCATATCCAGTTAATAGTCACAAATCAGATTCTTTTCAAATGGGGTAGATATAGAGACAATAAGGAGAACTGCGGGTTGGACAAAAGATTCAAAAGTATTCGCTAAATTTTACAATCGGTTAGTTGTTAAGGAAGATTGTCAATTTGCATTGTCGATTTTGAGTAAGAAAAAGTAAAGAAAAATGTTTAATTATACAAAGAATCTCAAACCAAAATTTTATCAATATAAATTACTTAAATAAAATTACTGGATTTTAATGAAGAATTATAAAATTTTAATTTCTTCTCACTAGTTAGAATAATCTCTGAACAACTACAAGTAATCTCTTCGAACGAGTCATTCATACAATTACGATTGAACTTCACTTACAGGTAAGTTCGTTTAATCGTTAATTATAATATAGAAAGAAAAAACACATTTCAAAGAACAATATTTGTACTAAAATTTCGTTTTCGTTTAATAATTTACTTCTTCTGATTAAATTTAAACTTAAAGTGAACTTTAACTCATACCTTTTTAGTCGACACTTTTACTTGTTTTCTTGGCAGCTATAGCCAAGCGTGAGTGCGTGAAACTTCTCTCTCCATTGATTAAAGTAAAATGGCTACAGTGGTACGCGCTATGTATTGGCTTACACAAATTTGAGGTTATGTGGGCTGAGTTTGACATTAACCGCAAAATGAGTTAATAAAACTGCTATCGTTGAAAACAGTATGTAAATATTTTTTCGTTGAAATGAATTTTGCCTAAATTTCAGTCGAGTAAATTAAAGTTTGTTTTAATATCAAGCTATCTTGTCAAATCATCTTTTTCTTCATCAACGAGAAGCAACAGACAGAAAAGTATGTGTTTCTTGGTGTCTCACGATAGAAAAAAAAACACAAGATGTGTATTTACCTTCCTGGCAGATTGAATCTTGTTTCAGCAGGAGAGAAAAAGTGCTGGAAATTGGTGACTTCGTACTTACTTTTAAACGATTCGCAAGTGTAGCAACCAAGGTAATATCATACGTACCTGAAAAAAGAACAGCTTACCTAAAGACAACATCGAACTTCTCGTTACATGGAATTTAGAATCAATTTTACTTGCAGCAAAAACCTTTTCAATGTTTCACTGACTAGTGCAAGTTTACGACACCTTGAAAAAAAATGTTCAGTTGAAATCGAATTGAAATTTTGAAAAAAAAGTTTTCTGTAGTTTTTATCATTCTGATATAAATTCACTGTCGTCAATAATTTTATTTCTCTCCAATTTAATTAAACTTAATTATACTCTAATATACAAATGTTTTATATGAATATTGAAAACAGACTTTTTAAGTGATGGTATATTATGGATATTAATATGAAAATTGACAAATAAGTTTGCTCTGCTTGTAATGGAAAATTAAATTATAATTTTTGTATTTTCTTTTATACTTTAGTTTAATAAAATGACTATATCAGAGCTCTCAATAATATATCCTCGAGCGGTTTCGCAAGTTATTATGAACCAAGCTATTCTCTCAAGTAGTCACAGCTTCGTAGAATGCGAAGCAGAACGACTCAGTTGGCCATATAAACATTTTACTACTTCATTGTCACGTGAAACGCTATTATTTTTAGTCTTAATCGTCGTCTTGAACTCTACATTTTCTTTATTACGTTCTTGTTAATTACTTCGTGAAAAACTATACTATCGACTAACCAGCTTGATAATTTGGTATAACCTATTGTAGTATAACACTTGGTTTAAAAAAATGTAATAGAAAAAAAATAATAACAACACTGCTCATGAAAATAATAAACGAAGTATTGTATTTTTATTTTCACCTGCTAATAATATTCTTGATCTCATAAATGTTAAATTGAATCTTTGCTCAAATTTTTATCTCAATACTCTTATCCTAAAATTACACTTAATTTTAGTTGTTCCCAACTTGAATGCTATTTTAATCTTCTTCCAGTATAATGACCACGATTGCTTTCAAAGTTTTGTAACTGATTTATAACTATGTTGAAACTACATTGCGCTCAAACAATCATACATTATCTTATTCTCATATGTTTAAAGTCCAGCAAATTTCATTTCAATTGAAACTTTGAACGCGTTTCTGATTCACAAGCTGTAATTAATTATTTTTTCAACTCGTTATTATAATTGGTCATAATACTATGGACATGCATGAGTTTTTCTATTTGAAAATTTTGAGGAAATATTAAATCAAAATATTCCTTGAAAATTGAATAAAGTGTATTCGACTGAGATCACAACATTTTGCGTAAACTTTAAAGCAAACTCAAATTGCCGAATTATTTGAGCTGTTCAAACACTCGCATACCCAACTCAAAGTGTATTCAGAGCACACTGTATGAATCATGAGATGTAAGTATGTACATGTACGTTCACGTTATATTGTACGTCATAAAGTTTTTATCTTTACGACTGATATTTATGAACATTCAGCGATTGTTCGTACGAAAAGATACTAAACAGTGATATAGATTTGGTAATACTAGGTTAGTAAGAAGTCTAGTCGTGCGTTATCCGGAAACTTGTTAGTACTTGAAAAGATAGTGTGACTTTCAGAAGCTGTTTTCTAACAAAATCAACGCGTTGTGACGCTGTGGTCTTCAATTCATGAGAATTTCGAAGACTCGAGAAAAACCATCAAGACAAAAAAACAAGTTTCTATACTATCATAAAATTCAAAAACTTTTTATCAACATTTAAACGTAACCAACAAAGTTTGTATGAGTTTCAGTAATTTTAATTACAGGACTCGTACAGTTACTAGAAAGATAAGTTCGATAAATAGTTCATTTTCTTGAACAAACATGCGCTAAGTTCCAAAAAAAAAATTAATTTACTTATTAATCAATTCAATCGAGTATATGTCGTTCTGAAGTAATTAATCAGTCATAGCGGTAAATATTTGTCGATAAATATAATTATTTATTCATCGGAGCTTACGCGAATAAAACTTTTTTCATTATAAATGCAAGTGAGTTTACAGATTTACGAGAAAGGGTGAGAATCAAAACGCGTTCTATTCCCTCTCTTGAAGATGGAGACATAAGGCATCTACTTGATATGAGCAGATATATGTTGCATCGTGATTAGTTTTTAGAATAAAATGATGATACACAAATTTTGCGACAAATTATTACATATTATATATTACTTTTCGACAGTTATACGTAAATACCACCAAAATTAATTTGCCCTGTAGTGATACTTTAAGAAGATACAGAACATTTCAAAAGTAATTAACGTTATTACTATTTTAATTATAATTATTTGATTGAACGCAACTACAGAAATGTAATTCCGAATTGAAGGTTTGTACTGCGAGAGGTATCATCCGTAGTGATTGGAATGTGACCACATTCCAGAGATCGGCTACTGAGATTCCGTAAACTAAAAATAATTTACATACCAACATCATCAGTCTACCAATAAGGAATGCTATGTTTGATTTAATCAAACAATATCGTAAATAAAATAATCGTACGTTTCAACAATCAAAAACAATTTCAATTATTAAATCTTTCTGTTCGAAAAAAAAACAAAAAAACAAAAATTCTGTATTCATTGAACACCATTTCGATCTCCATTTCGATAAATTTTTCGAGATAATATCTTGTAACTTTATCACGAATCGAACAATTATAAAACTCCCTCGCAAATCGTGATCCAAGGCATGTTCTTTACTGTCTCTCTTATAACTCAATCTGGAGTTTATCTCAACCGTACCGTTCACATAAAGTTTTTACTTTTGCAACATATATACGGAAATAAAAAATATTCTGAAGAGTAACGGAACCTGTGTTTATTAGTGACTGACTTCATTTTCGTCGAGCTTTCCACGATTCTGATCACAAACACAGGCTCTACAAATTATTAAAATAAACTCTTAAATGCACGTTCATTATTGTTATACAAATTTGTTTTGTTTTTCAATTACGGTTTGATAGCTGACATTTTAACGTAACTACTTTGTTTTGTTTCAATGATTTAAATAATAAAAAAAAAAAATTTATGTCCCGTCCTGCTGCCACGTGAAAGGAGGCTCTTCTCTCATCGTCTTGTATTTGAGATAATTATTCTTGTAAACTATCAAATGTATTTTTCTTCGGAAGAAGAAAATTTTTAATTAACAAAAGCTTTGAATATTCCGTGCTATTGTTTACATTGAAGACCATTTTTAAGAAGTAAAGTTGGATAATTTCAATTAAATGTAAAGATCCTTAAGCAATCCTAGCAAAGAACGTGAACTTTCTTAATTAAAGATTTGTCTACGAAGTTTTAAACGAGTTGGCATAAGTTAACGATGATAATAAAAGTCTATAGAAAAAGTCCTGCTTTTTGACCATGTGAAAACACATTAAAATTGTTCTTAAGATATACTTGCATCATACGCCGTGTCAAATCACTGTCTAAATTCAATTAAATACAATTTCACAGTGTTGGGATTTGTACAGGATGATTTGGAACAAAAGACGTTCATCACACAGAAATTGTTTTGCCGCAATTTGTTTGGTGTTAACTGAAATTTCGAATGGAATATAAATGATCGGTCAGATTGTGTTTATACGAAGGTCTCGTTTGAAACCAGAAAAAAACATCATTTAGGTCGTGAAAATATTCATCTGCAGATATCTCATGAGACCTGCATTAATGAGGGACCATGACAAAAGATCTTCGGAGAAGTCTGTATGGAATAACGAGCTCAGGGAAATGAACGTCCTTTATCCGATTTATTTGTATACGTATATAAAGTTACGCTTATAGTCGAACCAATTTGAATATAACAAAACGACAAAATATTTCCACGTCGTTACGATTCTCGCGATTCGATCGTCCATTCCGAACATTATATTTCCCTTGCACAAATAATAATAATAAAAAAATTATATAATGATTGATTTTTTTTGAGATTCAAAGTAATAATCGGAACGCAGCTCGATTTTCCGCTTCTCTGGCAGAAAAAAAAAAAAAATTATGAAAACGTTATCGCCATGTAAAAATTTTTACTTTTTCTACATTCATCTCTATTTTCGTCCGAAAAAATACTGAACCAGCATCACTCGAGTGCGCTAAAAAAGGAAATATAACTTCCATTGCGTCATATACGTTCAGTGATTATGTAATAGTCAGTGTATCAAATCGTCCAAAGCATTATTCAAACAGCTCCTGTCTCATCGTAAAAAAAGCGCAAATAATGATACACATAATTGCTTGTATCAATTTTGTTGCGTCGCTGACCATAGAAATATCATTTTTCTTTCGTATAATAAATTTTATCTCGCCGCTTTTATAATATATAATATAGCCGAAACATATCTGTACGGTTTAATCTTTCACCCGAATTGAAAATACAGTGATATCAACAATTTCTTTTACATCCAGTAGACATTTTTTGCAAATAAATGTTTTTGATAGTTTTGAAATCCGCTTTGCATTCCTGAAGCGCGCGTTTGTATATATTCATGATTCGGAATTAAACGTTTGAATATGCTTTCACAAAATGAGAAACATAAATTTGGTTTTAATGTGCTGTACACGCACAAGCAGCGTAAATTAATTCTAAATCTAGTGATGCTTTGGCATACAACGGATGTACCTGCTTTTCGTTTCCTCATCAATATAATGAAATGCACGTTCGTAATACTACAATGTTAAATGAAAAAAGATAATAAAATTCATTATATAATTAAAATTCAAAAAATAGAAAGCTTTTAAAATATGGTACCAATCAAACATTAGTTTGATTCTTTGTTTGAGCACCTTACTTTTAATTTGCAAAAATAAATGGCATCGTCATAATCTACGACACGAACAATTCTTCATCAGCAATGTAACACTATGGCGAACTTAATAAAGGAAATTTTATGACAAAAAGGTCTTTAAACTCTGCCATTTTGGCATTGTAGCACTGATTGTTCAGGCATCGTTTATAATTTTTGCTATTATGTCTTTGATGTGAATTAAATTTGAAATTCTATGTATAAGCTTTTCAATCAGAATTTATGTAAGGAAGTTCAATCAAGTTCGACTTTGACTTTAAATATAATCTAAAAAATTTATATGCCAAGCTTTTCGGTTTTATAGATTCTATTGATAAGGCGCAAAATTTGAATTGAAAATATTTTGATGGTTGTATATATTTGATGGCACTATAACTTTTTCAAAATCGTTCGAATTGCTGGAAAATGAAAAAGATTAGATCGTATAACCATCGATTGAAATAACTCCTGTTTCCGCCATATTCAGTTTGAATAATTAATCAGTGGTAAGCAGCCGAATCCAGCAACTGGTTACGCTCAGTAGTATGCTTAAAATTCGACGCCCACGTTGATCCCTACTAGCATCCCTGAGTTCGTCATGATCTCGGCAAAGCGGGGTGCATTGCTTGCACAGACACGTTTTGATTTCATCGGATATTGCGTTTAAGCACATTTACATACGCACGCAAACAGGAATATAAACGCGGATCCAAAGCGTACAATGGTCACGGCGCGAGCGAATTCAGGTGCACGAAATTTGAAACATAGCGTGCACAGTATATCCTTACTTTTGTTTCCGAATCGACCGAGTGACATTGTTAACGTTGAACAATTCGACTGAAAATAAATGTACATATGTCGTACACGCGTACGCACATTGAACAAACAGTCCTCTGTTTGATGAAGAAAAAAAAAAAAAAAAAAAAAAAAAAAATTGAAGCAACAGCTATTTCGTGCTTTCGTTTCCAATCGTTCGTTTGAATTATGAAATATTAGTCAACTTGTAGCCTCGTATTCAAGAGAATCCAATTTCATTATTCAGCTGGTTATTTTTTTACGTTCTTTTTTGTTTCATTTTCAAAATCATGATTCCAATTCAAAATAATCATTACAAAAATAATGACATATCAAACGAAAATTGGGTATGGTACAACTTTGTTTCACAATTGCTTTATCAGTAAAAAACATTTAATATCATAAAGACTGGTAATTTTATCAGTAAAAATGGGTCATTCGCACCAATTCATAATAATTGGTGTTAAAAACGAGTGATGAAAATATATAAATATATAAGTAAGTATATATATATAATATATACTTAGAATATAAATTACTTAGATTTCTTCTACGTTAATTCAGTTCTAGTTTCAATGCCTGATAAAAATAAAAGTTCAGTTACAAAAAGCTCTATATTAAAAATATTTTCTTTTTATTTACTTTGTATTTTTATTTCTCATTGTAATTTTAACTTTGTTTGAAAACAAATTGAAATTGTTGTTTTCTAGAAAATTCGGTTTGTCGATTAAAATAAAATACTAAGAACAATTTTGATTTAATTTCTATCATAAAATAATTGATCCGATTATTGTTTCAACGGCAACATGCAAATTCCGTCGAATGAATAAAATAACAAAATGAAACAAAAAATGGAACAAACATTTAATTGAAATGGAAAAAAAGCAATAAATTCAAAAAAGTAAATAGATATTCCATTTTTTATGAATTTAAAGCATAAAAAATATAATCAATTTTTCGACGTTAAAATATACTTCATAAACGATATTCGAATATTAAGAGCAATTTTTATTCATAGTTGTAATTGTAAATACCCAGTTTTAAGTAGATTTTGACCTTACATCGATAGAACAAATTGGTCCATTATTCTGTTGATGACAACATGTTGAATTTTTTTTATTGAACGTTGGTTTACTACGCAGCAACAAGTCAGCGTGCGATCACAATATTATTAGCAAATGAGATTACTGTAACAATTGAACAGCATAGATCTTAAATTTTGCTTGAAAATGTTCTATGGAGATACATTTGTCTGTTTTTTAAATTTTGGAAAACAGATTAATTTACTTCATTTAAAAATTCTAAGAAAAAAAAATATTTTTTCTCTTATTAATTATACAGCATAGTAAAATTAATTACGAGTCTTCAACGGTCGAGCATAGTCAGAAATGATAATAAAATACTATGTTGCTTTTCTGTCCATGTACCAACTTCATTCTAGTCGGTAACAAACCCTACCTATTAAAGTTATGCACATTAAACTGTAACTTACCCGAATGTTAATAAGGAATGATATTAGTTTAAATGTGATTACATCTTAATTAAATTGAGCTGCATTAATTGAAGATAAAACATTGAGCATTATCCTTTTAATGAGTATTCTAAACACGAAAAATTTGCAAAAACAACTTCCGCTGATACAAAATTTGATCATGATTCCAGTTGATGATTAAATATATTGAGCCACTGGAAGCAGTTTATCTTTGACTTACAAGCGAGAATAACATAACTTTGCAATTTAATTTCAACTCCACGGTGGACTGATAATTTATGAAAAATTTTGAATGCTTATGATCACAAATTTGTACATAAAGTCACGCGTATGAAATAAGCCGATTAAGTTTCCTAAAGCTAGAATTTTTAAAAGCTCCAAACCTCTATACGGTGGTGGTCTTTTAAATCATAATCAAACTTCTTGGGTTTATCCTTTCACTTAAGATTAGTTTGTCGTTATTCATATTTTACATCACTTGTCGAAGGTCTTTAACAATGAGCTCTATCGATTTCCAGTAATAAGCTCGACTCGACAACTTAAATGTATTTACAACATGCAGCTTAATTTTACTATTGTGAGTGGAGGAAATTAGTCCGTCAACTTTTCAAGTCCGTCAGGTGTCAACCGGTTTAGAGGTTTCAGCACACTTGACCTTTCATTGCAGCACTTACTTTAAGACCGTTCAACCATTAATAATCATATTTTCTTTATCAAGTACGAATGGTTAACGAAGCAAAATATTGCGCGCGCCCCGACGCGATAAAACTTGTCTTAATTGAATTGAGAAACTGAAATAAACGTGCAGAGCACCCACGCACCAGAAAATTTATAGTTTGATGCATCGATGTTTATATATTACTACTATATACACTCATTACAAATATACTCTGTACATATATATAAAATGAAATTATTGCTTATATGTACTAGCGAAAACTTCTTACGCTTTAACCGCGCTGTTCAAAATTGTACGTTCAAAATTGTTTGAAGTAAATATTTAGACTAATCAAAACACAAATTTATGCGCATTATTTAAATCGTGGTTATTTTGCCCGGTTAATTATTTTATTCATACCCTAAGATGTGTTTCTCGTTTGTTATTGTTATTTCTGAAATTCAAATTAAAATTCGATCGAATAAAAATAATAGTATTGGAACAATTGGCTTTTTATATTGAAATTTCTAATTAGGTTTCTTGCTTTAAAGCTTCGAACGACTGAATAAAATTAGTGTGACAATAATAAACAGGCTTCTTTGACATAAGATCTTTCAGTCAAATATTTAAGACAACAGTTTTTCATGTAATTGGATGGATAAGATGAAATAAAAGAATGAACAAATATACAAAAAACAAAAAAAAAAAAAGAATCAAAAATTAATGTACAAAAATTATGAAATGGAAATAGTTGTTGTTCGAGTTTGATAATTTTGTTCAAAACAAAAGATGCAAAGTATCAGCGCAACGGAACAATTTGGCAATTTTTAATAAATACAACATCACGTATTGCAAAGTATTGTCTTCGTCAATGGAAATAATTGGCACTTCGTAGCGAGGATGAGAATTAATTAATCTTCATAACGAACGTAACGAGCAACAATAAGCTCTTGCTATCGAATGATGGAAATCTGACAAACATCACGAATATAACCCTCTCTTCCACTTCACGACAGATTTGAGATCGTTAATTACTCGGAAATTAATAGAATAAACGTTTTGCTGCGTTGGAATCAGATATGACAGGTTGTGTTCGCTGTGCGTAATGAAGTAGTTTACTGGTTAGTAACTGATAATTGAATAACATCAACAACAGCACTGATTTTATGTGCGCGAGTGCACATTAATAAACGTTGCGAAACTAAATTAATTTTTCATTTTTTTATTCGTCCGGAATTGTTGGCAGAGTACGAACCTTTTCGATTATAAATTATCAGTCAATTAATAGACATTACTAGTCCAGACATTCTCTATCCTCCAAGCTGGAATATCACAGCTGAATTCGAAATACAAACTCCTGGATATAGTAGATTTGACCCGAACCGTTCACAATTCTGAATGTATTTTGTTGAATTGTATTACCTCCATTTGTATCCGGCTTCATAGAATAACATTGATTGCTAATAGTTGCAATGATGTACGCTGAATTTAAACGTCCACGTGTAATTTTGGAGGACTCACGTGAAATACGTATCGTGTAGATTGAAATTCAACTATAACATTTTTTTAGAGTTTTACACAGAGGATGGTTTTAATTCGATAGACTGATTGCTTTCGGCTGAAAAGCCCATGTTAAGATTTTCCATTGAGGGCGATAATCAAATGAGGTTATTCGATATTTTGATACGTGTTCGGAGTTAAGTGTAATTTGCATATTAATAACGCACTGACATACAGCACACTAGATACCCATACGCACTGACAATTATAATCAATATAATTTGAAGGGATGAGAAATACTTACTAACATTATTCTCATCAAGCCAAATAATACGTTTTCAGATTAGTGAAGTCATGTTTGCTGGATGGAGTTGGAATTAGAGATAGAAATTTGAAACTATACTAACATTACTGATAAAGAAATATCGAGAGAAAAAGGTAAAATCTTCGATAAATGATTAATTTTTTAATTGTACATTGACAGTTACATTTTGTTTGAAGTTTTTTTTTTTTTTTTTTTTTTTTCAATTTTTTTGTTTCTTTTCAAGTCACTTCATCCAACTTATTTTGTCCGCATACCCATCGACGCATCAGTTATTGATTTTTACTTGAAAATAATTGGAAACTAGAATTACGAAAAGTTGAACTTTGTATACATCTAAAAAAAAGTAAGTTAGATATTTCCTTCGTTTATTTGTAAAAAAAATCCAATCTTTCGGCAATTCGATCATCGCTAGAAAATAATCAAACCTGGAATTATGAAATGTTCAATTTTCACGTACACTTGACAAAGTAAGTTTGATATTCTGTTCTCTTATATTTGTAAAAAAAATTTCAATCTTTTGACCATTCGATTAACCCGACTATACTTGCACAGAAACATTTAAATTTTCAATTTGCGCTAAAATCAACAAAAAATGAATCGCAACATAACAAACTTTGAAATGTAAAATCACGATTCTTGTGTATATCACCGAACTGTGTACACCGTAGTTGAAGAAACAGAGTGCGTGCACGTAAAATTGAACAGAAAATGTTCGCGCGATGCGATCCTCGGGCTCGGATGCGAATCTCCGGACTTGGCAAACTGAATGAATACTGGTGTAAACGATCGGAAAACGAAACGGTGGCCAAGAGGTTATTTACTGCGGTTATCTATGTCCGACTGCGCGTAAATTTATCGTCGCGTTCCAGCATTCGGGCAACGGCAAAAAGAAAACCTCTGCGGCCGAGTGTAAACGGTAGAGCAACTTGGTTCCTGTGGGCGATTCCCACTTACTTTCTATCTTGCAATGACGTCAAAAACACTTCTGACTAGAACAAATAATTAATCCAGTTCATCCTTGTATTTAAATCCAATATTGGCGGCGAATTTTGCAACTGACGTAAATATAGCAATAAAGCGGAGTGCTTAAATAATAAACTTGCCAATATGAGGGCAATGTTGCTGAGGAAAATATTCAATAGCTGCTTATTTGGGATATAAATCGCATCAGTGATTGTAATTAAATGTTTTGTCAATTATGAAATAATCTTCAAGGCAATAATGTAACGAAATTGCAATACTGATGATGGTGAGCAATTTTCACTTGTGAATGTACGCGTAACTGTGAGGAGATTTGTAGCGCTGACTGATGTTTAATTAGATTGTGTATACTGATTAGGAGTGTTAATGGAAATTTTCAGTTGTCTCTGGGCAACAGCAGATGTTTTAAAACAATTCATCGAAACGCCGAATAATCAGCATCTTCTATAAATTTTGTCGCGGGTATTATCATTATTCATGATTTAATTTTTTATTTTTCGGTTTACCGAATCTGATTAAAACAAACACAGCAAAATATTATTCTTCCAACCGCAACTAATGAATTATACTGCACCTCTGTGCTTATTGTAATTTTGCGGATTACGGGCCGCAAAATTGTATTCCGAATACGAAAGTTAGAACATAAAAAGCCAATTATGATTGTGGAAATTTATAAAATGGAACTTGTAAAAAGTATCAACAATAGTTATTTCGATGGAAAAATCGTCAGCAAAATTTAATTAAAATGGCCCTATTTAAGGTTTCATGATGCAAAATAATGTTTGCAATAATTATTGATATAAATTATTTGTTTAATTAAATTTTATGTGCATAAGGTTTTATTATTGCTAAACAATAATGTCATCAACAAAAACGTCCGAATAATTGATAGAATTTTGAGTGAAAACGATTGTAAACAATTGAAATTTCATTTTCAAAAATACGTACAATATTTCGTACAATGTGAATGAACGGATTAACATATGCCACAAACACCAAGGTTGAATAACAACAAGGTTTAGGGCTGGATGTAATACATTAAATCCAACGCTTGTTACCTATCACGAACCGTCATGCACTATAATGAACATGTAAATTGAGTGATTAGAACATCATTGCCTCAGTCAAAGGTATTAAACCATTTACAGTCCTACCTTACCGTCCCATCTCCGAATTAGATCTTTTCGCCGAAACATCGAAAAGGTGATCATAATTTGAACTTTGATAGCAGTTTAATGATGTGGAAGAACTTTTTACATACCTGAAACATACAAAAAAATGTTCACATCAATTCATTGAAAATACAATTTCATAAACTTTTTTTTTACTGTCGCTTCGAAAATATTTTTTGGCTCAAAAACCGATAACCGATTATGCTGTTACTTTGTGGTTAAATCATGGTTTATTAAGAGCAAAGTCAAAACGTATATCTTCATATAGTTGAACATACTTAGAATTCAATTAACTTCAAAAACTAAGCAAACCTGACACAACGAGGTCAGCAAGTATCATTGTTAGTTGTTCGTAAGCCTGTGGCGAGTTTCAAGCAACTCGGGGACCAGAGTCAACAACATTGGTTACTCTTTAACAAGCATGTCCCAGTTACTGTAGTAAGCCGCGGATGAGGACAGTGACCGATACCGAATAGAGCTCGTACATTAGAATTCACATGACGCGCATCGCCACGCGAAATGGCGAATGCCTACTATTTTGATTGCACCCATCAGCGAAGCGCGAGTCAGCGAACCGCGAATCACCGACGCGCTCAAACTTTTTCCATGAATAGGAAAATTTTCACTCGCTGATTTTTGCTTTGGCGCCCGACGATCTTGCGCGGCCTTCTTCTCGGCTACGCGTTGATGGCTGTTATTTATTATTCACCATGAATACCCTCAAGCGATTTGCGAACGCAATCTTTGCTTGCACTCTTCCATCTCCCGTACAAAATTTTTCTTTTTTTTCCCCCAACCTTTCCATATCCGCAATTTTAAAATTGCAATACAAATCTTGTATGTCGAAATAAAATATGGGTCTATTTATAATATGGATAACCATTTTTTTTTGCTCTGATCTGATGACAAAGTAGTTTTAGTTAATACTAAAATAATAGACATTGTGAACGAATTGTTTACAATTTGTAGTTAAACTAAATTCAATGTCAAATTGTACATTTTGTTCTGTATGTTTTGTCTCTGATTTACTCAAATACACTAGAAGATTAAATTAAATTTTAATTTAATTTGGTTCAGTTAATGACTCTACTATGTTCAATAGGCGTAAATGTAATACTTTATATATAAGAGCAACCAATAACTCAAACATAATATGGATGTAGATTAAATTTTAATAACGCACCGACCAACATCTTGAGCGATTTCCTCGCAACATAGACGATAGAATGAATCATCTCGAAATTGATTTTAAACTATGTTATGCTCTTATTAGAACGTCAGTATAGATTTAAGTGCGTTGCGAGTTGTACAACACTTAAATTATGGTGTAACGTAACATCTATAACGTTGCAATGAAAACTTATACGATATTTATGAGCTGCCATGGTTATGTTATCCAAGCATTAAAATTGGAATTGAATCCTATGACTCTGATTTACAATTGAATTGTACATTCCAACCTTCATCTTGTTTTTAACCATTTCATAACATTTATATTTTCAATGTTCAATTGTTTTTTCGCTAGAATGCAACAAGAAAACATTCATGCATACATCTTGATAGTACCTGAGTTATCTGTATAAAACCATATAAAGTTCTTTATTGGAGTAATAAAAACTATATGCTTATGAAATGTCAATTCAGCATTTGATCAGAAAATGTAGGACACCCAATCGAAACAATCGTTTTCCTATCAATCTTCGTCGGTTGCATATAAAAAAAAGTTTATGATTATGTATTTTTAAGAGAAAAGCATCTTTTGTTCCAATCGATGACGCTAAAAAAGTACATTTCAGTACAGACGATGATGATGAATTAGAAAATAATCAGCACACGTGACGCAGTTCCACACGTGATCAAGTCGTACGTACGACTAACGAGCGACATTGCTTTCGCAAAACTTGAAAGCGCTATATATGTGCTATATATGCTACGCCCTTGATGCAACTATAGAGCTTGTTTTGTATTTCAAATGAGCGATTCTGGTAGCGTGCTTTAACAATAGCTACACAAATAATATAGCAGAGAAAAATGGTATTTCTGATTTATTGCAAAATCAAATTTCCATTTCATTCATTCATTTTATTTTATGTGTCATTATAGATATATTCATAATAATTAATAGTTATACAGCTTGAAATTATCGTTAACCACGCTTTGTTAAGAGGCATTGTAACTTTTAGCGTTGGCGTAATTAAAACAAATATATTGAACGAAACCTACATTCGATTTCCAGAAATAAACCAGTAGTGTAAAGCAGTATTACGTCAGACACTTCAACAGAACGAAGGTGGAATTATATTATTTGCCTTATCTCACAATGCACACGAATTAAACAAATTTGTCAATAAATAAACAAATCGATTGAACACATCAGTTGTTAAATTGAGAGCAATGTAAGGCCAAGTTGTGTGTTTCTATCTCTCGAGTTTGCTTTAGAATTTGGTCTTTTGAATTCCGGAACAGTTTTACCAATCAGTCTGAAGAAACACGAATCAAAGCTTCCTTCTTTTATTTTAGAATGTACCTTGTGATTCGTTTATCGAATGTCGCATTGCAATTACGCTGTATAAAAGATCTCATTCTTATTTTTCTTCTAGTATATGTAAGATGGGATTCAATCAAAAAAAAAAAAAAAAAAAAAAAAAACTTAGTATAAAAGCAGCGTACAAATCGATGAAAATATATCTCATAATTACAACAAAAACTTTTAATATAATCCTGATAATAAAATTTATATTATTATTATTATTCATACCGAAAGAGGGAAGAAAACAATGGAGCTGAAAGAGATGAAACGGTTTGAGCGGACGATGCCAAAATGATGGTCGAATGATTGTCATGATAATCGCCGGAGACAACGCGAACTCTTTGGTCGTGTTACAGCTGGGCTCATCGCACCGAGGCAGCTTAATTTCCGGGCAAAATAGCGTGTGCGGATAATTGAAAACAGAGAGGAAAGCGAACCCGGACGGCCGCGCAACCAGACAATATCGGAAATGCGAAATTGAGCACGTATAAAGGCGGACTGCTTGGTCACAAATCCGGTTTTCTTGGTCGAGCTTGGTCGTACCAATTTATCCTAATCATTGATGTTCAACGCTTGATTTCCGCAGGGAATCGGTGCCACTGCTCGTTCGCCTGACTGTAAAGATACATATAATTCATTTATTTCTCTCCAACCGACTCAATCGTCTTGCTCAACCTACTATTCACGCGTTGGCGTCACCTCCAACATTCGTCGCACATTCTACGGCTCGCTATTCGTTGACCTCTCATTGCGTTGCCCGTGTAAAATAACACTGGAATTCAACGAACATGCCCTGCATATCTAAAGCTGTTTGGCGTTGTTGTTTCGCATTGAAAAAGAAGATTGCGAGCTTTGTTGGTTTCACCGCTGCGTTACGTTTTATTACACGCAAGCTCGATGGATGCTGAATTGAATACCAACTTTTATGATGATTCACCTCATTAATTTAACGTTCCCCCTCCCCCCTCCCCTCTTCTATTTCAACTATTTCAAATTTTACGTGTTATATTTTAATATTTGTTTCAAATAAGGGAGAACAATTCACTTTAGAAAGTGAAAAGTTTATTAAAACATGAATATTCACTTTTTTTCCACTTGTTGAGTTATACAATTTAACTAAAAGAGTATCAAAGAATCATCCAAAACTTCGAATCAGATAATATCATTTCTCTTGACGATATTTTTGTTTCCTCAGACATAAAAAAATGGATTTACGAGAAAAGAAGAGTCTCGACTTTTCGATCGAACGAAATTGCGAATATCGAATTGCAAATATTCAACCATTAAATATTGTATCAATGTGACTCTGATTTTGTAACTGGTTTTTAGCAAGAATTTAAAAAACGGCCTGACTAAAGGGATCGAGATGCACGTATTGAAATACAGGCATGTGAAAGTAATAAGGAGGTGTGGGTGAAAAGCTTTGTTGCATTCATCCGGTACTTGTCGATATCAGACGCCACGGTGTTGTTAACAGCATGCATATCTGGCAGCAAGTAGAGTCTACTTTTCTCCTCTCTCTTCGTCGCTTACTCGTGCCTTTTCATTTCCGTCTTTTCTTGGTACCTCCCTCGCTCTCGTTACGCGACCTGCTGCATTTTCCGCCAATAATTATTCGTTCCATTTATTTCTGCTTTTCAATGGAAACATCAGGATTTATACCGTCTCAGAGATGGTGTTTCAATTATTTAAACCTACCCGATAAGTAGCACCCTGCTATTTTTTTTTTATTCAAAACGTAATTTATTTTTGTCTCATTCACTAAAAAAAAATATTGAAGTCTTTTAAATGATTAACGGGTAGTGTATTTTTCATGGAACAAAATTACTTAAATTGGACATAACCGTCGGCAACGGTGCTGTAACGAGACATTTTCAGTCGCAAGACAAATTTGTTGAATTCGCGAACATTGTAAGAAAAGGCAAATTATATAAATTTATGGTCTGTTGCAGTGTCTGACGTAATACTGATTTGTACTACTGGTTTCTCAGGATTGATGGTAATATTCAGTGTTTCTTTAATTTCGAATCGAATCGTAGATCGAAAATTGAAATAAAAAGTAAAATGCTATAAAAATGTGTAGAGTTACGTTTCTTCAGATCATATCGTACACAAATGATTAACAGAGTGTATTTTTCAAGAAAGGAATTTTACTTAATTGAACATAACCGTCGACGTCGATGCTATAGCGAAACAATCTCTGTGAAGGTGTTAAGTATTTGTCTTTCAGCTTCTCGATTGGAAAAACTCGGCAGGAATGAGTAACGTATATAAAGCGGTATCTTGACGGTCGCATGGTCCGGAAGATACGGCTTTGCGGGATTTACGCTTATCTAGATCCACCCAAAGAACCAAGGGTAATGTGTTTTCCCGCTTCTTTCGTCATGCCTAAGCGTTCGGATTTCGGAATTTACTTCTAGCTTCATTTATAAAACGCATCCGTATGGATTCTTTTTGAATATTCTTATATTTTCGCGATATATTCCGGCATTACAAGTTTTTGCTGACAACAAACGATGATAAATGCTCGCGAATTATTTTCGTTATACTCGACACCGACTTTATTACGGTATCATTTCTCCGCGTACCATAATATTTCTCCATGTGCCGTGAGAAAAATCAGTTCTACAATTTCGAAAAGATTATCCGTTTGCATGAGAGCCGAGTCGATTGCTTGGAAATAAACTTTTTTTTCCTGCAATATCAATCATATTTCATTCATCTTTGTAGAATGTCTTTTTTATGCTAATTCATTTTCATTATATGTTGACATTAAAGAATAAGTCAAATTGATAATCTTAATTGAATTCAAATTCATTTTTTGATTTGATTTAAATTATATTTTTATATAGCTGAACTTATAAATTTTAGCTTGAGAGTATGTTACACAGTAATATATATGATTTTCATCATCAGTAATTCGACTTTGGAATATTGTAACATTGAGCTTGACGGTGTAACCAGTTTGCAATGGTAATATTCTATCAAGAGAGAACTTATGAATTGCTGTGAACGTTCCTTATTGTGTGGCTTACGAGTAAAAAATATAATATTTAGCTATGCAAGACGTTCCTTTATAATTTTCGTGTCAAAGAAAGGCAAAGCTTAATTATTTATGTGAACAATTCTTCAACGCAAAACTAATATGACTTTGAAATTGGTATGTCAGGGTTGAATAACTTTTGTTCGAAAGAGCCCGCAAGATGAAGTCTATTTTTCGTCCTTGTGAAATTTAATTTTCTGTCACAAAGAATGAAGATATAAATAATTCCGAAAAATTGTCCGGTGGGAAAAAAAGCGATTTCCTTAGGTGTAAGAATGCGACGTTTTTATATCAGCGGCACGTCCGTCGAAAATTTAAAACTGCAATGTAACGCAACACACTGCGCTATTTATGCGATGTGAAAAAGCCTGCGTTGTATGCAAGACGGATTTTCCAAGGTATTGTGATGTAATAAATGGCCAAAGCCGAATTTACTTGTGCGAACATAGTTGACGTATTACACAATGGGCATCCACGTAACACAATGTGTGTTCATCTCTCAATGCAGCTCGAGTTAAAATATAATCTACCATACTTGGTGGATGACTATTTGAGATGTCAACGCGCATGTGGATATTTATCGGAACGTCTCGTGAAACTTTGACGTGACATTTGATCTGTCAACGCGATTGTTCTCGAATCAGTTGACACGTGCATTAATTCGAATGTTGTTTTTCATTTATAAATTCGTTTGCGGAGTTCAATTAATTTTTTTTTTTTTTGATGGAAATGAAATTATGACACTGAAATTCAACAGAAATAGTTCAATCACTTTTGATTTAGCTAACCGAATGGAGATTGAATGCGATGAGGAAATTCACGCTACGAATGAAACAAAGTTTATAGCATAGGAATCATCCGAAAATTCATCAAAATAACTGGAAGAAAGAAATTAAAAAAAACTGAAGCAAAATATTTTAAAATGGTGAAAGAAAACTAAAAAAAAAAATAACAAACAACCGTCAAATGTTATAATACCAGTTGGTACAAATTCAAACATTAATACTCTATCATTCCATCATGCTTTTTGTACCAAACTATTTTACTCGGTTGATTTAAGATAAATAGTTTCGCTCAGAGGAATTAAAATGACACGACAATTTATTCGACACGATCCAACAAAAAAATTATCGTTTCATTATCGCGACAGTAAATTGTCCGACATGGCAAATGAATAAAGTTAAAAATCAATAGTCGGCAGAAAAAAGCTATGTCCCTATCACACAGATGTTTTTTATCGTTCGAGTGGTGGAAGCAAATTGTGAAAACGCCGCTTTTCGCAGATCTTCTTTCGGCGCGGTGCACATATTCTACATTGTAGCAAGCAGCATCCTGGTTTTATGACCTAATATGTGAGCAAAGTATTTTCTCGATATTGCATGCAGAACCGGAGGTCTATGATACAGCCGGCTGCGTTGCCTCATGCTAGAGAGTAATTTTGTTGATGACTTTCAAGGATAAATGAATATCTTTCGGAAATTCAAATCATGCCATAATAAATGAGCGACTAATGAAAAGTTTCAAGTAATTTGGAAATTAGAAGAAAGCTTCGCTCGGGAATGTCAAACAACATTCTAACTAATTCAAGAGTTTCCGGAGTATTACACAATTAGGTGATCAATATCAGAAAGGAGTGCAAGTAATACCAAACAAGTAATCTGGTTTCCAGACTCTGAATATTTATGGCAAATCAAATTATATAGTTGACTATCTTTGTGAGATGAATTCGACTGTATTCATCTATATCGATCGTATTCATCAATATAAGGATTCATGCAAATGTCTCAAACTGATTTAGTTTGACTTGACAATGTAAAGGATGTAATTGAATTCAAATCCAAGAATTAATATATAACGCGTATTACGCACACAACTAGATATAATGGGTATTGTATAAAATTCTGATTCATACATGCACACTGCAAAAAATAAAATTTGAAATTGAAATGATTTGTTTAAAGAGATATTTAAAAATGTAAGATACTTATGGTTGAATTAAATTCATTCTCATCAACTAAGATGCAAATGGAAACAATGAAGAGAATTTGTATATTTTCTAGAATGTATAAAACTGATAAAAAATAATTTATTTTCAGAGATAAACATGTCGAACTGAAAAATTAATATCGATGCTGCTTTTGATTCTTTGAGTGACCCCATTTTCGAATTAAATTATAAATGCATTGTGATTATGTGTACTTTATTAACGTTCTATAATTAAATAAAAATGGCAAAAGCATTAAAGCATACTGTATGAAATGAACACGTCTATACCTCTCTGATGGGTATAAAATTAAAATTGAATCACAAAACCGAATCACATTATTTTTTATCCGAGAAATATATTAAACAATTTTTTATTAAAAATTACAAAAATAATTGTGGTAATGTAAAAGTTGGAGGGATGAATTTTCTTATTTGCATTTTTTTCGTTAACCGTAACTTATGTGCAAACACAAATTGCAGGCGTCCCAATATGGAAAAATATTTGTTTTTAACATTTTTTTTTATTTACCAAATATATGAGATTTTTTGAATATTGTTTCTCAAATACGGAGAGAATAGATCATACATTTTTCATGTCCGCGATGCATCAATTCTCATCTTGACAGTAATTTTTTGTGATTTTAAGATTCAATTGAGCTTAAAATAATAAAAAATCGTGTACGGATAGCAATCATTCATATATTCAGACCATAGCAAGTCATTTTTATGAAAATACATCAAATACATTTCAAAATGTATTTTTATTTATGCGAGAATATTCGAATTATTATAATGACTCAATTAAACAAGATTCAATTAATCAAAGGAATCGCACGCACTTTAATTAGTTTGAAAAGTTTCACTGAGACAAGCAGTTTCATCAAGTAAAACGAAATATAATCTAAAATGGCGTTTATTTATTAAATTGATTATTCTTTCAAAAATAGTTCAATGAAATATTATTCAAATTGAATTGAATACCGATATATATCAATTAATCGAAAGAAAAATCTCAACAAAATAGTCGACTATTAATTTATAAAACTTAAAATTGCGTTTAACCATTGAATTATAAAACGTCAAAACAAAATAGAAAAAAAGAAGCTTGAGCTTTCCTGAACAAATAGACACTCGAATCGCAATACGACCAAGTTGAATAAAAATGATGAGCATCGTTTTCCAATTTATTTTCAACTTTCTGTTCAGTCAAGGAAATGCACTGGGGCACAGACGCCCCTTGATGATGTGCTAGGAATTAAAGTTCTGAGTAACTCGTGTGAATAGAATTTTTTCACTGGTCAGTAAATCATATCGACTCTTTCAAAGGCAACGACTGCCAGACAGCCAAAGCACATGAGGGTACATATGATTGTCTCGCGCGAATGGCAGATATAGATTAATTGAAAAACTTTTTGAAATTGCTTTCATACTAAACAATCGGCCGTACATTTTAATGAACTTCTGACGTCATCAATCATTATATCAATAACTTATCAGACAATTTTCCCAACTTTCTATATACGGCTCGGAAAAATTGAGTTTACACGAGCTCGTTGCTCTCTCATTTTGCAATACAATTTAATCAACTTTTCTTCACGATCAATTTCCGCACTTGAAACACTCTCATCGTGAAATTGTGTTTCTAATTTTTTAATGGCAAAGTGATTGTACACTGTTACAGTTTAAAATGAATTAAGTTTGCAATTAAATTGTAGTGCCTTATCCAGCATAGACCCGATTAAATCGTTTTCAGTAACATTTGAGATAAACGAAAATTCTATATGACTAGATCAAGATGGACGTCGGTGTAGTAATAATGGGCGAATCTGTATTAGAGACTGATTAAATGACGTGCATTGTCACATAAATTATACTATTAAATTATAGTTTCAATGTTTTAATCCTTACGAGCAATAGCAATTATGGATTGATACTGAGATAAACGATCAGTCTGTTAGTCTAATTAACATTAGCGATATTATTAATGACGAAACTCGTTTATTGCTTGTGATATTCACTACTTCACGACTATTCATTAATGTCCAATAACATTTGGGTAACAATCTTTTTCAGATCAGATGACTTAAACAATGTTTATTTTCATTATCAAATGTGAACCATTTTATGATAAGTGTATAAAAGCGCAATAATTGTGAGCAAATTTGCACTTTTTATGATACTATCTTGCAACATCCAAGAATATTATGATCTATAAAAAAAACCCCAAAGGAGCTAATCATTAAAAAATGATTACCATATACTAATCGCGGAGGTAAAACTGACGACAATTTTATGTTCGTTCTGTCTAATGTGGGCATTTTGCTGCACAGGCATAAAATAATATTGATCGACGACAAAATTCAAGCCACTGCTACCATCTGCGCTACTGTGATGAAAACGCGTATCAAATTTTCTCCCGAAACTCATGATTCATCATCGATAATCAACAAACCTGTAAACTATAAAATTCACCACTAATTGATTTTAATTATTTCAGCAAACAAATCTGTATTCATTTTATATTTTGTTCATAATTCAGTCATCTGGTTTCAAGAATTGTTGATTTCATGTAATGTGCGTTGAATCGATAACGAACAATCAACTATAGAAATCCAACAAAATTGAAATATTTTAAACATTTAAAAATCATAACATTTCAAGTTGAATGATTAATAAACAATCAATGAGATATATAATTTTGTCTTTGTTTGCAGCAGCCGATCCATGGTTCGGTTAATCCACATCAACTGATGGAATTGGAAAACCTACTTTACCGTTCGTCAGAATTTCAGGAAGCTTACTCCTGCGTTGATAACGCAAGCGCGCCCGGCGGTGCCATTTATCGGCTAGTAAAAAGTTAGATTGTGAACTCTGTCGGACAATGTTCCGTTCTCCCGTATTTTGTTTACAATTCTATCACGTGAACATGCGCTTGTGCCAACTTAACAAATATTTCCCCGAATCAACCTGCACATTGTGAACCACTGTATATATTTTATTTCAAGCGGAAATCGTTTCAACGGTATATACATATTTAATCAATCAATATAAATAATTACATTGATTTTTATGAACAGTACAAATGTTATTATTTAACCTCTTCCCTTTCAATGAAATTTTATATTTGATTTATTCATAACCAATGCAAGTATACTTAATTATATATTTTTAATAAAACAATACAGTCCATTAGCAATAAATATTCAATAAATATTTCTAACGAAAAACTATCTAAAAATACTTTTGAAATCGCTATTAAGCCGTTCTACTAATCGTTTGATTAATAAGGGTTTAACTATTACGTGTTCTTTCTTGTCTGGGATTCCCAAAGCAGAACAAATTGCATTCTTCGGAATAGCGCGACAGGATGAAGGTTGATGTGCAAGAATCGCGCGAAATCACGTGCGTTTCAATCTTCCTTCGCATATTTGATCGCACTGATATATTGCAATCCACTACATTTCAAAAGATTGATTAATTGTCACATTTTTTTTATAAAACAATCAATAAATTTAATATTAAAATGTAAACCTTGAAAGAAAAAGACTTTGCTCAGCGAGACGAGTAAATTTGAAAAAAAGTAAACCAAGCGAAGAAGTTGCGGAACAAATGATGACTTTCGGCAATACGAAAGTTATTAACTTTTAATCGTAGTATACATGAAAGTAACGTTGTGAAAAGTTTTCCTCCGACAAAGATATTGTTATACGTAAAATATGACTACAAGTATTAAAAAAAAAAGGTAAAAAAAAAATACATTTACATAATTTCAGAAGATTTCCATTATCATGAAAATGGAACTTTTTAAACGATCAAGAAAATGCCGACAGATCGATATCGCTTTAATGTGCAATTACGATGTTTAAAACAGCATGCGCCCTGACACGGTCGTTTTAACAGAATGCAAAGCCCACAGCAATCCATAAGAACGTAAGTAATAGAGTTCCTTTTGTGTTTCCAAATGAGCTTTATGTCCCCGTTGTGCAGTCTTTGATTCCATGGCTGCACTTTTATTCCACTCTGTAACGCGCGGCTTTGTCTTTATTAAGATGTACGATTTTTGTTTCGTATATTTTTGAAACGATCGCTTGGGAAAAGCGTGCAACTCTGTACTAAACGGGGTTCACTTTCATAAAGTACATTCCACCTTTTTTTCTGTCAACTTTGCGAATTGTATTTAGAATGGACACTGTTGTAAGAAAATCTATTCAACAAATTTAGGCTCTCACAAGTTTCAGAGAATTTACTTGAACATTAACCAGACAATGATATGAAACGCATGATACAAAAAGTTATAGCAAGCTCGCCAGTGAAATTTATTCAAATGAAATTGCACAATTCGGCTCTAATTTCTTTTTGCGACTAATATCGCGTAACTCGACAAAACTTTAGGTACAATAGCCAACTTTCAAATTTAATAATGAAACAAGAAAGGAACTTCTGCATTATTTTTTTCGCTTGGATATTATTCAACAATGTTCAGATGGTGTTTTCAATTTTTACGTCAAAATTAAAAAGTTTCGCCAGAGATCATCCTGGGACAGCGAGTCGAAGGATAATAATCATCAAACTATCCCAAGTTTTGCGTCAAGACATTTTATTTCACTGCTCTTAACAACTAAATCCTGACTTATAATTAAAAAGTCATCGCGGTTTCGACGACGACTGGATATTCTGGCATTTACTTCATAAATATAAAAGCTTTCAACTAAAGAAAATTCCAAGTCAGATCAAGTTTTTTCAAGTGAAACGGAAGTTTGAAATCAAGAAGAGGTTGAAAGTATCGATGATATTTTTTATTCAAATCAGAAGGACTGCTTTTAGATAATTTCTGTTTGAAATCTCTGAACTGTCAAATCACATAAAATCGAATCATAAAACGTGTATTTTATTTAAAATAAATTCTTGTGGAAAATTTGAGTACTGTTTGATTAATAGAGATGAGCGTAAAATAAAAGGTTGTTTCACTGTTTTATTCTAAAATAAAAGTAATAGGATTCAGAGTTACGACAACAGCTACGGAGTCATTGACACATGTAGCTCATAAATATTTTTGGATGAAAGATTGACTATTGGAAAAAAGGCAATCAAAGGAGGGCACTGGGTTGTTATCGACTTTTAATTACTTCAAGTCGTTTCCCTCGAAGTATTCAAAGAGCGCAAGGCTCTTTTATAGATTGTGAGCTTCAGAAGCTTCAATTCCAAACAGATACTCGATACTGCTGGGGGAAAGAGAAAAGAGACGGATGAGAATCCCCGAAGCACGATAAAAACATCGCGCGTACACTTTGCTCGGTGCTTGGATGAAAAAACTTTGGCAACCCAGCCCGCCAGAGAGACACCAATTGTGAAATCAACTTTTCCCGCTTCCCCTTCATTTAATTGACATTTTAATGAAATTTGTAGCCGATTGTCTCAGTGCAAATACAAGACCTCACTCACTTGAATTACATTGTTTTTAACTTTTCTTTCATCACTTTTACATTAATTTTCCAACTTTTCAATTGGCTATAAATGAATATACTTTTCAGCAAAAATGTTTCTGTGCTTTTTGCACCATTCAGTGAGATTGAACAGATATAAACTTTATAACTCACACAAGATAATTTGATTAAAAAAATGTCGTAACATTTTTATGGTACATTATTTCAAATAAGTGATACATGTTTTTTGATAAAGAAAATCGGTGGTAAAAAATATCTGTGACGTATCTTTTGCGACAGTAAAACAAAAATGATTAAAAATTCTCATATCGTAGATGTTATGCACTCTCAAACATAAAACTAAAGCATATTAAAATGTCAGTGGGATATTTTCTGACGATGTAATAATGTTTTATGTGGGAATATTCACACACAACAAATATTTTGCTAGGAACTCGTATATCATGGCAATATATACTTTTTGACAAGTTTAACAAACTTTTCATTCTCGACGATACGAAATTATTGCTTGCCTAAAGTTATACATCTCTGCAGTTACATTTTATACCACAATACACATTTTCTGTATATAGAATATTGGTTTTTTAATTAAGACAGTTAAATCAAAATGTCTTTTTACTGGCAAAATTTGTACTACAACTCTAATTTAACTTTTGTTTGCCGATTAATTGTACATGAGGAATGTGAACAAAATTAATAAATAATCACTAGTACTTCACTAGTACTAGTTATAATTATTTTGTTTCGACTTTAATTTCAATATTTGAAAAGTCAAGTTCGCAATTATAATGTCTGATAAAATTTCGAATTAAAAATGTTGTTGTTTTTTACATGATGTGTAAACCTTTATCTGAACTGAGTTAGGAAGATTCTGATGCAAAATAAAAATTGCCGTTATTTATTTATGTATTCTTGTGCTAATTACTTTTTTACTTTTGATTGAGTTGTTCTCGAGCGAAATTGAATTAAAAATTCAATTAAATGCTTTTAAAAATTGATTTCGTCATGGACGAAATTTACTATTCACAAATTGAAATTGAAAAAATCCAACTCAAGCGAAAGCAAACATAATGGCAATATAATGACAATATATCAGACATATTACAAAACTATAATATTCTCAGAAAATTTATTAACCATATAAATACAATAAACATTTAGTTGATGCATATCAACATTATGATGACAATATATTGAGATTATTTATATTGTTAACGTATTGTCATATTATCGTTATTATATTATCAGTATCTGTTTAGTTTTAATACAGAAGTCAAATGTCGTTTTGGAATAATGCTCAAACAAAACAAACTTTTGAGTATGAATTTAAACTTCGTGTAATTAATTATTTACACAGGAGAAAGATTTTTGCGTAATTTTTTAATTCACGTTTAATGCTTCAATTCTAATTAAATTATTCACGACTGATGCATACGTCAACTCTGATTTTTTATTATAACTAGTCATTTGTAGTTTTTTTTATTTTTTTGTTAAATAAATGTTGCAAGAGCAACCAAAAGTGTATGTGTGATATTTTCACATTTATTTATATTTGCACATGGACACTCTCTTTCTGAATAATGGAACAGTGAATCAAATATGAGCGTTGCAGTAAATCACGAACTACGACCGGAATGAAACTTCGGAATTTCAGTTTCGGATGCATCCCCTGATAATTTCAGAGGAACGTGCAAGATTTATAATTTGTTAAATGATTTTCACAATTTAACGCTGATGGGTGCTGTGGTTTTCAGAAAAAAAAATTTAATGTCATGTCAATTTCAGTATAGAAACGGTTGTTCATAAAACAGAAATATTTCCAAATTAAAATGTACAATATATTTTGATTTCGATTGTTCTTATTCTGGATTCATACACAGGCTGTCCAAAAAGTAAGAAAACAGTTTAAAGGGGAAACGTATGAAGACCGTTTTCATACTTTTTGAAAATGTATATTTTAATTTTAACTAGCATCCGAACGTAATCCAAATTACATGCTGTTGAATTTCATTTCAACCATTATTTTTCTTTAACACACTTGAAAATTCAACAAAAAAAAATCTGAAACCGCGGAATTAATTTTCCACTTATCTGAAACACTCGACTCCTCACCGTATTTACCTTCAGCATAGCTTTGATTTCAAACACTTTGAAATGCTTAAATTTAGAATTGCTAACAAGTATAATGCACAGAATGTATTTCATCCCAAAAGCTATTACCCTGAGAGGACATGAATATCTTGAAGCATAAATTTTTTAAGAGAAGAATCAGTTTCACTAGTTACGCTTATCAAGAAAATTTATCCTCTTGGCGGTAGATCTGTTATAAAACCATCTACTTTGCATGAGATTACTGTTGTGCCAACGAATAAAACGTCTGCAATTACACGCCCTACATTTACAGGCATATATGCTTCTGCCGAAAACAGAGCGTACCCACACACTTCATCCTTATTGTCGCTGTCTTCTTTCTCTTTCCCAAAAATACTTTTTTAATTAAACAACAATCAAGTATAGTTACTTTTGTAGTTGTTATGAAACATAAAATAATGATGAATGATAACTTTGTTGTTACAAATGTATAAATTTACATTATGTATGTTGATAAATTAAAATGAAAAATATGTGAATATAATTTTAATTACTATATAACGTATAGTTTTGATTTGTATACATCATAACTGGTGGCACAATTTTACATTTAAATAAAATTAAACCATCTAAAATCCGATTTGACGCTTTCTTGCGCAAAAGTGACTGGGAATTTTATAGGTGACGCGATGAAACTGTGACTGCGAATAAATTTTCTTGAACATCACGCGAAACGTTTCATCATAGCGTTTTAACGGCGATTTTAATTTGATGGTGAAAGTTGACGGATATCTAATAATTAATTGATATTACTTTTAGTTTAAAATTGATTAGAAAAATAATATTAGTCAATATACAACTCCAATACATTTTTACCAGGTATAACTACGCGGCACATTTTGTAAAGTTTATCATATTTTCGCAAAACGTGACAATAGAATTGTCGCTTCATGAATTCCAATAAGTCATGTGGATTTTTATAAATCCACATACAGTGCTATATGTATACCACTCGAGTTCTACATATCATTAAAATTGTATTTTAAAATACGTGAAGTCACATTTTATTATGCAGACATACACTCAAATGTATTTGTTTTGTTGAAAATAACCGACTTTTCTCATATAAATTCAACAAGGATAGATCGAGAGGATTTAACATAAATTATGTCAGAATGAGTAAACAGAGGATGAACCTTCTCGAGATTTCAGTATTTTTCATGGATCGAAAACAAATAAATTCGATTAATTCTTTTTATTAAAAAAACAATCGAAGAATCAAATTTGATTGCAAAAAATGATCGAATAATTCACGATACGAGCAAAAAGTTGAACGAAGTTTTTTTTTTTGATCCGTTGAAAAATGTACGAATCGCAAAATTTGGACCCACGGAAATGCAAATCTAATTATTACACCTGCTGAATATTTCATATCGACGTAACAGAATATTTTTTCCTTACTCCGGTGCTGAATTCGAAGATTGAAGCTGAATCTAATCAGGGGATTGCTTGATTTCACCAGGGTTGACATTTCGTAAAACTTTTATAACGAAAGGTTGATCGACCCAGACGGAGTATATCATACTAAATCATTGATCTCTTCGTCTTTTCAATTTTTGACACAAAAAAGTAATACACACTAAGAATCAATCATCAAATACTCAGCAAAAATTTCTCTGCAAAAATTAAATTTTCATACAACTCTTTTTTAATTTTGAGATTACTTAGTGCTGTTTACGTCTTTTGCATTCTGCTTACCAACAGTGCTGCGAATTTTGAACATTTCATTTTTGTCAGTGTACTAAGAAAAACAAATTATAATCAAGTTACATTTCCTTCCTCCGTTCTTTCAATTTCATCATGCAATTTGAATATAAAAGGAAATTCTGAATAATGTCTAGGTACCAAAATGCACGGTTTGCGTCATTAAATGGATACTTGCAAAGTGGAAAAAGAAAATGTTTAACGAAGCTATTTTGCGTTGTCCACACCGTGACAACGCGACAAGCCTGGACATTAATCTCAGCAATTTTGCGCGCATTAATTGCGCTCTCGCGCAACGAACTTATCCAGCCACGGAGGTTGCTCCTAACTTCGTTAGGAGACATTTCGCTCGCTTGCGTTTCCTATTCTACTGCATAATGGAAAGTCGCTGGATGGGAAATGAAGCTAGCACGAGGCTCATTCGTGCTCCAGAATTAATCGACGTGACAACATACTTGACTCCGTCGACTCGAAACAGCGCGTGCCTTCACTTGCACCATAACTGACACTTTTCGCCTCCTCCCCTCATCTCGTTCTCATCTATCCATATAGCAAGCTATATACGCGTCGTTGCCAAACATGCATATAATTCACATGCCATCCAGGTTGTTGTGTTGACTTTCTACGTTTCAACAACCTAATCTCAATTCGTTACCATAAGAAATCAACCTCCTTGAATCCCGGAAATTTCAAGCTAACTGTTAGCTACATGTTATATACATGTAACCCACGTTTAATGAAAATTTTATTACTTCAAAATTTGACATTCACGTTTAGATGGCATCCCACAAATTTTATTATTTGGATGAAAAATAATTAAAAACAACCTTTGTTCGACGATTCATGACCACATCCAGTCGAACAAATTGAAACTCAAGTAACGAAGCAATTTGGAGCATAAAAGAGTGCGAAAGATTGATGAGGAAAAAAATGAAACCAATTTAATGAGATTTACTGTTAATTGAAAAATGGATATTATAAAACATGAACAATGTGTGGAAAATATTTGTAAAGTTATCTCTTGGCATTTGAAATGCCAAGATATTTACAATTCAGTGAAACATATTTTTAGTTCATTTATCTTGTGATATCAAATAGAACCAGAAGAATATAATGAAGAAAAAAAAACAAGAAAATTGGGTGGAAAGGCAGTAAATAACAAGATAAAAAGAAATAAAGAAGAGTAATGAAGAAATACATTTCAGATCATACAAACAATTTCATTACTCATGAAACCTCAATCAAGCGCTTTATTCGCCCACCGTACTGCCAGGCGCAAATTAAACAAAGCGAGGAGTCGAACGAAATTAAAAGAAATCCCGCGGCTGTCGGTTCAGTACTCACTTTTTATTTAATCACACACGTATACCCATATCAACCAGACAAATTTCACGACATTTTAATAACAGTTTTTTACTTAGCGCCAGTTCGTCCGAGCCTGCGGCCTCATTACCCGGTTTCGGACTTCGAGTCTCCATCCTCAATTCAACGACACTTTTTAAACCTCGAAAAATTATTAAATTAAAATGCTTGTTAATACCCTTTAAATTACCAACGAGGTAATTACTAAAAATAATACGAATGTTTTCTGAAAACACAATCGCTTTATTCAGTGCAATAAATATATTGCAGTAATTCTCACTAGACAGCCATCAGGGTTGTTTTAGAATAGTTGTGAAGTTTACTTCCAGAATCGTAACCTTATCAAGAATGTACGCGTGTTTTCGTTACTCGCGCTGAACTCGGTTCGCCGTCAGCAAAAATTTAACTTTTTAAATGAGCCGGATAACGTATGTTGAGCAAAATTTTTTGATAAATAAAAAAGAAACAGTTCATCAAAATTTAAATTTGATGGAATTGCAAAAGGGTGTCGTTATGAGCAGTGAATAGATTGTTAAGAATAATGGAATAGACGAAAAATTATCTCAAGCTTGGAAGACTGAACTGCCTTAAATTCGGAAGTAATGAAATTATACGGAAACTTAGTTTTTGGTGGAATGTTTTATAAAGTTGTGCTCATCGCATATGGATGAGATATTTCGTTATAATTTCAGTTAATACATGTTAAGTAGGTTACAACGGCAAAGTTGTTTTGGTAGACACTGCTTTAAGTAGAGGAGAGTGCTCTTTAGTCAGACGCCATCTACAGTTTAGATCGAAACTTGTTTGAGACAATCTTGTTTTAAGTTCTAACGTGTTATGTCATATTTATAAACGCAAAATCAATTTTAAATTTTTTTTTTTATTGACTTTTATCGAAAAACATTAACTTTATTTTATTTTTATTTTTTGTTCAAAACCTTGAGTTCATTGAAACTGGCCAGAAATTTAAAAGAACAAATGAATGACGGAACAATCCGGTTAAAAGTCAGTACAAAATAAACTCCGCAAACGCGAAAAACGTTTTAAAAAAGTTAAAAATGTAAAACTTCCACAGTTTCTTGATCTTCATTTTAATAAAATATGCTGTCGTGTAAGCTGTGTAAAAATAAAACTAAAAAAAAAAAGAGATCTCTCAAGTCATGCATTTACGCAGCCGAGGTAACTTACATAAAATTATTCTGGTCTAGCAAAAACTGACATTAATACAGTATTTATCGTCTAAATCGAAAATCAATAGCCATGCAAAATCCTATTACTTTATTTGTGCTCTTTTTGTGTTAAAAAAGGCCTATTTTTGTATGGGCATGGCATAGCGCGCTCACGAAAACAAGCGTAATTCAATTTTGACTCGGCAAAACACTTGAACCCATAAAATTTCTACAAACCGAAATGTGCTTACGTGGGAGTGCGCGTCGGTTTGCTTTACTTTCTTTTTTTTACGTTCTCCGTGTCGGGGTTTCTTTTGTTACCACTACCACGTTTGTTATTTATTCTACTTCCACTGTGGCCAACAATTTCGTTTGAACGAGACAAAGCTCGCATGGAGATGTTTCTTGAACTATTCATAAAAAATTAAGGATAAATAAAAAACTTTCCGTTTCGTGCCAATTCGAAAACTTTGATCTGTGGTATTTGAATTGCCTTTTAATTTTATGCTTTTATCATTTATATTGTTATGCGTTTCGGAACGGACGCGTTTGTATTCATGAAATTTTTGTATTCGCGATTGTCTTTTTTTGTTGTTATCAAGTCTTTTTGATTCCAAGGTTGGCATTTCAGTCTGATCCTGGACATGGAATGAATGTGACGTCTGAAAAAATCGTTTTTCATTCTTTTTATAATGTTTATAATCGTTTAATTTATCATTGCGCAGCAACTATAATAAACCAATATAATAACAATACAAAATTTCAATCAAAAAAATAGCAACTGCAATTATTTTCCCCTTTTACGTTTTGGTTTTAAGAATGTATGATAAGAATGTATCATGGAATATTCTTGATAAGAGAAATTTGTGACGAAAGTTTTTGGTACAACAAAAATAGCGGAAGTGAATATATAAGTTGAAAACGTACTTGGGACTGCAATCAAGATGAATAACCCCAGCGCGCACACATCTTCCGTGGATTAAGTTGGCATCCGCTAATTACAAAAGTTGCGTACGCATTCAAAAGCGCACGGATAATTTGGTATCAGAATGAGGTACATTTCAATGAATGCTAAACGCTAAAGCGGAGTTGAATGGCTTTTAGGGCGCCCGCTGCAACTGCTCTATGGAGTTAATTAAATTGCTACCCAATGCTTGACTTTATAACTTCCATAACGGAGAGTGGTGGTCGAAAAACTCATCAAGTGTATTATTATAAATTACTCGAATCTTTTCAAAGATATTTCCCGACATTTACTGACAAATGAAGAAAAACTGTACGAGCCGCGCAATCACCAAAAACTCGACTGTCACATGCAATTGCTGTTCATAATCAATTCTTTTAATGTTAAAAGTGCGATGCACATAAAATTTTCAAAACATTTCAATTAATCATAAAATTTGTTGAGTGTTGGAAATTTGAAAATGCAATTTCTCAGATTGTCAAATTAATTCATTATCACAAAAACAATCCATTATTTTTGCCCGCAAGCCAATGGTAATTAGTAGTAATATGTAGTAACAAATCGTCGAGAGATTATAGTATCAACATTTCGAATTTTACATGAAACGGATCAAATGAAATTTGTTGGGTCATTTGTTTGAAACTATTCAAATTCGATTCGTTTGTCCCGTTCAAATGTTTGTCTCATTCAAATAATAGCTTGAATGAGAGTTTAATTGTGGATTTAATTAGCATGTGAGAATATTATAAAAGATTTAATTAGAATATTGGTGAACGTAGTATTAAAACTGGCATTGAAAGGGATATTGATAACGCGGGCGTTTGTATGATATAACTGAAAACAAGTGTGCCAACGTGTCGTTTGAGCGTAACAAGTGTAAATGTGAAACACCATTTCAAATTAATTCGGTCAAAAATCAAACGTGACCTAAAAACGTTAGACAATGTGTGAGACATGCAAGATGTCTAATTTGAATTAATAAACCATGCAGAATGTTTAACTGAATCTCATTCTTCGCAATGAAAAGAAAATGTAAATGAACCATCAAATATTTACATCAGAGGAATTTGTATGAAAATATTCTTTATCGGGTCAATCTTCATGCAAACATTTAATTATCGAAATTATCGGAAATTTTTTTTATTCATTTTTTTTTAAATTAACTATTTTACATTTTAACACGTTGAAAGGTTTATTTTCAATTTGTATTGTTTATTCTATTTGAAGTAAAATTGTCATTTTCGGATAATTCCTAATGAAAAAATCGATTGATTCAACACGGCGTAATTACTTTTCGAGATTGGAGTAATGGGAATCAAAAGGACGCTTGAACATGGCAAATCTATTTCTTTTGCTCGAATACCACGCTTTTCATTTGTCATGTTGACATTTGCTCACAAGGAGCACTTTAACTGAGCTTGAAGAAGAAAAAAATGTGTATGCCTATAACGTCGTCTATAAAATTCAGGGATTTTTTTCGTTTACAGTGGTACAGTTTTCATTTGGATATCTTGTTCGACTGAAATGAAGAGGACGAGTTCGCGCACAGAAGAAGTATGAAGAAAGAAAAAATTTTCGCAGAAAGAGAAAACGAGGACGCACGCAGAGGAGACGAACAAAGAGTTTTTTTTAAAGAAGTTAAGCTCGCGAAAATAAACTTCTTTGAAAGTGAAGAACGCTGTTGAGACGGAAATTGGCAGAAACAATTTTAAAAAGAATGCAACAGAAGAAAACGGTTACAACCACTTTCAATGTTTTTCAACCAAAGTCTTAGTAAGCTGCTTTCCGAACGGTATTTGCGGATTCGTCAGTAGTTTTTATGTGTTCAAAATGTACCCTCGTTTGTGATTTTCTTTAACCTGTAAGTGCGAAGATCAAACTCGTCTAACTCGAATGAAAAAAAAAAAAAAAAGGAGTCAAACATTCGAGCAAAAAGTCATGTCATTGAAGCGTTGCAGATGTTCATAATCGTAATAAAAATACAAATTTAATATTCAATATTCATTTTGATTCGACAAAACAATATTTCCGTGACGCAATTCCAATTCGATATTTGCTAATTGAATTGTTGAATGTCCTTTGTTGAATTATAATTGACTTGAATCATCAGTTTCAATGGGTATTTTCAATCTGTATGCAATGTAATTCTGGCGAAAGTTAAAGCGGTACAATAAGAAGACAATGGAAGAGAAGCACTGTAGCTTTTTCTATTTCCTGCAATTTTAAGAAAACGGGAAAAGTCGCCAATGGTAACAAGTGGAACACGTCGGTAGATAAATTTCTATCGCATTTTCATTAACTTTAAGATGTGCTCTTTTACTTCTAATTTGACCTTGCTTTATTATTTTTCTTACTGATAAGAACCCGAATTCAGTTGTAAATTAATTTGCAAAATTGATCTTTTATCATCAGACAGAATTTATTTGTTATAGTAGCTTCAGCGAAATATTGCGTCCAAAGACAAGATGACTTTCAACGTTTTGAAAATTCTGCAATCTACCGAACTTTTCCCTTAGAACTGATAACAATTTCATCAATATCTGAAGATTTTACCCGATAGCCGGTCATATTTCAATCATGATATTGATTTTCATAACATTTCAGATATTCAGCAGCTAAGAAATAATTTCTCTGCTTGTATTTCAATAATTGTACGATGGAATCTTACAATTTACATATTCGTAAAATGTAAAGTAATTCGATATTGCATTGAAAAATTATCAAAGTTTGTACGCTAAAGGAAGTAAACGAACACTGATGAAATCAGTTTCATGTAGCGCACACAATGAACTTTTCTTTCGCAGTATGTTTCAAATTTAAATTCAAAACACAAATTAAAAAAGGAAATAGCCTCAGCATCTATTTTATTTTTCCCTTTTGATACAAAGTATGAAATGCGAATGAAAAACTGATTTTAAAAGTATTACAAAATATACGCCATATAAAATGTTTATCTTGGGTAATAATATAAGTTGTTTTATATAAAAGTACGAACTAATTTGTACAAAGGAACTCTCATTCGATACGATTAAATATGAAATTGTGTGACGATTCTTATCAATTGCAGATGGAAATGGGTTTACCTTTAGGAGACAGCGACAGAACAAACGCCCAATTTGTTTTTTCAACGCAATTATTCAAACATTTTTGATGGCGTGAATTTTTTGCTGTGAAAATTTACCGAATTGTTCTCTGCATATATTTATGATAGAATTCATCTGCACGATAACCATATTTAAAAAAGATTCCATCGTTATAAATGTTTCCCGGAAAAAATAAAAATTCTGTATGAATTAGTTTGGCCAATTTCAGTCAGGACATCAAATTCTACTTTGCAAAACTATTTCAACCGAAGTTCATTCATTTCATCGGGACGTGTCGTTCTTCAGCTCTACTGACTCGATTCGATCCAACGCAACTGAATCATCATGTTGCACCAGAATGCACGTTTATTTTGATCTCCGATCAACTGAGACCTCTGATATTCGAGTAATTCAACTAACATGGCCACTTTGCTGATCGATACATGTATTGCAACTTCAGTAAGTTCGAACCTATATTGAAACGTATGATCTGATTTCACAGATACAATCAATCTATCAATTAACAATCAAGCCATAATATAGCGGTAAAAATTAGCTTTCGTACGAAAGTTAATTCGTTAATATATTACGAACGGTTCAAATCAAGAAAAATTGTTATTATTTCTCAGTAAAAAAAAGGTCTGTCTGATCGTTATGCATTTTCACCGCCAGAGAAAAAACATTTGAACCTTTTCATTTATTCAAGCGAATATTTCGTTTCATTCTATTAGATCTTTAAAATTGAAAATAGATGACGACACTTGTCTGTTCTTTAAAAGGTAAATGCATCTGAACCAATGTCGTAACGTCAAAAGATATGCAGATCTCAAGGGAGGGACATTTTTATCTGAATAATGCTCTAACGTAAATGGAGCCAATCGATAATGTTTCATCACAAAAGCCGAGTTTTTTTCCCAAAAAATAAAATAATTATTCTGCTAGAACTTTCAAACAGAGCAAATCCAATAAGTGCAACTATTATTTTGTTATCAAATTATATCGACATTTCATTTCATTTTTACCATTTTTTTTTTTTCAAACGGCTTTTGATACGAACAATTTGGACATCACTTTACTCACGAAAATGTTGAATTACGCCAGTTTAGTCCAGCAGTTCTTACCTGTAATAAAAAAAGCAAAAAATTAAAAAAAAAAAAACACTCACATTTACATATTTTTCACATCAAAAATTATCGTTCATTGTACAAAGTAATGTTTTTATCCCAAAAGACAATGCTTTAATTTAACCATAATTGTAAAAGAAATTTTAAATTGAATAATCACTTTTTGACATGAAAAAGAACAAAGTTATTCAGTGGATCCAAATTTTTGGAATCTTCCTCATCAGTTTGTAATAGCTCGTTACAAAACATTTTAACAGAATGAGTTTCGAAATTAAGTCTTAGAGCAGAGCTTATGGAATTTATGAAAAATTTGAATTTAAATACATTCTGAGTGTAACGCACAGACATAATACCCACGGTAAATAAAGGCGAACAAAGGCTGTACGATAATATAATTGTTCTCCAATAAACTCCGGTGCTCGACGCAAATTAGCGGAGATAATCTTATTTACATGTTGGAATGAAATTTTACAATAGATCGTATTAAAGCAAACCGTAATAACGCAAGAATGAAACTTAAAGCATTACCAAAGAGGCAAAGTCTCCAGTCTAACGGGGTAAGAGAATTGCGCGAAAAGTTAGCCACCACGAGACAAAAGTCTGGAAGTTGAATGAATTTGATTAGTCCTTCCTTATTTGCGATTCGAAATTTCTGAGTTATTCATGATTAAAGTTTGCAGTCGCGTGATAGATGGCGCTACACCATAATGCGGGCTTGCTTTGTTCAATTGTGTGCACGGAGACATGAATGTCCTCGAAAAGGTAAATACTTTGCAACAGCGACATCTATTTTTGTTATTCGAACATAAATTCCGTGCTCATGTGTCGTGCGATTCACTTTTCTTGCGCACTATTTTTATTTTGCTACGCTCGCAAGTTTCAGTAATTTACAAGTCAGATTGAACGATAAATATGAGCAACATTTTTCTAGCAATAGAAAAGTTGCACACGAAAATCCAACCATACGTTCAGAATAAATTCGTACGATTTTTTGGGATACGATAAACAAGTGATTAAATAATTATGTTATAACAATAATCCAATAATTCTGTTGGATTATGAAAACATTTTTTTAGGACCGTTTGGTATAACAAATTTGAGATAAGCCTTTTGAGTACTTTGGGATGTTATTGGTGGTGAAGTATGACCAAATTGGGGAGAGGGCAAAACGAGTCGGGTCACTGATATCGACCCATTCACACTGCTCCATGACCCTTCACTGTTTCGCCTCCACTTCCTATTTCTCAGTCCCTCTCGCGTATTTTGATTCTTTTTCCCTCTCACTTTCGTGTGCATCCTCGCGTTTCAACGCGTATGTCAAAAGGACGACAAAACAGAAGAGCCGCCGGTTAGTGACTGCCTTCGTGCACACGAGTTATTTGCATCCAGAAATTTGGCAAATGTGGTTTTCTACTTTTTCACGTTTTGCTTACCAGATCAAACATGCCGCGCAAATTCAACCAATTCGAAAGTTCATGGGATGAGAGAGAAAATTGCATTCCCTCTCGTTCAATTCGGGCGAAAAAAAGGGTGAGAATTTGTCGATTGCAAAATAATTTCTCTTCTACGAATGAAATTGCACCATCGCAATGATACTCAGACAAAAATTGGAAAACTTTGATGCAAGAAACTGTCGTAGTTTGTGCTTTAAGCGACTCCTTTTTTTTTTTTTTTTTTTTTTTTTTTTTTTTTTTTTTTTTTTTTTTTTTTTTTTTTTTTTTTTTTTTTTTTTTTTTTTTTTTTTTTTTTTTTAAATTGTATATGTACAAGATGTTTTGTATCTTCTTGATCGTTGAATAAACAGACGATTCACGGTAAATTGTGGCGATAGTTTTTGTTAATTCTTATCAACCATGATCATTATTCAAGATAATTATAGGAGCAAGAAATTGTAACTGAATAGATTATTATTATACTTTGCTGAGGATTCTCCGTTATCTATATACTATGGGACAAAATTATATTCGACTATTGTATTTCTGATACCAAATACAATTTTGTCATGGGCTAAAGTTTTAATGAAATTACCTCGGTTCGTTTAAAAAGAGAAACAACTGTTCGAATGGAAAAACGACAATGAATCAATGTTATAATTGACAAAAAAAAAACTTCTAATTTACTTATCTGCAAATAAATAGAATTTCTTTTTCATTAAAAGTGTCGAACTTGTACAACAAAATCAAACTGTTCTACTAAGTTCGATATTCAATACCAGATATTCCTCAATATCTACTAAATATTCCGTTCACGTATTGCGGACGGAGAAATAGAAAAGTTTATGCAGCAAATTTTCGCAAAATCAATGATTCAGGACTAATTCATCGAGTTAAAGGAGAAAAATTCTTCACAGTGAATTTTTCAAGATGACGCAATAGTATGAAATACATTTTTTGTCCTCTGCGCATCTTTTTCATCCTGCAGAACAGTTCAATTTCTTATCTTTTTTTAGATAAAACATGCTAAAACTATATGAATTCCCTGGAGGAGCCATATGTTGGCAAGTTTAATAAGACAATTTTTCATAAGTAAGCAAATTTACGAGAGCTCTTTCATTCACCATGCGAAGAGGTTTTTTTTATACAAACGGCCTAGAAAAATGTCAGTATGTGTGACATAAATAATTGTATTAAGGCTCTTACCGCAACCATTTTTACCTCAAGTATTTGAATATTATGGTCGGATAACCATTTCAGGATTGCAAAGTCGGTATATTTTTGTATGAATACTTGTTGTACGAACACTCTAGACACACTTGAAAGACGAAAATTTTATAGGTACGAACTGTTTTTACGACAGCTGTAGGTACATAACATTTTCAATAATATCAGAGACGATAGTCAGAACATATGCTTGATGAGTTTTGCATGACTGTTATTTTAACGAACCAATTAATAAACGGTTTATATGTTTGACGACATTTCATCAGAAATTTAATCATTATGAAGTTGCATTTTAACTGAACTGTAATCTTACAATTTACAGGGACCGAGATAAAGTTCAACACAAATATGAATTGGTAACATTTTTCAATAGATTAAAATTTGTAGTTGCTTAGTTCATGAACAAGTTTATGATTGAGTTAACTTTGGTAGAATTAAGTCGATTTAACAAGCATATTTCTCTTTATCGTATTATGTAAAATGTACAAAGTTTTGAACCAGGCATCACTGTTTTCAATTATAAAGTGAACCAAAATTTTGCAATGAGCCAAATATATATATATATGCAATTTATTTATTTATTTATTCGTAAATTTAATTAGACTTATACTTTCATTTCAATCCATTTATAAAAGTATAAGTCTAATTAAATTTACGAAGTTGAAAACGAGGCAAATTTTCTTACCCTTTTGAATATAAATTTGTGTTATTCGCCATAATTGAAAGATTAATAGTTGTCGTTCAGCTGTTCAAAGTTTAGTCGATGAAGGTATCATAACTTATTATTCGCGCAAACATCAATCACATTAAAACAGACGCGCCGGTGGGAGTTTGTGCCCGTAAATAAGTAAACAGCAAACGCCATCATAGCCGCTTATTTATGTAGGTTTAATTTCACGTTTTAGGAATTCATATTTTAAATATTTGTTTCTTTTCATTTTGCAGGGTTAACAGTTGAGAACACTTCGCTGTGAACAATTTTTAAATTCAATAATTCGTACCTCGCTTTTCTCCCCACACCCTTTTGAATTGAATCAAAAACCCGTTCATCATTAACGTTTCCTTTGTTGTAATTATCAATTTGCAAATTTAGCTATTTCATAAAGCCATTCACCCGGGGTAGTAACAATTGTCAAAATTAATGAAGTTTTAAAATAATTAACACTCCAATTATTACGATCCCACTATATTACCTCTGTGCTTCTGCGAATTAATACATTATTGTGCGTATGATTGTAATTTGGTGCGCCAACGCTCAAAATTATTATTCCGCTATTCAGAAAAATGTTATTCCATAAAGACTGAATTACTGTTTTAACCAAGATACCTTTCATTTCCGATTTATTCGAATAAATTAATATTTTATCACGATTTGTTATTAATAACAATCAGATGGTATGAGTTTAAACAAACTATATAGAGCTACCTGTTAAAGTGGTTTATATTGCGTTTGAATGCTGTGTGTAACTTTACGTTAATTTTCACCGAAATACAATCTAAACTAATTATTCGAGACTATTCAACAATCTAAACTTCAAATTCTGACAAGATGCGCTACTTTGAGCTGCTTGGCTCGACTTACATGAAATGTACACTCAAACGGTGTGTTAAAAAAAAGTGCTACCCACTTTTATTGTCGAAAAATCTTGCCGAGGGAACCATAACTTTGTTTGCAATTCACTCAAAAAGTTTCTTCCGACTTGTTCGTTTCAAGATACAAATTCGTGAAATATTTGTATCACGATTTTCCAGAGAGATTTTATCTCGAAACATCTTCGGTTGCAGAATAATCGAATATTGAATTTAATATTGTGTGTATTATCTTTTCACAGGATGAAACAAAATTTCAGGGGATAAATTACACGGACGGTCCCTCAAGGACTCAGAGAGGCTGTCAGTGAAAAACATCGAGAGGAGCAAAGGAAAACTCTCTTGGGCGGCAAATGTCGATTGTCTGTTTGGACGTTAAACCAACCCAAGTATCGACAAATTAGTCTGTGTGCCATTTAAACAGGATGTCCAAAACTACCCAAACAATGAAAATCACATTTCACGTTGATCAAATCCAAATTACATTAGCAAACAATTCTGATCAAAAACTAAATTGATTCAAACTCGGTAAACATATATTTCACAAAATATATGATACTCCAAAAGCGAATAATAGCTTTTTAATTAATGATTGTTTCAATGTATTGTACGGTTTAATTAACGTTAAAGGAATAAGGAAAAAAACGTTCTGTTGAACAAAAGTAGATTTCGTTATACATTTCTTGCACGCGTATAAACTTGAGAGCCAAAAAGTGCAGACCATACCTAATTAGTGCCTTATAATTATAATCTCTCTGAGTTACATTCCGTGTAACTCTTTTTGTTGAAAACTCTCCTGTAATAAATCTCAAGAGCACATGGACCTTTGTATAAACCTTCGAAGAAAGCGCAATTATTCAGAATGTTAATTTTCATTGTTCATCAATTTTTTTGGTTTATCCTGCCCGTATAACATCGGAATATTTGGAATCCTCGCTTTTTTTTTTTAACTAATCTTATGTCTTTTGAATTAAATATATCATTATCAGTAGCATACACTCAGTAATTAAAGTCGTACTGAACGTGTTATTAATTACTTGCGATCAAACGTTAACAAAAGTTGTAGCTGCGGAATAATGCTTTACATGTCTAATATTGCATTAAATAATTAGTAGGAAGGACGTTGTCACATCAGGTTAAGGAGCGCACAATTTACGGTTATATATTTTTGATGAACGACCACGCTGTTTGACGATGCTCAATACATCTAATGCAACTTCATATATCATACATAGTGAGAGAGCACCATTTACACATTTCAATTTGTTCGTTTATTAGTATTTCACTAAATCTAATATTATAGGTAGGAGTCCTGTTGAACTACTAATTCAATTCTTTTTCTATTTTTGTTTTCATATCTTTTTCTGCCTTTTCAACTTTATTTTGTTATTTGTCATTTTCTAATTGTGTTGAATAACGTATAAAATTGTTTTGATTCTTTCATTTTATACTTTTTATCACAAAACTTTACAATATAAAAATGATGTACTTTTCATCAATAATTGAAAGATAAACCAATTTGTTTCTTTATTTGTAGAATATTTTTAATGAACGTCTAGAATGAGAAAAACTATCACATTGATAGATTTGATTTCATCTGTTTGTTTTTTTAAAAGCAAATGATCGAATTTTAAAATGTTCACTTTATTAGTAAGAATTGGCTGTTCGAGTCACTTAAAAATCAATAAAAAAAATGTATTGTTCTGGTAAAATCTTTGATCGAGGATACTCTTGTTTATTGTAATAACACTGTAATGTAAAGAGAGTGTAATAACATTTTTAGGCTTTGAAAAGAAAATTCGCAATGTAGGTTAAAACGTCAGCGAATTTTTTGTCACAATATAGTCGATTTCGTGACAACAATCTATTTTCATCGCGGTCAGCCTTTTTAATTCAACTTGTATAGATTGAAAAGAATCAACTGAAATCTATTATACAATAGAAAAATCAATTTCAAAGTACAAAAATTACATCTTACGTACATTTTTTACACGTGAATTATGAATTTCATGCTGTTAAAATGTATTACATCAAAATTGATTAGATGATAGCACTTTTTGTTCCATTAATTATCAAAGTTTGATTAGTTTGCAACAAGCAATGGCAATTAAGTGAAAGAAAATTTTAAACCATTGTTTGATACTATTTAAAAGCAAATAGCGATAGAGAAAAGTCTAAATGAAATTTTGAGAGTGCAGAGCGAAACGAATTTTTTTCATTACAAAAGAACTGCAGTGTGTACCGTCTGAGTCGCGGATTTTCATCAATTGCAAAGTTTACGCGTGCACGAAACCGTAGAATCTCACAGAATCCGTCAAACTTTTGTTGGATATATTAAATGGCTTTGTCCGACTTGTGGTCACTTGTATAAACAACAATCTACCAACTATTGAAGCACCTGACTGAGAAAAAGTGTTTGAAATTTTTTTACCCTTCCACAATTCTGATTGATCATCAGCAGAGTGGCAGTTAGCAAAGTTTTCGTATTTAATTAATTCTAAATGAAGTCTCTTTTCGGATTCATATCAAGTATTAAAGCATTATACAAATAAAAACTTTTACGAAATTCAAATTCAATCAAGTAATTCATAAATTTCAACAAAATGTTTATTTAAGCAGACAAAATATTTTATAATGCAATGCTCGAAAAATGATCATGTATAAACATTTGTTTCATCTTTTTTAGGACCAATTCTATGCTCTGAGTTACAAATTTTAGTTATGATGATACAAAATTCGATCAATATTTTTCTTTTGATTATATTTTTCCTCTCTCGCACCAAGAGACTTGATGATTGGTTGTCGTTTATAACAGACGACGGTTTTTACTGGAAATAACGTAGTGATAAAAACTTTTCATAACGAATTTATTTATCAGTTACGTAAAGCAAACTTCCTGATGAAGGGAACAAATCCCATCGAATAAAACGTTACATTTCATATAGCATTTTATGCGAAATAAATTCTTTTAATCAGAAAAGTTATTTTCCGAATTTCCTGTATAATACGTAAAATATTTTTTATCTTGCAATATTTGGGATAAACCGCGACTCTTTTAGATAGTAAATTATGTAACATCACTTTTCTGATTTAGCATAAAATATTTCTTATAAAATATTATTATTTTATTATTATTATTTTCTTATTGTGTATTATAAGTTTATAAAAATCCTTAATCACCAAAATCGTAAACTGTTTCCGTATTCTGTTCTGCAAAATATCAATTCACTTCTCTCATTTCCTCACTCGCTTGTATTTAACACACAAGGGTCTATCAGAAGACATCAATTACTGATAAACTGTAATCCATAAGGGATGCTCGACGTTTAAGCAACTATTGAAAATGAGTGATGCTTGAAAAAAAAATCCCCGGCGTACCTCATACATCGTCGGTGTAACATACACAAATGAAGTAACGGTGGATTACATAAAAGAAACCCCTTTTTATCCAAATGGCTTATAGGTATATACCATATATGATACGCACAGAATAAGAGACTTGCGATGGTTTTCAATGGGTCGGACTGTATGTATTCATAGCAAACATGGTCTCAAAAGCACTTGGGTATCGAAGGGCCGAGCGAATGTTCTGCTGCATCGCAACTAGTTCCAGAGCAGGATAATTGGACTACTGTAATAGTGCTAGGAGAAAAGATGAGCGGCAGGAAGAACAAAAAATCATGCGAATCGCGTTTTTCCATTACAACAGCGAAATGAAAACATTTCACATGTGTTAATCAAAAATGCTCGGCGGCCGGTTTGTGCACCGGTACGTGAATGACGTTTAAAAACCGTGTGAAGAAAATCATCAACGCAGACGGGAAACAACGGCCACATGCAAATGCGCTCCGCGTCTGATGAACTAGTCACGTATAGTTGGTTTCATATATCAACGGCTGACAACAATGGCAGAATCAAAATGTTTGTTAACGTGTCTAAAAAAAAAGAAAATATATGAATAATACATACACTGCGAAGCGCAACCTCTCAAATTATTCATCCCGCACTTGATCATGAATTCGGGCGCACTTGTGTACATCTGTATGACACTAGAATTTACCGCGATGTTCTATTCGAATTAATTATATATACCAATCATCTGACGGTATCAAAAATTCCAATTCGCTGAAGCACCTCAAGCGAGTACAACTATTCAAACAGGGTTGAATGCGAGAGATCCAGCCCGGTAAGAGGAACTGACCGGTCGTAATGTAGGCAAAACACTGCATCTCAAATATATAAATTAATCTGGGTCAGCTCGACCATGTCGCATGCCAAGTCGCAGCCATTCGATTGGCAGACTTTTTGCCTCTTCCTCTCGACCCTGAGGCTGCACGTTTTTGGTCCGCATTTGTTTTAATCTGGGTTAAATTTACAAAATAAATGATAATCATGATCTTCCTGGATCATCCTCCTAATTTTAAAATTCAGTTGGACGAGTTAAACATGAATGGCTTAAGAGATTTTGCTTGGTCGCAGAATCTTTTGACCACTTGATGCAAATACTTTGGAATACTAAACTGAATTGAAATGAAGTCTGAAATGAACAAAACAAAGCTTGGAATGATATTTCAATTAATAAAAAAATTAATTTTGTTATTCTTGAAGAGTTGGCATCTCGACTACTTATATCATTGATAATAGCATCATGTTATACGCAAAGCACCTGAGGTAGTATCAAGTTATTGAGCGTCACAAATCGGATTAGGGCCTAACTTTGGGGATCAAAATATTCAACTGATAGTCTTAATGCAACAGGACTTACATTTAACCTGATCGAAGTTTCAAAGACATTATATTCAATCGAACAAACATTATAACGCACTACGATTCCAATTATTGATCAACCATACCCGATAAGGATATCCAAACGGTGATTAATAAACAACGCTATTTTAACATGGCAAACACTGGCTCTTGGAAACGAAACCTTTTGTGATAAAATATCCTCTTTAGTATTTCTCCAAGTGCGAGCACGAGAGTCACATAAAAACGGACACACTTTGGGCATTAAACTACTGGCTGCATCGGGGTTAAGTGTTTTGTACCTAATTTAAAATCCTCTTTAACGTTCGCGAAATTGTTTATAATTAGTTGGGGGGAAAAAAAAAAAAGAACAGTTGCAGTAATTTTGCCTGAAAATGTGTAGCGACACATTCTCGACGGGGCGTTAAGAAACAAAACGTAAAAGAAAAACAAAAGTTTTAAATAAAAATATAGCACATATTTTGTAGACATTCATTTACAGTCGAGTGTTGGGGAGATTTCAAATATGCTCTTGCGACAAGAACCACTTTTGTTTTTTTTTTTTCCTTTTTATATTGCGCGAAGAATAATCTACTATTTGTATGGGATTTGAAAGTAATAACCCTTGAGGGATATAATTGGCTAACCTAAATATTCAGCAAAATGCAAGTCTGGTCGCTATCATACATTTTAATCATATTCGGGTGCCATTCACTTAGCCGGTGCTTCTATAGCGTAGATATAACGCAACAATTATGAGAAAATCAATATTCCCCTTTGGCAGGATAAAAATGTCATTGACGACGAGAGGTGTTGACGGCGTTTGTTTCACCCCCATGATTTGCAAGCACGTCAGAGAGTCAAATTGTTCACATCAATCACCGAGTGCAAAATTTTCCTTGGTTATTATGCAAAGACTACTGGTATGATTCAACTAGTTTGCCTGCCGACCACGCTGCTAAGTGACGACACCGGTCGAATCGATGCGCCTCAATGTCAAGGCCTGACAGAGACATTTTCTAACTATCAGCTCTTTTTTCACGTTAATTGGATTTTTATGATGGAATCTGATATTGGGAATTGTTTTCTGATTGGAATAAAAATTTCCGCCATCACTTTTTGCACTCAACTTTTTTCCCCTTCATATATAAAACGGCTGATAATGACAGTTCCGAAAAGATATGATTTCCAACAAATTAAAAACAAAAAAAAACTCAATCATTCAGGACTTGATGTACTTCAATTAACTAAAATGTTGGTGAAAACTGAAAAATGTTTGATCGCATGAAATGCTGGGACTTTGGAAAATTCAATTTTTGTTTGCCAGCGAAATAATGATTTGTTAGTTTTAAACACACGCAGTTGGTGTTCTGAATGTGAACAAATATTTTGGGCAATATTGAATTGAAATTGGTAAAAAAAAAAAAAAACAGTACCAAGCCGGTCAATCGCGACTTGTAAACATATTATGCATTCAAAAATAAACCAATTATTTGCTGAAATTGCTGCATAACAGATACAATAAAATATATATATAAGCAAATCGCATGCCAGATAGTTTAAAATTTTTAATAATTATTATTTCAATAGTGCATAAATTATCGACTCGACTAATGTAACTTCATTATTCATTTGTATTCTTTTTTTTTCATTGATTTGAAGTAACGCACCCCTTTTTCCCTTCTCCGACACAGGGGAAGTAAAACTTCACAATTACAAACAGAGACAGGAATGACAAATGGTCTGTGCGAAAATTGTCGACGAATATCTCAGACGAAGGAATAGTGACAGTTGGTAGATCCTTCCGTTGTAGCACTCGTTCTCAAATCTTTGACTCTCGAAGGATTTACAGAGGATTTACGCGGTACAAGCGACAGATAACGCTTTGCGCAAGAGGGAGTTCGCAAAAACGAAAAGTTACTCTCTATGAAACACGAGGGAAGCAGCAGCGAATGCCGTCATAAGAAAGCGGCGTGTTGCAAGCAGAGCAAGATGTGAATAAATTTTCAGAAGACAGAGAACCATGAAAGACGTTGCTAGGCGCATTTAAGTGTTCGTTTCACTTACCCCGATTATAGAAGTTTCATCGAGATTCGTCATTTGTTCACGTCTCAATTCAAAACTTACAATCATAATTAAAACTCAAAGACATGGAAACATCTCGAATGTTTCAGATCTTCTTGTCAAATAAGAGTTGAACGATTCAATTAAATATAAATTAAATCTTAACGTTAAGGGAGTTATCATGGATACTAAAAGTATCGTCTTTTTGAACGAATTAATAATTCTGAAATAAAATGAATTGAATAATTTAAAAATGTTTATGATTATGATTATTTTAAAGTGATTATGAAATGTTGCAGGTTATTGGTGTATAATATATTGAGGGATTATTTACATTGAAACACGTCAGTTTAATATAATCATTTATCCGAACACTGATCGAGATAAGATTGACTTTGCGCAGTAGTCGCAGAGTTAACAGTGAGACTAAATCACGCGAAAGCGAGACTGATACCACTGTGTTATCAATATTAGAGGCTTGTTGTATAATGACATGGTTGTAGTATGCATGTCCATTTAGTTGCGGCTTGAGCGACCGATACAAAATATTGACACTTTTCAGCATTCACAGTTTTCTCCCCATGAACTGCACAATAAAGTCTCGAGTACAGTGCGCTCGTGTGGACAATAGCACGAAGCCATTTTAACGTTCAAAAGAGCTGACGAGTGATCGGTATTTGAAACGTTTGATACCGAATTCTACCCACCAAGCCCAACAAAAACGCAAAAATTATGAGATGTTTTGTCCATTTTTTCCTGTCAATACTGTTATTATTATTATTATTATTTCAAATCCTTTGCTGTCTCGAATTTTTTTACATTTTTTAATATTTTGTTTCATTCAAGAAAGTTTTCACTGTTATTGCTCTCTCAGAATTATTATTTTTTCAATTATTCTTTTGTGTCTGGTGATAGAAACCATAAGACACGTAATAAGTGGTGACTTATTTTTCACTTGAATTCGGTGATTTCATTTGACGTTCAATGATATTGATTTTTTCCTTTCACAAAAGGTAATAGATATTGTTCAGAAATAACAAGAAGAAGACAACGTTCATTTTAGTGTGGAAATAACGAAATCATTTGAGAATTGGTGACGAAAGTTTTCAAAATGTTGTTCATGCATGTCACGTTTGTTTATAGAATATGAGCCAGAAGAGGGAAATATGCAAATTTTGTTTTTTTTTTTAACCGCGAAATTAAATTGTCACGAATACATTTTTGGCTAAAAATTGAGATATTATTCAACGTAAGTTTAACTTAATCGATTTTGTTCCATTTTGTTTATAACAAAAGTAGGAATACAAATTATTTGTTAACAAAAGAACTCCGAAACAATAAAAGAGTTCTGAAATTAAAACGAAAAAGTAAAAAAATATGTGCAAATAGAATTGTATTGTTCAAAACCACATAGTCTATTGCAAATATAGTGAAAAAGTAAAATAGAATCAACAAATAAAAGGATAAAAATGTAACTGGATATGAATTTGCACTTTTTGAAAATATTGTCAGAGCCGTTGCATTGAATTCAAACCATGTTCCCATAAATAGATTAAGTTTGGACAAATTTAAAGTTAGAACCCTTTCGGTGTAAGATATGTCGAGTTCAAGTTGAAATGATCTGTTATCAGGCCACAAATAACAGGATAAAGTGACTTGGGTAGAAATATTTGCGGAACAGCCGATCTACGGAAGGACGAGGAGCAAGGACGATAAACTTAGATAGGCGGCAATCCTGGCACTATACAACCCTGTCACTAAATCTAATCTGGCCAGTCAAGTGAAGAACGTACTTGATTCAACTTTTGGACAGAATAGAATTTCTCTTAAATACACTCACGATCCACAGTAAGCTAATTTTATTTCAAATTAGGGATGAATTAACCCGCTATTTTCCCTAATACTTGATAATTTCTTTCCGGTGAACAATTCAAGAACTTCACATGTCATTTTTGTTCCTGAAATGTCGAGTCCAAAAATCAAATCAACCAAAAACTTTTGGTTGAAATTGGAAAAACGAATTGTTCATCTCGTCAGTGAGTTTCGAATGGGTTTCAAACTCGAATAACTTGAAGTTACATTGACCCGGGAATAGAACTAGGGAAACAAGTTGACCGAAAAAGTTTGTCTTGGGTTTTGCGAGCATCAGAAACGTCAACATTAAAGTCAAGGTTAAAAATAATTGAGCAAACGTACACATGTGCCGGGCGAGTAGGCGCAGGATCGATTCGCGTTGCAAGCGCAAAAGCTCAACACGATAAAGAGATCGCCGTTACACGAGTTACTTATTTATCATGAAATGCAGATTAAAAAGCAATATAACATACTGTCCTCGTTTAGTCATTCGTGAGTTCTTTATACATGCAAGATAAACCCCTTCGCATTTTTTTCAATGCCCATGCATATTTTTTGCCCCACCATTAACTCGACGAAAAAATAAACTGACTCATGTGAAAATGCATCAAACTGAGATCAGTATTAATAATAATGATGACAAATTATTTGCAGCATTTCATTTTTAATCAACTTTTTTAATCCAAAATTGTTTCTCAAGAAGGTGCAACTTCATTAAGAACAATGTTTAAGTTTTGTTTTATCTGTTTTTCTTTTTCTCTACCAACGGGAAAACACTTAGGATTGTCAATTTTGTTTGAAGCACACAAAGAAGTTCATCAACTAATTGAAAAATCCTCCAAATAATTAATGAGTCAAAGAGAGAATGGTAACAAGCTGCATTAAAAGATTGATCTCAACCACGTTCGGCTAATTTGTACCGACCACATTTTAAACAAAGTGCTAACGTACTTTATGTGGCACACGCATGCATCGAATGCGAAATTCACATTTTATTTTTCATACCGAGCTTATATTCTCCTTCACGGGATAGAAGGATCTATAAAACTCGGCTAAAAACTGCACACATCTTTAACTGCAAAATTCAAACGAAAATGATATTTACCGAGTACTTTAATTCATTTGTTGTTAGCAAAATTTTATCCATCATTAAAGTAAAGTGAGTTTTGAATGAACTTTCCAAAGAAAAAAAAACAGTCAGTAAAAATGTCCCTTCAAAACATTAGCTTAAATTTCAAATCTCATTGGATAAGAGACACTTTGAAAATTCAAATGAGAAACTGAGATTGTAAAGATGAAAAAATAAGAAGAAATTAATGAGATAGAGAAACAGTATTTGGAATTGCATTTCGCATGGATTAAGGCGATTAAAAGAGTCAAGAAAAGGAAAAGCCTGTCATGATTAAATAAGCCTTAACAAAGTTGAAGATAAGATTAGACAGGCTGATAGCGTGCCCGAAAAGCCAAGGAACCTCGAAATTTGTTTGAAGTTCACGATCGCTGAAAGGGAGGCTCGATATCCTAGGTCCTTGAGAAATCAATTGCAAATAAAATATGAAATGTTTGTGCAAGATGAAAGGGCATCTTGAGCTGGGCTTCGTTTAGCGAATCGAGAAACGTTTGAATATAGAAAATGAATACAAGTAACAAAATGACATATGCAGATCCAACAGTTTGTCAATATAATTTAATGCCAATGTTCAATTTGTTGAAATAAATTAACCCTCATTGTTGTAACAATATTGGCTAACAAGCGACCTATATGCTTAAGTGAAGGTGTTTGTAAACATTTAATCAATATGCGAGAACTGTGCTATAATATTTAATCAGCAATAATGCTGTTGACTTGGAATCAATATAAAAACTTTGAATCAATATTGTAACAATTTTGAACGACATTTTAAAAAGATGGTTCTCATGTTAATATCAAAATAGGATTCGAAACTTAAATGCCACGTTGAACCTAATTATATGAAAACAATTTGGAGAATTTAATAGTCTTCCAGTTATTCCTGTTTCATTAGTTAATTATTTAATTAGGTAATCACATTAATTCCACCTGAATATCTATTTTCAGATCAAACTTTCTGTAATTCGAAATAATTTATTATCTCGGTGTTTTCATTAAATTGGTTGATTCGTCGTTCATAAAAACTGGTTAATTAAAAAAAGCTGGATTACAATAAAAATGTATCAAATACAACTTCTTATGAGATTTAATATTTATTGAAAAAGTTTCATGTTCTAGAAAAAAAGAATGAGAAAATAGAGTATCGTTATAATGTTGATGGCATAGCACATATTTACACTGCCTTTATTGTACGAGATATATAATATCGCAAATTTGAATTCTCAATCGGTATAAGCGGGGAGGGCTTCGTTATTTCCCCTCAAAGTTCTGAACGTGAACTTTGCAAGACATTTCAGGTCGCAATTGCACCAGCTCATTAACTTATCTATTTCAACTCTAAGAGGCTTATATGCAAATATTATAGAATATTCCTGCTTTCGTTATTTCCATGTTGATCATTAATTTCTCTCTATTTCTGTTCAAAATATATCAACTCAATTTAATTACGATAAAATCGTTTCAAAGTGCGTCAAAAACTACAAAAAAGAACCCGAGTTAAATTCAAATAAGAAGCAAATATTCTAGGGGCCTGCAGATTCATTAAACTTTGTCGCTGAATTCGTTTCAAATTCCAGCAATGAAACATTCAAATCTAGCTCAGGTGCATGATATCTTGGCATAAGCGTGGTATTTACCCAACGCGTAACATTTTTGATAAAATTCTGAGATAAAGTGGGCTTTCTAGATGAGCGAAGTTAAAAAAAAAAGAAAATTCACAAAAAACTGAGATGTTACATTGATAAGCGATAATAATGAAAGATTGTCTGAACCGTCATTCAATATTCATCTAGAGTTGAATAATTTTTCATTTACATTTGCATCTCTCCATTTATTTTCGAATCTATAAAAAGTAACTGACAAAGCTAAATTCACCAATTCCACATAATTTAAAATTTCTTATTTTATGTAAGTTTTACATCAAGAAGATTCTCTCAATTTCATGAAGATTCAATTATTTTTACAATTACAAATATAATATTTTCAGTTACACAGGACCATGATAACGAACAAATAAAACGAAAATTAAATTTGCTCAATCAAGCAGAGACGAAATGAAAGAATGAAATTTGAAAGAGGACTGGCGGTTTCATTGGAAATGTGAACAATCCTGTCAAATGTTTGATTAAAGGCAAGAGCAAAGTTGATTGACATTTGAAATGATTTAGGCCGCGGGGTTAGGAACCGAGGCAGAAGGAAGGAGGGAAAGCCGAAAAGCGAACTGTCGTCGTAAATCGTCGGGGGTGGGACAGAGCGAGATTGGAAAAGTTGGGAAGAGACGAAAAGCGCTCTAAATAACAACAAAATCGGAGCTGGGGCATTTGAAGATGAGTGACAAGGGGGGGGGGGAGGGGGGAGGGGAGGGCAACTGTCAGAAGACGAAAACGCGGCAAAAACGCGGACGAAAAAGGGGGCCGGGAGTCGGCGCATGAAATCGAGTTTGACAGCTTGCTGTCAAATCGATGTGGGCGGTGAGAGAGTAAGAAAAATTGGCGGTTATGTGTAAAACTCACCAGGTGCAGCACGGTGTTGACGACCTCGCGGTTGGAGACCTGTCCGACCTCGATGAGTCCGATCAACACGGCGAATTTGAGGCTATCGTTCATCGCCATCGAGACCACTTCCTCGGGCCGCTTGATGTCACTGAACGGCGGGCTCTTCATGTCCACCATCTTGAACGCGTCGCACTTGAACCGCTGCCGACACTCAGTACGCCGGTTACGGCTTCGTCACAAGAATTCATCCACAAAACGCGTTATCAGTAAGCGCCTTTCCCCGTCACATGATAATACAACACACATCCATCTGCCATGTTGGAAAGTCGACACTGTTGTGAAAGGCCTGCCAACTTCGCCCCACTCGCGCTACTAGCCACAACCGCGCGCCGCCTGTTCGAAACAACGCTGCACACATCTGCCCCACAACACACCGTCGCACTAATATCTGATAACATCTGCCCGGTCTAGGGACTTTTGTTCGCTACGTTGCTCGCGCCACGATCATTTCGATCCACCGCTCTGAAACTCGTCGAAATGTTTTTGCATTTCACTCTCGACCGCTCCCCACTTTTGTTCAACTCCCCCCCTCCCCTTCCCCTCCCCGATGTACTTTGCACCGCACTACCAACGTGATAATTTGGCCGAATTCGGCATTGTATTTTGTTTGTAAACATTGTCTTGTTTTGGTGTCAGATTACTGTGTCGGATATTGAAATGTAAACATTAGAACAAATTTTAGAGAACGTCATGGATGACCCGATGTTTTGTTTATTAGAATACCTAAACACGCAATGACAATGTCAATGGGATCAAATGTCAACTTTCTGTTAAGAAAACAGAACAATTCATATTGCGTTTACATGTTTATATAAACATAACGATGTTTTATTTACAAAAATTTAAAATAAAAAACGAAACATAAATCGATACGTTAAATAATGTAAATAAACAAATTGAAAATGTATTCCTTATGGAGTATAATTTTTAAATGTAATAATTTTTATATTAATCGTGCGATTCGCAGAAAATCAATATTGTGTTTGAAATGTAAACAAACCACATTTGTTCATATCTTGTGTTGTTAACGAATAAAAATTATTTTACTTTTTAATTGAATGCCAATATTTCCTTTTGATAAGTTATTTTGTGAATAAAAATAAATAATTTTTTGATTTTAAATCTATTTAAATTTAATTTTCGAAGAAAATTTTTCATAAAAATAATCCGAACATATGATCTAAATATTATCAAAAATTATAAATAACGAGAATTTGAGATTAAAAAATGTTCATTTTAAAATTGACATTGTATATTTCTTTTTTTAATCGAAATCGGATTCTCAAACTAGCATAGTATTGTTGAAATCAAAAGAAGCAAAATGTTTAATCAACCGAAATAAGTCCCTAGATTAGCGCGACGCCACACGACCCACGCTCTCACTGCCACTAGGGAAAAAAAACGTCAGAAACAATATCGGAGCAGTAGCACTCATGCGCATGCGCAGTTCACTGTCGGACCGAAAAACATGTCGTCGTTTATACAGTCTAGCAGAAGTTAAACTTATCAATCATCTGATTGAACTTTACCTCTGGCTTCCTCGACGTTTCAGCGCTCCCTGCAGCAATAGTTACCTTTGAATTATGCTAATCGCGAACTGAATACTTACTTTTGCAACTCACTAACATCTCCCGATGGCCGACACGGACCTTTTAAATAATAACATCGGCATTCGCGAACAGCTCGTAAGTAAACAATTGACAAATCGACAAAAATTAAATTTACGTTTAAATAAAAGTTCAGCGACGTTCGGTCGTGGTTTGTCGGAAGTATTTTAAAGTGACCATTGTTGAAGCATAACCTCAGCAACCTTTGCACTTTCAGGTGAATACTGCGATAAAATTTTTGCAAAACCCAAAAATAGCAACGAGCCCGATCCAACAAAAACAGGAATTTTTGCGAAAAAAAGGCCTAACGGATGAAGAGATCCACAAGGCTTGCGAAGTCGCGAGGGCAGGCAACTCAATTTCGGTACAAAGCGCCAATAAGTTCACTGCGATTAATATTCCACACAATTACAGGCCTCTTTACCAGGCCCAACCCAGTCTTCTTTACAAGATTAAGGAAATTTTAAATATCGCTGCCCTTGCTGGTGCAACATTTTATTGTTTGTATTGGTTTTACAAGGTATAAATTTATACATCTACTTCACTATGTTTAAAAAACTGATTCCATTTCAATTAACATTTTTGATTTGTTTATATTAAACTTTTTACTCAGATTATTAATTAACCATAAAGTATATACTTCATTAATGTTCATGTTTAATTGCATCTTTCACTAGTTCTAAGATTACAATCATTGTTTCAAACATTTCATTTCATAATCATATTGATTCTTTTATTTAACTTACATTTAAACCAACAAAATTGTTGTGTGTTCAAATTTTATATGAAATGTGATGAGATAATAACAATAACAAAAATGAATATCATTTTGCAAAAGGAATAAACGAAAATAGATACCAAACAATTTAAACTAAATAATGTAAATTATGAGTATTATTATGTGTATTTGGTTAGAAATTATTATATTATTATACTATATAAAAAAATTTCCAATCATTATATTTAAAAAGTTCACTGATTAACATAACAAAACATAAAACAGCAAAATTGACAGTTTTTATTACGTAAACCGTTTATTACTTTTGTGTTTTGTATTATTAACTTTTTTTCAGTTTCAATTATTTTTTATTTGAATCATTAAATTCGAACAGTAAAATTATTTTAACGATTAATTTATAATAATAATTGTAGATAATACAAAATTGATGACTGGTTATAATACCAATCTTTGCAGAAATTCATAGAACCATTTTTGTTTGGACGGAAGAAGAAAGATCCTCCGAAAGATCCAGTTGCGGAATTAGATCAAAGAATTCAACGATCTATGAAAGAGATCAAAGAATCCATTTCCAAAGGTTATGGAAACATGCAGAAGCTAACGCAAAATCAATCTTGTCACTCGGCGGTTCTACAGGCGGTCCAAGAGATGAGACAGGAATTAGCTAGTCTCAAATCTTTAACTTTATCAAGGTAAAAATAAATTTAAAATCATTATTCAATGCTTTTTTTATTTTGCTCGTAATTATTTTTATCCTACATTCGTAAAGTAATTTTTTACAATTACTTTTATCTGCACCAAAGTTTTTACATAAGTTAACAAAATCATCTTTTCAGTTTGAGTATCATGATTAAATAGCGTCGAAGGAACACAATCCTTCCAGTCACAACCAGAAACGATTATTACAAAACTTTAGAATTTACATACACTCTCATTTCTACGAAATAAGTTTTACATGAAAAATGCTATTTTTTCAAACAAATCCTTCACTAATTTTTTGTTCATGTATAAAATTATGAAACTACAATTTACATCGTACTATATGGGGAATCAGGTGTAAAAAATTCAAAGAAAGAAACTAAATTAACTGTGTAATAAATATGCCACAATTGTTTTGGGAAAGTACATTTATTCACCTGAAACCTCAATATAAAGTTATTTTCAGGAGAAGTGAATGAACAATTGAATTCCAACAAGTTTCAGTTTCACGTGTCTAAAGTTATATGTTCATTTTTAATTATTTTAGTCGCAATTTTAAATTGTCAATTATCCTCCAATTATTGTTTATTATTTGTTAAAAAATGTTGAATTTGTTGGAATTCAAGTTTTAATCTATTATTTTATCTAAATATGCACATTTGTTGGTATTTCTTTACGGAAGAACATCATTCTTTTCACATAATGCGTATTACAAATGATTTCAGTTTGTGTGCACAAGGTTGTTCCAAAATTTTTTTTACAATTCAAAACTGCAATTTGTTTAATAATTTCCTTTATTTATTTTTAAAAAATTTTATTTTTATATAGAAAAAACTAAATCTTTCAATTTCGTTCTTCATCATTAATCGCTTCAGTTGCAACTCTACTTTGTTACCTATCCAATACATAACAAATTGCATTAAGTATTCAATGAAAGTAAAAAAATAAATAGTTTACTAAAAATATATGAAAAGTTGTGTGGCAAAAAATGATAGAGTATAAAAACAATGAATCGTCTTTTTTTTCTAAATCGTGTCGTGAAAAGGAAAAAATATAATTTTGTTCACAACATTCAACATCGCATTATTGCAATGTCATTCAAAATGTGATAAGAGGTTTTCATAAACGTTGATCAGCACAATTTTTTGTTTTACAGTGATCTCATTACTGAGCATTTGGAACAAGTACTTTTAAATTCATATTTATCACACTTTAATCAGAGCATTGTGCTTTTTGTTATTAACAATTTTGAATAACACTAATCACTAAAAATAATTTAATTTTACATCTTTTTTTTGTGAAATTACTTTTAAGTCATACCTACGCCAAACATATGTTAAAATTGTTTCTATACAATTTTCGAAGGTACATTATTACTTTTTAAAATGTATTTACTTAAAATGATGGAAAAAAATGAGCGAAGAGGATTAAATATAGAATAAAAATAAGACAAAAAATGTGCAAAGCTCAATTGAATTTTTATATTGTCTGAATTGTTTGTCAAATAGGAAGCAGTTCCCCAGCGCTCCGGCATCAATACCACCGTGGCAATTGGATGCGACAAACCAAAGTCAAGTGAAGACGACCGAACGAGAAGACGATGCTGGTAGCGGAAGTAGCACCAATAATTCTGACAGTTCTTTGGAAATGATTCGAGAAGATCCGTCGAAAGAATAAAAAAGAAAATAATAAATTTTTATAATGGTCAACTATGGACTTCCGTACTCAAAGACTTTTGTCAGTGTAAAATAAAATACAGTTTTCAAGCGAGCATTTCTATAGGGTGGTGTGTACCGCATTTGTATATTTAATAAATTTCTTAATATAATAATCCAAAATGTATTTCTGATACAAAAAAAAACCCCAATATTCGCCAATTCAACAAAAAGTATGTAACAGATTTATAATACAGAAAAATAAAAAGACTGTCAATATGACAAATGACTTTCACATGCGTCAAAAAAATGATCTAAAAAATATATTTCCGTAATAAGAAAAAAAAATGTTGGCAAGATTTCGAAATAAAAATTAATTTGAGAAGTTCAGTATAATATTCCGATTTTGACTGTATCACTGAATGAATAATTCATTTGTAACACAGATTACAAGCAAGCATCGATTTATATAAATGTAATTGTAATGATGTGTAATTCAAAACTCTATCTTTCTTGCTTGAACTTCAGCCAGACAAACGCACACTGAGACCTTCAACTTATAAAATAATTACATGACGCACTCAGCTGGATACTTTATATCCCAGACATTGCATGTATCCTATTTTGTTGAATATTTACAAGTTGTGCCATTATATGCATAGTTATTAATTATCGCGTACTTTTTCTTACTTAAACAAGCAGATCAATGCGCCTTTTCACAATTATGAAATTGTCCTGTAACTATATGTGTATTTTTACCTTTGCAATAAAAAAAGGTACGAAAGTGTTTCAGTTTGTTTACTCAGATTCAACGCGTGATTCGATATCGGTTTACTTTGACACGAATCGTATAAACATATTAAATATCGTCAATTATCTCCAACCCTATAATTTTCTATTCCGATATGCATAACATTTGATTGACTTTTTCATAGCAATTTACATGGCATTATACAAATGTTAGAGAAAATTAGTAAAACAAAATATACAATTGGGATCACTTTTATCGAATTAAAAAAATAAACTTAGAAAAAAAATGAACTTTGATTTATGGCCCAATTATTATCATAACATTTTTTCGTACACTATAAAAAAGTACAATTGTGTATAAAATTAGACCAGATCTGGTTTAATTTTACATCAATTTTTGTGCAAAGCGACACAATATATCGTGTTCGTTCCCATATCTTTGTATAGTAGCAACTTTTTTACAGCTTACGTCAAAACTTGAACATACGAAAAAAAAATATCATTTCGAATCCAATGTTATACATTACACATTAAATACCTTCTATAGGAAATATATATACATATAATATTAGGTGTTTATATATACATACAAATGCTCAGATATATAAAAATTATATATCTAAGAGATATATAAAACACTATACATTGTATCAATTAATTTTGCCGATAATAAATAATTATAGGGGATCCCACTACAAATTCTGCACTTCAAAAACTTTACAACTTCTGGAAAAAGTCCTGAATCTGTATTTTTATGCTAATCTGTTTGTCAACTGTTTACAAAACCTTAATCTGTTTCTTAACATTTTATTTATCTGACTGAATATGGACAAGCAAAATTCTTAGATGTTTTTTTTTCAATAAGAACAAAACAGGGCTTTTTAAGAAGTTTATGAAGATTGCAGAACACCAACAACGCCATTTATGCCCGTATAACAATGCCAATTGTGCGCTTATAATAAAAACTAACAATTTAATTTGTACAACTGTTTATAATTATCGATTCGCATCAAAGTAGACCTTTACGTAAATAAAGTGGAGTGGGGAATATCAAAAAGGGGAAAAAACAGTATGACACGAATAGCCGCGTAGAATCGAGTAAATTTTAAGGGTGAAGTAAGTCGAAGGTAAAGTCCCTGTTGCACAATTCACTAATACTCTTTTTTTTAAATTATACACAATCGGCACGCTTTCTCACTGATACAGTGAGACTGGCGTGACTTAGCGAATAGTCATCCCAGGTCGACAGTTTTTTTTGTATTCTAAACGACCTCGTTCTAAAGATACAGAAAGAAAAAAAAAGATGTAAATGAAATGTTCTGTTTTTGTTAAACAGCGAAGTATTTCTAGGATGTCTCTTTTTTCTTTTCATACGTCGCAATTCGGCAGAGTCGACGAGTTTTAGAAAAGGTGCAGGGCGGTTGAGAGACTTGCCGATTCGCACTTGGAGTAAAGTCTTGCTAAAGTCGCTAGGTTGGTTATTTAACAGTAATAGTTCTGAGCTAGACACACTGTTAATAACTGATAGCACAGATTTTTGAGTTTATCTAGTCTTGTAAAATTAGATTGACGAGTCAAAGTTATGCTACCAGGTGTGGTGAAGGTGCAGGTTTCTCGACAGCACCGATCGCACGTCTTGCGTGAACCGCAGCGCGTCCAAAACCGGAAGCAGACTGAGTAGCGCTGTGTCTCCAGCGTCGCTGAACCACGATTTTATGGGTATCGCATTGTCTGCAATTTTATGTCATTTAAGTTAAAAAATGGCGATACATTTCTTATATATGATTTCATGTATTTCAATTCATTCATTTCAATTGAGATTTATGAATCAAGTTTAAATAAGTTTGCACTCACGTGGATAAGCTCTGTACGCTCCAGGACTATTATCAAGTATAAACACTGATGCTAAATCAGAACAAATGGCGGCTAAGTCCTTCGTGTAAGAACCCATTTCAGGTGTGCAATGTTGTCTGTAATATCTGCGTCTCAAAATACCTCTGTTGTTGTCTAACTTGTCTGCAACCGCTGCACCATAAATTTCCATCGATGCTGTGAATACGACTAATTCGTACCTACAATCATTTTGATTCATTTATAATTTCATCTACCAAAGGAGTGATCATTTTTATTTATTTTTTTTTTTTTTCATACAATATAAAATTTAAAAAAATCGTTTCAATTCAATATCTTACCATTGACTAACTATATCCAAAAAGAAATCCACATGAGGTCTTTTATGAACAAAAAATCGAACCGGATGACGGTCTATCGTTACTTTAAGAACAAAGTCTGGAGGTGTACCAGGTCTAACTGTCGGCCTTGCTACTCCATCGTGATGAGAGTGTATAAGTGTTTCGTCCAAGTCAAGTACTAGTACTTTTCTTTTAACTATGCCTAAAAACAAAAATACTTTCATTAGCGTTTCGTTTATACTTCAAGTAACAATTAATAATTTTTATCCAATTTCTATTTTGAAAATCAGAGAAAGCTCTCTCAATAATTCTTTCAAATATCATCCCAGGTAAATCAGTTGTAGTAAAACTATTATATTATGTAAATTTAATGATGATAAAAATTTTTTGAGAATTGAATTGCATTTAAACTTAATCTAATCAAATTAATTTTGCATATGTTATTGCGTAATATAAAAATTTGAATTTGATTTAACATAAAAATTTGAATATCACATTGTAGACTATTATAGACAATAATTCTGATTTCAGTCAACTACGTAGATTGAATGTCTTACGTTTTTCGACGTTTATAAAACAAGAAAAAATGAAATCGATAATGCATCTGATGACAATAATCTTAATTGTTCGTATTCGTATAATTTCCTGTTTTGACACGGCAAGATGAATCATGAATATCTAGCACCTTAATAATTTGCATTAGTGATCTACATAGCTATAAACAAGATGTTTTGTTCATTCCAGACAAGCTATCGGTTACGTGAGATATCTTTTCAAGTTTGCATGAACTTGATGTACTTGGTGTACCACTAATTTTCCCAGTTTTAGGTTTCTTTTTTTTTTTAATTTTAAAATAATATTTTATTTTAAAATATAATAATATAATAACAATAAATTTATGAATAATAATAAATTTGGTCAATTTTATTTCAAATCCTTCTTGGAAAAGTGAGAAAAATGAAATAAATCGCAGAACTGTTTTTTTTCGAGAACAAATTAGCATTTGAAGTGGAAAAATACAATCCTTACGAATATTGAAATTTATTTTGTATCGATTACGCAATGAGATAAATGCATACTCACTTAGCCTGTGCCTTGACAAAGGTGAGAGTGGGAAGATCTCATACTTGACAGGCTGCATTTGTGAGATCTGAAAAAAACGTATAAGACTGATTAATTGAACGCAGAGGGGACAATGAAGAGGGGAGAATCAAGCGTTTGAAATAATAGTCGTTGGCTATATTCATTTCATTATAATTTCTGCACGCAAATAAGTTAATCAATGTTTATTTTCATCTAGTTCTCTATTTTTAATTTTATTGCACATTTTTATTATCACTGCGATATAATTTTATAAATCGAACTGTACGAAATAAAAAGTTCGTTATCAATTCAGTGACACGAATCCTGATCTCTGATATGAGATTTTATTAGTGTTGGAACACTACGCGTTTGGTGCCATATAACGTGTAACGAGAATTATAAGAACTTAGTTTTGCTATCAACGTCTGACAGGTCGTTAGTTTCTATTTCTGCTTAAGATGAAAACTGATCGAAACTAATCATTTTATTATTCGAATTACACAGTTTTAATAATTTATTAGTTTTTGGTTGTTAATTAATAAGTGTCTCCTAATTTGTGACAGTTTTTTTGGAGTGAAACAAGTTTGACAAGATGATGAATTTCTGGTCTATGTTATGGACAGCAATTCTCCTTTACGCCGGATACAGCTTATACCAATTTTGGCGCTGTTTATGTCGTTTTAGAGACCACAATATACCAATTGACCAACCATTATGGATCCTTGGAAACATGTGGAAAGGCGTGTTTAGAATGAGACACTTCTTTGACATAATAAAAGATGTCTATAACATAAATCCAGATGCTAAATATGTTGGATTCTTCGATTTTGCATACCCTGTCGTAATTATCAGAGATCTAGAGCTTATCAAGACCGTAATAGTGAAAAATTCTGACAAATTTCCTGATCATCGAGGTTTCATTAATGAAAAACTAGATCCTCTTTTTGGAAAGAACCTCTTTTCTCTGAAAGGACCAAAGTGGCACAAGACCAGAACCATGTTGAGTCCTGCGTTCACTTCCAGTAAGATGAAGACGATGTTTGAGTTGATGAACGAGTGTGCTGAAATTTTTGCAGATTTTCTAACAGAAAAATCAAAGAATGGAAACTACGAAGTGGAGTTGAAAGACTGTTTTTCAAGGCAAGTATAAAAAGTATTCCAAGGAAAGAAGTTCAATGTCTGAAAGAATATGCAATAATGAATAAAAGATCATACATGATTTTACAAGGAAAAATTGCAATTATTTCCATTAGAAGTTGCTTTTGGTTTTTTTTTTAATTGCATCTGATGATTTAGCAAAATTTTTATTTCATTTTATAAATGTTAGTTTTCATTACTACATCTGAATTTACATCATTTAATAAAGAGAAAAAAAAAATAGGCATGTGGGATAAGTTTTCATTACATAAAATTTTACATAAAGATTTCAATAAATAATTGTTGAGTTAAATCTAATGACACTTATACTAATATGTTAAAGTGAAATTTTCCTAAACTCGATAAACCTTCAGATGAGAAAACCTCAATTGACAATTGATAACTGACAATTTTTTTTAATGGTATAAATTTGTGTTCAATGTCATTCGCAATAATGATGAAAATTTAGTCGTTGAATTTCAAGAGAATAAATCGTACAACTGATTCGTTTTGAAGAAATTTTAGTTAGCTGTTTCAAAATTCTGTTAAGTTATAAGCTATATAAAATAAGATTTAACATTTTATTTTATAATATGCACAATTTATTTCATTAATCTTAATTTTCAAATCATGTATGATCATATATGGCCAGTCATGTAACTTTCTTTCTCTGTTTATATCAATTTTAAATAAAACTTTTTTTTTAATATTTCGCTTTTTTATCACAAAAGTTAAAGCTTACTAGCTAATAGGAAGATTATTAATAATTTTTTTTTTGTTCAGGTATACGAACGATGTAATAGCCACCTGTGCCTTCGGTCTTAAAACTGACTCGATGCGTGACCGTAATAACGACTTTTTCGTGCTAGGAAGAAAATCAACTAATTTCGACGGTATCCTGTCAGTGAAATTCTTTATGCTGCGCAGTTTTCCGTTGATCTCAAAAGTCTTCAACATCCGACTAATCGACGAACAAATTCACAAATTCTTCACTCGTGTAGTCAGTGAGACAGTTGAGACCAGAGACAGAGAGAAGATCTCTCGTCCCGACATGTTGCAACTCATGATGGACGCCAGGGGCAAGGCTAATGAACTTGACATTGACGACATGACTGCTCAGGCGTTCATCTTCTTTTTCGGTGGCTTTGACACGTCCTCCACACTTATGAGCTTCGTGGGTCATGTAATAGCTGCGTATCCAGAGGTACAAGAGAAACTTCAGGCGGAAATCGACGATGTCTGGGAAAAAACAAACGGAAAGCTTACTTATGACGCATTAAACGATATGAAATACTTGGATGCTGTGATCAATGAAACTCTTAGGATGTACCCTCCTGCTCACTTTCTTGATAGGTTGGCAACAATTGTTAAAAATAACCTTTAAACATTGAAAAATGTTTTCGTCTACAATAACAAAATGAAATGAAACTAAAACCATGATGTTATTTTCAGAGTATGCACGAGCGAATTCGAACTTCCTCCGACATTACCAGGTGAAAAACCATTCACTCTGAAACCAGGAGACCTCGTCTGGGCTCCAGTTTACGCCATTCAACGCGATCCACAATACTTTCCGAATCCTGATAAGTTCGATCCTGAACGATTTTATCAGAAGCAGGTCACTATCAACCAGATGGCTTTTCTACCCTTTGGTGTGGGACCTAGGGTCTGTATTGGTAATAGATTTGCCCTCCAGGAGGCCAAAGTCGTCTTTTTCAATCTCCTTGCCAGATGTAATTTTAAAATTAACTCAAAAACACACGTGCCAATGAAATTTTCAAAATCTTCTTTCCTGATTTTGTCTGAAGGAGGTTTCTGGATAAGTATGGAACCACGCAAAAATTCCAAAGTGGGATCCCAGACTATACATAAAAATGGTTCTGTCACTGCATGATTGTGCTTTTTTTTGTTTTAGAATTAAAATTTCTTTTTACTGTTCAATTTCGCTGAACGTTGGATTATTGAAACCGATTAGTTTTTTTTCCATAGCCACTCGCTTTTATACCTAAAAACAATAGAAAATGTAATATAATGCTACTTTTATTTTAGTGTAATAGATTAGATTAGTAATTAAAATGAAACTTTTTATATGCAAGTACATGCTGCAGATTTGATGTATTCTTATATGTTAATTAATAAAAATTGATAAGTATCGATTATGTCATCATAAAAAAAAAAAAAAAATAATAATTCTGTTATTTGAAATATTGTCTATTTTTACACGAATGTTTATAGCGAATACAAAAATGATTGATGTATAATGTCAAGTTTAATTTTTTCACTTGCATAATTGTGCATAAAATGTATAGTTTGTCAATTAAGTCGATATAATACAACAGATTTGAATAATAAAACATACATTTTGAGATAGTTTTTTTTATTTTATTTGGATGGAGCTTTTCACTGACATTGAATGTTAGTACTTTTTTATTCAAATCACCAATTTAAAGTAATGCCCAACATTTCCGTTTCTTCGGGAATTCAACTCATATTTATACATTTGGTTCGCTGCCAAACGGTTTTACAACAATTACAACAATACAGAAACGTTCGCTTGAACTTTGATTTTTGTTTAACAATTTGTATATTTACATTTCAACGAACTTACTTAACACAAAACTAATTTAACTTCTAACATAATACAGTTGCGTATTATTAACTTAATTGATTAAAAATAATTACTTTTGATTAACATTACCGATGATTAAAAATTTTCTTTTTCTTTTTTTTAATAAGAGAATTTTTTGTATATAATTAATTTTAACACAATTTTAAATTCGACTTTTAATTAAAACTCAATTAATTGGAAAAAAATGCAAACAAATCGGAACTGATAAGAAAATAATTTTTTTTCTAATGATCCACGGGTAGACATTATTTAACGTTTATTTTCAAGGTCAAGGTACAAAAATAAAGTACCGAAAAATTATGTTTTTAACTTGTTTTCAAGGCAAAATTAATAGCTTACTGTCCACGATTATGTTTTATTGATCAAAACAATCTAACAAAGTAGATCGATAAATTTTATTGATTCAAAATATATTATATTTCAACAATTTTGAATACGATCATCCAAAATGATTTGTAATTTTGTCCTTTCGAAGCAATTTAAAAATGAAATTTCATCGATTGATAATGTTATTCAACGTTGAATTACAATTCCAACCAAAAACCAAACAATGTAAAAAAATGAATGTCACCATGTGACTTTGCAATAAACAACTACAACAATGTAAGTATAAATAACAAAAGTGCAATAAAAGATACAATCTGTGAAAAGTAAACAAACAACAAATCATAAACAAACCAAAAAGTTAGTTAGTGACAAAAATATTGTAAACAAAGGAAGAAAAAAATGTCAACAATGTTGTTTGTTATTAAAAAAAAACTGTGAAAGGATATGAAAAGATCGAGTGAAAACAGGGAGGCATTTGGTCGGAGCAGACGGGTAAGGCGCGCGAACGATAGCACCTACTTACGGATCTAACCTGCTTCTTGAGTAGAAAGCAAACGCAGGTCCACACGCGGGAGGCCATCAGGAGGAAAGCTCTCATCCCCATCTGCAATTGCTTGAGCATTGCTATGGGTGTTTGTGACCGGGCCGAAGTCCGGCGGTGCTCGGCTCGTAACCCGCGGACTATCTCGGCGACGACAAACTCGCCGTGGCGGCGTGACACTCGCGGGACTTAGCTGTTTCGCGCTCGGCGAGAGCTCGCAATGTGCGTTCTAATCATAAACAAACGTGACAACGGTCGCGGCGCCGCGGCTCGCTGCAGTCTCTTTCGGTTGATCGCGCGCGCACCCCTTGCAATCGACAAATCACATGGCTTTGCTCGCGCGAGCGGCCGCCAGCGGTACGCGGTTCAGCGCGCGACAAGTTTTTTTTCCACAAACGACTCTCCTCCGACGAAGATCTCGCGAGATCATGCACGGCTTGCAGTGGTCGCCATTTTCCGCGCATCGACCCAATTTTTACGCTCCCCGCTATCCCCGTGCCTAAAATCACAGTGCGCAGTTCGCATGCGCATCTACCAAAGCGCGCAATACTCAGCGGCCTTCGAGGTTAAGTTCCGAATGTATAGGGATGCGCAGGTTTCTCCACGAACTCGGCCACATGGGGCATCAACTTCGGACCAATGAAGATCAGCAACTGCAGTTGCAGAATTTGCAAATTTGCAGCGGTACTGGAAACATAACCTAAAATATTATTTTCAGCAAATTTTTCATTTATTGTTGGGAAGGGCGGGTTTTGTTTTGATTGTTGTTTTGAAAATTTGACATTGAGGTTGACTGTTGAATGTTGGGGAAGTAAACAATAAGATTTGTTTTTATTTTGTTTCAGATTGTCGAAATCAATCGGTAAGTTTTCGAGATAGTGCAGTTTTAGCAGATTTGTTGATTTTTACGGGATTGTCCTTATCGACAATGGTTTGATTCATTTGAATCTGTTCGAGTGGTCTTGAGTGCAGGAACAAATATTTTTGTTTCAATACATTGCAAACAACAAATTTGCCCGCGACCGAAATTCGTCATTGTAGCGCGTTTATAGCTGTTTTTGGTGAGCCTGTTTTTTGTCCTCAGATTGTTTACTTATTCTTTTGTATTATATGTTGTAATAAGTATTCATTGTCATTATTCATATATATAGAGTTTATTTTTATTTTGTAAGGGAGCATATTACTGTGAAATATGACATACAAACCCGCCAAAACTGATTAAAAAATAATTAGTAAAATTAAATATTTGAATAGTCACAAAAATTAGCAACTAAAAGTCAATTTGACCTTGACGTGATACTCCCGTTTGGCATAAAAAATTCCGTAAGCTGAAACAACGCAGACTTTGTTACATCTACAATGTATTATAGATAATAATTTCTTCATCCTTGTTGGCAAGTTGATCCAATTCGAGTTATAGCTAAAATCATGAAACAGTCAACGAAACGAAAACAAAATGGTTTCAATTGAATTGAGATATCTTCCAAAAATTCATATACTTTCACATCAGAAATGCTCATTTACCATGCAATTTTTAAATCTTCAGTAAAATTCAAAACATATTCACCGATGCAGCAATAAATCAAATTAAAAACAATCAAATCGATTCCTCGCACCATCAATTGCCAATTTGCCCGATTTTTGCGTAGCTAATGTTTGTAACAGTAGATCACAACAGTATACGGAAAAAATTTTCATATGATTCTAACTCGAGAGTTCACTGTTTCTTAAGTTAATTTTTACATTTGGAGTGAAAGCATTGAATTTAATTTTTAATTATTTAAATTTTAACATAATGCTCTTAAGCACGTCTTGGCGGATTCAGTTTTAATAATTTTTTCCATAAAACTAATCTAAATAAAAATGCAAATTCAATGTTTAGTTTTTAATGTTTGGTTTCTCAAGAATCTTGAGCAGCCAAAGAATCTTGTGTGTATCTTGAGTCAAGATACACTGGATAATCCTCTAAATGTTGAGGAACGAGCGCGTGACACATAAGTTGGAGGTTGGTAATTGGCTGCTCATTTACTCAACACTCATGGGATAACCCTTGAGTCTCGTGGAATCTTATTCTGACTTGGTTCCGACTTATAAATAAGTTAATTTGAAAGAATCAAGATTCTAGTATCAGGGCATTATAAGTTTTTCTTTCATATTTTAATTGAATCTTTTTTATTTCACAGGCAAAATTTTGAATTTAACTTATTTTAGATTTAAAAAATTATGCTTTCACTCGGTCACTTTTTTCAATGAAGTAACAATATGAATTTTTTTCCGTGTAGTTTTGCAAAAATGAAGAATTTTCTTTGCATTATTGATTTTTAATTTAAGTAGAAAGAAATTACTGCATAGAAACATGCGACGGTTCCAGAAACATTTTGAAAAATTCCAACCAACAACAATGGCCGATAATAGCTTTCACCCAATTCGAAAAACCTGTGAAAAATTTAATCCATGATGTTTAATTTCAACATTCAATTCAGTTTTATACAATATATTTCACCTTAAAGCTTTCCAGTGTTGTTTTAAGCAACGTACAAACCGACAATGAATATATAACAGATCATTGTCAGAAATTATTTCATTTTCGGTTCTAGATTTACCAAAGTTTGTTAAATTATTTCTAAAAAATACCCATAAAGTTGAACATTTACTGTTGTTATAAATATCAGATTTGAATTAATAAATTTAAAATTTAAATGTATACTTGAGTGCTGCAAATAGTGCAGCAGCATGGAATCCTATTACAGCTAAAACAATAAACAAAACACAAACCCCCAATATTAAAATTTGAAAAACTACGGCATAAAAAATATACAAAATGAAACTGTCGTTGGATGATTGGTCATTCAGCAATGTAGAAAATAAAAATATTCTATGACGCTTTTTGCCCAAAGGATTCACGAGGTCTAAGATGATAGGAATACACGGAGCTATAAAATTAATAAGACAAGTGTGCCCGAGTACTTCTGAGAAAGGAAAAAAAGAAGACTCATTAATTTTTTTGTATTAGAACATCTTCAATTTTTGAAATCTAACAAGTACAAGCCAACCAACTGATCATTTTTGACATTATTGCTTTACACTTGAAACTATGTTTGTTAAATAACTTTTTGTCATTGCTGTCATATAATGAATCTTTCCAATCTTTTTCAATTTCGTTGTGCATTTGCAAATACTGCGATGTCAATGTTTAGAGAATAACGAATTTTGTTTTCAATATAAAATAAGATTCATACTTTTTTGCGTTGGAGCAACATACTCAGATCAATTGTATAAAACAGGCATAAAGAAAAAGTATCTATAAAAGTTGGTACAAACTTCGCTAAATTTCCGAATTGCGAGCAAGTGAATTGTATCTGACATAACATTTAAAAAACAAAATATTAACAAATAAATTTTTAGATATAACACATTTAAAAACTTTTTTAAATTAAATAAAAAGTTTCTATTAGGTGTAATGCATTTGAAATTTTCTTTATACGATAGTAAGTACATACCTTATAAAACATCAAGATATTGAAAGCCCCGCGTGTAATTAAGATTATAATGAACTTGGCATAAAAAGGCTGCTCAGGCCATATGCCATTCAATGTAAGAATTAATTTATATTCCTTGTAAATGTGAGTGTCATAAATGGAATTGGATTGTCTTCCATGCATGGCGTTTGATAAATTAGTCCACTGTTTCAAAATATTTTTCCTTCTCAAGTCTGTTGGATTTTTTTTTTTATTTTAAAAAGTCTATTCTTTGTAGACGGTCTTTTGCTATTCATGCGTCATTCATTATTCAAAGAACTTTGAAGCATTATAGATGGTTGCAAAAATGAGAACAGAAAAATTTGTTCAAAGGTGTACGTTCTGTTAATTGATCGTAATTGTACTTTTATTTCTAGTTTTAATTTTCTCAAAGTACAGCAATCGATTTCATTTGTGGAACAGGTAAGATGCAAGTTTTATTCATCTGACGCAACGATACATTTCAATTATTAATTTTTAACAAAAAATTATTTTTTCAACTCGGTTGTCATTTTTCGTTTGGAGACACGTATTTGTCAGGAAGAGTTAATCGCAATTCACTACGATGGTCGATTTGATTCTATACATAGATAGCCAATTCATTGTTGTCATCAACTTTTTATCTTCAGGAAGAACTTGCAAATAAAATACTTTGCGCACGAAAAGTGTTAATTTGAGTTGTATAACGTGTCTCAATAGCAGTGCAAATTTTTTTGCAAGGCTGTTTTTAATTATTTTGAAATTTTCCTGAAAATTGTCCTTAGAACAAAAAGACACTTCTTGCTAAGTAGAAAAAGACAAATTTTTCTAATTTGTTTGTAACTGAAATCAAGTTAGGGACATTTGTACTTTTTTCCTAGTGAGATCAGCCAAACAATTTTATTGCAAATTTATCATAAGTTAATAGAGATGATGTATTTTGAAATTCCCTCACGTGGGTCAAATGTTTTTCTACCGTACCGACGGAGCTACAGGTTAACAATCAAGACGTTTCTGACGTTTGCAACAATCGTGCTCATAAACACATCTTCAAATGCAATAATAATTTTCAAAACAAAAATGGCTTTCACGCTCTGGACGTTATTTGAGGCTACTCTTCTGTGCCTAAATGCATTGTGTGTCCTTCACGAACAAAGGTTTCTAATGAAAAGTGAGTGAATTCAGTGTTATCATATTTTCATGATTCCAGACTTCATTTAGGTTATATTTTGATATAAAAAATTTCAAGTATTTTTGAATTTATTGATGAAGTAATGAATTTATTATAAATCAAAGCTAAACTGGAGTAAGTAATCTAGTATTTTATAAATAATATTGTTTTCGTTTTGTCTATTTATTTGTTTTATTAACTGAATTGGAAACTTATTTGTTTTTTGATAACATCTATTTATTAGCTTCATCAATAATTTTGTAACACAATTTTTGATACAAAATATACTTTCAGTTGGATGGGGTACGTCACAAAATATTCAAGGTTTTGGAGAAGCTCCAACGATGAAATCACAACTCATGAATCTCTTCAGGTCAATTAGAACAGTACTAAAATGTGAGTATTGATGACATTTAATTCACATTTTTATACAAATGTATATTTAATATTGATTCTACGATTCATTCTTGTTCAATCTTGTAATAATGAAAAAACAAATCTTTTTTATTTTTTTCAGTTCCACTCATATTTATTAACGTTCTGACGATAATAATAAAATTGATACTTGGATGAATATGAACAGCTGTGGCACATTCCTAAGAAATATTGTAAATAAACCATCTTACTTGATACAAAAAAAGAAAAAAGACTACTGGAAGAACTGCAAAGTTTCCAGGACTAACTGAGGCAGAGTGTGTACAGTTGTAAATGAGATCAAGACTAAGGATTTGTACCTACCCTTGAATAATATATAACAACCTATTGAATTTCATTGTATCTTTACTAAAGTAATACAATTTTTACAAAAGTAAGATTCTTTAACATTTATTTGCAAAAAAAGATATTGCTATAATGAATAAAAAATATTGGAAACATGATTATGTGACTGTTTCGTTTTAGAAAATATTCTAATTCAAAACCATCGTATCATGATTAAAAAATTTAACAATTTCGTTAAAATTGTTAAATTTTCCAGAAAGGAAATTCCCGATTATGTAAAATGATCTTGATTAATGAAACATTTGGGTATAACATGTCATCGTTGCGGCACATTAATATGATTACTGTAATTACATAAACCCTTAAGTCTGAACAATTGTTATCCAATTTTTCTACTTAGTTTTAGCATAATTATAACACGTGTTGTTTATAATATAACTGAGTTAGCTTTCTCTCTTTCATTACTTTCTCAGAATACTTGAACCATAATTGGTATACTAGTAATCATTACATATTACTTCGACACCTCGTGGATGTACATCCCGATAACAAAAATCTACAACATTGAAATTTATTTCAATTTATTTTTATGACGTCAAAACTTTCAACTGCAAATTCAACAGATTTCAATCAGGAGTCTCTCAGTGATTGATAAATTTCAATCTGCTTAGACCAACATTTATTTTCTAAATATCAATAATAATAAAACACCCACGTTCTAGCAAGGAATATTTTGGACCAAATTGATTCAATTAGAGATCATCATCGCTTACAGCTCAGTTGCACAAAATGGATTAGCATAATTTTATGGGATCCTCAGTAGGATTATAAAATTTATCAATAGAAATAAATTGCGCGAGTTATACAATACTCTCCGCAAAAGTCTAATAAGCTCTAATGTAATAGCGCCATCTTCAAACGCTTCCGATAAATTTGCTTGCCGTCTTCATTTCTCCTTCTCTTTTTTCGCCAGTCTCTCCTTGTTTTGTGGACAATTTAAGTGCCACGCAGTTAAGGATTATACGTTGCAAAACCGAATCGAGAGAGTTTCACGCTTCCCCGACAGACACATCGTACTTTCGCTGCTCGTGTCTTTCGGAACGAGAGGACGTGTGTTTCCGCCATTATTGCCGTGGAAACCGCATCTGCCTATCCTTTTTATCCTTTTTTTCTTCTTTAAATCACTTTGACATGGAGACCTTATTGAGGGGAGAGTCTCGTGTAACGGCCAAAAAATCAATGGTTTTGAAGAATTCTTTTTCAGATTATAATGCAAATTAAATTTATTTTTAAATTTAAGTTTTTTTGATCCGATGTGTGGTTTTTGTTTAACCAGTCTTGCAAGTTTGAAAAAACCTCTGAGTAAAATGCGTTTAAAATTAAACCAGCCTGCCATTTATATGCACGCTTTTTTGTCAGAACGGCTGTATTTCATAATTGTTTGGAATATCACTGTAACATTTTGGATGGATTGATATTCTTGAGTAGTTAAACTATTGACTTTGCCAATAAAAACAAATTGACTTCAATTATGTTTTAAACGAAGCTTTTCCTTTAATTGGGATGAGGAAACGATTTGCCAATTTCGGTGTAATAACAATCAAAGATGTATTAGGATTCAAAGTGGCAAACTCACCGTGTATCCGCAATTTTCATTTTTCTAATGTCTTGTTTCTCCCAGGAAGCTTCTTTTGCTGCTTAAAACCGGAAGTACGACCAACAATTTTACAGACTAACATTTCTTTGTATCAAATTGTTAGCTTTATTTATATGATTTTCAAATTCAAAGGTTGATGGGCATAAAGGTCAGGTCTAAAGTCAGTATTGTGATTCATTGATATAAGAAATATTCCGATGAAATGCAAATCTGATATCTATGATCAATTTGTTTGACTGAGAGAGATGATATGAAATTGCAGAATCAGAATTAGCTTGGATTCGTATAAAGATTGTAATTGAAATTATAACATTAACGTTACGCAATGCAAAAGACGAAACAGATGAGAATTAAATGAAAATCATCTTAGGAATCTACTATTGAAAAGCTAACATCTCCGATGGAGTTTCAGTTTCCATCTAAAGAAACATCTCAAAAGAAGGATTAACCATTTTTCAATCCGCTGTCATCATCTGGCAACTTACACAACGATAAACAGAGACATCGTATTTATCCAGCGACATCCATCAGAGCTATCTTTGTCTAACATCAATTTTGCAGGTTGCAATGGAGAAATTGAACACGCCGTTACGACATAGGACACATTTTTTTCAGTCGTCCTTTCTAAGTGACTGCATGAGGAAGGACGAGACGGGGACCAACGAGTGTCAGTCCACTTTGAACTTGTCTCGCTTTCAAATCCTGTCCGAGCACCGTGCGTTTTACGGGAAGTCCCATCTTCATTGGCCCCGATGTTCGAAGAGTTCGCCAGTGAAAGGAGAGAAAGGCGTGTGACTTTAGAAAAAAAAATATAAAAAAAACTCGCGCCGTTGGGAGGGAGAGGATCGCGCGAAAAAAGCGTGCCGAAGACAGCTGATATTAATGCAGGATCAGGGGTCGACCGGGAGATTTCGATAAGCAAAGGAAAAGCGGCAGTCAGAAGAGGGGAGGATCCTCGACAAATGAACAAAACCGGCTGTTACGGTGGCGATGTTTTTTTTATTTTTTTTATCTTTTCTACAAAAAAGCCTTTATACAAGTACAAAAATGCGTGGGATTAACAGTATTGGTAATATAAAAGTATCGAAAAAAAAAAACAAAGTCGTGTGTGTCTGTGTTGCGTGTACGTGTGTAGAACTGTATTTACAATGGTGCCTTTGCTGGCAAGTCACGTCTCTTCCTCCTCAACATCTCACGATGTCTCTCCTCCGTACGATGCTGCTTGATGAAGGGTGGTCCACGAAAAAATCGTGGACCGTGTCCGGTTACGGACACAGGTTGCGTCGCCGCGAATCGGCGACTTTCAGGCTTACTCACTATAAGCCAATATTATAACTTCAGCTGACGATAATCATTGTGAAAAAAAAACTCTTAATCACCCATGGCTCGACGCAGTGCCCTCAGGTTGAACGATCAACCTAGAAGGGAGCGCCGTAGCTGCTGCTGGGTCTGCTTGGAGCACCATAGCTGCTGCTTGGGCCGCTGGGGTAGCCACCGCCTCCGCCGTCCTGGCTCACCTGGTTGAACTGCGCCACCTGGATGGCTTGTCTGATTCCCTCGAGGTCGATTCCAACAACTCGGCCACTGCTGAAGCTTGGTGCACCGTAGCTGGAGCTGGGCACTCCGTAGCTGCTGCTGGGGGCACCGTAGCTGCTGCTTGGTCCGCTGGGGTATCCTCCGCCACCTCCGCCTCCGCCTCCACCACCGCCTCCTTGTTGCTCTTCCCTCAGGAGGATCTGGCGGATCTGCTCAAGAAGGGCACCGTCAACTGAGGCACCCTCGTTGGTCTGACCTCCGGGCGAAACTTGAGTGTAACCGCCTCCACCTCCTCCGCCGCCTCCGGAATACCCTCCGCCACCTCCGGAGTATCCTCCACCGCCCCCGGAGTATCCTCCACCACCTCCGGAGTATCCGCCTCCACCGCCCCCAGAGTAGCCTCCTCCGCCACCTCCACCGCTAGGTCTGTTGTAGCTGTATCCTCCAGATACTGGTGGTTCGGCTAGGGCGAACCCTGCCAATCCAACAAATAAGCACTGAAAATAAAAATTAAAATTAAAGGTTACAAATTAAAAATAGCATAACAAACATTTTTAAATGTTCAAAACGTGACAACAAAAAGTATTCTTGCAAGTGTTATTCAATAACTTGTTTTAAGAAATAGTCCTGGGCATTAATTGTGGAAGAAAATATTAATCTAAGAAAGTTGGTTGATAATTGGTTTAATTAGTTGTTGAATGGCAAAACCGCGGATTATGTGCAAAAAAAAAAAAATTATCTCCAGAGCGAAAATGAAATTCTTGATCATTGGGGTTTATAATTTAATATTGAATTTCTCTGACATTAAGAACAATAAAAAAGGGAAAGAGAGTTATCGTTATGTAACCAGTTGAATAGGAAGTAAACTGTGCAATATAATGTCCAGACTCTCTCGTCGTATTAGGATTAGAATCCTTCGACTGTGAGATATGTTATACAGATGCTGTAAAGCTGACTTTTCAATTTTTAATCGACTCGAGAAAGTTAAGTAAAAAACGCGAATCTACTTAAACAATTTGGACGTTCATAAAAAGGAAACTCATTATCCGAAATTATGCATTTTATTGAGACCATTCGACGATTCTTTAATGATTTTTGTCTTTTTGTTCGATTTTTATTTTTTACAGGCAAATTGAAGTTTCAAAACACATTTCGTTCTGTTTTCTCTCAAACGTTTGGTAGTTCGAAATTTTGAAATGTTACTTTTAATTTTGAGAAAAAAGATAGACAAAACAGTCTCAATTAAAACAAAAAAGAGAGGGAATCTTTTAGAAAGAATTAAATTAAAACAATGTATCATTTCCAACATACGAAAATCCGTTATTACAGTTAAGTGTGCGGTTTGCACTATCATTGTCGGTAAACTAGGCGTGAAAAGTGACGGAACAGGGAGAATGAACTGGGCATGTGACGCGAACACAGAAAAAAAGGCGCGAACTAGAAAAAAAGTACCGAACACTTGGAAAAAAAAAAAATTGTTCGCTCACTGGTAGCCGACACCAGAGAACGAGAAGTCACCAGGAGTCCCTCAAGCCGAAAATTCTCGTTCTCTCACACGCGCGCACTGATTGTTTTTTTTATTCTTTCTCTCTCTTTTTCTTTTTGGATTTCTTTTTGGGAATTTCGTTTTTAGAAAAATGTTATTGCTTACCGCGATCAGAGGATTCATGTCGGCGTCAGCGATGCCGCTCTGTTCTGTGACGCCGAAGAAGGCGCTACCGCACCTTTTATATCCCACGACCAAGCGGGGACCAGATGAAGAGACGGGGCCAAGTGAGAGTGATTCGCAACCCCGTCTAGAACATAGTGCTCTCTTTATCTTCAGAGATCATCCTCCCTCTTTGTTAAGAAGATGCTCTTTCTTTTTCTCTCTCTTCTTCTTCATAAGGTAACGTACCATGTAGGTTCATTATTATTCTTGGGATTGACACGGTCTGCTGCCACTTACGCCCTAGACCTAGATCAAGAAAACATGAGATAGCAAAATAGAGCTTTATATGAAATCTGTGTTCGATTGTTACTTTTGGACTGAAAACATCGATTTTTACACATTTTTTTAAGTTTCAAAACAATTTCAGTTTCAATCGACCATCGGTTGCAATTAGTCTAAGTACTCATTTTTGCTAATTTCATAAAACAGTTCTAGTTTTTTAATCTCTATTCCAAATTGCCAGGATGTCGAAGAGAAGTTAGACACGTTTATGAAATTAAAAAAAAAACAGTTGAATAAAAAATTGGATGAAATTGCAAAAATTGGATTGAACTTTAATTGAATGCGGTGCAGTATAAGAGAGTTTAAAAAAGTGAATAATAGTTGCGATAAATCTGATGAAATTCTTCCATTATTTGGCGAGGACCGACAATCGAAAATAACCAGAAATTGGGTAATGGTTATTGTAAAAAAGAATTATAAGCCAAGATTCCGGAAGATTTTGCAAGCAGATTTTATGAGGTAGCAAGTTGGGCGGAGGAAAGTTTTTAAATCTTGATCGGACAATCGAGAAGCGGATTCAAGCATAACGGTCATGTTATAGGAATCCCATAAAACGGTTTTTAAGAAAAAAAAATACAAACAAAAATTCAAAACTTGAATACAAAGATGTGAAATATTGCGAACAAGTTTTCTATTCGAGCTCATTAATTCTGTTCCAGATAAGATTGGCAGACAAAATTTGGAATTGTAATTTTTATATACTCAAGCCTGATTTAAATATGCGTGTTGAAACAAAAATGGCATTACAAACAGGATGCACTGAATTAAAATAATCATGTTAGATCCAATATAACTCAAAAAAAAAAAAAAAAAATTACAACATTTCGTATCATTTTTTTTTATATAAGAATATGATCTTCAGGTAACCGAAATTCAACGAAAAGAAACCTGCGAGGTGATAAAAATATTCCACAATGTGAAAGAAAATTCGATTTTTTTTCTCGGTGTAACTTTTAGCCTTATATGTGCGTATTATTTGCATACAATTTACCTTTCACTCCAAAATGTTGATCAGTGTCATACAGCTGCAAATTTCATTTTCGATCCGTGTTGTAACATTCGACACACACAATTCTGATTTTCCCAAAACCGAGACATCAACGACTTGGCCAATTTCTACTTGTAATGCAGCTTTTGAGAAAACGATCTCAGTCTCTCACAATGTCTCGTTTTTTGCTCGTTATTTTTTAGTTTCATCTTTAGAGATGTAAAACGCAGGTGGTGGTTAGCGTGACGAGTACTTCATTTATCCTATGCAAATTGCCATTTTCTCACACCTTTCCTTCATTTATTACCATCGTCAGTCGAACCATAACATACTTTTTTTTTCAATTATTAACATTACTCATTGTTTATCGTTGTAAAATTGCTCTCAAGACTCATTGATGTTGCCGAAATTTGAAGCACTTGTTTACGTTTCGATGCATTGACAGTAATTGAGCCGATGCTATTCATCCAAGGCAGATGAGCATTTAAGCGCGTGAAAGTCCTGTAACCGAGCGGAGGCAATTAGCGATTATTGTGGTTTTCATATCGGACTGCTTTTTGTGTCTCGGCCGTCACGATCCGAACGCGGAAGTACAAAAATTATTCTCCCAAGACGCTTTCCCATACGACTCTTCCATCTACCAAATTGTATCATTTTCTTAACGATTATATTTTTCTTAATAATCATCATAACAATTTTTTTTCTCCCTGACTCATCATTTTTTCCTCCCGTGCTCAAACATTTCTAATTTGAGAATCAAATGATTCCACTAATGTCGTCATTCTGAACGGTTTCGTAAGACGATGAATGGGCATGTTTTTTGACATTCTTGCAGTTGTTTCCTTTCTTGTCCAAACTGTAATTGACCGTGAAAGGGCAAATTTTGGTCAGCAATTTGGAGACACCAGAAATAGAAGGAAGAGCGCATTTCATTGTACGTATATGATAATGCTGGTTGCGTTACGCAAAGTTATCATCGTATAGATCCATGTCCGCACAGCGTAACAAGATTTCAACACCGTGCTCGTGTGCTGTAATTTTCGTTACCCATTCAGAATCTCAACGTTTGCGAGAAACGCGCTCACGTGGTGCAGTCGCATCTGAAATTTATAACGCATGATCAGATAGATCAGTTGTTTCACTCTGACAAAATGTTTAGCATGATAATTTAAAAAAAGTCATCATTTTTTTAACGCCGCGTGATTCAAGAAACTAATTCGGTGAAATTGAAAATTGAATTAATACATTTGTATAATCTACTGCTGTGGTTGGTTTTTTGTTTTCAGTTTCTGAGAAAATTTCAAATTGAACTATTGCGAACTATTGATGTGAAAATTCATAAAAAAAATCAATCGACTCTCTTTTACGTAAACTTTTCATTTTCGAGGATTGTTCGGAAGTTGAGATGAAAGGTCACGATCTGTAAGTTAGAAGAAGAACAGAGGCTGATGATGCAGTTCGAGAAACCGTCATCAATCTCCGGTCTACAATGTATATAGCGGCATTTCATTTGCAGATGGGACTCTCGGTATAGCGGTGTGTTAGATAACTTGACTGCCGCGCATTAACTAGTGCAATTCAGTTTTATCGTTTCCCATTGGTTTAATAACGCAAAACTATGTACATCTTTGTTAATTAAGAAATAGAAATTTTGAAGATAATCATTTAGGAAAATATAGCCTTTCGTAATTTATAGAGTGATGAATATAAGCAATTTGTTTTGAAATCAAAATGAAATTAAGATAATTTGAAATAACGCGATTCAATTTGAAGTAACAAAATGTTTAAAAAAAAGAACTTCTTCCTCAAAAAATAAAATATATACATCGAGTTTTGATGAAGCTATTGAAAAGCTGAGGAAGGAAAGAAATCAAAAGATGAAAACGCGCATTAAGATAAAAGAGCAGTAATTGGTATTACGGGTATCGGTGTTACATCTTTTTACGCCCGTTTTCTTGACGTAAGACTGTGAGTTAAATGAATTTGTGATCGGCTTTGCGTTTTAATTAATCTTGCTGTACTATAACAGGCAATTATCAGCGTCTTTAGATGAATTGCGCTTGATAAGTTGACGCGATTTTTTTTTGTTCCTCAGTGTTGATGTGTTAATCAAATGCAAAAAATAACTTGTTCTGATCGCGAAGGATCATTTTCGGTATGCCCAGAAACATGCAAAAACGAATTTCGACGAAATGTGAGAACATGTCGAATGTAATCGAACATCGGGCTATAACTGTAAGCGATTTCAGCAAGTGAATGCCCACATTTTTTACATATTCGAGAATAATTCATCAGAAGCATAAAATTTGGTATACATCAACCAGGTTTCATGATTATTTATTTTTTGTAATAAAAATCTGCTGAATGATTATTTTATGATCATGAAGTGATAAAATATTTTTCATTTCAAGATACAAACTACACCTGGATGACCTTAAGCTTGATACTCAATTAATGAACTTCCTTCGGCGAGTGCCGGAACAACTTGCAAACATTCATTTATGAATATTCACAGAAATTAACACCGCTGAATCAATTTGTAAATATTGAACACATAATACTGTGTACGTCTGATAAAAAAAAAACAGCTGGATATCATAATTTGTAAACACAGAATCAAGAAAGTGTGATATTTATGTGTTTGCTTCACACCTGTTGCACTATAAAAAATCACTTAATTTGATGTAAATGAGATATAATTATGTCGTCTGCAATAAATTGCCTTTTCCCTGTCGATCGGATACTTTTTTCTTACGCTTTCCTCAAGAAGCATGTCTTTGTCAACATGATTGGTAATTATCGTCATCATCGTTTTCATTGTGACCGTTTGAGGCGCTTATGGTATATTTTTTCTTTGTCAAACGCATGGTATAATGTTTAGTATTCGCAACTGCACGCGATGTTTCGCACGCGATTTGAGTGAAGGTGAATGCGACTATGGCAGATGGGATATGGGACATCCGCGTAAGAACGTAATGATAATTGGTGGGCATTTCCTCAAGTAGGCCAAGAGTTCACAAGCGGCTAATTAAATTCTAGACTGAAGAAAGTGTTTTCCCTCTCGTTCGCTGCGTTAGTGTCCAGCTACGCAGAGTTGGACGATCGGAGTCGCGCGTTTATGTTGGCGATTACATCGGCTCGCGTGTGCGGAAGCGCTGACCCCTCGAGAACGTGCCAAATCAAGACACTTATTCTCTTCCTCATGCTCTCTGGCTCATCTATGACATTCCAACGACTATTCTGAAAATGGACAATTTCTTTCTTAGCGTTGAAAATATATTCTTTTTTATTTGTCTGGAAATGTTGTCTCAAGTTTTGGACAGCAATTTCAATTCTATTATTTTGAAAAACAAAAGAAAGCATGACAAACAATTAAGATTGAGAATGAACTTACATAAGGCATGGAAAATTCACAGCACTTAATTACATCACAATTTCGTCACTGTTGTTACAAGTCAGAAAATTGAGTGAAATAAACATTTTTAACTTGAGTATATCATCAATCAATTTTTTTTACTACTCAGTTTTTAAGTGCTCCACAGCACACGTGGTCGTAAAATTATGTTCAAATTGTCAATACACCATTTTCGTTCGCAACTTTGAAATCATTAAACACGCCAATTTTTGTGACGTTTTAATTCTTTCTGCCTATGAGGTTACAAAAAAAGGCCATTCCGAACATAGTAGACTTTGTAATAAATCCTCAATCATTGGATCAGAAATCACTTTCTTAACACTCCTAGAATATTTACTAAATCATTTAGCACACCTAATCAAACTCCACGAAGATAAATCTTGATAATGCGTAAAGAAATCTGCCCATTTTAAAAACTTTTTTCGTTTTGCTGATGTGGAAAATTGCAGATCAAATTTCTGTCCCGCGGCTATTAAAATACATGGTGATTTACTGAACAATCTTCGTGCACGGATATTTCAAATTTAATCGATTTATTAGTCTTGTGAAAATAATCTGAATTGGGAGGTTACAGTGATGAGTTTGAGATAAGAACGTTTCATTTCGTATCGTGGGATGTCTCTCAGCTTGGAAGAGGACCATTTATTAAATGCGATAAAAAATGGACGTTGGTGTTGAGAGACACCGATCCAGTATTTATGTCAAATATTAATTTGCAGCCATTAATCCGCAGGTCATGATGAATATGAAACAGCTATAAAATAAACGAATTTTGCGATTGCGCGCGGTGTTCGATTCTGTGAGCCCGAGGCTCAACTTTCGCTTGTCTGCTCGCATCTTTTCACTGTCTTCTTTTTTCTCCAAGTCATTCTGCCGGTATACCGTTATCGCATCGTGAGACATATACATGTATGATTACACGAGTGAAGGTATATGTTCGCAAACGTTCGTTTTAACACCGTCTCGCAAACACTTTGACGTGTCAATCTTTATCGCTTCTACTATTGTTATAAAAAAAAACAACTAATTAAACGAGTCCAATGAATAACTAAATCTAAAAATAACAAAAAAATTTTTATATCTTTATTTTTTTTTTTTTTTATCAAAAAAGATAGAAATTAGATTGCAAAAGAGCCTAACCATTCTTAATTATGATAAAATTCATGATAAAAGTGATTGCTTTCAATTTTTATCTTGGAAAATCATGGGGCAGTTTATGAAAATGAAAAAAATTAGCAATTCGGAAATCATTTTCCGCTGAATGGTACTTACATCTAATTTAGTTGAACATTTATTTCAGAAGTGTCAATGGTCTTTAACCTCTCATGAAAATATAGTTATTGAACATTGGAAACGCATGCATAACCATCAAGCCAAGCTCAGGTCGTAAATAACTCATGGATGTTTCAATCAGTTCCACCAAGCGCAACAGCTATTCGCTTTTTGTCTACTACAATGATCTATTTAAAGTTGGGTGAACTTGTAGTTCAAATCAAATAAATATAAAGACATCACATAGAATTAAATGTCGACAGGTATAATAAGGAAAATGATAATATCAGTAATATCAATAATGATATTAACCAACAAGTTAAAATTATCCAATTTCATTATGCTAAATTTATATGTTTATTAAAACTTATAAGTCAGGTAGTTTGAATTTATGAGACAGAAAGAAAAGTGTGTGTCAATAAATTTTTGTTCTTAATAATTTTGTTTCAAACGTTCAAACTTTTGGATTTCCAAGTGAATGAAAAAAGATACATTTATTTAGGTATAATAAATATTAAATATTGATGAAAACTTAAGATCAAAAATAATCTGAAACAAATCACCAACACTTTCCAAATTGTTTCTATATGAATGAAAAAAAAAATGAATTAAAAATGTCAAACTATCAATAATTCATAGGCCTAATTGATATAGATGTAGCAATTTTGTGAGAAAAACATTCAATCATGTCAAAGATTCCGATTCTCAGCAATTAAACGTAGAATCAGTTTTGCTTTTTCTGCGATCATTGGAAAAGGAAGATTCGTTTGCACTGCGATTACGCAAATAATTCGTGGGAAATAGAGCACGCGTGATAGTTTGTTTTTGATTTTTACCAAGTTAGAAAATAAATAAATAAAGTTAACAAAATTGCAGTAAATTTGTTATCAAGATTTGGAGTAATTTTACAGATTTACCAATACATTTTTCCACTTCAGAAAAGTGACCTACTTAAAAAGGATCTCTTCAAGTGTCTGTTCAGAATGTTTTTGGAGTACAGTTTAGAAATAACTTGCATCTTCATAAATAAAGAGAGAAAATTCTAATTAAAAAGATAGTATTGTTTGTTACATATTTCCATAATAAAAGTTGTTTTTAATTCGCACTGACAGGATGCACTGTGTACTAGGATGCGTGGAGGATCATCTGGAGACAGCACTTGTACACACTTAAAAAGTTATGCCTAGTGTCAGGGTCGGATTTAAAAACTTGAAGAACTGGTATTGGAAAATGAAAAATTAATTGCCGGAAAATGAAATAAACAAAAATGTTAAATGAAACTGTTGTTTCCGCGTTATGAAATAATTGAAGTGGTGAATTTATTCAGTCAGGTTTGAAAATCGTTAGTCAACGAAATATTAGAAATTATATTGAAATTTTTGTATCACATCATATGTGAACTCACAGAAAATCAAGTTAGAGAATGTCATAAATAAATTATTTGCAAATGTTCATCATAAAATGTTACTTACAAGCTGTTGCAAATCATATAAATAAATGATCTCAAATTGTACTTAACACATACACTCACATATGGTACTTGTATGTTTATAAGTGATTCATTATTCATATTTTAAAATTAATTGATTAAATAAAATAGATAAAATGAAAATAATTGATAGCATGATCGATGGAACTGCACGTTCCATTTAGAATCGCAGCGATTGAATTTGAAATTAATCGAGATGTCGTGGTGGTAAATAGTACGTGGTTGCAATTTACTTTTGCATCCGATCCTGATAAGGTTGAAAGCACAAGTCGATAATATGGCATCGCGCGGTGTCGTGTAGGATGCCGCAAACATCTTCTCATGTAGGTAATTATCCTCATGGTATGTGAAAAGCGGAGAAACGCTTCCGGTTGAGCAAATTATACTATCTCATTGAAATAAAACACGTTGAGACATCATTTTCATAGCACCCAGGACATGATGGTCGACACTCCCACGTTAATAATGGAAATAATTTGATATTTTCAGATCCATACAATGCATCATTTGAAATTGTAAATCATTTTGCAATTGATTGAATTTTATTTCACCTAAATCACTCGTTAGTTGCATTTTTAATGTTCAATTTGGTTTAAGGAACAAATTGTCCGAACCGGTTTTAAAAATTTAAGGTCAAGTCATTTGGGGGACTCGCATTAATTTATATACCATCATCATGCACATAAGACGTCCCACGTCTGTTTACAATGTGATAATTATGTCAAAATAAATCAAGCCCCGAAATTTTCGAAAGGCGATTAAAAACGGAATTAAAAGTGGTGTATCGTGTTTACACGGTTCGTTAATCACGAACTTCATTGCAACGTACAATTACAATGACAATTCACTTTAGCATCGCGAAAACGAACGCTGACTAATTTCATCTTGATAGCTTCTTGCACTTGCATAACGGATTCCCATTCCGAAATTCATCAATTTAATTATCAAAAAATGGAGTCAATTTTTCATAATTTCCTCATTCGGCGTTGCGTAACTTCCTTGGTGTTGAAAAAATTTGCTCGCTTGACGTATAAATGCCGTTTTCCTTGTTCATTTACATTTGCATTAAGAAAATTTCTCAGGAGGCTGATGATTTATAAACGTACGTGTGCACTGGTTGTCTATGCTAATTAGTTATGTTGTTTTAGCAAAAGGAAAAAAAATAAAAATTGAATGTTATATAGAAAAAAAAAAGGAAACGAAAAACAATTAGAAATGTTTTTAAAGTTGAATTATACAAGTTTTTAAATGCTGGGTTATAAATAAGTTGTATACTCCATATTTCAACTGCAGAATCAACCGTGACCAATTGGTACAAACAGCGAAGAGCAGGTGTTTATCATCGATCTAATTCAAAGCAATCAATTAATCAGTATCATAATTCACCTCGTGAGTAATGATCGTTCGTGTTAACTCCAAACAAGATCAACGTAAGATACTAAGCGATATCTTCCGAGCATAATCCTTTAATGGAAAGAGCATCGAAAGTGATTTGGTCGTTTTTTAGTGAAAGGTCAATTTGGAAGTGAAAAGAGAAAGGGATAGTCTAACGATTGACTTTATATTGAAAATTTCGAATGCGCATCCTCGTGTAGTCGATTGACTGGTGCCTTTCTGAGGTCCTCAATCACTTGCCCCGAAATCGGGCTGCAATTTGTTAAAATTAGTGACGAGGCTCACAAAATATAAGGATATCTCAAATGTCAGATCTCGCTTTGCTCTTCAAAATTAAAAAATTACTTTCATTACTTGACTGAAAAATTATACGTGTCCCTCTCAATGGCTTATTTCGATTCGATCATTGGAGGCGTTTCTACTGAATAATTTTTAATTTATGCGATAAAAGTGTTGCGATAGGGGTGAAGTATTTTTAATTTCCAATCCGAAAACAATGAATCGATTTTCGTTAATAAGAAAAACAAGTTTTTAAATATCAATTTTGCGAATGATCTTGCAATTGCATAATATTAGTCGACAGACTTTTAAAGTGAGCATTAAAAAATATCGATAATTGTACTTCTGGATGCAAGATTATTTTTCATTTGCATAACATTGAAGAAATCCGTGAAGCGATTCGAGATCGATGGCATTAAAATTTTTCGCCATAATTTATTATGACAAACAAAATTATGTGAAATGATCTTTGCGAAACTTGAAAGTAAATCATTCAAAGAAACTAATTTATATACCTTTAATCGTAAAAAGGAATCAAGAAATAATCAAATTTTCTTTATCTTTGACATTAAATTACAATATGTCGATGAAACAATTGCGATGAATATTTATTTATAAATATTGCTAGGATTAAAATTGAGTTTAAAAGAAAGCATTATAAAATTGTTGAAATAATGATAAAATAAAATGAGCGCGGGATCAAAAGAAATTCCGAGGTTTTTTCGATTTGATTTTGATTACAAAAAGGTTTCATATCAGCGGTTCCGCAATGGCATGCGCGCATTCATCCATCCGCTTTCTTCGCAAAGTCATGCAGAAGCAACTTTTGCAGAGGTCACCTGAACTACGGTCGAGTTTCTCCAAGGTGTTCTGTTACCCTCTCTCTTCCTTTCAAACTTTAAATTGTAATTGATTGTTATGCACCATCGAGCCTAAAAACAATTTTCTTTTCTGTGTGAAAAGAGACAGTCCTGTTCTCAACTATCAATTGTCAGTTTCTAATTGATGGTTTGAGCTCTCAAATCACGCGAGAATTACTTCTTTTTTTTTTCTGTCTCTCTTCTAACTACCGAAACCATTCTATTTAAATCAGATGGACGTGTGCTAACAAGAACTCTGACGTCTGTTGAGACTTGACAGGTGGACAAAATTGCATGGAAATTTGCAAGAATATTTTTTATCTGAAAACATTTTTGTTCTAATTGATGTTGATTCTTTTGCATGTACATATTTTTATTAATTTAGTCAAAACCATACAAAATTTCGAATAGAAAAAATCCAAATTAAAACATTTTGTTTGAACAAATGAGGTATCAAAATCGTTGAATCTTTTGTGGAGATCTGCAGCATGTAGAGAAAAGTGATATTTCATCTACTTTGCTTTGTATTATAGTAAAGCATTGTTGAATAAAGGAAGTGCGTTAAGAAAGAATGCAACTTTTACGCAATATCAAGCATCGTGAATTTTAAAGAATGAAGATCTACTAAATTCAACAAAACTAAAATTCACAGTTGCTATCTTGTGCGAATGTTTTCCATCGCTATAATGTTTTTATCAGAATCACAATAATCTCATAAAAATGTATGTTTTAAGTGAAAATTGTGTACGACAATGATTGAACAATTTCTGTTTCAGGTTCGCATTCTTGACAATTTTGTGCATCCAGCGATAAATGTTAACACCATTAGCATCATTGACGGTCTTTGGTTGATTTTCTCGGCGAGTTACTTCCGGCAGTGAAATGTGTCGACATACGAAGATTCGCAGGTATGTGCGTATACGTGCGAAATTGTATTGAAACAAATTCTACGGGCTGATGCATCATTTCAATTCAGGTATTTTGTTCGATACTTGGCAGCGTCTGGGAAAAGTTGTATTCAAGACATCTTGATTAACGTGCACTTTTTTTCGAATTTATTTATGTAAGCTCGTCGATACTAAAATGGCAAAATGATTGTAAGAAAATTGTCTTTGATTGAGGAGAATAAATGGCAGACAATTCGAGTTTTTCTTTATTATCAAAAATGATACAAAATGAGTCTCTAAATTGTAAATATTAGAGTTTAATTTCTTTCAAAACAAAATGTTGAAACTGCAAATATGATATTGATTATTTAATATTTGTTGAAAAAATGTTGTTATACTCGATACTTATTGGAAGCGATAACAAATAAAATATAAAAGAAATGTTTCTAATTAAAAAAGCAAACTTGATGTTAGTAATATGTTGAATCATCAATTATAAGAAATCTCAACAAGATATGATGATTTTTCAATTAATAGTGATAAACCTATATAAAATTCCGATTTCAAACAAATTTTCAATTTTAATTTTTAAATAAAAAGTTCGTCAAATTGATTAACGATTTTCAATCGACTGTTCAGTCGTCAATAAACGATCGAGTGCTTTTGAATTCGGCCGAAACTTAAATCTTTGCTTTTAGTGGTAAAAGGTGACGCATCATTCTAATTGAGATTCCTTAGCACGTTCTTTTCTTTTGCATAAGTGAAATATCGTCTGAAAAGTTGTTTCTCGTGCAGCAAACGCACTTACTTATGATGTAATCGGCCATTTATTGACTTCTTGTAACGAAAGAAGATATTGCCAATATATAATATTGCAATCGTAGTATTGCATTTTGATATTGCAAATAGCAGTAGTTCTAACTCTTCATGCAGCATGTAAGATTGAATGAAGTAGTCACAATTCCTGAACTCAAAAAACAAAATATTTACACATTTTAAAAACAAGATTCTCGTTATATAACAGGTGAGGATACAAAAACAAGTTTAAATATTAGTTAATCTTTGTCGGTGAAGTATCCCGATTAATTAAAATTCATAAAACGATATAAACACAACAATTAATTAGTACATTGGAAAAAAATTGTAAAGTTCATTTTCTTACAGCGATTTTTTAATTTGTTTGATTAGAAAAAATGAAGTTACTATTTAAATTTGAAATTTGATTGTAAAATGGTGTTTTTTTTTTCCATTTTGTAACTGTTGAAAACATGTCTGCTGAAAAACTGGGTTTCAGAAAATTTATTTCAAGGATTTTTTAAATGATCAATTCAAATCATTCATGCGTTCGAATAACAATGTTTATTCATCAGTCATAGTCGTAAAAAAAAAATATAAACATTTGTCTTAAGAACTATTCAACAATGTTCAAATCTGACATAAAACATTGGCTTTTCAAACATTCTAATTGAATAGGAGGAATTTTATTTCAAATATTCCCAATGAATCAATTTAAATTTTCGGTGTATGCAGTATTGATGAAACCTCAGATTATCGATAGGCAATTTTTCGTTTCTTCAAAATTGAAAATCCGCTTCGGCACAATTGACAGCTTTCGTCACTTCCATTTCCATCCAATGTTCACACGTTGCTTCCTTTACGTCACATGAGAGCTCGTAACTCAAACATTTCACTATACTAGTGCGCATCTTTCTTCCCGCGATCACATAATCAATCATCCATTGACAATGCAAAAGGTGCGCATTCACTTCGTCCTGATGCAAAATTGTAATAACAAGGTTCTCTATCATCTTGAAACAAAAATTAGTAGGCGGTGTATGGATGCTCAACAATCATCTGTGGATCAACTTCCCACGTGCACTCTTTAATTTGTCATCATTTACATAATTTCAATAGATACACGCTCAAAATCTCATGACAATTTAAAAATCATCCATTTTTGGTAAACCAGCTGTATTGTGATACATCTTCGTCTTTCTTTAGTTTTAACCTATTGACTTGAATGAAACTCAGTCTTCGTTTTTTTTTCTTTGGATCCATAAATTATCCTTTTATTCGTTTCCTTATAAATAATTGTTCTTCAATAAACTTTCTTATTTTATTTGATGAACTCTGCATCTGAAACATCTTGATTGTTACATTGAGCTTTGAGGTTAAGCTTCAGGTAGTCAAAGTTTTATTGCAATGACCTATCTCAAACTACGTTTCAATGTTCAACAGGTCTGCGAATCGTTTCATTCTGCAATTGACAGGTGGCAACGTCTGTCCCTTGCACTTCTTGTTCCATCCATCCCAGTACTTGAGACCTTCCGCATTAAAGATTTTGACGGCACAGGCAACGTCGTCTGCGATCTCATCGTTAAGGAAGTCCTCGCACTTTTTATTGCAGACGCCGCCGGCCCTTCCACGCACGCAATATTTTCTGCTGCTGATTTGAAACATTCCGAAAGCGTAACTCGAGGCTGTATGTGGACCGGTCATAAGGTCCGTTCTAAAGCCACTTGCGTTTTTGATCAAGCAGACCCAGTTGCTGTGGAAGGTCTTGCTGATGCCGGCTTTGCTGAGCTCTTTCACTGCCTCGCATTGTCCCACGATCCTGGCATCGATCGGCCCGAGCAATGCCAATGTCACGAGCACGACTAGGCGATGCATTTCTGGTTCGGTTCCACGTCAGCGTTGGCGTTAGATGACGAAACACGACTAGACCCGAGTCGATTGGTTTTACGTGACAAAAGAGCTTGTTTACAAGTAAAGGTGTTTGCTTTAGTCTCTACGCTTCATCGGAGCTGATAAAAGAGTACGTTTAAAATCGCTTCGAAGATAAGCATAATGAGTGGCAATGGTAATAAACTCGCAATATCGTTACTTTGTTCCCTGTCGTAGTCAATCGATTTGAAGTTGAAGTGGTAGCTGTTGGTGGAAGAAATTATGCAACGATTTCCCAGATAGCAAACGTTCGAGGAAATGAAATTTAATGGGTTCTTTAAACAGCAGTTTGCATACATCACACGTATTATTAGAATCAAAATTTTTCATTTAAATATCATTTTTCGATGCGTGCTTTATGATCTATTGTATTTTGGTTGTAGGAGGAAAGTGTCGATGCATGAGGAAACATTTTTATTCCAAGAAAAAGATAGGGAAGTGGTCAGAAGTTGAACTCTCATTGTATCGTATTTTTGTTTAATTCAATATTACTTTTGCGAGTGAAAACAAAATAGAATTTATGAAAAGATTCAATTTATTTGAATAATGTAAATCGACATTTTGACTGGTTTGCTTAAGTATCATCATGATGATACAAGCAAGAAGGTATTTCTTAATAAATTAAGAAAAATTATGTGAATGGAAGATGAAAAATGGTTGTATTTGGCCTTCTTTTGACAAATTGATTTATTATGATTAAATATTTGTTTCCGTTTTTTAATTAATGGTGAAAATGCATGATATCAATTGATTATATAATCAAAATAAGAATGCATTAAATGAACATTCCAAATCACTGATCGCTTGAAATCTTATCTTCAATTTCGTTTTATTTGATTATCAATTAAGAAGTACTTCGAGAGAATAAACGACACTTCTTTTGACAGATTGCATCGTTAATTCAAAGTCAAATGTTGAGGTTTAAAAGATGCTTAGGAATTCAACTAACATCCAAACGTGACGGTGGAAAATTTGTATTAAAATTTGTTGATGCTATATAATTTTTTTTCCATTTCAAAAATGAAAGATTTATTAATCAGAACATTGTTCACAAGCAATAAAACTGAGAAATGTGTTTTAAATTGTATTGAAACAATGGTCATCAATGTCGAATATACATACAGATTTCTCGAAAAAAGTTCATAAATTGAAAGTGTTGAGAAGAATCGCGACGTTGCTATAAATGTCCTTGTATGAGAAAGAATGTGCCATTCGTTTTGGTCACTTCAGAAGCAACACCTTAGGTACTAAATACAAGCCACTGTGACCCACGGATTTGTCTCCGGATTGCATGTTTCGTACATAATGGATGTACATATCAGCTTCGGTTGCATTGAACAGCAAAAAAGCGAAAGATACAAATCAGTCATGTACATTCGTGTCACGTTTGGTTTTGTAATTCTAATCAACAGATTTTCTAAGCTGACGTTACATCTTCGACAATGCGTATTCAAGAACGTTATTTTGCGAAATCTTTTGCCCTATTTTTATAGGACTTTGATCTTCAATTTATTGTTTTATTTGATGTGTGCGTTGAATTACACGCATAGGCACGTAGTTTTGAGATGTTATGAAATTATTAATAGTACAATTATGTTATGATAAGTATGTTATGATAATAATAGTTTGACCTGAGGTGAATATGAATTTGTAATTTGTAAATCTTACGAATGATAAATAGTCTGTAAAAAATATTTATAACAAAAAAAGAATTACCACTAATATGATAATAATTTATCATTAGAAAATGATGAATCGCTATTTAATGATTTTGTGCAATTACGAATTGGAAGTCATTATACAATATATTTGATTGCAATATTAAAATTTTTTGTATTAGAAACAGTCATAATATGACGAGAGATTATCTTTCAAGCTAAGACTTTTAATAAAATACTTTCTTCATACATTTGTTATTATTGATCGCTTTATAAATATCCGGTGACATTAATTATATTTATTAACCGTTTCATATCATTAATTCACGGTTATTATTTCTCATCTGTCAGTCATTACCCAAATACACGAAAATAAAAGTCACTTACTTTCAAATTTTTATTATGCCCCCGTTGGGTGAAAAAAAGTTTGTTTAATTGGCATAAAGTTATTTCGTCATACGAATAAATTCGACCGAAATTGCACTTTCGCCGGGCGATTCAAACTTTGCGCCAAGGCATCAAGGATACGCTCAAAAATGCGATCTCAATTACATGAACTTTGATCGTCCCAGGAGGACTACTTTCACTGGCTATTCGGAAGCACCGTATATTTTTCCTGCACTTTTTGACCATCGAACATCCTCACAGGGACGAAATCGGCGACGCGTATAATTGGCCTTTCGAATAATGAGTCGCACTTTGAAAAAAAAGCGATGCAACGCGCCGCAGCCGGGTAAATCAAACGCTGCTTACGTCACAACGATTGTCCGATCGTATCTGTATCTCATGAGATATTTTCGTTCAGCCACTTTCACTATTATATTATGTCTAAGAAGCGCAGAGTTGTTCATAGTGAAAAAATTAAACTTTTTGTTTCCATGCTTTTTCTTCATTTTTCTTTTCTGTTGGATTGCTCGCCTTGTCTGCCCCTTGGTCATGTATGCATTCATAAGATTCATCAGATCAGTTCGGAATAGCAAAAAATCTCATTTCCTCAATCATCGCAATTACAAAACACATTATCTATTGTTATCTAAAAACGAAATATAATGCAATCTGAATTATAGCGATTACCGAAAGTCAGTCTAAAGATGGTAACAAATTTCCGCTCGCATAAGGAGATATGTTTATTTGATACGACGAATGTTTTATTGTCAGTTAAAGTTTGTGTCAGAACAATGAAAAATTGCGGATGACAAAAACGGACGAATTTTATAATTCATGTTATTATTGTAGTAGATCATTTTTTCCTATGATCATGAATTATCTCCGGTCGCTCGATTTTTCAACAGAAAAGCCTTCAGTGATGCCTAAATTAGTGACGTTAATGTCAACACTTCAAATGTGCCTTTCACATCAATTTTTCACACGTTGGCTCTCTTGTGCTATGAAAACTTCATAACATGTAAACCGGCATAAATTTACTGAAAAAACTTGTGTACATCAATCAAATATATTGGCTACTTGTTGCATAATTCTGATGATTGTAAATGTGAATTGAAATTTTTTAGCCTTAGGCGACACCACAAATTTGATTGAAAAATATTAATATTATTTCTTTAATTGATTTACAACATGTTAAATTTGACATAGTCGCACAGTCATTTTATAATCACAACTGAACTTACATGCATAATTCATATTTAAAAATGCTCAGTCTCATATTCAAATTATTGTTCATATCTGCAACTGCTATTTATGAAATAAATGCAATCTTAAAAGTTTAGTTTTTGATTTAAAAAAATCATTGATCATAAAGTTTATTTAATTAAAAAAATTTATTTTCGTTTATTTGAATAAAAATTACTTATTATTATTTTTATTTTCGTTTCCTTATTCATACTTAAATATTTTTTCAGAATGTTTGCGCAGAACGGTACGATCGACTATCGGTATAACAGTTGCAGTAGAATGTTTCGAGTTCGCTGAATAAGATAGGTGTCTACACAAGCTGAGACTGGTAAGTATTTAAAATCTTTGTAGTAATTTTTTTAAACGTAGATATATCTTTTTCTGTGGAATTCTGTACCATTTTATATTTAGAAAATGAAATTGTGTATGAAAATATTGTAAAAAATGCCTGATATGATAGGAAAAGTGTAAATTTAACTGGCAGTAGAATAATCACATTCTGTTAGGACATAAAATAGAACAGGTAAGAGTTGAGTCAGACTCTCACTACGTTATTCAGTATACTCAAGTGTTTAATTCTTCTAATTCTCAATATCTTATAAAGAGCACTTGTTCTAATAGTGTATGGCACCATGCGGTTTATGGCAAATATCATCAAACCTTGACAATCAACATTTTTACAAAAAGTATTCATAAATAAATATACATAAATATATCGTCAGTGATAATCAGAACATTTTTCACAACATTGTAGCACTTTGAAAAAAAAAATGGCTTAAAATAATCGTTTTTTCTATATTTCTAAAATATTCTCATTAATTTAATGGAAATGGCTGATTTTATCTAAGTAGTGTTAAAATTTCAAGTCATTTGAAAGCGCCTGACCGCTGCGCTGTAACATGTGCACCGCTACACAAAAAACACTGTCGTTTCATTATTTTCATAAATTTTGTGATAATATTGTAACACATAGCTTATTCATGTTTTATTGTCAAAAACTTCAACAAAAAGAAATTGAATATTTTTATGATACACAGTGATTTTCCTCCTTAATAACAAAAATCTTGAACAGTTGCAATTTATTTGGTATAATAACGAACGTTCGTAATATTAATTGCCCAAGCATCTTTATAAAATATTGTTAAAATAATCAATTGAGCATTTTTAATTACGATTAAAATTTTTTTATGAGGCCATCCATTTCAAGCAAGCATTGTATTAAGATTCTAATATCACTGATGAACACAACTAGCGATGCTTTTGTTTAGTGAATATGCATTGTCCGAATGACCGGTGATTTTAATGCTGCTCGGAAGACCTCCTACCTCTTGGTAATGTTTATATCCGCTTTGTGAATAACTTTATTCAATTCACATTAACAATACAAGATCTCTGAATGAAATGCACAAAAGTTAGATAATTAGTCAAAAATTTCATTAGATTGAAATTGATGTATACAATGAAAAGTTTTGAATCAGATCAGAGTTTATAAATATGAAATAAAAAAATTTGATATAAAGTACCTAAGTACTTATTTATGTTATTTTTTTTTTTCATTATGTTCATAAACTTTTTTGAACAGATTCTACGATTATAAAGGGAGTTTTTATTAGGCCCATAATGATAAGTTACAATAGCACACTATTGTCAAGTTTGGAATGACGCGAGGACAATGCATGTTGGAAGCACAATGCTTTACTTTGGCATCTGAACCCTCAGTTTCAACAAATTTAAAAACTTATTATGCCACGTTTATTCATTGACATGTATGTTGACCGAGTTATGTAAAAAATGTATAGAAAATTCATTTCAATAACGTATTCACCGACTCGTGAAAAATAACACAAAACTTTTGTTGTAGAAACAAAAGCGCAAATTTTTGATCTCACAAACTCCTCCGTTATCAACCATTGAAACGAAGCATACTTTTATATTCGACTTTTTGTGTTTAAAATATTTTGATTAAGCAAAAGTCACCGGTGAAGATATTTTTTTATTACATCCATTTTTTATTATTTGCGATTTCAAGTTTCTAATTTGGAAAAGAAGTACACAATTACAAGTGTAGTCAGAAAAAAAAAAAAACGTTGTAAATGTTATATTACATATGTGACATATATGGAGCATTTACTTGTCATATATGCCATTTATATGGAAGAATAAATGGCCACATGAAAAAAGTTATATGAGTTAGCTATGTATTAACATTTATTGGATCGATCCTTAAAGATCGAGTGCTAGTGATGAATAGTCGTTAATGGCTTACGAGAATGTTCCATTGATAAACTTTCTTTCAATAGTTACGGATGGCTATTCACTTCACCGTATTGATAATATTGCAGTGGCGATCGAACCGTCGGAATATCACAATGGGCTTGTGTGTGATTAATGCACTTCCGTTAATTTTTGCAAAGATAAAATACCGTTCATTGCAGCGTGAACTTCATTGTCTCATCGTATTCTCATAGTTTGTTCATTTGTTGATTAGCGTTCCTAAAAATGAAACACATATTTTGACCGTGACAATAATATCATTGTTGTTTCTCAAAGTCATCAAAAGTGTCCAACGAATGTTTATTATTTTTTCTATCTATTGTAAAATTATTATTCAAACTTTTTACCAACCCGAATTCATTTCCATAGTTGAAATCATGACAGCCAGTTGGATATGCAGACAAATCTGCGCTGCTCTTTTGTGCGCAAAACTTGGAGTGTTGTCGTCTTGCGTAATAACGCAAAGACTAGTGTATTGAGCTGACCAGCGTTCCTTTGTCATCGGACGAAAGGCTTTGTACCGATTATCTGCATACGATGCCGAGAGTATACTGCTTTTCAGTCTTGCTTTCCATCTCCTGTGTTTCCTCAAGTCTATACAGAACACTCTGTATACACAATGTGTAACTCGCTTTGAAGGCTTCCATATAGTTTAACGTAATCCCCAGTGTTCGCCTTTGCCATGATCGTTCTATTCGACGTACGTCGGCGAGTTGAAGTTTAGGCATCGTACAGAAAAAAAAGGAAGAATCAATTTAATTCCTCGTCAACAATGAGAAATCTCTGAGGGGAAAGTTCAATCATTCATTTTAGCTTACATATTTCGAACTTGTCCCGGAGAAAGAAAATGCATAATTTCGTATAATTATATATACTTCGATTAATTTGTTATGAAAATTTTAATTCGTCTCAAGGAATCACTTGAATTTACTTTAATAGATTGGATGAAAAGAGGGAGCAAAAGTGGTGAGCACAATGAATTAATATAGGTTGTCAGCGGTATAGATCAGATTTAAAGACTATGTCCAGGACTGGTTCGCTCGTTCGCTCACTCGCCAGCCGCGTCATCATAAGACCGCTTTGTTCTCTGGCAATTGCAGTAGCATTGTCACCGTCAACAATGCCCACTTGACATTCTCTTTCTCACTTCCACACATTGTTAACTCATCCATGTGATTTCTTTTTAAATCACAAAGTACATTGCAGGGACTTTCATCTGTGCCCAACATTATAAAAGCTCCTTTTAAATACGAAACACCGCGAGACAGCGCAGTTGTAATTTTGCAAATAACTTTTTCGTCCGATAATACTCGAACATAAAATTGTGCCCATTTATATTACCTCTACTCTCGAAAAGTTCAGTGTAATTTCAGTTTGCATGTTGGCACCCCTTTGGACTGCCAACATTATTTTTCTTTTCTTGTAAGAAAAAATATCGTACTCTCAACTTGGAAAAAAGAAACAAGTTTTATTGTTGGCAGCCCTGAGAAATGCCAATAATATACTATTAAATATAAATATTTTCAAAAAACTTGTTGTTGCCCAACAGCGTTTAATCAACTTATGAAATTCACAAGGGCGAATTTCTCCCCATCCCGGAAATAACCCTAGTCTCTGCGTGGTCGTCGCGCGAGTCTCGCGGCATTTCCCTTCAACTATCTGCCTATTGTCCACATTGTTACATGGCGTTTTCCTTTAGCGCATTGTTCATCGTCGGCTCGCGCGTCTTTCTTCATTCATTCGGCGGTACGTCAACGCATTGTTCATACGGGCAAACCCTTCCTCTTGGTCTTGTCTTCATCTATGGTCTTAACCAGCCACCTCACTCTCCTTTCGAGTTAACAGACCCGCACTTGCAGCATTTTCCTCTTTACTTCTTAAACGGTTTCTCGATACCGAAAGCTTTTCTGCTTAAGTGCATGCTATTCGCCGACGACGAGCAAAGTGCTCGACCACTATTGAGCGTTTTTCAATTGACACTATTATGATCACAGAGCAAATAGAATCGGTTTGGCTTGTTTTGATCGAGCTGATATAATTTCATTGCTCCTGATCTCCCTCCGACACGGAAGTCACGTTGCAGTAATTAATTACTTCTGCGAAACATTAATTCAAGAGTCATTGAAAGGAAGCTAACTTTGTCATACGTGGAAAAATGAAACAAACATGTTTTTTTTCATCTTTATCATCATCTTTATGTTAAAGGATAATTGGAATCTGACATTCATTCATATTTTGATTGAGAAAAATAAGCATGTAGTTTTTGCGATTAAGAAAATATATAAACATGGTAAGAACTGAGCCTTTCTTTTTTTCAAATTGCTAAGTTGGGTCATACTATCTCTAATTCATTCGTATTTGATGTTACGTATAAATATTAGTGAATCAAATTTGTGATAAATAATTTTGTTCTTTCAATTTACTACAGATATACGTACACAATGTTTTTATCAATATGTTGAGTATACGTGGAATGTAGAATATCGCACATTTTCAGAAAAAACATCAATGCGAAAACTCGGAGTATTTTTTTAATTTTAGAATTTCGCGTACATAGATATCGACAAAACACAGTCGTTGGGGTAAAAAGTGAAAGAGGTGGTTTTGAATAAGAAGAAAGCATTGGCAGACATTCTTGGATGGTACGTACACACATGTGTATGCACATCGATGAGTGGATACCGGGAACTAGAATAGAACCAAGAAGAGTGTACGAAACGATTTTGCGGAATGAGGTAGAGGAACACAATGCTCCACAATGATGCTATTGTGAAAATGAATACCATATCCTTCTGCTCTGTACTTGCACTTTGTATAGAATGTATGTTGCCGTTTTGACAATGAATTAAATGAATGAGATCCTTCTATCAAAAATGTATTAGTGCTATAATCATTTTCACATGTACCGCGTGTGGTATAAAAAACACTTGGCATTATCGTTTTCTTTTCCGTTTTTCATTTCATCGTTTTTGAGTTAATTCTTTCACTGCCGATATGTTGCCGAATAGATCTCATTTTGTAGAGCGCAACATGAAATATTGAGCTAATGTATTAATACACCACTTGTTCGAGGGGGAATCAAGAATCATATAGTTAAGTGTTTGTTGTGCATTTCGGCTATAAAGATCAAGTATTACATAAGAGCATGGCTTCGTCTTTTTTTTTGATCAATATAAAGCATTGTATCATGGATTGTACGCATTCTGTTCTCGGCAATTGGAACTGTTTCCTCCAGGGATCGTCTCTGCAGCGATTTACCGTTGACAGTCGGTAGGTCAGGCAGCATATTGGTTTGTCTAAACCGATTGTTATTCCCCTCTGCATATTGTCCCCTAATTAAGAAGTATGCGATGAATAAAATGTGTATTCGAGTATTGTGTTTCATAATAGAATTGCAACTACTTGGTAGAGTGCGAATAAATAGCGGATTTCCGTGAGACAAGGCTGGTAAAAGATGGCCGCAGGTTATAGAGAGGGTGGTGCGCGAGTGCATAGGCAGATTTAATTAGCGTGGGCCTCGGTATAGGTCCTCGAGAAATGCCGGGGCAGAGACGGGGGCAGCTGAAGCGTTAAAGTTAAATGATGGTTGGCAGTTGCTTATTCTTCACGGCAACTGATGCTTGATAATCCGCAAAACCCCGTCCGACGTCTCGGTTCCCGGTGCGATAGTTGGCCACGCCAGGCCAGGCCAATTCTCTCAATAGAACAACTCAGCTACAGACAGACCGGCTTAATTGTAGTCACTCCGTCTCTTCTGCCGTTTTCGTTCATTCGATATTAAAGCTCGCCTCGTTCGTAATCACCCGACGGTTTTATCGCTCGCGTTTCCATTCAGTTTAAATCGATACAAAACTCCGCCGAATTTCATATCCTACTTTGCTGCCCAGGTTTTGTGCCCAACACAATGGGCTACCGTGTGGATGATTTTCGGTCTGATATAATTAGCAGACCATTGAAACTTGGTGTAACTTTTCGGAGTAAGTGGATCCGGGGAACGTTTCGGCTTGTTCAACTGGGATCGCGTGCTTAATGCAGAATTTAACACTGATGTGGACACAGCTTTTCTGAATCACTTTTTTTTGCAGATTGATCTTTTCAAATTTGGCTCTACCTTTGTTCCACGCGTATTACAATTTTTTGATACTAAAATAAAGTAAAATATGGGAATATAAAATACATACTTCTTATTAGAAATTTTTTGCCTTGCAGAAAGATTGATTGTTCAGCTTTCTGATGAAGCTTGCTGGCAACATTCAGAGAATGCTAATTAATCACAGAAATCAAAGTTTTATAATGTTCGTACACACAAATTGACACAATTGTCGAAACATTGAATAGGGATGATGCGTGAAAGGCTTCAAAATAAAACGGCAGCAAATCCGACATTAACTCATTCCACTTTTGTCGGCTGTGCCACGTTTTCATCCCGCTCGTTTCAAGCTGCCTGCCACTGTGCCTCTCTTCATCTTTTCTGCGCAATTTTTCCGCCACATTTGCCTTTGTCTCGCGACAACAATGCCATCCTCGGTACCGCAATGACATAAAAATATGTGCAGCCCCTTTCCTAGCTCACTCTGATCTTTTTTCCTTCGCTTTCTTCGATGCTCTTTATTTTTCCATTTTACAATATTACCATCAAGATTTTGGGACCAAAAATATATGTAGAATATATATAGCATCAACGAATGATATATTTTTAATTTCTTCATCAAAATGATCTATTCATTTTGACGGAAAAATGGAAAATGTTAATTGATGTTGATGAGATCGGTTTTAATGAATAAAGCGTGAAGTGGCGCATCTTTGTTACTTTTCGAGCGCGTCTTGGTACCGCCGATTGCAGGATTATTGTTCCCATGGAATTTCGTCGAAAGAGCGAACAATGAGAATGCAAATGATCGGTCGAAGATCGATATGGGTCGGGTGCGATCAGAATTTTCCGCGACTCTCATTCCACGCGATGCTAGACAAAAGAACCTGGCGCCGGTTGACAATGGCAGATGGCATTACGTATGCAGGCGCAGGGTTCGCTCTTTCAAATTCGTTGCATTTCTGCTGCCGCCTTCCGCTGCGCACGCGATCGTCCCCTTTTCGCAGCCAACGTCCTAGGTCCATTTTGTAAATTGCAATCGTTAATACGCAGCTTCGTGGTCCTTTTCCTCATCGACCTTCACTTTTTGTCCACTTTTCTCTCACACGTGCAATCAACACAATATGCATCGGAGATTGTTCAGCTTTGAATTGTGGTACACGTGTGAATTTTTTTTGTTCGGTCAAATTGGTTGTCGTTCGAAGAGCTACTTATTAGAATATGCATTCACAACGACTGAAAAAGAAAATAATCGAAACAAAACAATTTAAATGATTGTCATTCATCAGGCAGTATTTTATTTGAAATATATTTTCATAGTATTATGTATTTCGAACGAAATCGACTTGAACATTTCTTAGATTTTGTGAACGTGAAATTTTTTGTGCTGAAAATCGTGGACCAATCACGGATATCCGTAAGTGTGAGTCGGACATGAAGGTATATATGCATAAAGTGCAAAACGTCACAAAAGTTCCGCGAGAAGAAGAGAAAAAAAAGTCGGGTTTTAGATTAAAATAATTGAGAAGGAAAAAAAACAAAAGATTTTAAATAATACCCAGAAAAAACCTAGTTTGGTTTACTTTTCGTAGAAACGTATTTTGTTAAATTATTATGCTTTTAATTTTTATCTATTATTTAATACCTATAAAAAATGAATTTGTTTTATGCTTTAAAGGATTATACCCACTTGCAACTTTATTGAAAATCGGAAAACTTTAAAAGTAAAAAAATTTTCTTAATAATAAAGCCACATTTTTTAAAACCATTTTCGGATATTCATTTCTTGAAAATTTTAAATAATTTTGTTCATGTACGAATTAATGTTATGATGCCTTAAACAACCATAATTAATAAAAAATATTAATTATTAATAAATGTAACGGTCAGACTTTGTTCTTTCGGTTTTTTATTCTTTTAAAATTCGATTTTTAACAGCTGGGTATAATTTATAAACGAAAATTTAAATTTCACAACTGCCCCGAAAGTGGCAACCTCCATCCCGGAAAAATGAGAGGAAAGTACTCGTTTCGGAGAAGGGTAGATTTTGATATATACGGGCACAAAATACTTTTGGCAGGGTTGGAAGTTTAATTTGTTTAATTGAATATTCCAAATTTAGCTATAAGAAATATTCAACTTCTCCAGTAACTGTTATCTTTATCACTCTCTTAGTAATTGTGACTTACCAACATAGTGATAAAGACAATCAAAGTCAACTTAAATTGTTATGGAACCTTCAAGACATATTCGCAAAAGATACTCATAAAGTCTGATATAGTTTTTTTTACGAATAAATCAGTTTGAATATATTTTATAATGTTTCGATGATTAATTGAATGAAGCAACGAACATCTTATATGCGTACTACGCAGAAGTTGAGACGACGAAGCAGGTAGACGTTGTCGTCAGCCACGTTGAGGTGCCAGCGCTCTTTTATTTCGCAAACAATGGTAGGGCGCTTTGTTTTAGGCATTGTCAGGCAGACAGTAACGCGAACACAAAAGTTATAATGAAACGCTATTTATTTAAATGTATAGGTGGCTGGGTGCCCTACCCTCCTTCTGACGACACCAGCCCCCGTTCTTATTCCGTATTCTTTTATTCCGCTATCACATTTACGGAACCATTTTTTCTGAAACAATTGTCTTTTTCAAGTGGTGATGAAGCTTGTACTCTGTTACGTGCAAGCTCATGCACAACTTCTACTTTTTTATGTTCCATGTATTTTTCTCGCACTTGAATGTATTCAAGAAATATTTTTCACTATACAAATATAAAAACATTTGTGCTTATTGATAAATAATTTCAAAATTTGAATCATCTAAAAGTTTCACAGTTTTATAATCATTTTTTAACATTTGTGAGAATTGTTATGGTGTTCAACAGACGGATGACAAAGTCATACCTAATATCTTTCCCTAAATAATAGATCTCAGAATTTTATAAATTTTATTTGTTATGTTGGAACAAATAAGAATCCCTAGAACTTATTAATTCTTCAATATTTAAGTCAATTATCTGATGCCTCCACGAAATCAACGCCGAAATGTGGTCCAATTGACCTTTGTTTCCTTCGGACATAGGTCAATTATCGTAATTTGCATTTCGTTTGAATAATACCAAAGCATCAGGAAGAACATAACAAATTATTTCCTGTATGATTATCAGTGTCTTAGTTTTATTTTAATGAAATATATTTTTTTTACATACTACTTCTTGCAAATTGAAAATTAATAAAAAGTTGAATGCTGCGGAAAATAGCGTGTATTGCAAAATTTTATATTAAGTCGGGCATTCAAAAATCCTCATTAGGTTCTGTTGAATGAACGAAATTTTTCTCTCTAAAGTCTGATAAATCTTAGATTGTCGAAACATAAAATTTTTATACCTAGGGTCACGTAGGCGATGCCAAAAAAGGAAGCTTTATACAGCATTTCTTTAGCTGATACGAAACGCAGCAAAACGTTTCATGATACAAAGGAAACGTCGATAGGGGGTGGGATGAAATTTAATTTTCTTACCCCAACGTGGATGCCGACGTTTTGCAACTTTTCTATTCATCGCGACAAAACCACACGATAGCAGCCACGTTCATAAATGCTCTCATCGGCAATGCATTTGGCGAAACAGATTGAAAAGGCCTCGAATTCCAGGTCGAGGGGATTTTTTTGCACAATAAATGAATCAAAGGCGGAACGGCCCACAAAGAGGGTCGTCATTTGGTTAGAAAGAAACCGTACGTGATACAGCTATGATATCACTTGGCTAATTATGCTTCTAAACACACCGGGAAAAAGCAATTTTTACTGTTGAACATTTTATGCTATCGAAATATATTTGATTTATTTCTTAACAGCCATGTTTATATCTTTATACAACACTTTTCTTCAAATTTTGGCAATTTTCCGAATTGAAACATACATAATGTAATTTCATATAGATCAAATATCAATTTCATAATGCTTTAAAAATAGTTGAAATAATTTTCAATTGCACGGTGTGATCAATATTATCAAATATTGAATTGACTTATTACAGTCACCTCAAATAAGTAATCTTATGAAATATTAATTTAAGAAAACTTTCTTTCAGTGTAGGATGAACACAGAATCGTCTCATTTTTTAAAAATGAAAACTCGTCTATACTACAAAATATTTAATTTAATTAATTCAATAGTTTTTGAATATAATAAAATTCGCATAGTTATTGCACTTTATCTAAAAATATTTTTAAATATTCGCATCGAAAATAGTCGGTCAACAATTTTACGGATCTTTCTCGCAAGTGTCATTTTTTTAGCTTGAAGTATATAAGGACCGCAGTACGTATACATGTACAAATGAATGTACTGCGATTAAGTGTAATTGTGTGAATGCGACTGCGAATGAATGTGCAATGATATTTTTAAAGCGAGCGAGATTTTTGATAATTTTATGTAATATAAGTATAGGTGTTGATGTGTATTACAGGCGAAGTTCTGTATATATATGTGCAAAGTGCCCAGAAAAAACTAGATGTTTTGACACGAATATGAATAATTAAACATCAAACGAAATTAAGGATGAACAAGTCCTAACAAAAAGTGGAAAAAATGTTTAAAAATTAAAAAAAAATTCTTTTAATTACATCAAATCAAAATAATTAATACTTGTCTTAATGAAAATTCATTTATCTTAATATTCTGTTTATACAAGGAATAGTAAAATATATTATGTTATCAGTATTTTTAACTGACTGTGTTGAGTTAAATTTCGACGGACTAAAGATTCAGTTAAATTTACTAAGCTATCGTTCAGTAAAATATACTGACTGGGCTTAGTATAAAATACTAAACAAAACGGTCAGTAGAATTCACTACTATGGCTGGGTGAGAATTACTAAACGGTCAGTAGAATACACTACTACGGCTGGGTGAGAATTTTAAGAATATATAATGAAGTTCACAATGAAAAATATCCACATTCACCGAAAATATTCGTTAGAACGAATGCTGCACGAGGAGGCCCTTTGTCTCCGGACCACATCACCTCTTCTCCGATGCGGAAGCATCTTACTGACCGTTTAGTAATTCTCATCGCCTCACTGACCGTTTAGTAATTCTCACTGCTTTGATAGTACATTATTTTTGGAGCGTAAGGATTACTATTCTTGGCAGTAAAATTTACTGTACACGTATTAATAATATTTACTCGAATGTTTAGTATTATTTACTAAATGCAATAGAATAGTAAAAGTAATTCGTACTGCCCGTTCAGTAGAAAATACTTTTCGTGCAGTAAAATTTACTATTAAATTTTTACTAGTCGCGTTTAGTAATTTTTACTATAACTTCTTTTTCCGTGCACTTGCGATAAATTACACATTCTTATTTTGATTTCAAGTAAAATTCCATCATGCTAAACTTTTTCAAGTCTGAAATTTTTTTACGATTAAAAATATTAAATGATAACGCATTTAATTGAGTAAATCTGTACATTTTTTTTTCGTATGATTGCTATAAAATCTGTGGCTGTGAGGAAAAACCAGTTAACTGCCAGTTGGAAAAAATAAATCTTTAAACATTTTTTTAAACAAAATTAGAGTTCTGAATAATGTTGAAACATGTGAATTATAGTTTTTTGATCCCCACAGAAACACTTTTTTGAGTTTGTATTAAAGAAGTAGATAAAGTAAACAACGTAAAATGTGTTTTCAACTTAAATAAGTACTTAACTGGTTTTTCCTCACAGTCACAGAAATATACACAACAAAATAAACGATAATGTTATCAATTATTTTAGACTAATTGATAGCTGCTACAACAAATTCTTACTCTTACGAAGTGCGAAATCCGTACAGCTTTGCCGCAAAAGTTCATGAATTACAGAGCTATTCTACTCGTGCGCGGTGGGGGCGTACGTCGAGACACGGGTCTACGAGATCATGAGCACAGAAGCGCTCTTCAGTACTCTCCGGAACGCGCCAAGCGTGGGTTGTATTTGCGCAATCGCTCGTGTTTTACTCCCTCGTTGACAGTTGTGAAAGTCATTGATTGTTTTAATCTATTTGCAAGTCCGTCTCCGTTCCACCAGAATAGTTTCAGTGATCATTCAAAGTTTATCATTACAAATTTTGCTCGCGTGACAGTTGTCAAACAAGTTACCGGTAATGTTTTATTCACAGTCATTGTGTGTTTACATCACTGGACAATAATTTTAAGTTCAAAAGTTTAGTGAAACAACTCTAGTGTCTATTCACAATTATTTTGGAATCTTAATTTCGTCCGAATTACAATAAAAATAAACATGGACTCTGATGGCAGCAGGATCTATCAGTAGTGTGGTGCTCCAATCTGACATGTGACAATTTCAGCACAAGTCAGACCGACATAATAAAATGGTTATAAATTTTTATTATTGCTGAACAAGTGTGTGTTTTGAAACAGTTTATTCCACTGACATTATAAATTTCTTAATATATTCTTAGACAACAAGTGGTATACCAATTATTTACAAGTGTCGAAATTTGACAGTTGCGTAGTGAACTCGAATGGATGATACCAGCAGCATTTGGATTATTTGATTACTTTGGTAGCAAGGACGAATTACGTCTCAGGATGCAAAGTGCCTCAGTTTGTCACGTGTGCATTTGTGTGTGCTTCTTGGGTTTATGTTAACCGTTGGTTTTGTATATTGGTTTAGTTGGCGGATTGATTTGCGTTGATTTTGTTTCTTGTTTTGAAGATTTTGTTTCGTTCGTTAGTTTTATTTTGTTGATTTTTACATTTCTCTGTTGTTTCGGGCCGATGATTAAAAAAAGGCTGGATGCGGTTTCATGTGACACGCACTCTGACGTGCGAACAATACGTGGAATTTCGGCTTTGAATTTCGTGTGATGTGACAGGGACGACTCGTCGCGGGATGTAGTGCGCGGATTGCAGTGACGTTTCGCGTTTGACAGAGTGGCGCCTAGAGTGCCATATCTGTTTGCCTGTAAATTATGTCGATGCACGCCAAAATCCTGTGGACCACGTCTAAAGGTAAGCATCATAATTCGTGCGATCTGCAACCCATCCAACTGTCAATGACTTTTCACGTTAGCTGTTGGTGCTATCTTTTCGTGTCACGTCAGTCAAGATTCAAAAGATGACTCGACAATTGGAGCATTGTAATGCATCGCTGTATATCGCATTGTTTAAAACAATGATTTTGAATGTGAATTGTCTATTCTTAAATGAAAATTTTCACATGACACTTTATATGAAAATATAATATTTATTAAGAAATTAAATTTTATTCTTTAGATGTATAGTAGAAATTGCACAATTATGAAATAATATATTAATAATGTAGGAAACTCAACTTTAGTAGGAAAAATAATGAGTTGAATGTTAGCTCTGACTAAAACGATGCGAGTAATGTGCCCTTCAACTATCTAAAATAAAGTACGTTACTGATACATTAAACGATGCACAAAACAAAAAATCGATCAAATACTTTTGTTTATAAAAAGTTAGTTTCATGTAACAAATAATAAAATGAAATAATTCAATGAAATGTACCAAAATTTTCGCTAAAAATTCTGTAAGATATGAAATTTTGGTAAAACTTGTAGGGGTACCAATGTGCCAACGGTCTTCTTGGAATTTAGAACACCAATTCTTCTTCATAATGGTGATAAGCATCTCATTTTCGTTTTGGTAAGTGCTACTAAATCTCTTCAGGGTATGGTACAAAAACATGTTGTAGCTAGGATCTCAATTGCGTGTTTTGAAGGAGTAATGTCAATCTTTCCTCAGACAGAAAATTTTCAGGTTCTCGAAATTCCACTTGTACATAAGCTTAAAAGTGTTATTCTGTTAACGTCTATATCACTTCTTGAAACCATATTGGGAACACCAGTATAAGCATGCGACAAATAATCAAAGTGATGTTCGTATGCGTCTTTGCTTCTGGCTATCAGTACTTGTATTTCTCTATTTTCTTCATCTAATATAGAATCGTTTTGACTTTGTCAGTCTTCCAACATCTTCACGGCTTTGGAAAAACAATGTTGTTCACTGCATCAATGAATTTCAACTTGTTCCAGATCCTTGTCTTGGAAATTAGTAATACTCTTCATACTAATTAGATTGAAGCTTATAGCCAGCAGTGTAGTTTTGAGGGATTGATACCGAGTAAAATTTGGCACTTTCAGCAGGTTTTCTTCTTTCTTCGGGGGCTTTGTGTTGGAACCATTTTATCATATTAATTCAATATCACGATATAGTTTCCGGAGTTTAAGCTTAAGTTATCTCAACTGAATAGACATTTGAAACTATAAACTCGACAAGAGATCATCAGTCAACCACTGACACTACTTACAACTATTGTGATGATAGATCATAGCACTCTAGAATACTTATAGCATAATATATTTGCCATGTGTATATGTAAAAAAACAATATCTTTGATATATTCGTTAAATAATGAATGATATTGCAATCTGAACACTAACATTCAATAGTTCAACTTTTGTTAAATGCAAATTCTCAAAAAAAACTTGACTCTGAGGGTTTTGTTGACAGAAAAAAGGCGATTCTTGTTTGAATCGATTGAATTAAATTAATTAGTCTTGCTTCATTGTATAATAATCAACATAAACAGAACAATATCTGGATGTTAATTTATCAACGCAATGGAACGAGTTCGCATTGTGTTTGCGCAACATAAATGTACGGAATAAAACAAAAGTGAATACAATCATCAGGAGTGAGGTGCAAGGGGGGTTACTTTTATGCGCGTCGGTACTGAAGCGAAAGACAAGGAACGACGAAGAAGCTGAAAAGGGAAAGGCGAACAGTGCAGGCAACATAAAAGGCCAGCACAACCCCTATTGCACGCAGGCTTCAATTGTTTCGAACAGGCGGCGTTCATTTGTTTTTCTTCGCGTGCACTTTCGTACTATATCCCTACCCCATAGTCGAATCGTTTTCCTTTCTCTCGTTGGCCTTACAATCACGTGTTTCACTCTTATACACCTCCTATACTGATGATTTCTTCCTCTACCACCCCCTCAGCCGCTTCATTTCCTCTTTCCATCCCTGACTTTTGTTCCATACCTCGCATGTCAAATGTATAGAAGTGTATTAAAATCAGCTATTGTTGCGGCCCAGTCTTTAATGCGACCGCGAGAATTAAACTTTTAGGGTCTTCTGGGATATAATGACTCCTGGAAACCCACCCCTCTTGGGGTATCATGTCAAAATGCTTTCCATATGATATCGCATCTTGCACACCCCGACGTTCTGTGCAAAAATGTTTGCTGCACGTGTTTGCTTGATAATTACCAGGAAGGACCAGTTGGGGTGCCTCAGGTGGTTTTATCGAAGATCATTCTTTGATAGAATCCACACCTACCTGGAAATAAATATTGTAACATTTCGTTGATTCATATTTTTTGCATCATTAAATTTAACTATTTTAACCGAATTAGCTAGTCAGAACTGTTTTGTTTTCTTTTTTTTTTTTTTTTTTTTTTTTTTTAAGGCATAATGAAACAATTGCTTCACTTTGAAATATCATTATAACATGATTAATTAATAACATTGTTAATAAAATCAAAATTTTAAATATAATTATTATTATAAAAATAAATTTGGTTTTTAAGAAGACTTGTTTTGCATTAGAAATACAAATTTATAATTTTGATCTTTGGATCGATAACTTCAAAGTGAATAAAGAAAATTAAGTTTTATTACTTTATTGATGATTGCGTTAAAATATGTCAGAGGTGATGTTAAAAGTGATTACCTTTATTGTCATTAATCTGATCTGATCCGGATTACTTCGCCCGATCGGGATCTTGATAAGCTTATACGGTTTTAGAAGGGTGTTTTGATCGTTTTTTAATGCAAAGATGAAAATAATGCAATATTAATACTTTGACAAAAGTATGATGGTGGGAAAATAAACATATATTTAAAATGAGAAAAGAAATATTTTGCAAATATTAAACAAATTTGAAAATGAAAAATGACATGAAGATGTCGCGATTGGGAATAAAAAGGTTAGGTCGCTTTTGAGAATCCTCGAACGAATAAATAGTGGCTTCGTTACCTGCAACTCTAAGGCGCCAAACAAACAGAGTTAATTCCATATACACGCGACTCGCTGAATACGTCGTTTCCGAATAGAGGTAATTCTGGTGACAATGTGCTCTTTGATTTCATAGCCCGTGTTTCAATGACGTTCCACATCTTTTATTTTAACGTCCGAACTGTTGTGAAATGTTTTTCACTTTTTGCCTAATGTTTTTGCAAGCTAATCAATCTAAGACTGTTTGAAGCAATTTAGCTAATAAAAAGCTATTTACTTAAAATTAAACGTGTCGGAAAAGTATCTATCAAATTCGAATTAATAAAAATAAAACAGAGAAAAAATTGACGTTTAAATTTTATTCTATTCTATTTTCTTCATTAAATCATTTCTATTGAACTTTTGTCAACAAAAATAATTTGTCAGTATGACACGAAAGTTTATTTGCTATTTGATGAATCTACTGTCAAAGTGTTACGAGTGGACATTGGAAACTGAAATATGTTTTTTGATACTTTATGACATGTTGTATGCATTTACGCTCGATTTCATATGACACGCAAAATTGATTTATTGTGAATATTGTCGAAAAATGTATGATAATTTTTTTAAATAAAATTTAAATATTAAATACTTTCAAAAACGTGCTATTGTTAAAATACCGAATGCGACCACTAGGTGTTGCTTAAAATCAAGATCCGACCTCACCAGTAAATACTAATTTTCTTCTTAGTTTGACATATAGAGATGAAACAAATCAATTTGGATGGAAGTCGAGGAAAGACGACTGCAGCTCTTTTCGTACCCACTTCTTTGGTTTGAAACATTTCCGAGAATTGAGCGAGTTTATTAAGGCTATTCAGAACGACTTCTCAGCAGAGACAGTATTGTGGATACAATTTAGTCTTATTCATCCCTCCGCGGATGTCTAAACATTTTCAACCCTTGTCTTGTTTTCGCGCTATTCAAAGTATATCTGGATCAACCCTCTCAGTCAGTTTCAATCGCTGTGTTCATAAGTATTCGTCTAAACTCAACTTGACGTATTATTTTCGCCGCGTGCGTGTAATTGAACGGATCATTAAAACAGACCATCACACCGGAATGAAAACGTTGCGACTTCTTGTGCAGCTCAAGAGAAATTTAATGTAAACGTGATGGTTTCTTGTCGTTAACAAAAATCACGCGTTCTTTATGCGCAAGCTTTGTTCTGACGGTGCACGCTTTTCTTTGATTTATTTTGACCCATTACAAAAATGACTTCTTGGAAATATACTTTAGATGGTAGCGAAAGCAAACCTGAGATGAAAAATAATGTTCATGTTAAGTTTTAAAATGATTTACCGAGAGCGAACAGTAAAACGACAATACTATTAAAAATTGATGATAAAGAGGCAACAGATTTCAAAAATACAAAAATCTTGTAAACTTTTTTACTATACATTTATTTTTACAAAATGTACTACAAAGCACGTGACGTCGATCAGAACGTACAAAAAAAAATTATTATCGACACGAAGGAGCCATAAAACAGTACGTCTTACAAAATCTTTTATACAGCTCTTTCGCATCAGAGAATATGATAGCGAGGGATGGACGATTGTGCCACTCTTTGAGGTTCTTTCGTCATTGTTTACAGAGTGATGAGACTTCACACTGGCTAGCATCTCCCTCAATCCCATTTCATTTCATTTTTCCGCGTTCGCGCCATTGTTCGGTAGCCCTCCCCCTTTTCTTTATACGGAATCAAGTATCAAGCGTTCCGACACAATGTACCCCATCTTCGTATTGCAATTCCGGACTTTCCAATCGAATTGTTATCAACTGCGCCTATAATAGAATATTACAGCAATGTGCACTGAAAAACTACCGGCCAAGAATCTCATTAGCGTTTCACAATTTGCGCTCTAATTAAACAAAACATGACATTTGACAATTGCGCGCGAAAGTTTGGTTCATTCGCCGGCTCTGATGTTCGCCTATACAGAATGGTGTCTCTTTTCAAAGCTTTCCGAAGCTCCGCACAATTCGATATAATTAAATGCGCGTGAATAGAAGCATTAATTAACAGACGACCTTTTCGCACTGCCTCTGATGCTGCCGGCTGCAATTTCGGTTATTCTTATCTGCAGCCTTTGCAATACGTGTAATATTTCTAATAAAAGAGAGACTCGACGCATATTTACTTGGGCAAATTCTTTTTGAACACGACAAAAGTCATCTTTCATCGTAAACAGCTCTGAATACAGTTTTATCACTTTCATGAAAAGACTTATTCACGTTTTTTTCTTTCGCGAGGCACAAATCTCTTACGTTCATTGTAACTTTGCCATTATTCTACACATTTTTAGCCTCTCGGCTTTAAAAGCGACAATGCTGAATTCGGGCTTATTTACGAACCACTGATAATAATGGATGTTTGATAAATTAAAATGAATTTTTCACCGCGAATACATCTTTTTTGCATTGTATCAGTGGATAACTTTTTCACTATGCAAAATGTATGTTCGTTTCACACCACTAATTAATCCTTTTTTTTACTGTGCTCCATGAAGAAGAACCTTAAAATAATTAAATTTTGAAAAAAAAAAAAAAAAAACAGACAAATCCCAAAAGAAATCAAATGTTACAAGACTTTGTTATTTATTTAATCAGATGATTCGGATTAGATCAGAAAAGACGAATTAAGATATAAAAAAGAAATATTGAAATTTTACTAATCAAGCATGAGTATGAAAAAAATTTGAACTAAAAGAACATTCTATATAAAAGTGGGGTTTGCTGACGGTTATATGGGTGAAGTGGTGATAATTGTGCTGATCATTTGATTAAATGAGAGGCTCGATTAAGAAGGACTTTTGGAGCAGAGGGGTGTCCTTATGCTCGAATCTTAGGGGTCAGCAATGGGCACACGCGAGCCTATAGTTGAAAGGGGTTCCGTTCTCTGTTCCTGTGCCTCCGGCTATTGTGCTGCGTCAGCTTTGAGTCTCTTGCCAGTCTGGGGTCTAGAAATCGTGTGTCCACTGTACGCATCTCTTCCACACAGACAGACGCACACTTATAACGCTACTGATCTTCTTATTGTATTCTAACCCGATCTTATTACTAACGATTTCAATTATCGTTATTCAAAAGCCACACGACAAATGCACAATTAAAACCGTGAGGCTCGACTCGAGCGAGTTGATGAACTCATTTTATTTTCATCCATTCGATCCATCCGTCCGTTAGGACGAATAAAGTCGCAAATTGAAAACGCAAATGATAAAGCTGTTGAGTGTTGCGACGAAAGCCGCGTCTAAATTTCGCATATCGTGATCAGATAAAGGAAAATTTTCTTCGCTGAATCAACATCAGTACAGGAGCTTTTCTTTGTTGAATGGCCCCATGTATACTTTTCCTCTTTCGGTTGGAATTCATTTACATCTGACAGGCTGGTGAGCGAGCAAGAGGAAAATGCCCCTGGTAATCCCGCGGACTCGTCTCGATGAATAAACAGCATGGCCAAAATTAACAATAACAGAGAGAGCGAGCTCGTCTATTGAATGACGAAAATCATGAAAGTTTTGGTGAAAGTTACGGGGATCGATGTGTACATAAAGCTTATCCATTTTATCACATCGGAACGGCACACCATTGTACACAAGGATAATACCAAGTTCCGCGAAAGGAAAATTCGCGATGGACTGGAGACGGGGAACGAGAAGACGATAGTGGACGGTCGTTGGGGTGTGCGCGAGAAAGAAAAGCGGGAATTGAAGAGACCGACGCACACGACGCCCGACGTCGTACCGGCTTATTCACATACACTTCGCGCTGGGTGACGTCACCGCATTGTTAGACGAGCAAGCATTGTAGTCACTATTGTGAGACTGCGCCATTATTCTAAGACAATCGTCCGACACAATGAGACGAACGGGAGGATGAGTACTGAGCGGCCGATTTATTTTGTACAAATGTGTGCACGAATGCGTGTGCGTGCGCGATTTACTCTACTTGTCTAGGTATACCACTCTTCGTTCTCCCTCTCTGCTATGCCTTCTCTTTGGCCCGGGCTTCCTCCCGTATACACTGTTTGCATCTTTTGTATCCATTCGCATCTCCGCTTCTTTTGCCAATGACTGTTTCATGCTCCTCGTACTTGAATTTCGATCAACGCTTTTGAGAATGCGATTCAGCTTAATGCATTGTTGTTGCACGCTCGTCGGAGAATCGCAGTATCTGCAAGATGCGTTTCACTCTAACATCAGATATTTGTGTTTCTTGAATTGAGGCAACAGAAAATTCCTTAGGTGCTATTTTTATAAACTTTTCTTTTTCATCGTTCGATTCTTCGTCGAATTGAATTCGATAATTAATTTTCATCAAAGCTACGTGCAAATTTGTTTATTAAGATTCTAATTATAATTGGAATGAGTAACAACAAAATTGATGGATGAAATTTGTTTGGTATGTTTCATTTATGAATTTTACAATACAAGAAGTGATAGATAAGTCAATTTTCATAAAATGCTTCCGTTAAATTGTTCCGGTATTACGGATCTCGCGCGCCTGCATCGGAATCTCGATGGGTGGCGACAGGCATTTAGAGGTTTCAAGCACCACTAACGGGCAAGCTTGTTGCTTTATTCGTATATACATTTCCAGTGCACTTTAGATGGCGCTTGCATATGGAAAAAGATCATCGTTGCCTTTTATCTTTTTTTTTTTTTTTTTAACTTAAACATGTTTTGAGTTTTCCCTTGCTTTTTATGGCTTTCGCATCGCTTCATTGGAAAATGAAAAAGCATATATCTCCTTAGGAAAATCAATATAAGTGAAAAATTTATCAATCGTTTTATTTTATTAAAGATAAAATATTGTAGACGGACATTTGAGTATTGTCATCTCTAATCATATTGACAATGCGAATTTCGAAATACACCCCGGGGAAAGAGACAACTTGATCGTCTCATCAAGTCTGTCATTTTCAGGTTATCAATCGGGTGTCAGCATTACTGAATCCGTAATTATCGATGATATTTCATCAGCAGTGCATTACAAACACAAGTAATGTGCCGTTCCATCTTTGATGAAGTCCTGTCTTTCAACAACGGCGACTCTAATCTTCATCCAGTTCTCTGCTGTCTACCCGCTTATCGTCTTCTTTCCTCTCTTCCTGCCACTGCGCTTCATCTCTTTCTCTCAAGCCATCCCTGTTCCGTACCCGGAAAATGCAAGGGATGAAAGGAGAATAACACAAGACAGACAATGGATTTGGATGACGACAGTGTGTTGGCGGTGCTGCATTGTCGCGGGCATTGTTGCGGTGCGGTTATTGTGTTGCTGTGCTGTTCGGAGACTGATCGAGGTGGCGCGTTTTAATACGCGTGCATATACCTATACATTTGTTGGGGCATGCGTGTGACTACTGCGCCTGCATAACCTAACAGCGCTATTGTTGAACACGTTTCTGATATTCGACTACCGTTTACTCCTACAATTCGATGCTTCAAGGTCGCGAAATTCTTCCCACATTGTTTCAAGTAGTCTTTTATTGCTCTCATTCAATACGCGTGGGTTATTTTTTTCACAACTAGCATTTCCAATTTGTACAATTTATTTACATGTATGTCACACATTTTTCTTTTTTGTTTAGCAAATTGTTCGAATTGGAAAAATATATTTTTCTCTGTTTCTTTCCACTTTCATAAATTAATGTTCAGAAAGAGGGGGATGATCGAAAAAAGATTAGTACTTAATCGACACCTGATGAATTCAGTCCCCTATGATGGTGTACCTACACTTGTGCTGGATCTTTAGATCTACAACCAAGGGTCGGAGTATCCAGTCTCTTTTCAAATGTTTTCCACCCTAAACATTATATTTCACTATTATAACAGCAGAAAAAATTTTTTTCTGTTAAAATAAATCATCTCTATAATGATCCTCGATTTATCATGTCAATATTCAGAGAATTATATATGATTCTGTATTATTGTGTTATTTTTAAATTCCACTCAAAAAAAAAAAAAAAAAAAATAAAATGGAAGAAACATGCTCATTTATTTCTCATTAAAGCTTGAGAATTAAAAGTTGTCATTTTGTTATTCGCGTAATAATTAGCGTTTTGCTTACAAGTAGACAGGACTTTTAGACTTCTTAACATTACGTTGGAGAACAGTGGGGTGTCGCATCTTGTGACCTCGCGCGCGTACACTCTGCAAGAAAAGATGGAAAGAAGTAAGACAGAAGTGGCTATACACTAGACGACGCTCTCACTATGAACATTCCATAGAAATTCCGTCGCTCCACGGAACACTTTAGTTACTCGAATGAATGCACACACATTTGTCTGTGTGCGTGGGAGCTGCTATTTAAGCATCGCGTAATGGCAACTCTTTTATGTTTCTTGTGTCTTATGTCTGAGGCTGTGTTGCTCCAGAGGACGCATTCATTCTGTTGAATGCAGCACACGAGCACACAATGCCTTCTATACGTCAGTCTTCGGTATAACTCGCGAAAACGTGCCACTCTAAGGATGTGTTCTGCTTTCCATTTACTCTAACCGCAAAACGAATCGTTTACAATGAAATTCAGATGAAATGCCAATTAAGGTCGTGTGATGATTCGCTAATTCCTCAGCTTATAAAAGACGTAGCATTTGCTCGCTGAGAATAAATATAAACAATATAACAACATTTTCCAAGACCTGCATTTTTTTCGCTTTTTCTACGAAATATATATACTTTTATTTTGTATCCAACAAAAGAGGATTCTCTCAGAACAAAACATTTAATGTCTGAAGTATCAATCAAGAGATAACGATGATTCCCTTTGATGCGCGTGCAAATATGTTGCATTGTTTCGTTAATCAGAAATTCTTTTGTAATGCGCAAATTAATTTTTTTTCCGTCCACACTATTATTTGTAAACCGTTGTTTCGGGCGCGTTGTTTCACTGACAAGCGAAGATCGCGATTGGTCAGTGCTTTCGTTGTTTCTATTGGCATATAACATGCACCCTCCACACACGAGCACATAACGTGCATACGTGTTCAGATGAGTTGCTGTTATGAAGCTTGGTTGTTACGTATAGTGATGTACGCGCCCTTATTCGACTCTTTTGTCTAGGCGTCCATTCTCTGGCACATTATCGGGCCTATTGTCTCTCAAATTGTTACCCTCTCACCCCGTCTACGTATTGTTTTTCAATTTTACCCACTTAACCAATACACCCGCGTCTATCCGACCTCTTCTTTCTTCCGCTTTCTCTGATGTACACCCTTGCTTGCGTGCTGCCTTCCTTTTTCCTTTCACACTTCACTTCTCACATCAATCGTACCGCGTAAAATCTTAATAAATATAAAACACTCGTCTCTAATGACTATATCTGCTAAATGAACTAGATTCCAATTTTCCATTATTCTTTCATTATTAATTATTAAATCAATCAAAAAACATCCGATCTGACGTGTCGAACATGTTTAAAGGAATCTAAACTCGGGATAATCTTTGGTCCAATGTTGATGCAGACTTATTGTTTGATTATGCCTGCAACGTGAATCCTGCACCGAATCCTGTGAAATGTTAGAAACTGACCGAACGTCGGGGGCTTTTCATTTTGTCCATTGATAATAACGCGGCTTGTGCACGTGAACACTGTGCATTGGAATGAACTTTTGAAATGAATGCTCGCTGTCGCATCAGACCCCAGCAGAAAGGATATCCCCTGAAATACAGTAATTAGGAATGGTAGTTCGCGAATCCGTACAACGATCAGCTGAGAATATATTTCAGACTTTTCCGACTCCGAATGGAGCAAGAAGCCCTTGGAACTACGTAAAATAGACAAAAGCCTCGTTGGCGAACAATTCGTCTATTCTCTCGCGCGGTTACGAGCGAACGAGTTTCTGCATACAACATATTCCAATGGCGCTTTGGTGCACGCCTTTCGCCACCTCTCTCTATACGTTCGTCCTGCTTTTTTTTTCATTCAGTCCTCTCATATCTCTGTTGCACGTTTTTCGACTCCTATCCGATATCTTTATTCTATTGTACGTGATTAAGGACAGAGTCGTCACGTACTTTCTTCATTGTGACACTCATTCCATCACAATAGCTCAGAACTTTTAACAGGTATCTCTCCTCCAATTCGCTCGTTACACCGTGCATGCTGAATATGTGAGTGTTTTTAGTTTTCAAACTCATCGCTTCATCGAAGTTAACACAAATTGGTAGGATTATATTCTAGCGGGATTCAGTTTGGTTTTACGATTTTTCTTTTATTATCGTTTGAAAATGATATCCTCTGGCAGTTTTCTTTTCATTATAATATTAATAAGTTTAATTTAATTGTTTTTTTTTTTTTTTTTTTTTTTTTTTTCGATGTTTAATGACAAAAAATGATTCTCTGACCGATGATGACAAGTCATCAATTATGATACAAATTACGTGATTCATACGCGCAATAACCGACTCGAAACAGGGATGAAAACACGAAGCGCGGGATGCACGTTCGCGTTATGTATGAAACCGTATAACTGTGTAGAGGCAAACGAGGATGAGCACAATGGCGAAATGCACATGGTATGCTCGTTCTGCGATCACAATAAAGGAACAAGCATCGCGTACCTGTATGATAATACAAGCAGTTGCACCCATACGCAGAAGAACCTGACGCTCCGTTTGATTCTCTTCTGTTGTATTCTGTCCTGCCGTCAAATCCTTGTATTTGCTCATATTTATATCATTGTTCGTGTACGTGAATATATTGCTCATTCATGTATAATAACTCATTAGCGACTTTACATAAACCCATAATTAAGTGTATTCAAGAAATAAAATCACAATTACAAACATTTTGTCAGAATTGAAACAAATTCATGTTAATGTTACATTACAATAGAGAAGATGATTGCTTTTTTTATTGCCTTAATCATTTTATAATTGCACAATTTTGTATAGTTCAGGTTGAATATTCGTCTGTAAAGATTGTGCCATCTAATTCTCAAAATTCATCTTGATGACAAAAGTCTTTTGTACTGGATGCCGTCAGAAATGGGCCGAATATATGACTGCGCGAAAATGCGACCGCAAGAACTAACGAGGAAATAATACAAGGGACGAGTCAAATGTATATCTGGGTGTATTAAACATAACACCCCGCAGAAAAGCGAATGAATAGAAGAGAGAGCACGGTATTGATAGTGTAACAATGACTGGCGACACAGCGTTAGCTACAATATTCTGGCCTGGCTGACTTCTTTGCGTGTCAAATGACTGAAGTTACGCCGGGACGCGGGTATAGCTCTGTTTTGGACTTGGAGCGAGGGTGCAGCGCTAGTAAATGTATGAATGGCGTTCTTTGTTTGAAAACAATGCCTATACTCAACTACATCCTCATCTTCATTCTTCGCCTTGTCGTTGCGTCGCATCCAAAGGGGTTGCGTTCATCAGCTTCTGATTAAAATTATGGAATAATACTGTACCTGGTATCGGTCTTAAGAACTCGTGCTGATATACCGCGTTCAGGTGGATTAACATTGTATTTCTAATTTTCTACTCTTTTCAACTGAACATAGATTGAATTATACCATTATATTTTATCCATCTATATCAAGACTTGAATAAGGAAAAATCTAACAAGAATCTTCAAAATTCATTAATTCTTTTGATATTAACGTTTATAAGATGTAAAAATAATAAAAACGAAAAGTCACATTATTTTGGAATGTGCTTTTTTGTACGAGCCTAAAAAAACTTGTTGCGAGCCAGTTTTTCCGGACGATGGATCAATTTTACTGCTAAAGCAAAAGTCATGAATTCGTGTGACGCGCGTATTGTGATTACGGGCTTGCTTTTGATCCGTCGTGTGTTTGAAGGACGTTGAGGTGTGAGTGACGGGGCGAGACATCGGTGAAGGAGAAGCTCATAACAAACTATTGAAAAGTCGGCAAACGAAAAATCGATGACATGAGAGGGTGGGCGAGCGGCATCGTGGACTGGACCGGGATCAGGCGGCAGAGTTGGTTCCGCTGAATGGAATATTATTGGGGCATCCTTTCACGCGGACTCGACGGAAGCCAGAAGACCTCATCTGGTGGCCGTATATATAGGTGGCGCTCGGTTCAGCAATGCAGTCTATTGAACCGAGTACCAGTTATATACGTATGTATAGGTTCTTACATTTCATGATTTATCACGCAGCTTTCAGCTCAGAAGTCAAAGCATCTGAAAGCGCGCAGATTGATAAAAGAAATAATAGCCCACGTGAAATACGGGACCTTCTCTGATACGCTGTGCGGGCGCGACTCGAAGGGTCACGCGGCTCACAAACTTAGCCGTGTCTGCCTATGGACGGCCAAGGAATTTGGACAGCAAATTCAACGTCATCATTTTTTATTCCTCATCGTGCTTGGGAATTGCTTCAACGGTTACGCAGAATATTAATGCATGTGCAGTGAAAATAATCGACACACGACCGGATGCGGCTTGACAAGCCTGCTAATACAATAATGATACAAAAAGAGACACCAGCTTATTCTTGATGAAGTATTGACGGAGCAATTTGTAACGCCCGCTGACACAAGCAGTATGACTGATTGATCAGAAATGATGATTTACCATTTGAATGACAACTGGTTCTTGGTTTTATTAAATTCAGGGAAACAGTCAGATATATTTTCAGACGCAAGACTGAATTTGAGACTGAAATTATTTTTGATTTCAAAAGAAGTAGAAATAATCATATCGAATGAAAAGGGGCAATTTTCGTTTTATTTTTATGATGATTTACCTTTCTGAATCCTTGACACTTTTGAGCTGTATATAGGACGTTTAATGAATGGTCCGACACAGGATTAAATTCCTCCTTGTGACGTAATTGGGTTTTTAAAACAACACGATAAGTCTTGCAGGCGACATTAACGTCAAATATAGGATCGACCTTTTAGTACCATTTGCCACCCTCGATATACAAGCGCGTGTACGAGTTTACGTTAGGTATGCGACCCCCAAATCAAACGAGCTGGGACAAGCGACTCATCTCTCGAATATCGGAAGGGTAAGCTCGCGCTTGTTGCATTATATAGTCATCAACTCCCTTATTGGGGTAGTTATATTGCGGCGTCGAGGCGGTACCGTCCAGATGCAATGATTTATCATCCAACCGATAACTCGACAAAGATAACTGCTTCAACATTTGAAACGTTCGCTTTGCCGATACATCATGATTTACATCTTCTTCTGTGTGCATTTGTGCTTGTAATTAACGCCGTCAGTTGTTCGAATAGCTCTTTTATCGCTCTTGTTTCACTGACTTATAGATTACGATAACTGGTTATGAATGGTTTTGTTAACTTGACGCGTTAATTATATTTTGTAATTGTAATTTTAGAGAGGCAGATGGACTTTGAATACTAAACAAATTTTCATTTACATTTCGAATTCAACTTTTTTCTATTCAAAGAAAAGCAACAAGGTCAAAAGTTTCGCCACGGTAACTTGTCAAAAGGTATTATCAACCAAAACTATCACTCTCGACTTGACGCTTATTGGACTAATTAAATAAAAAAAGCACGATTTGCCATTCAAATCAGCTATTCCTTTAGTCTCGCATCAAAGAGGAATTGAATATCTTTCTCGGCCTTACGCGAGGCTTTTGTACAGAATCCTTTCAGTCGGATAAAGAGACGGTTTTATGTTTGAAAAGTCATTTGTCATTGAGTCTTGTCCAGTGCAGTTCATAACGCTGACAATGACGCCGGATCCGTACCGTAATAGTATCACATCTCAAGCATATTCAGCAAAGCCAGTGGCATGTGTGAGCGAACCGCAAAAATGAATGCGTGATACCGTCGTTCGCCGGTGAGAATAAACATTCTTACTGTGTCGCCCGCGTTGTCCTTATAGGCGTTCCTTATTCAAATTCTTTTACACTCATACGATTTTAAGAAATAAATGTTTTGATATAATGAAAAAATAAACAATAGAAAACGATAAATAAAAACGTCACGATGTTATATTTGAAATTGTGTAATTTCATTTGACGTAATGGAAATATCTGAATGAACTTTGTTTTTGGCACAGATCTGTTCAGACAGAGCTGTTCAATAGATGAGTGAAACGTTTTCTGTATTTTCAAACTCCTTTCACATAAATTATAGTTTCAGCTTTACAATTTCAACTATTCAACTGCAATTATATGTAAATATGAAATCCACACAGAAATAAACGTGTATGCATTAATTTATGTTTCCGGGGCGTTGTGTATATAGAAGGTTGCAACATTTTTTGACATTCATTAATGACAAATTAAAATTAATAACAGGTTGTTTAAGAAATTGATTTTTCGTGTAATGCGCCATGTTACATTCACTGAAGTAGATTTTTGTCATTTCTACGCTATCATCGCGCTTGTAACGGTTATTTGAGGGTAGCATATTGTTCGCAGCGAATTGCGTTGATCAAGAAGGGATAGGCATAGGGTTCAGAAAACGCGAGGGTGTGGAAAGGAACCGATGACGCGTAAACCGTGGCGAGACCAAATCATAGCGAGCCAGCAGCGCGTCTCTTTGGCTTACAAGTTTCGGCCCAGTCAAAAGAGGGGAGCTTTTCTTGTCCTTTCATATCTGCTCTGATGGAACGTACGCTCCAAGTGCCCATCACAATAAGCCCGTGCTTTCATTTCCTTCATGCGATTTTTACTCATTAGGGGACTTTTGCGTCGCGTTTAGAATTAATAAACATTTTTTTGCGCTTGAATCAATTTCTTGGCTGGTTGAATTGAAAGAGCTTTCGAAATTTGATTACCAGCTTTAAAAGTCCGGATGAAAGATTTGTTTGATAAAAACGTATGTTTTATATTTGCATTTCAATATAAAAATGTTCTAACAAAGTTATGCAATCTGAGATTCAGTCATTTGGCGTCAATGATTTGATCGCAATTTGTTGGAACGGTTGCGAAAAAGTTTTCGTACAAGTTTTTACATCACAAAAAGGTGGCGTGTGTATATAGATGTTTTACGAAAAAAAAAAAAGAACTATACAAAAACAAAAACGAGATAAGAAATTCTGAAAGGATCAGTACAACCAAGTTGAGTATTTGCTAACGCCGACTGCATACAAGAGGGAGGGATAATAGTCGGCACTGCAGTCATCAGTTGAACGTGGTGAACTGTGATTCTCCATGGGAGGGGGATAAGAGGTGTGGGTAAACGCAGGGGCGTGGAGGCGAGCCGATGGCGTTTAACTATCACTCACGCGTGTTTCCCTGACTTTCAAGCTCAGTTCAGGTAAAATAAACTTAAAAAAAAAACAAGATTCTCTTTATTCCCTCCAGAATTTTCTTTCTATTTAAATTCATATCATTCTCGTGCAATTATAAGAGCAACAGTTTTCGTGTATCAACTCTTGTTCTTATCAACTCCGAAAAGATCTCCACAATGAGTTACAAAACTTTGAGTCAATCAATTTCATCAAAATCGTCCTCTTCCTGCAGTAACCTGGATGTTAAAAAATTGTCTATGATGCGAGAATCAGTTTTCAGAGATACACAGGAAATATAAGTAGTAAAGTCTGGTTCAAGACCCAACAAGAGCTGTCAAGGGGTTGCAAAGAAGCGAAGAACAGGGCGAAAGTAACAGTAGAAGAATAAGAAGAACAAAACGGTCCGAGTCGTGGGGAGCAGGGGGTGGACGGGGGCAGAATAATCCATTCGAAACTAAAACTTGGATGGCTTCTACAATGGCTGGCGTCGTCATATCTTTGGTATCTCTTGGTACGGATCTCATTGTGACCGCGGGGCGGTGGAGTCAGCTATTATGTTTATTAAGTTGACGGGGGCGGCAGAGGCAATAGCCTAGCTGTGTGGCTCGGGGTTAGAAGCAGGGATGTATTGTCCCGCGCATTGTCTGCCCTATTGTGCGACATCACGGCCCGATAACTGCCGATAAGACCACACGAAAGCTTTATCTGTGTATATGTGCATGCATTGATTTCTGCGCACTGATGTACAAATATAAAAGAATTTATCTCTTCGTATATAATTATATATATGATGATCGGTCCCGGAATTCAATTCAAAATAAAATTCGAGTGTCAACGAATCTATATAAAAAAGAGGAAACCTTTGTTGAGCTTTTTGTTCGACCCTTCGTGTTTTTTAGAAGAACCCGAATGGTTCCCTTAGCGTGAACACAAAAGTAAAAATTAAACTTGAAACCATATAAAATTGTCATAAAATGTGAACTGCTACAATTCTAATGTTTGATCTTTTTTTTTTTTTTGTTTCAGGAGCTGATCAGCAGCATGCGGCCTGGGTGAGTTTATTCACAGGATTTATTTCACCGCGCTTATTATTACGGTAGATTTCACAAATGAAATCGTGAGTAATGAAGGGTAAACACCAGTCCGACCCCCTTAATATTGCTTTCCTCTCGATACTGGATCTCGAGATCCCGCTTGCATGAATAACAATAACAAACAATACTGTAACGATGGAGCGTGTGGCATCACGTGCGCGACGCCTCAAGTCCAACTTTTTATGAGTGGTTGGCATTTTTATGTTAACAGCCCGAGGGGTGTAGTCTCCCGTTTTGATTGTGCAAACAGAAATTGTCACTGGAATTTGCTGCGAAAGTTAAAAAGGTCAGTCAATGGTACAAAGAGAATGCAAAGTGAGGGTGCATAGATTTGAGGCTGTGCATCATCAGATATGAGAAATGATGTGTACTTTACGAGGCGTGCTTCGTTCATTGCAACGATGATTTATTTACACGACTGTGACAAACAACATTCTATCGGATGATTCACATGACGGAAATAAGCTTTATGAATCATTTTGGCAAAAAACTCGAATCATTTGGGCAGGGTGTATAGGTTATTATGCTTGGTCAAAAGCATATTGCTCTAAAAAAACTATTTTTACAGCAATATATTCGTAGTAGCCATATTTATGTGAAAACAATTACGAGATAACAATAACATCAAAGTCAGTTTGATTTGAGTATACTTTGAACAACAATTCGAGAGAACCCTTTAGATTGAATTTCCGTTGTCATAACTTTGAGTTTTAGAGCACAGTCGAATTAGGGATGTATATTCTCTCAAGTCAAACTATATAATTCATAGAATAAAATTTGTCTTATTGCTGGATCGAAATAAAAATAATATTTCAGATTTAAATAAATTGAACTAAACCAAAATTTTTATTCGACCTTTCGTATTATCGACAGATTAGATTGGATTAATAAATAATTGAATTCAATCATATTCTAAAGACTCAATTCCACTTGAATGCCAATGTTAATTATTTACTTTAAAAGTATCCTCGTCAGCATTCATCGTTAGATGCAAAACAGATTATCTCATTGATTGATAAAATGCTTTTGGCTAGTCCACCGGATCATGAAATGTTTGCGAATGTCTTGGAAATGAAGAGACCGGCTGAAATAAAAAAGGCGTATATATAGGTTGGCATTGAAGAGAAAGACACGGCCGGTCGTTTTGTACTTCGCGCGCAAAGATGCCTTTGAATCCTTAATTCTCTGTGAAACTCTCATTCTGAGAGCAAAATGGCGAGAACGAGCGGTATTCTTTAGCTGAATGACGTATTGAGCGAGTTTTGTATGCTGTGGCTGCGTGCAGCTCGTGCTCATCCATCCTGTACGCGCGCCTACCCCCTTCTTTGCCACCCCCTGATATATATCTAACTCACGGTCTTTGCAGCCAAGGAGATCGCTTTCTTCCTGTGCTGCGACCTTGTTTTTTTCTTCATTACTCCCTTTTTTTCTTGTCCCTTCTTTAGGCTTTTCATTTAATTAACGGCGTGCGCGGACTTTTGCTCGCAATTTTTGATGATTGCATTCCGATTTTATCAGCCTTTCATTTATTTCACCCTGGATTATTTAGATTGGGAGTAATTTAATTAAGAATCGTTGTACCAATTGTGTGCATTTATTGCAAATTAATTATACGTTTGTGAAATGTTTTCCAACTTATCTTTCCAACGAAGATTGACGATCAGTTTCGTTTCTAGAAATTACTTTTCAAAGTTAGACATTCGAGTGCATCTCGTTCTTAATTTTGTTTCGTTTTTTATGTTATTATTATTATTATTTTACTAATTGCATTATACTGCTGTATTTAGGTTTCTTCTTTTCGCTGATTCGAAATACCCCAATTCACGAAATCCTTTTCATCACAATGGTTTCTTTGATTGAATCCAAACATGACTATGGTTTGAGTAAATTTCCTTCGCCATTCTGTACATTCACCGATCAAGTCTTTGTCTCGGCAATAGAAAATGCAAATGAATTTTTATGTCTCAACACCGAAGACCGTGTGAATAGATTTTATGCTCAATCTGGCGTGATGAAGCTTTTATGCCATAGCGCGAACTGAAAGTTTGCTCCGTTAGAAGAAGAATGGTATTAATTTTTTTCCTCTTCCCCCTTTTTTCAATTAAAAGTCATTTTACGAGGAAATCGAATGAAATGCGAAGAACACAACAGTAATAAACTAATAACTAATTCGTATTTTTGAAACAAAATAACTATTTTTGTTTTAGTTTCATTCACTCGTCTCCGTGTAAATACACGTATCTCGACTTTTCTATTTTCTACCTTTTGTATACATATTTATTATACTTGCAGTACGAGTGCACTGAAACCATACATACAAGTTATAACCCGTGAATGGCAAACTGAATGAATTTTGATAAATTAATTATTCGACGTAGTTGAAATAAAGGCGAGCCACATGCATATAGAACCATGCGTTGTGAATGAGAGACATTTCATAAACTTATCCTCGGAATAGACGCACCGAACACTGAATTAATAATAATAATAATAATAATAATAGTCTAAGGAATAGATGTCAAATTAACCTTTCCAAATTCCCAGATTTGTGTTTCCCCCTTTCTGCAAATAACATTTCGAGTTGATGCTTTATTTTGAGTTTCATTGAATCTTTGGTTAGATGACATTAGATTGTCTTGATGATGAAACGGGAAGAAACCGGAACCACACGGTGTACAGTGGCAAGAAAAGGGAGGTGTTTGGTTTATCAGGACAGGTCTCATGGATACAATTTCAAACACAATTTTCTTTCCAGTCGGCGGGTTCGCGAATCCGTAGGTGGTGGGTGGCAAAAGGCGGGGGCACAGCGAGAGAAAGAGAGAGAAAGAGCGAGAGAGCTCGACAGACTCGAACAGAAGCGGCGGAGGTGCAGTCCATATTCGTGCATTGTGGCACGTTCCATCGCGTTCTCAACTGAACTGAACTGAACTCGACTCGACTCGACTCGACTCAACAGTGGAGACACAATGGATGGTATGAATAAGTATAACAGACAGACACCGGTACAGACAGACACAGGTAGCTTCGGCCGCAGTATGTGAATGAGGAACCCATTTGATAACACGCCTCCGCAGCCACCCAAGTCCATTGTGTCGCTTCCTATTCAGCTGCTCTCTCGGTGCCGTCTCGCGCCGCAACCACCCGCGTTCCTTTCGCCCCGCGATGTACGATCACCATGGAAATCTAGTCTCTTCTTATCCTCGTATATCGTAACGCGAAAGAATGCAAAGTCACTCGCGTCTTTATTGAACTCTCGTCTGCTGACATTTCGGCCCACGTGTTTTGTCATATCAATTCATTCGACGCGACCCTATACGGAATAAGCTCAGGCTCGAATGGGGCAGCCACGGTCAGACAAGTGTCGCAAGCTCTGCGCCTCAGGCTAACTGTTTATGTTACCCGGCACGACGCGATGACAGACTTTAAGGCTGGGGATGTGTACAACGCAGTTAAGATGCGACGTAAAAGGTCGATCCCTCACGCTCGAGTGTGTTTAATTAGCTGAATTAAGATGCTAACAAATTATGTATACGGATGGTGATGAAAATGCCATTCCAAGTGGAATAATTGGTTCAGATAATTGTTCGAGCTTCGAATGGGATTGATTTTATTCTAGTCGTAAAATAATTCTATAAATCAATCTGAATAGGGGAGAGGGCGAGAACAACAAAAAATTTGAACGTCATAATAGCATTTCTGACGTGCGAGCGGATCTACTTGAATGGGCGCATTAAATTTTCCAACCCTGTTTTCCGAATTTTCAAAACGGTCAACTGAGCCCCGGTGTATTGTACTTTAGGACAAGTACGTCGCACATACACCTCTCACAATGGGCGTCAAATTTTTGAATCACGGTATGGGTATAAAGAATATATATACAAAGTTTAACAAATTGTCAGTATACACTTGTGCGAGTGGATTCGAGTGTGTGTGAATGCGATGTGCGCTGTCAGAGCTTTTATTGGCGTACCTTGCGCGCGGAGAACTGGCACAATGCGTTAGAGACAAAGAACGCACACACAATGGTGATGTTGAACTCAAATGATTTTGATGATTTTGGGACTTTACGTTTGCACCGTAACGTTATCTCTAACAATGATTCCTGCATACGTAATCATTGTTCCAGCCTTTTCATTTTCTGCACCCCCTCCCCCCTCCCTTTTTAACTAAATGGAGAATAGTTGTCACATGAGTTATGATTCAATGATAATTATTATATAATATTTCGCTTTCTGCTCTGTTTGTGTGTAATAGCAATTAAGCCATTAAACATGTTTAACAATACTTGAATCATTACTCTAGAAATCAATTTTAAATATACAAACGTGAGATGTTTTCATTTTGACATTCAAAATGTTAGTTTTTCGTTCACTTTGAAAAATCATTGACTTGATTGTAATGAATGAGGAGCGATGATTTTATTTAAATTTAAACTTCATTTTGAAAGCTGAAATTCATTACTGGTAGAATTTGTTATGCTCAATTTTGTGATTTGATTCTGGAAATCGTTGTATCCAACAATATGTTATTTACACATTGACTGAAATGAAAAAAAAAAAAATTTCCTTCTTCTATCTAATAAAATAAGAAAGCGTAAAAAAATATGACAAACCGATTGGATTTCTTAGGAGAAGGGTGTGTCTCTTCGCGCTGAACATTTTTCCATTCAATTCGAAATTTCGCAAAAAGTCGCGACGATCGAGTGACCACCCCTGACCGCATCTGAATAGATACATTGTGTTGGAGCTGCCTATTGACGGCCGATTGTTCCCTTAACAATAACAACAATATCTGAATAGTTGGGGCGCATCTCACACGCGTGCGCATTCACGTTGGAAGCAGCAAAACATTGTGTGCGTGCGATTGCAAATATGCGTCTCGCTCGCTACGTTCTTCTTCTTGATTGTGCACTGAATCAACCACAACACAAACGCTTTTGGGTGTTATATACTCGATAAAAACAATATATCTATTAGAAGATAACGAAAAATGGTTTTGAATGACCAATACTTGAAAACAAATATTTTTATGATCAGTAACCTATTATTGCGATTATTTAGTATTGATTTATTTTGAAATTTAAAAATGTATGGTTTATATTTTATTAATTATGCAAACAAAGCAAAACATTATTTTTATAGTTTAATGAAAATTTAAATTTGTGTCTTGTCAATTGTTTCTGATATGACATTTGAAATTACATGAACAACACATAAGGTTAAACGACAGACAATCAAAGAAAATTTTCTTCGAGACAGATTGAGCCATGCATTACTTTTTTAACAAACAATACCGGTTGATTCGCGACAAAATAAAAAATGTTCAATTCAATGAACTGAGTAGCAAAATTTCAAAGGTGAGCTTATTGGAATCATATGGAATCTTATTGGAATCATATGAAATGAAAATTATGGTTTTAAAGGTTTTTGAAAGAAAAAATAGCAGTAGTAAATAATTTTATTCAATTTTGTATGAATTATTTTTAATTCCTGCAGAATCTGAAAGACATGGATCCTAAACTGAAAAGTGATAATCTCAACAGAATTATACTTCCTCTTGTTTTGATTTCTGGATTAGTACTTTTTATGGGAGCTTGCACAGATATACCAAAGATTACAAAGGACCCCAGAATGGTAAAAAGCATTTGTGATCCATGAGGACAGACAGCACTATACAAACTATGCATAAAAATTGCGTTTTAATAATAAATATGTTCTGAAGCTAAGTAAGATGGTTTTTAACGTTTTCATATGTAAAGATAATAGTAGGAAAAAGTTAAGTCATTGATTTTTCAGTACAATCGTAAAATATTTATCTGAAACCACAAAAATTATGTATTAAACATGAAAAACAAGATTCCAAAAAAATGACTTTAGGATAGAAAAGTTAATTTTGAGAAATTTCACGGTCATAACGTATCGTGAAAAAGAATCTTTAGTCTTTAGTCTTTATTTACACGGACGCCCATCTCAGACCAAGTGTTATTGTCTCTCATGTCATAAGGTTCAAAATATTTGTTTGAGTGTAGATGACTCCAGAAAAAGCGATTCTTAAAGGATTAGATTCTCGTTATTTTGCAAAATAATTCATTATTTTTCTAGAGTTTCATATTTGATTATCATTTCTTGCAGTTAAAATTCGATTTTGATCATCACTTAATTTTATTATTTTTTTAAAATTACTTTTAAATAAAAGAGTAAATAACGTAAATATTAAAAAAAAATTATTTCAAGCTTATTTATTTTTTATACTCAGTCTGTAGAATTGAAGTACAACGTCGATTACTTAAATATGAATAAAAAAATCGCATATGCTTTTCAATTAATACTTTTCCTCTAAGACGTGTTGTTTGAATTCGTTTGCTGTCTTCTTATTTTTACTCTTGTCAACATTTATATTTTCAATAATCATACATGTCAATAAAAATTACTAATTGAAAAGCACACAATTTTAAGTAGCGCTGCATTCATTAGCAGAACAAGGTCTTTGAAAATTCATACAAAACTGCCATTTGGCGTTAAAGTGTTATTTAAAAAAATCGTTTTGGTGTAGACAAAAAATGTCAAATTCATAAAATCATAATTATCATGCACCAAGACACGACGATTACAATTAATTAATCACACGTAAAATTTGTATTCATATAATTTTGGCAATTGTAAAAATGTCAATGATATCGCGTCTTTTGTCAATTATTACGCTTGACTTTTGTGATAAAAATTTAAAAACCATATTGCAGTCCATTGAGTATAAATTATAACGACGCGGCTTTGTATATATGCGCCTTGAAAAATAAAGACGTACAAATTAAGTTTTATCACAATCAATGCTTTAAATTGTCGAACAATTTATAATATTCTATCATGCAGTCACAAATCCGATTTTTTCATTAGATACAAGATCGCTGACCAAGTTTTTCGAATCATCCTGTTTATCTCTCGAATCGTTGTCGTAATTCATATAAAATATTTGATTTCTTTAGAATTTCTGCTTTTTATGCGGGTTTCTTGTTAAGTTTTCGAAATAACGTCTCAACCAATGAGGCTTTCGATGTTGATATTACGCCAGTCGTCAATCTCATCATCAGAAGATGTGCTGTCTGATACGCTGGAATCTTGTGAGAGGTCGTTCATATGTTGTCTCAAAAAATCTGGAAAAATTAAAATCAAAATATTGTAAATAACCTTAAATGTTCATTATTAATTTTCAAAAATACATTTTTTATTTTGTCCGAAAAAGTAATCTAAAAGTTCTTGACAAAATATTGATTAAAAAAAAGAAAAAAAAAAAAGATGAAAAAATGATTTGTCTTACAATATTTTTGGTCCTCTTCTAAAGGAGAATTGTCTTGTTCATCTGTGGCTCGTGTTGCATTGGAAGCAGAAATAGGATTTTCGTTAGCGAATATGTTACACTCGTCAGCTTCAAACTCCTCTTCTTCGGGATGTGCAGGCGCCCGGACTCGCTCCTGATGGGTGGCTAGATTCTTACGTTCGCCCATGAAAATCTCGGAGATCCTCAAAATACCGTCTACTAATTCCGTCGAATTGTTTGATCCGCTGTAATTGTACGGCTCTTGGTCCCCGAAATAGTTGGCATAGAAATATCCATGGTCGCCGTCATTTTTGAAATCGTAAGGGATAGGAACCCCGAAACCTTCGTTATCATTCTTAATATAAAACAGCTATTGAAAAATTAAGAATAAATTAGTAATGAATATCATGATTGTTTAATTTTGTTCAATAGAAAATGTTTTGCCTTCTTACGGTACATTTTTTACCGTAAAACTAATTTGAATTAATTGATGTTTTAATTAATATTATTGTTTTATATATACTTTTTATCACATAACTGATAATTCGTTCAAATCAATATTTTATTTTTTTCAATATATTGACATTAAATTTACCTGCTCATTTGCTCCAAGAACGTGAAAAACAGAAGAAGAACTTGTACGCAATGGAGAAGTGAATTGCGTTTTCCACTTTGGTAGGTGAGAAATAGCATTTTGCCATTTAGACTCTTTGCAGCTGCAAAACTCGAGAAATTTTTCCAAATTTAATTTCTTTGTTGCTTCATCCTAGATAAAGAATATTTTAAAATTAGTTACAAAGAAAATAATTAAACTGTATCGAATTCAATTTCCATTTATCTTCTGAAATCATTTTTTCTATTGTAATTATCATAGAAGTCATTAAAAATCTGATAAGGATTGTGCTGAGTTTTGAGAAAATTATTTATCAAAATGATAAATTAATAAAAAGACACACATTGTATTATAATTTGAACGATATGAAAGTTTGTTTTTAATGTTTTTTTAACAACGCGAGCTAAACTGATAATCGAAAGGAACCAAAAAGTACCGTGTGACGTAATTGCAGTTGGTCCAAAAAATTATCACACTGCTTTTTTGATTTTGTTGCTGTGTTCTGTTGGGTGTTTTTCGAATTAGACAAATTCACCGATTCACTAATTAGATCCGGCTTAATATCCAAGATCTTGACCAGGTAGTCTAAATGGCTCAAATTCACTCCCATGATTTGCATTGCCAAGTTGAGTGACATTCTTATCTTTGTCGGCGATTCTAAAAATGGTTTTATTTATTTTCGAAATTCGTTAGCAACGAATAGAAATTTAACGAGAGCGACACTACTCACAAACACCGATAAATAAACGTACAAATCAAATCGAACACGGCATTACAAACAAACAATACAAAATCACAGTTCAATCCCACAGATTTGAAACAAGCAAAACACAAAAATATCAACATAATTGGCCACTGACGATAGACAAACTTCGATATGATGAATGACATTAGCCCATTTCCAATCAAATTCTTACCTCTTGATTATGAGCTGGAGTGTAATGGGTGGTGGACGTATCTCCAACTCGACGGGGACCAAACGGAGTGTATTCAAGATCACCGAAGCAGTTCTTGAATACTTTATCAGTCATATTCGTTAACGGTGGATACGTCGTGGAACGGCGTCCGTTCCCGGATGAAAATAATGATAGAAATTGTTGATCTCTACCCGCATCAGACATATTAAAAAAATTTTTGAAAATTCAAACCTGTTGAATTGAAATTTAAACATTAAAATGAATTACTAGTTTTAAAATATTTGATCAAGAAAAAGAAGAAATCTTTAAGCAGTTTTTGAATTACAAGAGTAAACCGAGAGAAAACAATACAGAGACAAATGTATGATCATAACACGTGTCCACTATACATCGACATGCCAACGTATATTTCACATTTCACGTACATGCATACACAAGTAGATTTTAGACTCAACAAAAATAAAAAAATATTTGTGCAGAAAATAGAACTAGACAGAATTAATCAGAACAAGATATCCCGATTGTTGACTTTTTTAGATTTTTTTTTAATTTTCGAGAATTAAAAAAATTGATTGAAAAAATTATAATACAGCGAAAACTTCTGATTGATTCTAATATAATAAAAAAATAATAATAAAATAACAGAATCGTTAAATAAACGCACCTGTATATAATGTATATATACTATTTACACTAGTTGACTTTTGTGCTACCGTTGTGACTGGAGGTAATAGAACTGATCTGTTTACAAGGTGTTCAAATTTATTTAAACTCCCTGTTGATTAGGAAGATGTTCCTTCCCCCACTCAAGGAAAACAATTTTCGGCCAGTAGCGTTGGCCATTAGACCAACGTCATTGCATTTCCTTAAATCTGTCGACAGTAGATTGCATCCCATTTGTTATGTTCAAAAACACATAATAAATTTTCAATTTAATATAATTCCAGATTCTTATAATATACTCATCAATTGGTTGAAGTGTTTTTTAAAGTAACTTATTTTTTCACTCTCATTAAAAAAAATTAACGAACAGGATATTCATATTAAAAGATGCTGTTTTATTTACATTTATTTCATCAGAATACATTTTTTTCAGATTCTTAGTGTCTTAATTTAAATTCATAAATGTCATTTTTTCCACTCTAATTGACAAAATAAAAATAATTATAAACGAAAAGTTTTATATTAAAATTTGTTCTTAAGTGTGTGTATGTCAGAATTTGTTTTAATGTTAAATAAATTAAAAAACCTACCGATAAATGTTATAGGACCACAATTGGATTAATAAATTACTTGTTGTAGATTCAAAATTGATGAAAAAAAGTAAATTAAAAAAAAACTTATTTCGTTTATAAAAATAATTAAATATTTTTTTTAAATTGACAATTTTAAATGGTATCAACATTTATTTCAATTTTATATAAATTAAAAAATCTACTGATAATAGTTATAAGATCACAGTTTAATTGACGAATTATTTTTTGTAGATCTGAAGTTACAATTAAATAGAGTAAAAATTTAACATCTTGTCACTTATTTGACGTGGATGAAAAAATTGGCTTTCATGTTATTCAAAAAATATACATGATGTGTATAGTTAAGAATTTGGTAGTTAAGTATTCTTTTCACATTTTATGAGACCAATCGGTTAATAATCTGGCCCCAAGAACTTTGTCATAAACTATTGTCAACTGTAACTGATCTATTGTTCTTCAATCACGCCATCTAATACTTTTGTAGAGTGCGTTTTGCTACCTGCAAAGAATATTCTATTCAAACTGGGCGTATCTTTGGTACATGTGGAACCATGATATGCATTTTTGACATAAATTATGAAGCAATTCATCATTTTTCCTGAGTAAAAAGTAATGAGCGTGAAAATCAATTCGACGTTTGAGTTCGTTCGAGTTGTTTTGTATATCCTTTATAACACACTAAATAAATATCAAACTTAAAACATAATGACTGTCAGAACCATTTCTGTCAAACTTGTTTACATTTGAGTCATAATTTGTCAAAAAATGCATAATAATCAGATTCCATTGTTTGTAATTTATTAGATTTATATGCATTATTTTATATTTTACATTGATTGAAATGCAATATTGTAATATTTTTAAATAGTTTTCGTTAAATCTGAATTTTAAGGGAAACAACAAATTCTAATTATCACTATCATTTACAGCACACTTTTTTATTTTTGATTGAAGATATAGGAATACGAAAATACAGGTTTACGTTCAAATAAAATAATATTGTCTTATTTCAAATTGTAGGTATTTATTGTTATCACTTTTGGGTAATACTGCTGTCGATAAAACAGGGTAGACATCTACTTTATCGACTGATGCTACTTTTACCAGCGATGGTATGTTACCACTGTTTGAGCATTACTTTATCTCTTCAAATTCAAGTCTTACCGACGTTGGGTAAGAATAGAAGAAATCTTCATGGCCCACAAAAGCTTTAAATTTACTAGATCTATTGTTACCAATGACCTGTATTTTTTGCACAGTAAATAGAGATGGCGCTGTAGCAATAGTTTCTTCTGAAAATAATGAATTCATTTAATTTATTCTTCATATTTTTTTCTTATTGGAAATTATTATATGGTTAAATTAATAACGTTTTCATTACTGTATGATTTAGAATTTGAAAATTTTCAATACTACTCACTTGTTTTATTGTTTTACGACAACAATTAAAACAATATTCGTGTTTGAATATTATGAATTAAATTATAATACATAATATAATTGTATTTAACAAAATTGTCACCTTTTGATATTACAATCTTGAAAACGTTTTGGAATCGCCCAATAATAACAACGATATAAAACATTACTATAAAAGATTTAATAATTTTTCAATCGAATTACAAGTAGAATCAAGTAAATTTGAACAAAAGTCATGTCAACATTGTTACTTTTCTACTGTTTAATGCCAAATTAATTTACTTACAATTCCAATTTACATACAAAAAAACAAGACACATCTCTACATTTTTTCATAACTTACAAGATCTTCGCTGCAGTATCAAATTGATGTTAACAATATATAACAATATTTATATATATTATATATTATTATATATTATATATTAACAATATATAACAAAATAGCTCGCGATCTTACAATAGTTAAATTTTGTGTAACAAAAAGTTTCAGCATTGTCTAAAACATTTATCGACTCAATTCAGTTTAGCATTATCATTAGCAAAGAGGTATCAAAAAATGCATATGAAAAGAAAGAAAATAACTAAATCAACATTTTATTTGAGATATACGCTGCAAATAAGCCGTTAAGGTCTAAACAACGGCTCGCAATGTTCGCACGCATAACAAATCCGCGAATGATTCCTCGCTGGATGTGTGTGTGTGTGAGTTTGTCTATGCGTGTGAATAGGTATACGTGAGTGTAGTGCAGGGTGGATTCGCGTGTCCTCGTCGACCCATCCGGCAGCCCTAGCAACGCACATGCGCCCTTCTCCGGCTCTCGCCTCCGCTTCGGGTGGTTGGGGATTGGCCCGGAGTAACACCCCCTCATAATGGGTTCACCCGTCCGAGTGAGACCGTGAGCGAGATGGCTGCCCCACATTGGGCGCTGGGCCCGACAAAGATGCCGACAATGTACCGGAGATGGTGCGAGCTGAGGGACCGGAGGGACGGGGCGACGTGAACACAGAGAGGGTGGAAGAGGGCAACGGAAGCCATATTGATTTCCCTATGTTTCCCCGTGTTGTTACTATAGCGCCCGCCGAGGGCGCGAGGAGGATGAGGTCGTCATCGCCCTCGACCACCACCACCACCACCTCCTGGTCTTCGACCGACGACGTATCGACGGACCACAAGCTTTTTTTTCTCTTCCAAACTATACACTTTTTTTTTGCAATTTTCGGCTAATCCAAAACTATCCAAGATTCAATATTGTCAGAAATAAAGTCTTCTGCTTGAAGTTTTTTATGATGCACTTCAGCGTGGTATTCAGTTACTAGAATACACGCAAAATAATTACGATAAATAATTATTTCTTAAGTCTAAATCAGATTTAATACTCTGAAATGATTTTCAAACGTTTGCTATTCCGCGATTCATTGTTTTACACAATGTTTTGGTGTTTCATATGAAAATTTGAGTAAAAGTTGTTTTTTATTGAAAAAAAAGTTGAACAAATTTTGTACTGTCTACAGTTAATTTCATTTGACTCATTTTTTGGCTTTGATTATCTTGTGAATTTTCAAGTTAGAGATATTTGAATTTCATCTTGTTGAAGTTTGTAAAATACTGACGTCGTGAAATAAGTACGAAAATATATACACGTAGTACAGAAGTGATCTTTAAGAATCTGCAGTAGTCATAAAAGTATCGTTATTCATAGTTTGGTTCTTCTTTTAATGATGCGGCCAATGAAAAATAACAGCTCGATGAAGAGGGTGCCGAACGGTTATTGTTTCGTGCTCCTGGTCATTAATCCTCGAGATCTAATTCCAACGATAAATCAAAATGAACGTTTGTTTGCAAATAAACGATTAATATTTCATTCTCGTGATAGATCATTATCGAGGGAAGCAGATTGTGAAACAAAGCCCTCCACTGCCTAGTGGTTATTAAAAATAATTTAAAATCGTGTTATGCACGTCGATTGATAATCGAGTTGGCGAGAACATCTGGGTGGTCCGAGTGTTCAAGGATGAGATATCAGCTGCGATTCTTCCCAGAAGTCCTGATCCGATAGCAGCGTCCTTTGCGCACCTCGTTGGAACCACGTTTGGAACATTTTGCAAGCTAAGAGAGAGGACAAAGAGGGAGCTAGTGAACGGTATGGTTGTTACGTAGTGATGCATGGCTCGGTAATAGCTACAATACAACCAGCTTACAAGAGGGGTTCTACTTCCATCCCAGCTAGAGACTTGAGATTTATTGCTCCCAGGCGGATTGCGGATTCCCAGATTCCCTAACTTTGTCCTTATAAATGATCCCTATTAATTGACCGTACTCTGATGGTTAGCAGCAACATGAAAAACATTTGATCGCACATCACTTCAGCGGCCCCTAAACCATGTTGAGTATTTTATCCTAAACACCCGTACATGTTTGTTGTGAAACCCCGATAGGCTTATTCTTAAAAAAATTATCTTAAAATAATTTAAATGAAAAAACAAAAAAAAAAAAAAAAGAAACAAAAATTGACTCTTTTGAAAAGAAACATTTGTAATAACTTTTTAACGATATTTAAGGATCAAGAACTAGTTTGTAGTTTACGTTGAAGTTGACAAAAGTCAGCAAAGACGGACAGCCAGCCTCTAAGAGCGTTATCCAAAAATAGCAAACTTCCGAAGGACTTCGCAATCGTAACTATCGGTAGGCCTAAAAATGGATCGATGCATCAACGACAACAAGGTCATACCTCGTGAAAGAAGATACTAAAATAAGCTCCACTTAACATATATCGCAGGGGTAAAAGACAAAAAAAGTGCGATGGGAAAATATTGGAAGGTTCGGATTGAAGATCTGCGCAGGGCCCTTTGAAGTGCATCTGAATCTGTTGCATTGTGTTCGCCATTGTTTTAATGATCGCGCGCATAAATATCAAGTGGCCGCAAAGAAAAAGAGCGAGCTCGAAGAATAGGAACAGTAAAGCGACGAGTGTTCCATGTGTAGCACGTGTGTGCTTATAGGGAGAAAGAGAAAAAAAACGAAATTAGATACTGCGAAGGACCACGGACACAACCCCCTCCCCCTCCCCTTCCACCCCCGTAACGTGCTCGCATTAAACTGACGCTAATGTACATAATAGCGAGTTTTCGTGCGGCCCGCGTCAATGAGCACGTGTTGCGTGAGGACGTGCGTGGGCGGTACACACGTCAAAACACGCGCGCACTTACCATCACGCAACCCCTCGTCTATTTTTGCACGTACCATTCAAATGGCATTTATATTGTCGATGACGAAACTTAAACAGATTATCTGTAGCGTCAATAGAGTTACGGTCTACTTTGCGCATGACTAATCAAATTTGAGTTACGTCCCAATCAAAAGCATCGATCGTTGAGTCGATCCAAGGTTCGTTGATCCAATCAAAGGTCAAGGCTTTGATTATTATGGGAACAATGTTGCGTACCACTGGCGGTTCATATATATTTCTTGTGCACAGATGCATCGGGGTGCACACACTGCCCACTCATCGAAGCTCTTGATTTTTATCGCGGATCGAGTACTTGGGCCATCTGGCGCATCCGAGACTGTTAACAATGTTGTTTGTACCAAGGTTTTGTAACATCCTCATAATTTGTTACACGAGTGTCAGCGGGGGGGGGGGGGCGGGTTTCGAAATATTCTAATTTGGCCTCGTTCTCAAAAGGTCGAGAACGTCACTGTATCTGCTTGATGATGTATACAATATTTTTTTTTTTTTCAATCAAAAACTCGATGAGGTTTTAATTGAAACCTTTTTATTTCACCCCGAATGAAAAATTATGAGCCAAAGTTTTAACAAGCCTTCGACGATTTCAGATCAGTCATTGAGTTATCGTGTGAGCACCTCGAGTAGTCGCCTCTCGAAGTGAGCGCGCGACTCATGAATAATTCGTTGGTACGAATATAAATGGCGCGGCGCAAAGTGAACAGCCGTTGTTGCCTCCTTCGTCAACAATTTTCGACGAGATAACTTCTGTATCTGCATTGGCTGGGAACGAGTGCTCTCGATTCGCATTTGTTGTCTCTTTCTCGATCCGTTTGCACGTACTGCGGGGTCGTTTGCGCTCGAGTGTCCTCTCTTGGTGAAAATGTATGTAAAGTCATGCAGTGGTCGCGTCTCACGTCACATTTCAGTTTAATAACGTAAGATTGAAGGTCGAGCGTGAAACGGGTCATCTCGCGTGGCCTCATAACATGTAAAACACCGGGATTATGGAATAATAACGCAGGACGAAGAGTCCGGGCTTGTGGGGAGGAGATCCCAAAGCCCCGTATCTTACCATGATAGTGCGAGATAATGAAACGCCGTAATTCTACGTCCGCACGGTGGACACTGGGGATTTTGCACGCCCCCCGTCTACGGCTTTAATATCACTTTATTAACCCACTTCGATGCAGAGTTCGACGCTGACCTTAAACCATGCCGAGTTTCTGGAGAGACTTTTACCTCGTCGGCTCTTAAGAGATTAGCGCGGATGATTGAACTGATAGCAGGGAGGGTTCGACCGATAGCGCCGGCTTTGAGAGCTAGAGAGCTTTTTTTCAGATTCACATAATGAGACGTCTGTTTATAAACCGTACAAATAGAAATTGGTTGATTTGCTGTGGGCAAGCAAGTGGCACTGTGAAGAGCTTGATTGCAGAACTAGTGTTGCTATGGGCATTTCAACCGATGGGGACCGAAGTGGATGCTTCTTCGAATTTTCAGTACAGTTGGCGAGTTTGACTGTAAATTTAATTTCTTTGAGTTGTATGCCAATTTGTGGATGCTACTCTTATAGTAGTGTTATTTGATTAACCAATGAATATTAATGGACAAAGGTGGAGCAAAATAAAACTTTTATGGATGTGGATGGTTTAAAATTAAAAATAATGATTCCAGTACTTTTTTTGGTCTTCTTTATTTTTTGATTAATTAGTGACGTGAATAATAATGGATAGTTTAAAAACTTTTCTATTTTGTTGTCTCTAGAAGAAGTTTGCAATTGGATCAAAACGAAATAGCGTGCAATATCGCACAATGATCCCAGCAATCCCACGAAACAAGGCTCTTGAGTCTCTCTACGCTCGACTTACGACAGAGCTGGCTTAACGTATTCATGTTTATAAAAACGTAGCTACCAGATGTCAATAGGCATATTTTATGAAGCATATCTTCTTTTAATGACAATGCACGCTTAGTTAGCTGTGAAGAAACATTTAATCGTGCATATTAATATGTGGAAGTACAACTTCTATGTCGCATTGTTGTCAGCGTATTAGAGTGAATCATAGAAAAACAACAAAAAACTATGTTTAAGAATAAACAACGTTTTTTTCCTATCCAGTATGGAAAGCATTTTGAAATTGTTTGCAGTTTATATAAATTCATCAATTCTAGCTTTATTATTTTAAATATATAAATAAACAGATTAAAAGAAGTTTTCATAAAACAAATTCAACAAAGCTACTAGTTCAAAACGAACAAAAATATATGAGGAATTAAAATTTTCAAACTTTTTATAGCCAGTGGTAAAAATAATGTTCAAAGCTCGCGGCGAGTTTGCGGCTCGAATTTCGTTTAAATTGAGCTTCGAATTCATGCACACACGTATGTATGTGCATGTGTGCGAGCGCACTTTGAAGTCTTTTTAGGCATCGCTCCTTAGCTTCGGTCTCTCGTCCTATACTTCGCCCTGCTACTTTGACCAAGTCTGCGTGCTGTGAACCAACCACCGAGCCACTCGGTGGTCCCCAACTAGTTCAAGTACCACGTGCTCGGTCCGCCCTTGCGCTCACGTCCGTCGGAGAAAAGTACTCGAAAGCATTTGCGGTGGATTCGGCGGTGCTCTGCGCACCATCAGCCACTCTCGCTATAACGCTAGTCGGGGGGCTCTCGAGAGGCCCCATATGATATCCCGTGATAATTCGTACTATTCGAGGGTTCGCCAGTCATTTTTTTTTTCTCTCTTGTAAACAATTTCACAAAAAACCATTGACTGTGAAACATTCGCATTTAATCATCTTACTTTGAATTATTGAATTTCATCATTCATTCAAAACTCGATCTTGTTATTATTTTGACAAATATGATCTAATATTTGTTTCAAAAAAGTATCAGCGTGCAACGTCTATTGCAGTCAGGTCTTGTGAGAATTGTAACTTTCATTGACGTCAAATCAGTGACGCAGGCACTGATTTGATACATACATGATACAATACACTGTATTAATACATTCGTATTAATAGCTTTAATTAACTATTACTTTAAAAGAAAAGAAAAGATGAGTTTAGTTTCAAATACTAGTAACAAGAAAGCTAGTTTTGCAAAATTGCAGATTTACAATATTTTATTTCAGCAGTAAAATTTTGACATCAATGATGTAATTCTTGAAACTATTTATTAAGTCTTTGTTGTTCTCATGTCATGTTGTTGTCATTTATTTATTAACATACTCACTATTTTGATATCACATAATATCATTCAACATGTTTTATGCAAAATGCAATTTTGGACCCTATATTGTAAAATTTTATTGAAACCTGTTTGCATTGAAATTCATTTTTAATATTCTCCCATTCAATTTTTATTGCAAGAAAAGCTGCTCCATGTAAACAGGATACTTCTTTTATAATCCCATGAAAAGTTGTAACTTTTTATAGATGTCAAATACTACGAAAAGCTTCATTATTTATGGCATTGATTGATTTTTTACTTTAGCCAGCAACTATACAAATTAAAACGATAATTTTGGACTTTAATGAAAAACTTTTCGCAAAATTGTCGTCATTTTTTTCATGCACCTGACATCACAACACTGAACCTACTGTAACGCCTGTCATTTTGTTTATTTACGAAAAAGAATGACACAATTATTTACGCATGAGAAACGTGAGCAATCTAATTTTTTTTATCGTCGCGAGCTTTTTTTTTGCTGCGCTTCGCATTAAATGCTCTTAACGTCGGCCAACAATATCAGCGCCGGTACTTTTTGGCCTGTAACAGATAAAATATGCATACGTCCAACATTTATGCACTGTATATGGACATAGTATACGCATCGGCGCGTATCGTTCCGACGTCCCTGTTTCGCTAGGGTCGCGAGTTGGGGTTGAGGCTGGATGTAACAAAATCAATAGAGGGGTGGCGCGCGAGAGGAGCCGTCGGGCTAGAATGGTGGGATTTGCGGGGGTGGCATCGTCCTACTGCGCATGCGCCGGGCACATGGGCCATGCCACCCTGTCCGCGCACCCCGCGCCTCTCCACGATCGAGGCGACGGACTGCGATGGAGAGTCCTCTGCTTCCCTCTTGCCACCCCTGTACGCCTCGTCGTCTTCCGATTTTTAAGCACGGACGATCGGTGCTGCCATCAACCAACTGCGGCTTTCCACCCAACTAATGCAAATTAAGCGAGAAAAAAGGTTACATTTCAAAAAATTATCGATAAATTAAATCTCGAATTCAATTATTAAACTTCATTTGAAAACTCGTTCAATTTTTTATTGTTAAAAACATCGAACTTAAAAGCTGTACTCGTTCACTTTTCACATTAAGTAATAACAAATTTTCAACTGTCCTTGTCAGAATTTTGTACAATTTGTAACGCTCCGCTTAATTGATTTTCGAATGAAATCTAACTTAAACTTTATTATGAAACTTAGACTTTGATTGTTGAAAATTAAATGTAAAGTTTGGGATTTGTTATACAGCAGTTGTAAATTTAGAGTTTGGAGTGAAACGTTGAAACTTTGCTAAATGATAATTAAAATGAGAAGTTGACATTAACGTCTCTGCAAACGTTTTTTTCGCAGGGATAGCACTTTTTTTCAGCACTTTCGTGGCATTAAAAAAAAGGTGTTCACAGATTGTGCGACGATAAAAAAAAAGAGCGTCCCTGCAAACGACTACGGGACGTTTCAGTGTTTCGGATTTGAATGTCGGTGTGTATAAGGTACGCGACGTTGCGGAAATATGTAAGGATAGAATGGCGAGAAGTGCGTCGTGATTCACGGTGGCTGATTTTTGGCAAAGAGGGTTCGAGTTCGTTCGTTAGCGTCTCGTAAGTTTTGCATCTTTGCGAATTCCTACCGCTCATTATTCCGTTGACGAAAAACGTAACCAGAGAGCCGAAACGAATGTCCTGATTTGATGGAAAATGGGGAATTTAGCATTAAATTCGAATAACTTCGAGATATCGCTTAATCTGAACGAATTTTCTGTGCTAAAGGAGCAAAACTGAAACGGATCTAATATTTTCCTCGTTACAATATCTTTGAAAGGAGAAAATTCTCCAAATGTAATCTAATCGAAAATTAAAATAATTTAGTAAGAAGTTTAAACAAAGTAGTTAAATTAATTTGTTTTTGTTGACATGATCGTTTGAAGAAACATTTTTTTCTTATTTATATCAACTGATGAAATTAGTTCATGTACATCTATTACAGTTTTGATGTCACAGTATGTCAGGTTGACACTTATGCACAATCCGAAATAATATTGTTAAACTTCTGAATGAAAATAGACATTCTCTGGATTTTGCAGGGTCGTTGTCTGTTGTACTGACAATGAAAGGTCACTCGACTCCACCGCTGATGTCCACGACCCAATTGTCTTGAATGTCATCGACCTTCAAAAACATCCCGCGCATGAACTTTGATGCAACTAACTATTCTCGGATCATTGAAGAATATAGCAAATACGCTTTTTTTGATAAATCTTGTTTTTTTATTTTTTCATTTTCACTGATTATTATTCGCAAAAAATATTAATACTACTCCTACAAAAAGATCTATACGGTATTAACAGGCGCGTTTTTTAGAGAATTATTATGCAATTGTTAATCAATCAGAAAATTGTTACTACAATGATAACTTGATTTATGCAACTTTTTTATTCTAATTACAATTTCTGTATTTTACTTTTGAACATACTTGCTATCGAAGTGAACATGAAAATCACCGTATGTCATATGCGGTTATATAATCTCCTTAGAATATTCTTTGAAGTGTACTTTTTGCAGATAGTCTTATAAGTGAAGATAAAAATTTGAGTTTTAAGAAAGACCATTGAAAAAAAAAACGAGAGAGAGGCGAAACTAGAGACATTGTCTGACAATGGACGACAGAATCTCTTTGTTCTCGCGGTTCAACGGTTTTGTTCATGGCCGCAATGTTTTATCAAGGTCACTTTCATTTACCCTTTGCCTGTTGCCTGACTCATCCCCCGCACCGCGAACATGTCGTCTTTATGTTTCTCTGTTTCCGTATGAATTTCGCGCGGTACCACCGTCACATTACTCTCTGCGCCCTGATTTACTGAACAGCCTCAATGCAAAGTGCGTGCTTTATATGTCAACGATGAAAACTTTCGATGTCGTTTCTTTGGCCCAGTTCACGTAACGACACTTTTCCATGACTTTCGATGCTTCTCAAGATGTTTTTTTTTTCTTGAAATAAATTAGACGCTTGAATTGTTTCTTATCGACGCCGCGATCGGGAAACAAACAAAAAGTTAATCGATTTTGAAAGCGTTTTAAAAAAGTGAGATGATATGATTGATATTGAATCAAACAATGAACGAAGAAGAATAATGTTATAATGTAAAGAAAACAATGAAGTTGATGAATTCTAAAACATCGTGAGTTATCCTGAATCGCGTGACAATGTGTCCCGCCAAGGAAATAATATCTTGTGCGATTTGCGTTTGATGTATACAAAGTCTATTGCAAATGATAAAGCAGGCGTATTTTCAAACAACTCCACGACTCGGGGAATATTAATTTCCGCGTGCAATCGTCGAAAGTAAATCTCATTGTACAGTGTTTCTCCCTATTGGCATTTCCTCAAATGCAATTTTCTCTCATCTCAGATATTGATTCTTTTTTGCCGCTTTAGTATTTTCTTAAAACCTTCGCAGAATTGAATTTCGGTTTACGTTACAACACAATCTTTAAACATTTCATCATTTTAGTTTCAGCGATTCAAAGGCAAAAAACATTTGAAATCTAAAAATTTGCATTGCATAATTTTTACAAGAAATGAAAATTGTTTGAATAATATTTAAAAAAAATGATACAAATTCTCTGAAACAAAACATTAGCAGTCAGGGATGAAATATATACGATTTGGTCATTCATCTTCTGGAACAACAATAAACCACCTTAACGATCTGGAAGTCACAAACAGCTTAGATTTTCGTCGAATCATCCCCCTCTCTGGGCAACCTTGATCGAATCCGGTGTATTTACGACATCGTTTTTGTCACGAGCCGCGTTAAATCTCGACCACGTGAAAAGCTGTGACAAAGGAGCGAAAGCCCCGGTATATCGTGGAGCATCACCTGGTCGTCGCAGGGTCATTTTAATCGTAGGTGGCGTAAAGATTGAACGGGACTTAGGAAGACGCTGCGCGTGGCGAGCACCTGGCGAATCTCGGCTTTGTCGTCCGAATTCCTTTGTCAGATCAAACAGAAGACGCCACGCGACAGTCTTGATTGAAACGCGCCTATAATTTTTAAGAATCCCTCTATCTTTGCCAATTCAAAGTTTCAGTCTTTTTTCCGACAAAAGGCACCCGGCCAAGGGGCAAGATGGATGTGTAAATAGTTGCGATTTGCATGACCTTAGGGCGGCAACCATCGGATGTCGTAAAATTTGGATATCTTTGGATTTCTTCTGCAAGCACGACCTATCAATATTGTCTTCGAAATTCTGGTTCAGGAAATCTTGATTTATAGGACTGATTTGAAAGGGAAACTATTTTATTTCCACGCATGAGGTGTTATCGTGGACGAGCTGGAAAAAAAAAATTACGATGAATTGATTTGTAATATGCGGTCCCTCGTTTTATTATAATCTCAATGTTTATTTAAATCAAATTTGAAACTCTTTTTCTTTGAATGCGTTTTTTTTTTTTTGATAAAAATAGATTTTGACTAACGAAAGTAGGTTCCGTACAATACAGTTGGTAATTGGTTGCCTACCTTACATTCTTCAGACGAAGTTTCCCTGCACTTTACTGTGGCTTTTCCAAATGAAAATGGTTCGATGAATTGCGTCTAATCGGCTTAAATTCTAAAAGCATCGAAAATACTCGAGACCATAATGTCGACAATTGTCACAGACATGATCGAGTCGTGTTCAAATTCGTAACAACTACCACACCATTTTGGGGGCGAGATTTACCTGCATTCCGGGAGACGTTGAAGAATCACTCGAAACAGAATAGAAAGCCAAAGCGCCGGAAGTATAAATCTATGGGGCTTGCTTGCAATTACGGTTCCCATTCTAACCGCATCAAATCCATAAAGTAACGCAGGGGTTTTGGAATTTTTCACACCTCATGTTTACACCCTGGTGAGATCCGAATGAAAACTAGTCAATGTTAAGAATGCAAAATTAATTTGTTGTTTGAAATCTGAATGAAATAGAATTATAATTTTTGATCAAAAAAGAAACATGATGTAATGATCATACAAACCGATGAGAAAAAAACTCTGTTATTACCCCGCATTTAGGTAAATTGATGATATAATAAAAAAGAAATTAATGTGATCGAAACGTGTAAAATATTCACGGTTCATTGACAATGAAAAAAAAAGTTCTTTCTTTTGGCAAAGAAGAAAGAGATAACAAGGCGTGGATTTTGTATGACACCTGAAATTCCGAGGCCGTGGTGGCGCGTTACGAGGGTAGCTGGCCAGACATTCATCACTGTTTTGTGTTGTGTCAAGTGACACCTGGTTCCTTGTTCCTTTTGAACGCCACCCTCTAGCCTCCCCCTCTCGCTTCGTATCTACTGACGTGTTCTCGTTGCTATTTGCCCCGGGCTCCACCCGGAACTACCTTGGGTACTTGACAGCGCAAAAATAAACAGCGTCCATCGGTCACTTGGATTTTATTAATAACAGATGATTTTTATTGATGACTCTTTTTTTTAAAGTTATCTTTGCGAAAGCAAATTTCGCACTGCAAAATTTTGTGAATAAAAACAAATTAGAAATTGTCTTTAATTGACGATGAAATTAAATTAAAATAAAATAATAAATGTAAAGAATAATTTTTGACAATGAAACAAACTTATGACATTCTTTTCTGGCTATTTAAAATAAAAGATGTCACACAATGGTTCACTTGTCTTTTCAGGTTATGTATATAAACAACTTCAGATTATTAATTCAAGGATAGTTATTTCTAGGTGATTCAAGTTTGTTGACACACTACATTTGAGTTTTTTTTTTTTGTTGGCACCAGATTTTTCATTCATATACATATTTCTTTTATTGTTCAGACAAAAAAGTAAGACGAATATTATAAAGTTATCTCCAAACGTTTGTTTTGTTAAACAGCGTCATTGTAAAGGCGTTGATCTTTTAAATTTATAAATAGTGTGACGGATTTATTCATTTCGAATGGCTATAATGACATGGCACTACCAAGATTTTAAATACCAATGACAAATTCTGTAATCGATTTCGGACGTTACACAGCGAATTTTGCGATTTTTCAAAATTTTCTAATCGAGGCGTATTAAATTGTCGTGTGTCTATTATGCGAGGGATGACAAGACCGTTTTTTCTCTCTTTTTCAATTTCGCTGAATGGAGTCACTCCATCATTGTGGGATATCGCTCAGGAATTTGTCTTTCGACGACTGACTCTGGTTTATTTGGATGTGTCATATTTTGAACGGAAATGCGCCTGGAAAATTGTAAAAGGTATAAGAAAAAATCTTGAAAGGAGAACCAACAAAATTGATAACCAAATGTTATACATCTTCTTCACTGGCCAAAAAAATATTTCAAATTATTAATATCATTAATAAAGAAAAAAAATGAAAATTAATTGAAAAAGGATGAAAAAAAAGAAAGAAAACTAATTTAACATGAGATTTTACAAAGAAGAATTTGGTGCCAATAAGATGAGCTCGATAGTTTTTGAAACGAATCCAAAAAGCAGCATAAACATAAGTTTCAAGTAGCATCTTCAATTCTTTTGCTTACAAACCCGAATAAGTAGAGAAAAAAAGGAATCCTCGATTTTTCCGGCCGATCCACGTATTATCTCCTTCTACCTAAGAAAAGACTTCCAACGAAGCGACAAAGTCCAGGTGTCTTTTCTTCTCCTAGTAACCTCCATATTTCAAGCTATCAATAGCTGCAAGAAATGTGCAGGTGTTGTTCTCTTCTCGAAAAGATTCAGGGATAGAAAGAAAAATTCCGCGGTATGTGCATCGACTCGAAAAAAAAGAAAAGCAACGACTTTGTGCGTTGGATCCTTGATTGTCAAAGAGTTGACACGCGACCAAGATGAATGGTGTACTCGAGGATAAAAATGGGATGACAAAAAAAATATACAAATGAAAAGAAACAACATTTGTACTTGGATTAACGTTGTGCATGCGGCCTTACTGAACTTCCTGTTTAATTTGGCTTTTGCAAATATCTATAAAGGTTGACATTGATATTTCGCTTCCGAGAAAAAAAAAAAAATTTAAGCCAGTGGATCTATAAGGTGAATATATTTAAAAATTGAATTTGATTGTTTGCAATTTTTTTTATTTCGCAATCGAATTTTCCGTTTGTAATTATAATTAATATCCAAGAAACGAGAAAAATTAAATTTTAAGAAGGAATAATTTTCATCACAAATTTAAGAAATATGTCAACGCCTACGTTATTGTCAATCAGTTTCTATATTAGTATATAATCTTGTTAAATTAAAAAAAAAAAACTTTTCCCGGCCTGTAATCTTTTCATCTTTTCCATTCGGCTGATTATTCTTTTATGTGGAATTTAAAAAAGTTCAAATAAAACTGACATCGAATGTCACCGCATCGACTACCGGCACACTTATTTGGCAACTAATCTTAATTTGAAAAGATACGTTTTGATATACAGTTTTAATATATTTAAGGGATACAAAATCATATGAATGCTTGTACGTTTTAACGCACTTACCATGTTCGATGAACGATATTTGGGTTTCAGATTTCTCCATCGTGATACACGATTCTCTCCGGTAGGTCAGCGTATAATGAAAATTAGTTTGAATTCTTTGTGATCTGTGAGCTAACAAGTTTTTTTCTCTGATAAGCTCCACAAACGTTTAATATCCCTAAGAAATTAAATACATCCGATACAATAAATCCAATCAAGCGTAATTCTCTCTTTCTATTTCCATCAGGGCTTTCTGGAAGATAAGAAAGAAAGTAATCTACCGTGTATGGGTTTGAAATTTTAACGATGTCACGCGATACAAAAATGATCCAAGGGATTTACTAGCAATATGAGTTTCTGACAAGAAGCTGTCTTGGAATATGAAAAAAAAAAAAAAAAAAAAATTTACAAGACCGAGCAAAAAGTGCGTTATATCATTAGTTTCGTCGGAACCCATTAGGATTGGTGGGATCGCGGTAGCTCTTGACACCTTGATCGTCCATTAATAACGCCTGACTAGACGATTGTATAAATAAATCTTGCTTAGACGCTTTATTATTATATTAGTTGCATGATCACAATCAGCAAATAAGATGTACAAAAAAATTTGCAAGGTTTTGTGGAGTAAATTTTCTGTTATAAAAACTATTCTCACTCAATTTCTGAATCATTAATTTTTCATATTTTTTTCTGCTTGCGTCACAAGAAAAAAAAGTCAAACGGTATTAATTATTAAGATAATAATTCTTGTTGAGATGCAAGTTTCAAATTCATACGTAAGGATTTTATTCCACTTTTTTAAAAGTATAAAATTGTGAAAAGCGCGCCACTACGTTCCAGTTCAACAACCTGCATGACCTAACAAAAAGTTCACGCATATATCACTCTCTACACGAAACAAAATCTTCCGCCTCAGAGACTTTCTCAAAAAACGAGAGAGTTTTGTTGAAATTTGATTGCTAGTTAATATCGGACGATTTATAGGGCAGTTAATACACGTCATGAAAAACTCGATGAATCGCCTTTACAACGACAAAGGTTGTTACTACTGAACTTGACTTCAGTTATACGACTGCGCCAGCGACGTTATATGCGTCTCATTCATCGCATAAAGTATTGATTTGATTTGGTCAAATTTGACTTGGCCTATAGCGTTTTATAGTTGACCATTCGAAGGGCATCCGAACAGTTTATGATCACATTTTTTACTATACTATGCCCATCGGCACCCTTATTTTGATTTCAGGCGAATAATTGTTCCTCGAGTAAGTTAGAAATGTCTACTCATTTTTTTTATTTCAGGCAGTAGACGTTTTTTTATAGAAAAACTTATTTTAAACAAATTTATATAGTTATGCAAATGTTGAAATCATAATGTACATCAACACACGAAACTTTTTCTTATTTTTTTCATAAATGAAATATTCAATATATGTTGATCCATTTTTTATTTACACTATTCAATTGTATTCTATACACCCTTTGTTCATATTTTATTATCCCCCATATCAACTTATTCGAATGCTGTAAAAAATTATGATATCGTTTCAATTAATAAATTTATATTTAACGATCCATGTGTAAAACGTTGTATGAAACGATACAACGTTTCATACGTTGTAAACGTGTATATATATATATATATATATATATCAATGCGAAACTAAATTAAATTAAATTTTATTTATCAACAGTTATTAATATATTAAATTTTTTGGGGAAAATTATTTGATTAATACTAAATTGGTTATTTCAATTTTATATACTAATCAGGGTTCCTTGTTGGTTTCAGATACGCAGAATATGGAGTAACAACGTGGCGACTAACCAAAGGTATAAGATTTTCAAATAAATCAGTTTCTTATTTGTTTAACTTAGAAATAAATAAATAATTTCTTGCCGAAATGACGAACACAAATGCAGGTGTTATTAATGGGATAAGGTTAGCGGTTGTCTACTGGAAAAAGGCGCACAAAACAACTGAAAGAGAAAAAGACAAAAAGCGAGAAACTGGCAGAAAACGCCAAGCACACGCTAATGCAGAAACCAAGATGACACTCATGCTGGCGCTAATTGGGCCCTCGAGTTGACGCTATAGCGCGGGATGCTTTTGCGCTGCAAATGAGGTTTTCGGGGTCGTCGGGATATGCAGGGTGTCACAAGAGATCGCATTAAATCTTACCGGGTACACGCCTTCGTCGAGCAGCAGTGTCTGCTTCCACTCGCCCCACCGCGAGAACCTCGTATAGACATACCGCTGCACAAATCTTGTTGTTTTAGGGTGCTTAATTAGATGTAACGCTCAAAGTCTCAGGGACACTTACTCAGTTAAAAAATTCAAATCAACAAAATTAAGGAACAGATTAAACTTTTTGGATTTAAGTTGGAAATGTAAATTGACCTAATTTGATGGGTACAACCAAATGTTGATAAATGTATGGTCATGTTCCAATCACACGGGTTTCCTGTACTTTACAATAGAACGTGATTGAGAATCCCAATTCATGGATTATTAGGGTTTCGGTAGTTGCATCCAGCGTTGAGTACTCCGCATCCAGAAATCTTTGATCCGTTCTCAGAAGTTGCCTTCAAATCGGTACAGATTCGTTTTCGGCTTCCCGTAAATCGTTTGTTCTCGATTTGTACATTCCTGGAAACATTTTTTATCGTCCTTAATAAATCTTTCCGGGACATGCTATATTTTAAAACCGACACAGGACTGTTACTTGTGCATGGATGAATCGAACGCTGGCAATGATGTAGATTAATTTTTAATGTCAAACTGGCGAATCGTGTCGCGTGATGAGAAACTGATTTCTTTTGTCATGCTCTTTCCTGTGTGGCATCGTGAAAATTAATAGAATTTCAGGATACATCATTACTGCTAACGATTTGTCATATTGTTGCATTTTTTTTTTTTATTCAAAATCTTAATTCTGTAATTGCTCCTCAACAATTAATATATCACATGATAATGTCTGTTTTATGTAGCTAAAAACATGATTATCTATATCACGTTGAGTATGGTATAAGTACCCAGTGTATTAAGTAGCATAATTCAATCTCGTTTTTATCGGCCACTTCGTTTCGGATCTACCAGAATCGCCACACTTTTATCTGGTCGAAATGACCCAACACTTCATTATATTACATCGCCGTCACTTGCTTCTTCATGAGACACACGTGCTCTTAATAGACGTTACCCTCTATTCCCCTCGAGAAGATGTAGATATAAATTGGTACAAGGACAGCGGCAATCTCTCGAAGACTACGTGGGCGACAATGCGCGGATAATCTCACATTTCTCCGCTAACAATGGCAGGTATCTCGGGACAACATCCTTGGCAAAAATTGGGCCCGCGAGCGACTCACGACTTTTCTTCAGCGCCCGATCGGAACAAAGGGCTGCAAGTTACGACAGCTGTCAATCAGAGTTTTTTTTTTCTACCGAGCTTAGACCTGTTATTTTTGTGGGACATAGAATTTTCTCAGAAATAAGAAACTGTGATTTTATCAAAATCAGGGCGCGATGTTTCATTAAGATGTAAATGGTTCGAGTTAGAGAAATAACTTTCATTTTCTAAAACATGATCAGTTTTGGAATACTGTTTTAAAGTTGACATTTTCTTTTGCAAAAAGAAATACGGTTTAATTGAATGATCTAAATTTTGGATCGATCGTTTTAATTAGAAGACCTTGGGTCTGGAGAACACAAGGGCAAACAGAGAAAAAAATTGGAATTGAGGATCTCAATGTGAGTTTCGTCTCGTCCGCGAGAAGAATCGCACATTCTTTCATTGGAGTAATGAATTGTCCACACTTTCGCCGAAATGCGACTGCTATCTTTGCAATTACGGAAGCAAAGAAGAAAAAACAGACACTCGCGTACAGACACATACAAATAGCCAGGGCTTTGTGTCAGGTCTCCATTTTACTGGAACGCTGCTGAAAGTGCCGTCGAAGTGTCGCGTCAAGTGGAATTCACAAAGACGCGAACTTATTCGCGAACCAGCGATAACTCTTGGCTGGGTGGCGCAGGGTCGCGCGTCTCCGAGTGTCATTCAGTTGCATATCCCAATTAAATAACAGGCAAAAGGGCGACGTAGCGTCCTGAAGCATTGCGCAGCCCCTAATTGCGAATAAAAAAAAAGAAAGATGAAAAGAGACAGTCGTTGAAATGAACTCTCGACGTGGCTGGATCGCAGATTACGAAAGATAAATTTCTTACTTTTATTCCTCTCATTATCTCTGAGGTTGCAGGTTCGCGCTCAGAGAATCCGGATGTAGCACACAATATAGAATTACAAGAGCTGAAACAAAATAATTCTGCCTGTGAAAATGAAGTGATTATTTTTTTAGATATGAATTTCGGAGTTTGTTTTTTATTTACTGTATAAAGTCTTTTTATTTTGTCCTCATTTTAATCGCATTTCCATTTCAGAATTTCGTTCTCATTCATGTTTGCGTTTTTTTTTTTTTTAAAAGTAATTTGGTTGTTGCGCACACTTCAATTATTCGTATTTCGTAATTCGAGATAATGCCATCGAATAATTATTTCATGATTGATAAAATAATATTTTGTTACGAAACTTCTGACGATTCAGTCTCATTTTTCTTTGCATATTAATTGCATCCCCTACGTCGCTAAAAATAATAATCGTCAAACAATGTCTCGCATTCAAAGTCAGCGTGCATATTATAACAGAGTACGCAAGCAACAGCGAAACATTTTTGTCGACATAATTGGTAATTGTTTGTTCATTTTAATATTCCAATCCTGTTCGATTCTTTCAGCAGGCATTAATTGGACGCACATTATAATGGAACGCATCCCGTCTATCTTTTAGTCATAACGAATTATCATCAATTTCGTATCGGTGAAATAAGCTTATTGTTCGTTTATGCAACCTTGTTTTGGTAGCGTCACTGTGCGATGATCGCGTAAACACAAAAAAACCCGCCACACGAGATTCGAGTTAATTAAAAAAAATTGGTTAAAAATAACTAATTTAGCAGAGGGCGAAGATGTGCATGCGAATAAAAAAAAGACAAATCCTGTCGCGAATTACACCTTCTGCATGCACGCTCGTTTCCGCATTAACCCTTATGACTGCTGCGTTTTAAAGCCAACTTAATTAGCACAGCCAAATGAACTAATTACCAGAATGCGAATGACGAGTCAACTGACAAAAGCTCGGCTCAAGCCAAGAACCTTTTTAGTGCTCGCTTCGCCGCGCTACAAGCCTCGAGTCACGCGATAAATACTCATCCAGAATACGGGCGCGACTCATCCAAGAATCGAAATGTTAATTAACGTCTCGACTTTTTTTTTCGTATTACTTCGAAAAAGAGGGAGCAAAAGACAACCATACAGCTGAGGGGTTCCTGAGTTGTTTGTATGCAAGTGCCAGGCAAATTATCATTGCGTATGATTAATTAAAAAAAAATTATATTAATTTCAGTACGTGACCCCATCAGTTTCAACACTATTTTTTATTGTTCAAATGAACAAGATAGTATTCATGCAACAATTTTAATTCTGATAATTAAATAATCACTGGTAAAATTATTTATATCAATTTTTAGTTATGGTCCGGGAAATGAATTGATGGAACTGTCGGATTCAACTCCCGCTGATGCAAAGGAGTGAAACGCGATACCCTATAGGTATATCTTAAGTCGCGTCGTAAAATGGAAGCTCTCTGTAATTAGTATGTGCATATTTGCGTGGTGTGCATGCAAAGTTGCTCGCACCCTCGGATTAATAGCAAGGAAGTGTTGCAATTCGCACTTATGTTCAACGAGTGTAATATGCTCCGTTGTGTTCGCCACGTAGGCATAGCGAAAAGGGAAAGAGGAACCGCGCGCGCGAGAAGCAGACGAGCCCTTAAAACGTGGCGCAAAACATGGTGCTTAGCTTAACACATCGTGAGCATGGTAATACGTCGCGTCGCGGAAGTGTCGCCCTTCGCATTCGCGTGCATAAATAGAAAAGCAAGGCAAAGCAAACGCACTGGCACACGCGCGTCCCCTTTGTCAGCGAAAACTAAAACGACGCATTTTTAGCTTTATACGTCCGACGTTTTTCAAAGTTCCTGGGGCGTCTCGCAAGATTCGTTGGGGCAGGTCTGGTTTTTTTTTTTTTTTCTATTTGTTGTAGGTCATAGTGTAGTTGACTTTTAAGCTTATCTCAAGCGATGTGTGATATGCGCTTCGTGCCTCAACGATTGTCTTTGCTATTTGCAATTAACGTCAGCTTACTTTTTAATTCAAAACTTTAAATGTTTCTTCCATTTTTTATATTTTCTAACAAGAATTTTAGGTAGTGTGCAGAAAATGTGTCATGTTACAATTATAATTTGTGCGATTGAACAAACTTGAGAACATTCGAACTTGATAATGAACGGTTTTATAAATTTTGAAAACACCAATCGCGTAATTTGAAAATTTAAATATAAAATGTAATTATATTTTGTAAAAGTTTTTATAACGCGATTAACATTTTATCGAATATTCAGATTAAAAAAGGAACTATTAGTATTTTGAAAAAATGAAAACGAAAAGAATCGTTATACTTGATGAGATCATTTTGCGGAAAAATATATATAGAAAGCGGTTGAACTTTCGTTATAATTGAAATGACGATTGCTGTAAGGATGCAAGAAGAGGTGTCGAGGGTGTTAAGGGTCGACATGTGCGTGGAGACGGGACGAAGACAACACTCACGGTGACACCCTCGGTTCGTTGTTAATCGTTGGTTGCACCCTTTCAAGAGACGAGTCATTTTCTCTCCGATACCCTTTTGTCCATTAGCCTTATCCCGCGATCCGTTCGTCTCTCGTGAAAATGTCACCTGTGCTCCGGAGAGCTCAGATAACGAGCTCGCCCAAGTATAAACTCACTCAGCCAGTTTTCGCGCTTACGTCCCACGTGTGTCCATCCTCGAGCTTTCATTATCTTGAGCTTTTTCCTCTGCTCGCACTTCATTTCTAGATGGCTCCGATTTGACTCGACGAAGGGGAAGAAGACCGCGCCGAGATTGTTTTTAATTGTCTGCGTCGTTAATTGAATCGTACTCCTTATTTCGCTGCAAATTTCATGAAACGTCGAGAAAAATTGTTGAAATATTCCCGGACGAATTTTTTAGTTAATGCATTTGAAGTCAGCGTTTTATTGAATTGCAAAAAAATGGTTTTAAAAAATGGCTTTAAAGCAGAGAATAAAGGTACCTTTGAATTAATCACTTATATATCTCGTTTGAGGAAACAATTATGTGCTTCGCGCGCTTATTGGTCGTGCAATTACGAAAATTATACCACTGCGGCAGTAGTGGCAATTAGTGTACAAAACTGAAGATTGTTGTCATGATTTTTTTAAACTGTCTACGACGAAACAGCTCTAAATTGCTCTAGTTCAACTTTTGAAAAATGATTCATTGATTAAGTTATCAGAATAAGAGAATAAAAATGAAAAAAAATTTGCTGTTAATTTCATCCTTCATTATTCTTAATAGCTTATTGATCTCGATCTTTCCTTGAATTTTTTAATCCAACCAATTGCGCACTGATGTCACAACTTTATCGACCATCAACTCTTGTAACTTTTTAGCAAGCACCAGACGGTTTCGTCGAATTCGTTTTTTTTTCATAATTTTGCCTACAGGATCTTGCTTCTCAACTTGACGACACTCGACTCTCTCTTTGAGCCAAGTTTCTGGGACATTCGTAGGCAGAAAGAGAGACTTAGGACATGAGGCGAAAAGGGGCGGCGTATGGGAAGAGGAAGCGAAGGAATAGAGCAAGGAACTCGGAGTCGGAGCGTAGGACTGCTGCTCGGCTCGCGAAGTCAAGCCAAGCCCGAGGGGCTTACGAACACAATAGTTTGAAATATTCGAGCGCTGGCAAGAAGTTGCCCTCACGTCGGTAATTAACGAGTTAAAGTTTGGCGTCGCGACGTTCTCTGCACTGCCATAAGACTCGCAGCATCCATTAGCCAAGTGCCTGCTACGGAACTCCTTTTGGCCGCCAAGGAAACAGAGGTTCCCTAACTCGTTTCGCGCAGATATTCTCTCGTATGCCTCCAAGCGCAATGAAATTTCAACTGTACAATGGTTTGTGCCTGCGACCCGGGCGAATTCTAGAAAACGCCGAATTTGGCTTAACAAATGCACTGAAGAGAATTCACGATATAAACCTCCTTCACGTGCAACGCGTCGTGGGGACACAACAAACTCAATGTAAAAATTATGATATTAGCACTACTCGAGTTTGGGTGAAGAAGCAGGGAAACAGTCAAGCCAACCAGAATCAAGAAATTTGTTTTCAAACAACTTCAAACGTCTTCAGTGTTGTTCGTGGGGAACAAGCCCAAGTGCCGGTCCTCTTCTGACTTCTGCACTTCCAAATTTCTTTTTCGCGAGAGCAATTTCACTTCAAGCACTGGAACGATACTCGGGGGGTACTAACAAAATTATCCTAAACACTTAAATTTAACAAGAGCAAATATGAGATCTTCGTTTAAAACAAAAAAATTAAGGAAACTTGATCCATTCGGCTAATCTTTTTCTCTAAGCTTTGCATTATCCTCTGATTATGTCCGAATCGAATTCAGGCGCAAGTTCATGTCTGACCATATGCGTATATTTAACCAGCCTACCCGAGGGGCTTTCGCGACCCAGTAAGCGAAATCGCGCAGAAAATATTGTTCAAGCAGACGAAGGCCTGGCAGATTAAAACATCACACCTCGCGCTTCCCTTATATGCAGATCGTACTTAGCGAGTGCATTCACCAGGACTCGAGTATTTATGTATTCAAATCCCTAAGCTCATCGGACGGGGCGTTTGTTGGTTGTTCTAATAGAACCGTTTATTCTCACATTAGCATATGCATACATACTCCACTGGTGCTTGTCGCCTGATACGTTGGCGAGCGTCAGAGAACGCCCATGTTGATAAAATTGAGTCCTTTTGTCACCCACTTGGCAATGATAAATATTTATTAATGCACAACTCTACGTTTCTAGTGTTTACGTCAGAGTAACTGCAAAAATTCTAGGATAGCGTTTATCCCAGAAATTTTTTTTTTTTCCAAATTTACTCATATCTTTGAAACAGACATCAAACTGTTTGCTTATTTTTCAGCTATTTCAAATGTCCATGTGAAAGTTTATGACACAAACATGACTTTATAGATAATGTTACAAAAAATTTGCTCTATTTTGAATCCCGCTGGACGATGGCTGGCAGATCTCTTCGCAAGCGTGTATTCCGCTTGGTATTATCCACAGCACGTTATCTGATGACCCGCCTAAGGCTGCGTCTGACAGCTACCGAGAAATGAGGACTCGCAGAAGAGCTTCGCAACTTGTGCAAGGTCGCTCTCTCGTAGGGGTGCTTTCGTGCCACGAACCGTTCAAGTCTGGGGAGACGATATTCGCGAATCGCACTTAAATATGTACCGAGATAATGTCAATGAGAACATCTCCGATGGAAGTGGTCGGCCGCGAGTGTTTCAGACAGTTTGTTTATAACTCGAGTGTCTCTGCGAACCCTTCGATCCAATCGTCGTCGATAACCTTCCATTCTTCAAGGATTCATCTTCTTAAATTCAATTCGGAGATAATCGACAGTCCAGTATTATTTCGACGTTTATGTTTTATTAGAAATCCACAGTGCTTTAATTCGGTCGACGGGGAAAATTGAAAACGAGGGGGTTATACTTCCTTTATGAATCGAAAATTTCTCAGGCATGCATAAAATTACCTTATCATCTTCGCTGAACGATCCGCGCCATATTCGTATTGAAAATCCCTTCGCTTATGTTTGGAATAAGTGAACATTAAATTAAGATAGTTCCCCTCTAAAAAAACTTTCAAGAATGGAGCTTGGCCGAAGAGATATTCATAGTGTTTTTCTTTTTTTTTTTTTTTCCTCTGAAGTCAAGGTGCTAAAATGGCCGTTTAATTTTGTTTATGCGAGCACTTTAGAAGACGTAAACACGATATCTCAATTCCCCGGAATAATTTTATCCGTTACGCTCTTCTTCCTCGCCGACTGCGTTACGATTATGGCGTAATCATATCGGATTGTTATTATGGTTGATGGCCCGGCGAGAGGTTCTAACGGGCCGCGGGTTTGGGGCAAGGCTTATCTTTGAAATATGCTGATAGACCATCCACCGCGAAGGAGCAGCGTTCCCTCTCATTTTCTCCTCTCGTTACTTGGTTCTCTTTTGGGATATTACTTAGAGCGTGACATTTTATCACAAGTCGCTTTCAACACCAAATAGATCTCTTTCTTTTATCGTTCTTGTTTTTCCACGAAAACCATTTGACTGCCATTTGATTGCCATTTGATTTATTATTTTACACGACGAATATGCGCGTATCATCATGTACGAAATTCTTTCAAATGAAAATCTTGAGCGCAAATATCACAGATGGACAATGAAACTTAACCGAAATCCCTAATTCCCTTTTACGTTTCAATGAACAGCGACGTTAATTTGTTTACATTTGGCGAACGTTACTATTGGAAAGCCCCTGCGAAATTGAAAGGCCCGCTGTTTATTTTTGTTCCGAGCGTCATTTGGATACAAAGCGATGAATAGAAGCCGTGACAAAAGCGCGCCATTTTCTCTCGTGGGATGTAATTGCTATTTGTAATAAATACATGTCACTGTGCGGTTTCGACTGTAGTTTAAAGCGAGTCCCGTGACTCACCGCCTTCAAACCACTTGACGAGAAACTGAAGGGGTTCGTTCGCCCTCTTCGGACCAAGATTTAATGCCCGTTGGTTATCAGAGTAATCGCGAGGCCCCCTCGTGCACCTACCGCTCCGAACTCGCATCGGTCTTGCCCAACCCCGACAGTTTCAGCGACTGTTGATTGAAACGTTCTGATTGCATCCCCCAAGGGTCGCATGCGGGTTTCGCAGGGGGTGTACACCCTGTCTAGTACCTACTTATTTGGTAGTCTAATGCCTAATGCGAGTTAAGACTGGGTTGTAGTCAAGACACGGTGTGATGATGGTATTGCCGTTGATGCCGTTCGCATTTCGCAATACCTGCGTGATATTGTCATCACGTCTGTAATCTCAATTCTAATCAGTGGTTCTCTTCAACGAACTGACTTCATGAAATGGTTTAGGCCTACAGAATAGAGTTTGTTAAGGTTTGTTTTCGTTGTGAGAGTTCTCATTGCGGTCATACGTCAGAAATTGTCTGAACGTCGATCAAGTTTGTGAGTGAAGTTCACCAAAATTATGCCAATTTACGAAAACGATAGTAAGATAATGTTGAGACTGAGTCCCGTTTTATCTAAAGTTTGCAATTGGTTCACCGGTTTCGTCATTTCATTCGAAGATGATCGATTGCATAAAAAAAAAAATCACTCACGTGCAGCCAGACATGGTGAAAAATCAATCGCTTAAAAGGGTAGGCACAAACGAAGCTGTGGAAAAAAGCTTGCCGAGTCGTCTACGAAGTCGTCCTACATTCAACAACATTTTCATTTTTTTTTTTCTTGCTTTGCGCGCGCCTGTTTATGTACGTATATATACACGACTGTAGACGTAATCCATGCGGACATGAATGAATGGCAAATGAATAGGGCGCGATGCAATGGTGAAAAGTTAATCACAGTTTGCCATGTTGACGGTCACGAGGGGGTTTTCTTGATTACATGGGCGGAGGGCCCCCCGTCTTTGCTGGGCGTTTCGCTGACTCGGGCATAGGCGCGACGCGCCATATGGTCGTGTTTGCATTGCCTGTGAACAAAGTCAGCCCCATTGCTAAACAATTACGCTGATGACAAAAACGGATCAATGATGAACAATCATCTAATCGCGTTTCAAATGCCAAAATAAAGCGACTAGATTTCAATTTTGCTCGCCAAATGTTGAATATCATTTGTTTTGAACACCTAATGAAACTTCAAAGTTTTTTTTGCGATGTAAATTTCACGAGTTGATCATGCTCAATAGATAGCTGAGGCGATGAAATTTTAATGATGCGTATTATGCAGGATATCGCGCATTTTCTGGCCGGTGAGGTTGCACAAGAATCGTTGATTTTTACGAGGCAATTATTCGTATCGTAATCGACGCTCGTTCGGAGCTTTTATTTCATCCGAAGGACGGAAAAACGTGAAAATATTGGCAAGCGGTATCTCTGCAAATTAGCGCGATGAAATGCAGACAGAATATGGAATAAGAGCCGAAGGAAAAGACTAGCAAACAACGGAGAAAGGGCGGCCGGCCGGGGAAATAAATATGAGCGACCGAATCGGGAAGATGGTATGAAAGTAAAGTCGGTGAGAGCCATTGAACAGGAAATAATCGGCAGAGTGGTTGCCATAGTGTAGTCGTACTACTAATCTTATGCAATTACTTAACAATTCACTTTACTGGATAGCACTCACGACGAGTCAGTCCTCGAAATCGAGTTACATGGGTTACATTTTCAGAAACATTTTTGTTCCAAGTGAAATGATTCATGTCAATCATTACGATAAAATTAACAGTGATATATATCAATGATTCGATTGAAAAACGGCTTGATTTTATTGATTTTCAATATGACCTTCTTTTATTTTCAAAAGAATTTTTACGTAGGTAAAATTGAGTATATTTTTCTAAATAAACAATAAAATATTTAGAGTTGAACAAACAAAATATTATTAATAATATAAAAAAATAACATATTTTTGTGTACTAAACATTTTTTATGAGATTTTAAATAGACGAAAAAGAACCGATGGTTCTTGTTTATTATAAATGAAGAAATACACATTAAAGAGACTTTTATTTTTGATTTGCGATTAAGAAAGTGTTAAAAGACATATCGAAGCAAACTATTACAAGGTATATTCAGCATGTCAACAATTCTGCCCAGGGGGCTGTCAATTTAATGTGGTGAACGTCAATGTTAGAACATGGAGACACTTTTCAGTGTGAGACTTCAGTTTTCAGTAGGTTGCTGTATTTGGGGTCATGTGCACGTGAGTTACAGAACATCCCGGACCATAGAGAGTGCGCTCCAGGGGAAACTTAATGAAATATCCGTGCTGATTTAACTAAGTTACAAGCCTAAACTACCCCAGGCACGTGGAGCGGACCTCCCCACGCTTGCTATAAGAGAAAACATATTGTCACCGATTCTATGAAGTGAACACTGCGCATTATCATTTCACCCTCGTATCTTCCATTTTTTTTCATTCGCCATAGACTGTATCATTCTAAAAAATAACCAATTTGAGCAAAAAGGAAAATATTTTTGGGGTAATAATATACGTCTTTGGTGAAAGACGACAATTCTTGATCAAAGATAATTATTCCAGAATCAAGTCCAAAATATTCAAACATTTTCAATTTTTCGATCTATACATGAAAATGAAGTACAACATTTGATTTTGTTCGAGCGTTTTTCAATTTAACATTTCTTTTATTACATGAATGTTAGGAACAATAAAAAAATTAATATGTCGTGTATGTGGGCAGTAATTGGGAATTTTGAAGAAAAAGAAGAAATTTTTTCATTAGTGGAAATACAAGATATTGGAATTGCGCTTTATCGATGTAGAATTATACGAGAAATTAATCTGCGAAATATTGTCGATCGAAGCCTAACTCAGCTTATCTGCCGCAAATGCGCATAGTGTACATTCTCCCATAATCACCCTCCGTGTTCAGATAAGTCTCTACCAAAAGCCAAGGATTATGTGTTGGACTGCAGCCTCGGCAGATTACTTAATACGTCGTAGTACACCAGTATATAGTGCCGCGTCGCTACATTAACTCTGTCTATCACACCGGTGGTGTTCTCAAAATTTTAACACAGTTTCTTTAACCCTCAACTATACGTGTGAGACCAGTAGACCCGGTTACAATTTTTTTAGCAATAATTTTTGGATGGTTCATAATTTAGATTCCTAGTAGAGGCTGAGAAAATTAGGACAATTCTCAATCAATTAGCGATTTTTTTAATAACAATAAACAATCAATTAGTGTTAGTAACTTTGTTGAATAAAAACACAATTAGTTTTCACATTCCATCCCTGATTTTGAGCTACATCGTCATTGCTCAATACACGATCAAGTGACTATATTTATAACCTTTCGTTTTTTATTTTTAATGATTATTTATATTTTTTGATCGAACAACATTGGAACTTCCTTGTGAAAAAAAATCCTAGAAAATTTGTCTAACATTCTGCAACGTTTGTTAATTTTTGAATAATTTTGTCTTTATGGTGGACTATACAGACATGGTGTGAAAAGGTGAAGCAAAGCTGTCCATTTTCGGTAGCAAATAAATGAACGAGATTCATTCACACGGTATATATGGAAGAACGTAAATATGCCATATTATTCTCTCTGCTATCCGTTTGGCCAACAGTTTACGTGATTTATAGACTTAGCTTGCGAGTCCAGCAACCAGAATTTTTATTTCAATGAAATACACTTTGCTCGCTTTGTAAGAGAGTAAATTAGATGGCATTAGAGCCCAAACAGGAAATATGATGACATCAAAAATATAGAACGAAAAAAAAGTATTTTTTGTGAACGCACCGAGATTGTATACACATGGTGCGTACACAGTTCATTGTATTCGCGCTGTAAATAAATATGAAATAATTTTAATAAGACGTATTTTGAAGCTTTGCATAAACCAAATAAAATACACATTCTCTTTTTACCAACAGTCCACCGACAAAAAATATGCAATTTCTAATTTTAATTGTTCAGGTGTCTTACAACAAAATGAGAAAACAATGTAAAAAAATTGTTACCGCGTGGGATTAATTTTCATAATATTTTGTTTATTCATTAAATTATTTACATTCGTATATTTGCTCGAACATACGTTTTGAAATAATACAATGACAAAAATTCACATATTTGTAAATGTTCGTCCAATGAAAATGTGAATGCATTTTCATATTGAATTGAATTGAATTCCCATTCGACGATTAAAACAATTCAGACGCGCGATAATTCGAATAATCGTGGCAACAATCCGATTATTTGAATGAACGAATAAATGCACCGTCGTCGGCGCAGTTGCAGAATTTTTGTGCGTTGAGGAACGAGGTGTGGCATCTGGTTGCGTTAGGCTATGTGACCGGCAGCAGTAATAAGGACGGCGACAGAGAATAAATCACTTCTTCCTCCGCAGGATAATCATAATCCCGCGTTCTCGTTCCCGAGAGTCCTACACGACTCTACCAGTCTTCACTGAAACGGAATTCATTTTATGCAATGAACGAGCTGCTTCCGTCTCTAGAGAAATCTTTACTTTCGCGCTCCTGCACTTTTAGCGAGTGTACATCTTATTTTTCCTGAGTACCGACACAACAACACCGTCTCGATCATACGACTAAGACAGAATGTCAAGATTGCTGAGGTTGGTGTACGTAAATTGAAAAAAAAAAAAAAAAAAAAAGTAAAATACATTCTAAGTCAAGAGCGTTTGGAGTTAATTCAAGTTATAATTTTTGGATAAATTATTTTTAGAGTATTTTTTTTGGATAAATTATTTTTAGAGTATTTTATTTAGAGGTTATTTTTCTTAAAAATTCTCACATGAATCGAGGAAGCAATAAAATTTGGATCACGTTTAGATGCGGTCTCGTAGATCAAGATCTTAGACTTTAATGATCGATTTGGATCATAAAAGATTTTTTGTTATAAGATACATTAAATCAAACAAGCCATTTTATATTAAAATGAAAGGAGGAGGAGAGGGTTGAATAATCTCGCGCTAATTCGTATTATATCGCGGATAGTGATGCGTGGGCATATGCTTCGGTTACGTCCCATGCGTCATGTCTTGAAGACGCGTTCTTCTGGCAACGCGGCTAATCCCATTAGCACGTGCCGACTCCGTGGCACCAGGCGATCGTTGAATATGTGAATTGAAATATTTTGATCCTGCTTGCCGAGTGAGAAATGATTCATAGAATCACGTTCAGATAACTTTGCCGCAAATAAATTCTGTTGTGTAAGTCGGCTTGGGAGAAATTTCTCTTCAGCATCTATTGTTTTGCTTTTCAAGAGGTGGAAAATGAAAATTTTAATTAAAAATCATTAAATTAAATTAAAAGTTTTTTTTTTTTTTTTGAATTAAGCAATAATGTATATTTTCTAATCAGAATTGTTGTACAGTCGCATAATTTGAATTGATGAACTGATTGTTTCAATTGTCACGCTTTTACTATTTCGCAAAAATGTTCAATTTAATTGGATCGGTCATGTGAGTGTATTGAAAAACATGGTTATTAATTTATTTCACCCTTGGTTCCACCTTTGTGAGCGACAATTTTATTATTACTCTGGTGTAATAGCAATCACCGCCTCAAACCTTGCATTTCGATGCACACCTTGTATCTATTTTTCGATTGCAGTTTTACTTGTGTTTGTAAACGTGTGCGAGTATATGTGTATGCGGTCTATTGAATGGACGAGTTTCCTTCGCGTAAAAAAAATGTTTGGACGAATAGTGTCTGTCTTCGTTCCTATACTTATTCAGCAACTCACCCTACGCGAAGGGTCGATGCTATCGATTTTATTCCCCAAATAGAAAAATAGTTTCGAGTGTCTTCGAGGAGAGCTCAAGAGTTTTTTAAATCTCGCTTGGCTGCCGAGACATGCCAGGCCCACAATGGCTATTCGAGTCTTGCATCACTTATTCCCATATCTATATGTAAAGATAGCAAGGATTTTCATACGAAAATATATCGCGATCTACTGTTTCTTAGTCCATTATTAATATTCGCATGACCATGCTCTTATTTATTTCAAAATAAATTGCAAATAATAAGTTTCCTTTTGCTAGTATAGAAAATAAATAAAAAAAAAGCAAATCTGAAAATAACACCAGAAATGATTTTAATTGATCAGTAAATATTTTATTTACCATTTTATGAACATAGGTTTAGATATTCATCTTTATTTCTATAAAATGATATTAATTTCGGATCACTGATTTTTGTTGCAGGTAAAAAACAATTTTATTCTGGTGATAACAATTCGTCCTTATATTTTAGTAAGTGCAAATTAATTCTGCATTATATATACTAAAATGCATATGTTTAGAATGTCAGTAATTTGGATACGGTTAAAAATTATTAATAAAAAATGTGTCAGAATAATCAGAATTTTTCACGTCCAATCATCTTAGTATCTCGTGGCAGGTATTAAGAGGAACGTGCAAATCCCTTGATTTGCACTTGGTACAGGGTACGTGGGTGTGAGGTAGACGGAAGAGACCTTGATACAGAACGCTGTATGAAAAGAGTACTATGATGCAGCAGCCGAGCTTCGTAAATACGCAGTTTATCTGGCGCGCCCATTCGCGCTTATTATTCCTAAATATCTCGTTCGTTCTCCCCGGCGTCATCATTATCAGCAGACAGCTCGCTGTCACGCAAAATGAAAAAACGCGGCCCTTATCTTGTCGCCGATCACGGAAAACGCAGGGGCTCGGAGTACGAGAAGCGTTAATTGCCCAATAAACCAGAGTTATAGCCTACAAAAATATGTCGTTACGATTCCGAGCGGGAATGGACAATTTTAAAGTCGCCCTTATTTTTCTTCGCTTTTTATCGCTCGCGTGGAAATAATTAAAGTGCCAAGATAACTTGACAGAATATAGCCCGTGTGAATCCAACAGTTGTAGGCCATTAAAAAATCGATGGTGCATGAATATAACTCTGAAAGTTGTACCTCTTCTACAAATATAAATCACGCGGAAAATTTTTTTAAACACATCGGACACTGTTAGCAACCCAAATATTTTCAGCAGATTAAATGAACCGAAGGGGACCTTACATCCGGACTGCTACCCTTTTCGCATAATTAAAACTTGAATCAAATGATAAATGTGCGGTGATGAAAAGTGTTTTTAAAAATTGCAAAATTTTATTATAATTTTGAACAATCGAAAATTGTTGTCAGAATCGAAATTACAGCTGACCACGTATAAACACGGGTCAATACAACTGGCGCGGAATTAATGGGAGAAACTGCGGAGCAAAATGATGTGCCGGTTTTTGAGCAATTTTTCGCTTCCATTATTCATGAACTGTAGTTTTTTTTCTCGCACAAGAATCGTGTGCGGAGGTGAAACGCCGTGGTCGACGATTTACCGCGAAACCGGAGCACGTGTTTGTGGCACCAGAAGCCAGTGTTGACAACCTTCAATAACTCAAGCAATCCCCAATTGCAAAGCTCCATGCCGCATTGACAGATGTACACACGCCCCCTCGTGTCGCCCAGCAAATTAAATATGTGATTTGCCAAACCACAAAACCAGCCGAGTATTTTGATTTGCCATGGAGGCGCTGAGGGAAAAGATGGAGAACGTTAATTGCACCACGCGGCAAAAGAAAGAGAACCAAACGCGCCCAGTTATTTATGATTTTTGATAGATAAGATGTCCGGTGCGATGCTTCAACGTATATTTCCATTATTCCATATCACGACAGAATTTATTGGCGCTGTTTTATAGTTTTGATTCATATTCAGTTGTTTGTTTGGTTAGAATATATATTTATAATCAACTAAATTTAAATGGCGGAAAATTTTATTTTATTATTTATTAATTTATCAAATGAATTAAACATTAAAATAAAAACCGTCATTATCTGACGTAAATTTATATTTCTAAACGGGTTGCATAGACGATAAATATGGAGGTGAATTTTTGGTAAAACAAATTCAGTTGAAAATATTAGAGCTCGAAGTAGATAATGAATTAGCAGTCACATTCATAATGTCCATTGTGCCAGATGGAAGTGAGACAAAATGAATATGACGACTGGTATGTTATCATTTGAATTGATTGGCGTGATACGATCGTTCTGTAATGCTTCACGCATAAACACTAATTACATGGGAAGTCACTAATTAAACACTGGCAGCGGGATTGCTGAAGTCCATTCGAATAGATGTTAATTAATTAGAGCTATTCCACGTGCGACTGAAAAGAGCGCCAAGCGAAGCGGTTGATGCGGCATTTTTAATTGCTGATTGGTAAATAAGTAAATTGCCGTGAGGAAAAAGTCGAGCTGCTGATGCATTTCGTCTTATAAGCGTGCCAGTCTCACGCTTGTTGGTCAACAAATACGGACGACGATGGAGACTCCTTCACATCCACTTTTTGCCGACCTCCATCGCTAATTAGAAAATCTCAGCTGTTGAATTATCAAAATAATTAAAATGTTTACTCCACTGTTAAAACAAACAAAAAATTTAACTTTCTTGAAGAAGTTTGAGCAACTGTGACTCTACTGAGATTGAATTTACACAGTCCTTCAAAATAATTTTTTGTATTCTTTAATTGTTTTAATTTTTAATTTCAATTAGCTCTACAAATTTTGGACAAACAAATCAAAGCAACATGATATATTATGAGATAATGGACACTGTCTAATTTGTTTTGATTCACATTTCACCACAACACAATCGAACTCGGATAACTTAATCCCCGCAACTAACTCGAACCCTAATTAGGGCTAATAAATAAGCCCGTTGAACCGAACTAACAACGTCATCAATTACTTGGTTTCAAAATTTCGATTTTAATTGCAACGCTAGCGGTTAATAAGTGAAAATTGACGTATCGTAGTCTAATCCGACTTGATCACACACGCTGCGCAATTACCGGCTGTGGTTAATAAGAAGATCACCCTGAGAGGGGAGACGTGGGTGCGAGGAGCCGCACGTATATCTGGCGCCTGGGCCTCGCTAAGCTAGGTCAGACGAGAGTTCGCATTCAGCGGCTTTGCTCATAATCGGCTTACGGATTGCTAATCATCAGTCAAAGCAAGAAACGCTATTGCAAAGCGGAAAAGCAAAAGCGTCGAAGGTTTCTTGACGCGTACCAGCATCTCGTTACCGCGTTACTAACGCTACCATCTTGCACGAGTCCTCTCTGATACGTCGACAGTGCTAGAGGGTGTGCTAGAAGACCACGTGAATCATCTTTCCACGCTTTTCAATTCACTTTAATCGGGGTACACGGATCCTTTGATCTTCTGCCACTTTGTTGAATTAAGTACAGCTTCACGGACTTGCAGATGTTATTGTTTTTAATTAGAACCACAAAATTAACGACTCAAAGCTTACCTAACTTCAATTTTACGAAAAACACAAATGAAAAAAAAAAAAAAAAAAATCAATCTTTGTCTCCTGTCCAGAGACAATTCACGAGTTACAAATTTCCGAACTCGTCGATGTGCGACGGCATCATTGTTGGAATTTTTTACGAATCCAATTTCCGCTTTTGACTGCGACATGAAAAGCTCCGGACAATTTGGGAATTTTTTTTTCACTTGAGCTTAAAAAAATTTGCGTGTCTGCGAGCCCCGGAATCAACGCCTACATCTTGCTTGTGCAACCAATATAATCAAGGACTCTATTTCTCCGATACCTGAACAAAACCACTCATTCAGAGGTACCACTTTCTCTCCAGTAGTCATCGTACAAAACCCTGCACGAACAAAAACGAAGGAAAATGCAGTCTTGAAAACGTGACGTCGCGAAAAAGGACCGACGGAAAAAAGAACGGAACTCCGGCCGCCCCCACTGCGTTTCGTCTTTTTTCGTCTAACTGGCGCGTTGTTTCGCTGACGCCGCTTGACCTGCATCAACGAAAATCGTCGGCATTGTGACGGTAAGCTGCGAAAGGAACGCCCGGCGATAATTATTGTCGCCTATCCGGGCTTTTTGCGAGAAATCAGCGCTTTTGCACCTTTTCAATTGCGGCCCACCTTGTCGAATAAACACTTGTAGATTTGGCGCACGTTATCAGCAAATGGCCAAATAATTGGCGAGTTTCACAAGCACAGTCCAATGGGGCTAGGCGGCAACCCCCGCGTGTGCTTTCCGTCGCACACTCTCTCGCATTACAGGCTGCATCCGCGCTGAATGTTGGCATGATTGGCGCCTCGTGTTACGTGCACGCACGTGAACGGAATTCTTGATTTCGCGTCGACAATCGCGCTGTTTATTATTTTAGTACGTGTCATGCCAGTTTTGTTATAGCTGTCACGAACGGGCTAGTTATTTTCGGCAGCAATCGAAGCTCCGGTGGTTATACTTTGCAACACAACTTACCCTTTCGATCTTGTTTCGGTTATTCTTGCCAATTCGATACATACGAAGCTAGCATTCCATTTTTTTTTGTCCAATTCATTTCAGTGATATAATAGAATGGTCGCGTAATTGACGGCTATAAAAATGCCAGCGATTTTTGATGTGAATAAAAAATTACCCATAAAGCTTAAGTGGTAATGGCTATTCAAATGTCAACCTGTAAACACCCCGACTTCAAAGTCACAAATGTTTGTACAATTTACAACCTTCCCTTTTACGTGTTATCCGAAATAAACACACGAGATACGAATCTTTTAGCATTCGAGGGACTTGAAACTAAGCTTGAAGTATTACTCCCGCAAGACAGTTTCAAATCATTGGTTTTAGAGTTTAAATTTCAGCTTATTGTTGGATTTTCACGTCGAGAACTGAGAAATGTTATTTAGAGGGTCTCGAATTGATGGTATCGAATTTTTTATGTCCCATAAAAGTCTAACAATAAATTTTTAAATTATTGCCTTTTTTCATGCTAGAATCTCAGTATCTGAACCAGTTATGAAATTTGCACAATCTTTTATTTAAATTTTTCATCTTCCAATATATTAAACTCAATTAAAAAAAAAAAAAAAAAAAAAAAAAAAATTTTGCCTCAATGCGAGGAATGTGATTGCAATATTTGTTCAGTGAGTGAAAAATTTGCAGTTTGGTGGGCTATTAGTATTGTGCCATGTTTCGATGTTTGGTGTCTTTATCAGAGTCTCTCTGCCCTCAGTACATAACGTATACGTCGGTACGTATAGGAAACGTCGCGGCTGTCAAGGCAGTTGACACGTCGTACCTCCCTCAGGCCATTATTTAGCCAACATTAGTACACAGGGGGTACGTCAGGGGGGCTTGGTTTGCGGAGTCTCGAATGAGGGTGGCGCATGGACGGAGGAGGACTTGAATGAACTCCTCGTAAATATATGCTTGGCGTGTGATTGACATTTACACGACGAGATTCATGGTATTTCCCGACTGATCCCAAGAAGGTGTTCGCATATATGACATTCGAGATTGGACACGTGGTGTGTCAAAAAGTAAGAATTGTCGGCGGCCGATTAAACTTTGTTTTATGTCGCGATTGACCCGACTCGTGATTCCATGTACGACTCAATAAAAAAAGAAGCAGTGCTGAATTGAATAGGGTTACTGGGATTCGTAACGCTAACAATAAGCGCAGCGAGGGTGGTCAACCCCCGTCGTGGTAGAGTTGAGTGTTCGAATAGAAAGCATTAGATTCACGTGTGCAAGAGTGTAAAATGAGACACCACTTGGCTATAATTAGCGTTAAGCTGTGGGAAGCTACTGTTTACCCAACATCTCATTTATTGGCTTACAACGATGTATAATTGATTCGCGGTTGACCAATGCCAGTTATCTTAAATTGAATTTCGAAGATTTTAAACAATCGATAGAGGAAATGAAATTGATTAGAACTAACGTTTATGTAATCTAACATCTCACCTCAAATGTACAAAGTTCGAGTTCAAACGGCGCAGATTTGCACCAACAAAATATGATTAAATTATAATTTAATTTTGTATTCAAGACAGAAAAATAACTGCTTTTCATCAGCTCGTGATCAAATAAAATTTAACCTTGGAATATATGTTTGTTATAAGAGTGTCGCTTGAGAAAGATGCGCTATCTAATCCGAGTTTGTTCAATGTAACATTCTCGTCATAGAGTTCTCAGGACGTGATTATCTGGTGACTCAACCCCGATGTAAATCGGAGTATCAAACTTCTTATCTCCTGTCCACGTACGTCGGCTAAAACAAGCCCGTTAATTCGCACCCTTCGTCATGAACGTAGTGAGACGAACCCTGTTTAATCCACCCCAGACTGCGAACGTACCCAGACACACAGCCATTGCGTATCGATATCTCGATAAAATCGCGATATATAATAAATCGGATTACTGTGACGAAGGGAAGGAAAAGTGAGTGAAGGTGCAGCATATGCTACAGCAACGGACATATTCGAGGATAGATCCATTGCGGTCACCCTTTGCGCAGAATGTACACGGTGGCCGGGGGAGGGGGAGGGGTAGTCGCGCACTGTGGGATAGTTAGGATATCATCCCGTCAGAAATCAAAGGGGGGTCGAGCCCACCCTCGAAATTTTCACTCCAGAGCCTCGACGTTAATCTGACTTCGTGGGATTGCGATCCAATATTGCGGATATCAAAATTAGTGTTTATTGTTATTCATGTACTATGAATCGTGCAATATGGAATTAAATTATCAGAGAAATCCAGTCTCTGTGATTGTATGTAGTAGTGGAGTTATGGCGGATGGATTAAATTTTAGGTTCGGTCGAAACAATGGTGACTTTGATTTTTAATTATTAGTTTTGTTGAAACTTGTAAAACATTTTAAAATAGCGAATCATCATTTTTAGAATATAAACAAATTGTTCAATCAAGGTTGTTCTTATCTTGGTGTAAGATATATTATAGATTCTTTTATAAGCCCTAGTGAGAACTTTGGGTCTCCCCTGCGGATTAACAAATTATTTCCGACTGACTATCAAAAGTAAATAGAAGGTCTCTGACCCACTACAATTAAAAGCGCAATGATCCACAATGTACCACAATGATCTCCGGTCGAATAACCTGTGAAGGAAACGCCTCTTCTCATGATTGGCATTCTGCGTGAGATGTATTGTAATTGAAATCGCAACAAAAGTCAATCGAAAAATCTTTAAGCCAAAACAATACAGCCGTGATAAAAGACTGCCTACTTCTGTGATTCTCATATGAATCACACCATCGTTTTGGATTCTGCGAATTCGGAAAACAATTGTAGTATTTACGAAGTAGATTGGAGTAAGGGCGAGACAGCGGCATAATTTTTTTCGGCCGACACGTCTCGTTAGTACATTAGGACCCTTTCAGTCGACAAGTAGCTCCAATCAGAGGCTACTAATAATTTCCTCGACGCGGTCCTCGTGTCGGCAATAATCATTCCATGCGTGGAACGACTCGCTCCCAGTATTTCGGCGTCGTCCGCTCATATCCCCCCCGCCTTTTCCGTCCTTCTCGTTCACCACTACCCCTCCCTCGACTAATCGCACACCCTGCTAAAGATTTATTTCTGAGCGTGCGTATGAGAGGGACGCGTATATCCCGCCGAGGTCTCCCGCAGTTTTCACCGTGGGATTGAGTCGAGCGACCGACTCGTACATGACATGACATTGCTTCCGGCTTTGGCTTGTGTGAGAACTCTTAAAACTCAACGCCCCGAAAAATATTGCACCGTATGCTTAGGTGAAAACCCATCTTCTGCTAAATCATGCTCCGGTTGACTTTACACAAATTTGGCAAAATCAATGTTTTTTCTTCACAAAATTTATTAACTCAAGATATTGCAATTTTTGCTTATTTTTTTTATTAACACACAAACTGGTTATTTTAACGATAAATATCATATCACGTGACAGTGGAACTGAATTTATTGTTTGATTTGGAAATTCAGCGAATTTATGTTCGCAGTTATAAAAAATGTGAACAATTAAATTTTTTTCGAATCGGTATAGGTATACCACCAGCTTGTAAACCGAGAGAACCGAATAATTAATTGCTCGACAATCGTTTCATTAATACGATTCGGCGTAATTTAATAGTCGCTTGTGGGTGTGTGGATTAATTAAAACGCGCGATTATTAATGCAGGCTCCCGCGCGAGCAAAGCGGACATAAAAATCGGCACAACGATCGATCAACAAAACTGCTTTGACCGTGAAATATTCATGACTTTTCAATAGGGACGGAAAACGCGCCAAAACCAGACGACATTTTTCATTAAACCGAGCTGTTTACTGTCAATTAAAATTACTCCATTGTACTGAACGAACGCCACGGTAAATATCCACACTTGTTAGGGAACACTCATACGTGTGGGATGTTACGAAATATAATTTGACAAATTAATTAGCGGAATTGGAGGGCTCGCAGTGGATTATTCAAGTTGGGATCATTGTTTGTGGGCGTGTCACGAATTTTCAGCTCACACAAGGTGGGGATGCTTGAGGAGTCGGTTTTAAAATTGTGAAATTGAAAGCATAGAATGGGTTTAGAGCGCTTAGATTGCTCGTAATTGAATGTGTACCATTTGTTTTTGCGAGACAAAACCACTCAAATTTGGATGAAAATCATTACCCTCTGACATTTGTCTCGACTGCTCTCGAAAATTTGAAAAAAAGTTGCAACATTTTTTCTACTTGAAAGTTCACCACAAAACGGCATATCAGATCCACATTTTTGATTGGGAAATCAATATCATGGAATAGATTAGCGTACTAGATTGACTTCATTGTAGATCACATCAAGGTGTATAGCTTCTCGCATTACGCTCGGAAGCTGAACTGCTTTATTAGACAATATATATAGATATGTAGATATATATATATATATATCTATATATCTATATATATCTTTGTCTCTCCTTACGCAGACTCCCCGTCTCTGGCAGCATGGTTAACGAGACAGGTCTACATTCGACCGGCCAGGCAGCTTCCTCCAAGGCTGCCAACCGATATGCCCACCGCTTCTGCCTACAGGCAAAACCGTGCGCGGACCAGATCCACTAAATCAAGATGTACATTGGTAACGGTGTACATGGTGGTCAGTTGTGTTATCCGTGCTTATGAAACATTGATTTCACGCGGTGCGGATCGCCGTCCGACCGGCTCCATCGCCTGTTTATTACTATCGGGTGTTTTCGAAATAAATGACACCGACCAAAGTCACAGTGACAACAACGCGAAAATTTATGTAATGAGAATCATTTGATTTAGAATCTTGCTCAGGGAATTAAATGTAATTTATTTACGCGACTAAGATTACTTTCTTTTTCCAAATTTAAAAAGGTGAGAATTTTGTTGGATGACACAATTTAATGATTAGGGTGAAAAATTATTCGATGATAATTTTTATGAATTATAATGCGAAATAGAGTTAGGTACAAATTTTGTTTCACATGTCACTAAATTTGCACGTTTAATCTCGCAGCTTCATCTTTTCCAGTGCGTATAAGAGTATCGGAGTCTAGAATAAAATGAGAAAGTGCACTAGCAACAATAGACCTCGGGTCTCGGCCATTTGTATTCATACGTGTACGTGCGAGCGAAATCGTCGCTACGAATATAAATTCGTAATGAAATGCAATTATTTTGAAAACACTGCAGGATTATGCGCTACACATATATCTCTAAGTATACACTCTTGACTAAACACAAATGATATGCACTAGACTACACTTCATAGTTAGCTTCCCTTCAAGTTTCTCGAGAGGCTAGAAGCTTATTTTAATACCGGCCAGACTCGTTGTCCGAGGTATCCTTCAGCAACTAGTCTCCGCTCCTTCATCGGTAGCGCACAATTCTACAATGCACCACCTTAAACCAGATTTAATTCGATTTTCTGTTTCGACTTGACCCAAGGAACAGGCTCAATGTCTCGCTTCGCCGAAAGAACTTTCGAATGCCTCCATACGGTTACGACGTTATAGTAATTTAAATGCGTGCTCCGTGTTGTGACTTTAGAATAATATATATCATCTAAAAAAAGGACTGTTTATTGGCTTAGATTTATAAATTAAAGGCCACATAACTGCGGATTAAACGACTCAAATCATTTGTCAAACACCACGACTTGATCTTTTTAATTGTGTTGCAAACAAAGGGTTGCAAGAAATGAGGTGTTTAACAAAATGTTAGCTTTTTATTTGTCATCATTGACAAAGGAAAACAATGATTTACATAAATTGATTAGTTTAGCGATTATTCAGATTTGGGGCGAAGGGGTGTGAACTGTTTTTGTTTTGTGAATTATTCATTTAAAATTTCATAACAAATGTGAAAAAACATGTTGAAAAATGTTCGAGTTGTTCTCCTAATCCGTCAATCAATCTTGGTCATTGTCTGAGATCAAAATTTATTTCCAATTTCTTAGTGTTCAGAGGTCGAAGTTTGACATAACAGTTTTCATACCTTATCACGGATCGTCGATGTTATGTGCTGCTCGATATTGTCACGCTGGGGACGCAGCGATTAATCTTAGACCGCCTAGAATACTGTCACCTCATACTCCATCGAGCACCAGGTTAATGATCCGTAGTTTATACGATAACTCTGAGGGCGTTCTCGACCATCCCGGAGTTTGCCCTGCATCTCGAGAACTCTCTGTCGTTGAGAATGTGATGACGAATGTTTTCGGCCACGATTTCCCGCGACTTGAGTACCTTTTACATGTAGAATGAAACGTCACAAAAAAACATGTCACTTTTTGTTCAGACTCATTCTATCGATTAATCTTTTTTATATGTAATCAGAATATTACCTATAAAATGAATCGAACTACATTTATGCGGGTTATATATTGTTTGTTATTTGAAGTTTCATTAATGATGATTGTTAAATTTTTTTTTTGTTATTCATGTTGAATTATTGTTTCTTCTTTAAAAATATTTATTGCTCAAGTAGAAGGTCTAATGAGCACAAATTGAAATGTCATAACAAAATATTTGAGATGTTTAGCCTCTTACATCAGTCATCTTGACTCTATCCTGACCGGGATGAGTTTATATTTGAAGGTGATAATCGCAGTAAGACAAGTGGCACATAATAAAAGTGAGAAAATTGTACCCCAACGCGGCACAAAGCTTGCTGCGGACTTGTCAAATCGTCTCAATGTCTTCTCGTGGCAAAGTCACTGCCGTGCGTCTGGTGTCATTAGTTTCATATCCGTTCACGGGTGAATCCTCGGAAAGTCACCCTTTATTCGGTGCGGTCAAGGCGTATCGTATGTCCCCGCCAAAGAAAAGGAGTAAAAGAGCGTAACGAAACGACAGGAGGGTTGCCTAGGGGTGACTTTGGTCCATAGTGGCCAAAATCACTTCTTTTTTGCTCCGCGGGATTCTTCTTGTGTCATTCCTTTTTTGGTTTTATACATTTTCTTAAATACAAAACGGCTCATCGTTGGGCGCCTGCAACGATCGTCGTCCAACTGGCCAAGTCAAAATATTTATTTGAAGATAATTATAAAACCTTTTTTTGGACTAGCAACAGTGTGACAGTAATCCGCCATTGTCGTTTTAAGTCGCAGCGTTAAACTGGTCCGGGGGATTCAAGATCTTTATCGCACTGTGAAATGTTCGTTTGGTTAAGTCAATCGCGAGATGGCCTCGGATAAGCAAACGACAATGAGATGAGCCCTTTTTTACCCCAGTTGCGCCATTACTATCTAATTTGAATCTAAGCGACGGTGGGGTGGGACTGGTCTCGCGAAAACAAAACGCACCGTTCTTTTCTTTGCACGTCCAGCTCGCAGATAAGGTGATGCTCCTTGAATGGGGGGAGGGGCAGAGTGTCTCGGATACTGGTAATTGCACGCTTAGACGGTGAGAAACCCTCTGTAGTAGCGCGGGACAAGTTACAACATTTGCTACACTCCAGTAGGGTCGATGACGCAAAGTCTAATCGTTTGCTTGTTATGGTTTTCTATTGCTTCATTGTTCTTTTTTTTCTGGTACTCTAAACAGGTTCACATGCAAATTCAGCTCTGGTTCTGGCAATTTTCTACGGTTTGATTTTTCAGTAAGACAGATTCGAAGGGATATATATTTTACAGTGGCGCATTTTGACAAAGGCGATTGAAAAAAGCTTACACGGAGTTCAATACTACTGAACATGCTAATTGTTGTTAAACAATCAGTGTTCCAGACATCTCTGCGTTATAAATTACACCTGGTAAAAACAAGACGATTGCTACTCGGCTCTACGAGACTTCGACTTCCTGGTAGACGCGTGTTCCAGCATCGTCACACCTACTTACGTAAAAGCCTCACTCATATATATCCGCTTTACTCCCCCGCTGGACCCCCTCTGTCAGTCGAGAACAGGGTGGGGAAGATGTCGCGAGGTGTGTGAGGACACGCTGAGACTGAAGCTTAACGGCGATTCCTCGAAATGCGACGCAGGTATTAGAACTTTAATGTCGCCTCCTACAATTTAATTCGCTTGAAGAACACTGCGAGAAACTCTGTAATGTAGTGAGGAAAGTTTGGATACTTTGTCGGGGGGTTCCAATTTGTTTCGGCTGAAGTTGTGGAATTTATGTCGTAAATTTGAACCATCATTCCTGGTCTTTATGTCTGGAAATGTCTATAATGTTGAAACGTCCATTTGCATTTTTTATTGTTGCAAAAAATTTCGGTATCTCTTTTGGTTTACACATTAGATCAATCACATTTGTAGACTTTTTTCAAGCAAGATGTAATTTTTTGCAATGACTTTCAACATGATTTTAAAATCAACATCTTTTTCTCGAATTGGCTCTTGTTAGACAGTTCAATGGTGTTGATATTTACATCACGTTAATAATCTGCAAATTCAAATCGCGTTTGTAAACAGAATATACTTATCGTGTTTCATCATTTGAATCATTTCATCAAAAGGTACAATATTTGCATAAATAATTCATCTGTATTCTATTGAACCAAAGGTCTAATAATTACGTATAAGATGCTGCTTTTTATCAATGTTTCTAATATTTATTTTTTGATTATTCATTACGTAACAATTTGATACCATCGTTTTTTGATTACCCAAATGGTTGCTATGCGAGTTGCTATTTTTATTTATTGATGTTATTTTCAAATGGAATAAATTCCGGTTGAAGAAGTTGCATGCGACACATCATAAATACAATTTTATTTGATTTCAAAAACACAAAAGGAAAAAGGCAACATTGAACTTTAACAAACAAGATTTTTTTAACACTTATGCTGGAGTTACTTTTGGAGGACAAAGACTCTAAAAATAGCTAAAAAATAGTACACGAGAACATATTCTAGAGGGTTAAAATTACAGTTTTTACGATCTTAAAGTTTCTTTGGTTGTTATTTTTATTGCCGTTTTCTATTTTCTTCTTACAAAAAAACGAATTTGGGCCATCAGATAATCTTGGGTCCTTTTTTTTTTTTCTCAAAAAATCTGTTATGCACATGTGGCGCTGACCCTACATAAGTCACCCATGCCATAAATATTATGACTTATAGAGACATTTCGAGTTTTTCTTCTTAATTGTAAATATACAACTTCGATGCTCGATCTAAGAATTTGTAGAAATGTTCTTTTGATAAATGTTTCCCCCCCCCCCTTTAAGATATAATTTTCGTTATTTCTGTACTATTAATCAGCTGTAAATTCAAAATAAGTTACCCAAAAAAAAGCAGAAATGAAAAAATTCTTCTCGCTTATGTACTTTCAAATATTTGTCCCGTGATCAACTAACTAAATCTCTGAAACGAAAACCCACCCTCGCCGGAGCAACTTAAAGATCTGCTCATGCGCGTTAATTCCATTATCCTGTTAGATCGTGAAATTCGTCCGCATGGATCCTGGTGATTTTTCCTTTGTCCGGAATTAAAACATCAAGCGCGATTGCTGAGATAGTTCGAGGCTCGTCGATTTTTTGTCGTGCCTCTGCTACTGCTGAATGGGATAAGCTGGTATGATGGGGGCGAGGGGTAAAAGGGGTACGCGGCGGGGGTGTGTGTAACGCCCTCGAGCGACAGCTACCGGGGCCCGAGTTTGGTCCCACGCACCTGGGCTCCTGAAGGGCCCTCGTTGGGTTACCTTTGTTATGTTAATAACCCCCTCTCCATGGGCCAGGTGTGCGGCCGTTAGGCCCTGTTACTCGATCGTTCATGAAACCGAGGGAGGGATTTTTCTCTAGGCATCTGAAACAAAAAGAGCCTAAAGACAAAGAAGAAAGAGGGTCTGATGTCGAGGAGGAGGGATCGTAATGGCGACTCGAGATCGGAGCCATTTCTAATTCCCCTCTACCCCCTAACACATTCTTTGATTTGAACATTATATAGTCATCGATAATTTGATATTGATATTAATTTTTAATCTAAATTTAATTTTTCTTTATAAAAAGAATCCATAGTCATATAAAAGTAACAATTTTTTGCATGCAGTAAAAATACACAAACTGAGAGTTATCCAATCAGACAGAATTTTGTTATGGGTTTTCAATTTTCATTTAGAAACAGAACTGTAGTGTCAGTTGCATAGTTATAGAAGCCTGCGCAAATGAAAAGCAAGTACAAATCAGGATTGTCAGCTTCTGGAAAATGAGGATTACCATTTAAACAAGCAGATCAAAGATAAGTGAATTAAGTGAAATATGTTCACTTCGTAAACAGTCGGAAGTAGAGTCGGAGATTGAATTCTCGAGAGCATGGATTTGTTTAGACGTCAACAGGTTCAAAGGGAAATGGAATCGGCCGAAAGGAACTTTGATGGGTTTTCTCCGAGTGATGTACATCGTCTCCGCGGCCTTTGTGGAGTCAACGTTATCAAACGAGAAATGCGCAACCTGTTGAGGAGTTCGCGGGGTGGATCGACGCAGACGGAAATACGTGAGAGAATGCGAGAAAGAGAGAAATATTAGATGGCTTGCTTCAAATGGCTGATTGTTTTTAAACTTATTGTCAACGACGCTGCTTTTCCTGTGTACACCACAAAAGAGAGAGAAACCTCGAGAGAAACGGGAAAAAAGGATTTGTCATTATATAAAATATTTTTTACAATATTTTAAAATGGTATTGAGACACGCAGTCATTTATAAATAATAATTTCGCTAGTAAAACAAATCTGAATTACAATAATTATTCAAAATAGCAATGATATACGAAATAAGATGTGAAAAAAAAATTTTTGTTTTTTTTTTTCTTATAAATTCAACATCTAGTTGACCCAGTTTTCGTCTATTGATTAAAAAAGTATTCGTTTACACGGCTTTGCTTATTATTTTTCAGCTAGTAATACTTTTGAAAGTGGAGTGTAATATTTCGTCGCCTATATTGCCATCTTTTCGTTTCGTATTCGAATGGAAAAACGAGGAGGAAAAAGAAACGAAGACAACCGTGAGGTGGGGGAGCGATCCTTTAGCGGAATCGCCGCGAGGCACAGAAACGTCGCTGCTGGCTCCTAGTGGTTCCTAATTGGGAGACCGGCAACTAACTCTCTTAATTACCGCCTTCACTTCCTTATTGCCTCTACTTCTGTCTTCTCTGATGCTTTATTCCGTTGCTTTCTTCGAAGTCTGTCCGATCCGGACTTCCAGCTCCCGTCATTTTCTCCTTTCATTAAATTGTGCACTCTTTTCCACGAACCTGAAAGATTGGCAAAAAAGTTCCGCCAGTTTAATTACACGGAATAATAGTGGAAGCGTGGAGCGCTGCTTGGGACTGCGACACCAGATGCGATGCATTTTTTTTCTTCATTCCTTGTCTCTTTTTTTCTCCTGGATTTGGATTTCATTGCCTAGTGCATTTTGATTTTCATTTTGAAAAGATCTCTGCTGAACAATCTGTAGAATAATTAGCAATAATCGAAAAATAAATGTCCAGTTCAGATTTTTTATCGTAAGTTGTCAAATGACTCTAGATTTGGCAAATGAAAAGCGACATCTGAAAACCCGAACAAATTAAATTGCAAGACGCGTCAGTAGACGTCAATAGCCAGCTAATAACAGTCTTGCGTAAGGAGAAGTTCGTCAAAGAAAAAAAAAAAAACAACTCAAACAAAAAATTAAAAAAGAAGGCATGACGGCAATATCTGACATTGACACCGTTATTAAACCGGGAGATAAAACATAAAACCCCGACTGAACGAGAATGTGGCTGGTTTGATTACGCCCCATTGGGACGCATTTGATTATTTTTACCGATATTGGTCCATCTGTCAAACGCAACTCTCCTCTTGAAATTAGGCGCACGCCGACTTTTATTTAACCCGTTGTCTCGAAACTCCCGTTGAGTTGCATTGTCCTTCGTATTCTTGTCTTCGCCGTCTTTTTCCAGTCGTGGATTTATTCAAACCGTGCCGATGTTTTCGCCCTTGATTGACGTCACAAAGATGCTTCGGCGACAGCAAACCTTTACTGAAAAAAATTAGCAAATGCAAAAAAGTAAACATTAGTATTTCATTGTAGCTTAAAATTGTTGAATACAATTTTTTTCTGAAATTATTTTTGTTTGAAATAATTCTTTTTTGGAATAACTTTTTTAAACCATTGTTATTCAAAAATGAATCATTTTATTCCATATAATTTTAATTAAAACTTGGAAATAAATGTTTGAAAACAGTTTTCTTCCAATAACGTTGAAATATAAAGTTACAAGAAGCTAATATTCACGTGCAAAATTGCAAAACAAAAAAAGAACGTGAACATATTCTTTGTTGTACTGAACATTTTAATGAATGAAGGATTGCAATTTGGAATTCGATGAGACGAAATTTTGCCGTAGAGAAATAGTTTTGGTACTTTTATAGGTATACATGTATGTGTATACTGCACGTGGAGTGTCCCTCGAGTTTGGTCGATATGGGATGGAGATTTCTCTTTCTCTGTCTATGCTCTCGTCTCTTTTGGACGAGTGCTCCGAATAGTGGGATCTCTCTCACGAACCCCTGACGGTAACCGACAATAGGTCTCAGTAGTTCTCATTTGATTAATAACCCGCCTACAATGTACCCGTCCAGTGATTCTCACATGATAAACGATTTCATGAGAGATTCTGACTAATTATCAACAAAATCGCTCCGCGTATTGCGGTAAGATTAGATCATTAGATAAGATTACACCTATCCTGAATACAAATTAATATTTTTTTCCGGATCAAACTGGCCTTTGACTCCTAAATTGTTTACTAATTCAAATTGATTGGAAAATATTAACAAATATTAACATGTTCATTTTTCAAAGGGTATAATTTTAATTTCCATCAAATTTGTTGTGATAGATTTGTCTTTTATTATCCTAAAATTTTGTATGTGACAATCAATTATCCCAATGCAATTTTCAATGTCCTCTAGGGCACCGTAGAGCTGAGAAAGTTTTTGTTTATTTATAATAGATCATTTATCCTCACTGCCGAGCATCAGTCCGGATGATTTTGAATCGATCAACTGAAGGCAATCTTCATTTCGTTGGTAAAAAATGACTTTGGTTTCAATTGTGATTTTTCTTAGAATTGGTCTTTTTTTTGTCACCAAAATTGAAAAGGAATGAGAGTATACTCACGATTACCTTCGAAATGTTACCTTGTTGGTTTCGTTACAGAATCTAAATAATTCATATTATTTTAATTCAAAGATACATATTTGCTTACGGTTTTCTCCATTGTAACTTTGTTAAGTAATTGTTTGAATGTTGAATTGGGATGAATCAAAAATTGCAACCGCGAAAGAAAAAACAAACAAACAAAAGGAAAATAAAACCTATAATTGTATTCTTTTTAAAAAGTAGTTGGACCCCAGCGTGCATTCAAAAACGAAAGCCCAATTCAAATCCACTCAACTTAATCCCTGCATCAAATTTCATAAACCAATTACCAGCAAATCGTTATGTAAACAACTCTGGTACTTACGAACGAAAATAATATTAAATACAATGTCTTGGATCAATGGACAGAACTATCGAACAGAGAGCAGAGGCGCAGCCTCCTCCCATAATTTTGTATACCCAATCGTCTCTGATCCAAGGTCTATTCGACAATTTGATGGCCGATCGCAACGCTCATTTCTCAAACCGATTAAATCGTCATTGAATTAAAATCAATTGTTCAATGCACTGTAGCAGGTATCGCGGCGAAATCAAGTGCATTCTCATGATCGAATTACCTACTCGGATATCAATGTTAGTTTGGAGTTGCGGATCATCGCGGCTAGAGGAGGGACGGTCCAAGATGGCAGAGTCGCTCATCGTGGGAACCTTTTCGCCAACTGGAGCGGCTCTCTCCAATCCGTGCCAGGTAGAATCTCACGTGTGGCTTGTGAGAAAATCCGCCCGGATAAGCGCTCGTGTTATTTTCGGGATTTATCACTCGTAATCTCTCAGCATGATGGACTCGCCGATGCCATTCGATCGTTTGACGAACTGTGACGTTTTTCTTCATCGTTTTTCAGGTTGGGGCATCTGTTTTGGTTCCGCGATGGGCTTTTTGTGGGCAAATTCCTGCTCATCCTTTGTGAGCTTTTACAAATATATTTACAAAAGTGTTACAAGTTGAAAGATTTATATGAAAATCAAAAGAAAAAAATGCGCAGCATATCAATCAAATAAATTTTCACATTTCTTTGTGGGAAACTGATTTACATTCATGCATCAGGATTAACTGCGATGAAAAATATTTATATCACTTGTGGGAAAATCGAAAGCAATAGAAAGTTTGACATATTTATTTTCAGAGATTACGAATCGTGTAATTAAATAGACATACATTATTTCACCATCGCCCTATCACGGATCATTAATCGTGGCTAATCTATTAGTTCAACAGACCTGTTGCAAACTAATCATCTTAATTCGGCGCCCCAACGGGTGCTCGATTTTTCCCATTCAGAAAGATGTTACAGGTTCATGGGTCTAGATTAAAAATCGGCGTAGACGTCAGAGGGGTAGACGTGAGAGGAATCTGGTGGGAAAACGTCGGGTCGTTCATTTTGAAATACTTTTTTTATTAAAAATTTGGATAAGGTAGACCTTTTGATTAGCATTGTCAAATTGAGAAACAAGATTAATTTCGGTTCTGAATTGCAATGTCCTTGATCACATTCTATACGTTTCCTAGGAAGAAGAACTTTAATAAAAGAGACAAGTTAGGATCTTCGGGATTTACTTTCCTCGACATTTTTACCGACCCAATGGCGAGCACGAGAAAAGACAATTTTCATTGAATTACGTCATTGTGTTATCTCATTCCTTCTTACATGTGACCGAAAGACTACGTCACTCTGAGATACGTAGACGTACTTGAATTTCAGATTTTACGTAATGTACGTTATGTAACGAGCATCGCAGCTGTGCCATCATTAGAGGTTCAACCCTCATTTCTTTGTTCGAGATAAGCGAAAATTAAGTGCGTTTCTTCCTCGGTGGACTTGGTGTTATTATTTGTCAGACTTCAGCTCTCAAATTTATATCTCGTATTGTTGCGTAGTATCTTATAACAGTGGACTTAAGTTTATGTGCATCCAATTGGACGTTTTCGCTATAATTAAATTTGTGAATTTGTAATTTTTCTGAACGAAACAAATATGAATTTACTTTCAATTTCACATTTCATAAGAACGTGAATTCTGCCAATGATGATTTGCAACATTTTTTTATGTCCGAATATAAATTCCGAAGTGATATTGCAATACTTTACGGTCGAATCGAGAATGCGGGGTAATGTACAAATAAAAAAACTAGAGGGAGAAGTCTGCCCTGGGAGACCCTTCAACGATTTTTCGTCTGCTGGTGTTGGGTTACTTGTATTGAATTACACTTCATAGAACAATAGGAAATAATGACGTCATCCGGAAGCGGGTCTTACAAATGGTCTAATTACACTCGAACGTTATTAAATTTTTGTGCAATTTATTTTCTATCTTAAAAATAGATGAAAAATAAAATTGAATCAAAAAATATTTACAAACATTCAAGGTGTAAATATCGTCAATATATAGTGCAACCATAAATACACGTGTTGTCAGTTTAAAACGGCATTGAAAAAAAAAAGTTTGCTCTACTTGCTCTACTTTTATCATGAACTCAGAAAAAAAATCGGTAGAAAAACAAAAGGCGTCGATCAAATGTACGTCAATAATGTCTGATTCGTTTAAGCAGGAAGAAGAATCAGTTCACACTCAGTTAAACGCTGGAAAAAGAAATGAAGAAATACAAAAGCGAGCGTTGAGTTGCAAGTAGAAACAATCGTCAGGGCACCGATGCGAAAGTGAGCTCGCTCTCTCATGAGTAACGAGATTTGCACTTCTCAACGAAAATCCCCGACGCGGATCGTCGCTAACAATGAAAACAACGGCGATCATGTGTCGCGAGCGACGCACAATCTGCTACAGACGCACTGTTAACAGCCAATTGTCGTCTACAATTCCTCGGTCGGGGATTTCCGATGGGATTTCGAGTACGTAAACAATTTTACTAACGATTTTTGCGGTAATTATCGCGTGCAACTGATTTATCAACTCCCGCGCGACAACGCTCATTTTGATAAAACATAATAACTCGAACAAACCCGATATTCCTATTCAAGCACACGGTGGGAGCTTTAATACTTATATGAATAAGCATCAAAGTACACCTCTCCGTTTTCAATCGACTAAATGACAATTTTTATCATTGCGCTGAAGTTAAATATCGAAAAAAAAATCGTATTTGGTAATTAAAAATTACTCTTTTTTTATACCATAATATGAAAATATTGTGTGAAGGTATATGTAATGACAAATAACTGTAAAAACGTCACCGGCAAGGATGCGACTCTAGGAACTGCGGTCGATTATTATGTGTATTATTCGCGCTCAATCGCTGCGCAAAAAGGAAATATGTAAATCTTGGACGGCTGGTGATGCTTAAATTTCCGATATTTTAACCGCAAACGCGGCTTACTCCGCGCAACAAGTTCTTTCTCCTCGGTTGCTTCTGAAAGCTCGACTAAGTAATTTCGGTTACGCCATCCGCTCGCGGCTGCCACGATGCTGTAGACGGTGCACCCATCCATCCTCCCACCCGCACCGATCCGCGCCTCGTCTCTATCTCTTTCTTTTTTTTTTTTCGCGTTTTCTCCGTCCCTCCTGCCGACCTACCCCAGGCTTCTTTCACTTTTCATCACGTAATGTTATTTCAACATGAAAGTAAGTTCACGACATGCTGTTAAATGAAACGGCAATTCGACGGAGTACCAGCGATTGCCGGATAAATGTTCATCAGAAAAATTGTATCGATAATAGATTACTTTGCAAACGAATTCCCATTTTTGATTGTTAGGTGCCATTATCCGCCAAGAGTTCTTGCAAATATTGGCTTTTTCCCTTGCAAGTGCATTTCATTTCAATTCTTCTCTTTGTTTCATTGATTTTATTGTTGTATGTTGAAACTCATTTTTTTTCAATCGACTGAAAATTACATGCGGTTTTATTAGTTATATTTTTCAAAAGTTTATCTGCAAATTCCACGGAACCTGACCAAACCAAATTACAAAGAACAGATTTCAAAGTTTGAAAAGTCGTAAAATCGAGAACACACCTATCGCAAAATTGACTTTCTAACCACAACGTTCATTAAATGCTATGACACGTTACGTAGAAAAAGGACTTGTTCCTCGTATCGTCACATCAATTTCCTCGTTAGAAAACCGGCGAATATTGTTGCGCAGTCCGAGAGTATGTGTGCCTCGTGATAGTATTTTGACGCGCGCTTTCGCTTATGCATATCGCTCGTTGCATTTCACGTTTACGACCGCGCTCAACGTTACAACCGATTCGATTTTCCATATCGTCACGAACGTTCAAACGCGCGTCATTATGTTCCTGACGAGAAATTCGACACGGATTAAGAAACTCCGTAAGTTACCATAATTGCGAGTGTTCGTCTCTTCGTGCGTTCGTCCGCAAGAACACTTATACGAATATTTTATACCTCTTCGCACTTTATATTCTGAGTCACGAGTCTCTAATATCCGCTACAGTTATATCATCGCTGAAGATAATCGCCGTATCAATACCTCCTTAACAGTTTTTTTGTCTTGTTAATAATGACCTAAGAGAAAGTTTCATAAATAAATATTTCCGTCTGTTAGTCATTGTGGGATTGACTAATTTTTCAGGATTTTTGCATCATGAAACCGCACTATCTGTCATCACACAAGTTAAGTCACATAAGTTTACCGGTGGCATTTTTTCTTATGCTAATTTTGATGAATATTTAAGACGTTTAGTTCAAACTTCATCTGTGTAATTTTTAAAAATTGTTTCTAGGTTTAAATTTCAATAAAAGTTCAAACTTTTGGATATACCTATGTCTGTAATAAATAATGATTGAAAGAGTCATTATATTTTCGTATCGTATTGAAATTGTATCTAGGTCAAACATTTCGAAGTTACATTAAATACGCGAGTGGAGAAAAAGGTTGCAATATACTTTTCAGCCATAAAAACAAACTATCGCACACTCGAATTTTCCTCCTCAAAAAGTTAATACTATTTTGAAGAGAGCCACGTATTCGCACGAGGGCCTATTATATATATCGAGCCGTGAAGTTCCGAAGTTTGAGTCAGTTGTGATTTCCAAGTTTAGAGACCACTTTGGTAAAAGAAAAAGTTACGAACATCGTAACTGCGATTTAACAGTACCGCCGCTTATATTCTTCGTCATATAATACACTGCATTTATCAAGCGACTTAGACTTTATGGAGATTATTATTTGAACTTTCTTCGGACCAAAACAAACGCCAACTCGACGAGTGCTTGCTAACTAAATACTCTGATTAATTACAGTCTTTGTTCTCCGAAATGTGTCAGTACTTCGTGTGTTACACGTTCTCATCTTATCTAAGATCCTCTACCATTTAATCGATTTCAATTTGAAATTAATAATTTCGCGTGTACTCAAAAACTTGTTTGCGAAATAATTATTTCCATTTTCCCAAAAAAGATGTTCTTTTTTTGTTTTTAAATAATATGCACATCATTTATAGATTCTTAGAATTTGAAAAAGAATGAAAAGTTTTCGAAACTTTTTCCGTTGAATGCAAAATTTCATTGTCTCAGTGTTCTGTGCATTGAATTTTTTGTGAGTGCATTGCCATGTTTGTTGTCTAAATTTGTGAAAAACATTTATAAGATATGGCGATCAACAGAAGTGTTTGTCGAACGTTCGTTAGGAAAATTTGAAATGCAATTGTCCTGATGTGGGCCAGAGAGTGATTGGCAAAGTCTGTTATCGAAAGCTGAGCGGTCCTTCGAAAGACCCCCGTACGTCGAGTGCCTGTACCTAGGCGTGCGTTACAAAGCAAACGTTTGCAGTTGCTAATCAAGCTCACATAATGCCGCGCCGATACATTCACTCGCAAACAGCCCACGGGGTTTCGCGTTATGTCATATGTGCAATGAGTTGTGTGTATACACGCGCTCGTCGTACCGCATTCATGCACCAGCGCCATCTACAATCTCGGATGGATTACACCGTGTGTACTCTCGAGTTTGCTCGGGCTTCTGTGTGAGTACTCATGTACACGCACGTTCGTCCACATCGTGCCAATATTTTGTTAACGTTATGTTTGCTTGGCCTGATGTAGTGGCACAGATTGGATTTGAACTTCATAAGGCGGAAATCTTTGGTCTCTCTGTATCGAGTTAGGATGGTGTTGCGAATTCAATGAACGCGCCCTACTCGCACTCTACTATCCCTGATTGTCATACCATTTAGTTGAATTTTGATTTTTCATTTAATTATTTTATTTCACAACTTTTGTAATGTAAAATGTATAACAAAAAATCTTGAGTTGAAAAACATTCCTCAAATCAAACGGTATATTTGATAATCATATTAAATGAGAACTGTAGCTGGAATAACTGCTTCTTGTCAGCACGAAACCACATGATGTATATACATGAAGGAGCGAAAAGAGATATGACGAAGAAGGTGTAAAGAAAGATTAAAAAAAAAAAAAAAAAAAAAAAAAAGAATCGAAACGAAAAAAAGTGAGCGGCAGTGGGCACACGATTTCGTTGACTAAAAGCCGACTTGATTAATGAAGTTTGACGGCCCGAGAGCGACTCGCGTCCAGGAGACTTACTCATTTGCAACGTGAGATACGATCTCTAATGCGGGCAAGATTCACGCGTATTTTTAAACGTCGCCCGACCGGCTCTTCATTTGTCAAAATCGCACCTAATGACGCCCACGCTGATTATGAAGTAATAGAATCGACCAGTCAGCGAGTTCGCCGCTCGGCTGCAAGACTTTAATGAAACCGTAAAATCGTCGCCCTTAATTCGCGTCGTTTAGTTTCTTATCTTTTACTTTCTCATCATATGACATATTACAGTCTGTCAATTTGTTATATATCATTTTTGACACTTATCATATGATCCAAATGACGGAGAATTATTCTTAAAGAATTATTGTCTTTGCATGGAAGCCAAAGACTCGCTATGTCTATAATGAAGAAATTGTTCAACCACAAATCGAATTCACGATAATTGAAATGAACGCTTGACAATATTTCCCCGTCGTCATCACCGCAGTCGCAAACCGCGCCGCAAATTCGATCTTGCGATATATAATTACTGCTCATATGTATCAGACACGCAATCAAGAATGAATTATCGCCAAGCACACACCTCCGCGCCAATAGTTGAACGATAATAATGCCGAAGCATCAGAAACAGCCGGCCGAGTGTCGTTGATGTGTGTTAATCGGGTTTTCAAAATATCAACTTATCGCCCAGACCCTTCTGTAACGTGCCAAGTGGGAAGGAAACACGCGCCACGACAAATCCTAGAGGATACGAGCAAGAGAGAGATTTTTATTCCTGTACTTTGGCTATTTATTGTCATTTTTATCCCGAATCATTACAGGTAATAATTTTGATAATAATGGCAATCAACGACCCTCGTATATCGGTCGCAGAACATCCGGCTTCGCAATGGTACGTGCCTGGAAGTGTGATCAGGCGATCTCTTGCTGCGCGTCTTGAAACAATAATCCGTGAAAAATCGTTGGGGATAAAGCGACCCCGCGGCACGATTCAGGATCATAACCTCGGCCAATAAAGCTAACTCCGGGACGCGAAATGTGCTTGATGATGTTTATGGGGACGCCTCAGGACACATCTCGCACCGTTACGTCACCAAATCCCCCCAGCCAGGCTGCAAACACAAACACAGACAAAGTGCGCAATAAAAAAGGTTTAAGGGCATCAGACGTCCTCTTTGATTCAATTAAAATGTCGTCAACTCCAGGGATTCATTCCCCTTGATAGAAACCATCTTTAAGTTTAATTAAGTTTGTTTGCAATATTAAGCAGAAATTTATTCTGATGACAGACCGTGTGGTATTTTTGTTAATGGTAAAATAGTTGTTTAGATTGCGATCAAAATATCTATTTTCAGCAATTTCCGCGATGTCTGCAACTTATTTGTCCAGATTTATCTCGAATTACATCCTCCCATGTCGAAAAATCACCATACCGACTTTTTTTTGTCGACCAAAGAGAGGTCGTCACAATTGCGCTTCCCGAAAGGAAAAATTACGCCAACGATATCAGCTCGGTTGATAATAAATGCGTGTCCAGGCGAAGTCGCCAGATTTATCTTGCCTCCGCGACCCCCAATCTTTTTTCGATCTGGAACGCTGCCGGCCGACCCATAAAAGCCGAGATAACTCTTGGCCTGAGTGACCCCCGCCCACGCGGGACAATATCTGACCGGTAATAAATTCGCAATTTCCTTATTACGGGTAATGCCCCGGTTGGTCGGGTCGAGGGGCGTCGGGGGGCGTCGCGCGCTCGTATAAATATCAGCGCTTCCGGTGATCCCGTGACTTCCGGTCAGCCACAATGACTTACGCCACTGTGGGGTAGCATGAAAGCAGCCTGGACGACGCGACCCCTCGTGCGCTCTCACTCACTCGAGCTGCGTTTCTGCGCGCACTTCCAAAGCGAGGGCGACGCACACGTCGTCGAAATTTGTCTCGCCGGTTCTGCCTTTAGATGCTGCTTGATAAATTTCACTTAACTTTGCATCCCACCTCTTTGTTTTTTCTCCATTTTCTATCAACTTTTACAATTTTACGCTTTCCCCAACAAAATCACTTTTTTAATCAATTTATCGACATCATTGGAATTTCATCTTTACTGCAAAAGTACATTGCAAATAATCTTTGCTCATACAAGTTTTGCATTCTTTTGTCGTGTTCAAACAAACGTTGATTATTACTTATTATAGGAAAATGATCGTAATTTCAGTTACATTTTTTCGCAGTATAATTTTATATGCAATATGGTTGCGTTATTATTCTTGGTGACAATCATTAGAATTGTAGATGAATGAAAGTAATGTTTCACCGTGGCTAAGTGCAAATGATCAATATCCATTGAAATGTACGTCCCGATATTGCGTCGTGTAAAAGGGGGGACGAACAAAAAAATGTTAAACAGCCGGACTCATAAAAATGTTTTTCGTGTTTGCGCGATTTCGGGCTTATTTCTCGAGTCATAGACGTCGAAAAAATGGGTGTCACGCTTCAATAAAACAAGCAATATCGTGGCCTTTCGGAACCAAAGGAGCCCCCGGGTCGCTCGAAGGTTGCCGTGGTATATTGCTCCCGGATCATCGCGCTTGCATCGCATTATGGGGATGATATCACTCTTTTTCGCAATGTGCCCGCGAACGTATATATATTTCGCGAACGCCGCGCACAATGCTCTGACGACGTGTGCAAGTGCCCGTTCTTCCTACAGGGAGATGACGCTTATGTACGCTGGATATTGCGAATGACGGCTTTCGTTCAATAATTTTTGCATGCTCGCAATACGCGCGGTTCCTTTATTACGCGCTTTCTTTGGCTTCGCGTAAACGGCACGTGTCGCGCGACCTTCGGCCTTTTATTTGCAGCTCTGCTCTCGATAGTCATCCAACGAATTTTTTTCTTCTCTGGTTTTTTTTATTCATATTTGCCTGCATAGTTATTTATCTTTTTTTTGCACTGCCTTTTTATTCTTCTAGCTTTAAATTCCGTATTTTCACGATTTTCCTATATTCCGAATACCTAGTACGATTGAAGTTGAACAAAAAGCACTGTACGGGATTTGATTGATATAAGCGCATGCATTGACATCAAGTCATTATTAATTTGGATTTTGCAAAATAAATCGGATAGTAAAAATAATCAGTGGGGAACATTTTTTTTTTTTCATATGCTTTGTTTATTGTAACAAAATTAATTTGACAAAAAACCGGAGAATTCCTTTTTCACGTTAAGTAAAACCACCCCAGTTTCTTCCACCCACGGTCATCGGTGCAATTTTATTACCCCATCTTTCTGATTATAGGCGTCAGTGAACCGTTTCACCGGGTTCTTTCAAAGACCACGTTTCTCTCTCCATTTTACTGTTTCATGAACGTGAGAACTTGATTTGTACTAAATGACGTTTAATCGACAAATGACTCACCGTTGAATGTCTCTTAGTTTTTTTACTTCATCGCATTTATTTCAGTAATTTCACTTAATGTAGTGTTTTTTTTAATTTCATTTTAATTAAAATCATTTTTCAATTATTTTACTTTTGTCCTCGACTGAGCACCCCGATGTATTTTTTTTTTTTTTTTTTTTTTTTTTTTTTTTTTTTTTTTTTTTTTTTTTTTTTTTTTTTTTTTTTTTTTTTTTTTTTTTTTTTTTTTTTTTTATTTTAATAACAAATAAACTTTGGTTTAGAAAACTGAAATCAATTGTTTATAACTCAGCATACGTTGGCCATTCACTTTAAAACTGACAAAAAAATTTAAAATAATTTTTCATTATAGAAAAAATGTTTATCAGAACAAAATATGTGATTCATGAGTGGGTACCTGATGGTCTTTCCCATGGTCAGTCCTCTGTACAAATAATTTAGCAAGAAGGAGATGTCTAACGAAGCAAGTGAAACGGCTCAACGGTCAATCCGGCAACGAAGCGATAAATACCTAACCTTATGCGATGCCAAGGGCGTCCTGATACTCAACTCTAGATGGAAACCTGAATAAAGGACCGATCACGCGTGTAACGCGCAGATTATTAATCGCAGAATAATTTAGCGAAGCTTTCTCGGCATGTTCTTCCATCTTTGTTGGTTTCACGGTGCAAACTCAGACTTGGTCTGCCACCGCCACCACCTATCCCTTATTTCGTGTGACGAGCCGAGTTATTGGCTTCGCAGATTTGCGCTAATGTGTCTTCCGATAGTTCATAACGCGGCTGTTCGCGGTTCAAGGAGCCGTGAACTCGTAAACCTCCGTCGTCGTCTTATTGTGTGCGATGCTTCTGCGTTAGGCAAGCTATCGTTTTTGAATTATATCGTTGTATCTTTGTCTGCGCTCAAGATGCTCTCGCGAGGTGTAAGATTAATTGAAATCAAGTACAATGTTGCTCCGTTCTGCACCAAGTTAGGCGCGTTGATTGGATGAGAATTCAATATAACGATCAAATTATAAAACGGTTAGAACGAAATTGATTTTGGTATAACATTTTTCTTGTCATATATTTCTTTAGAATTATACCTTTTTACATGATATAGTTTCCTAAATAAACATCATAAAATATTTCGTTAGGCATAGATATAGAATGTTTGAACTAAACATTATTTTGAACTCCAAAACATGAAACTTTGAAACAAAGATGAAATGTGCCTGTGAAATAAAAAAAGGGCAATGTTGCCTAACTGGAAAGTGGAAGGTTAGAGGGTAAGCAAGCGAGCAGCTTATGTTTAATGGAGGCACCCATCGTCTTGGCTCATTCGCCGCGTCTTCGTGGCACTGGTAGTGGTGGACAAGTCATTTATCTTCCACCCTTTCCACCTACATCGTGTTCTCCTCTCTCTTCCCTTCGACCACGCCACTCACTGTGGCGCCATCTTGGGCACTCCCACTCGCCTTCTACCTCTTACTGTGTTTCACTTTGTAAGTTTCTCCTTTGTACTTGTGTGTGAGTGTACCCACACACTTCTCTGCCAGAAATTTGCCATCTCTCTTTATCTCAAGACTCGACAGTACAGCGAGGTTGTGCGCGAGTGCAGGTATTCAGACTTGAAGCTGATGTGCGTGTAAGCGCACCTCTTACTCTTTTAGCTCTATCTTAGCCGAGAATACTTGGCCATCACTCAAAACTCATTTTGGATTTCCTACATGTCATCTTCGTTCACAGTTTTGTCTTTGCTTATTACAATAAATTTGTTTGTTAGAACTCAAGTGAATACCAAAAATGATATTCATATATAACTTATCTAAAATGAGCATTATTTCAGGTTAAAGACTGATTCAAAATATTAAGCTTATTCATAAAGCTTGTTTGTTTCCTTTCTTTTTGTGCCAATGAAGTTGAGAAATTGTTGTACATTTTGTTATGCTTCTTTTATTTTCACTATAAAACTGTAGTCAGTTTTGTAAGTTTGGCAATTTTGTTTTAAGTTCGATATCGAAATATGCTTTCGTTTTTTTTTAATGTTAGCATGATTGTTTATATTGAGCTAAACTATATCGAGCTGAAATAACTTGTAAGTATAATGTTACAAGTAAGTTTAAATTTAATTAGTTACGAGTAACTTATAATTGTAACTTCTAAATGTAACTCTTACTGTTAATTTTTTGTTTTGATACTGTAACTTATAACTACATTTGTTTTGTAACTTACCTATCTCTGCGGTGGACCTATTCAAGTTAAATAGTTTTAATAGTTTGAAACGTATAGTTTGAAATCAACAGGAACAAAAGACGAGCCGTTCGGTTTTCCGTAATGGCAATTATTTTTTAATTTACAACATTTTCTGAAACATTTACTTAATTCAAATAATATGATATAATAAAATAAAAATGATTTCAATTTGTTCATGTGGAATTGAATAAGCTTGTTGAATAAATTGAATTGAAAAAAAAATGTACATATTTACATGTGGATGGCAATTTATTTGATTTATGCAATATTGTCGTTCGATATATTATATTATAATTTGTCATTTCGCGATCGGCCGAATATGCAAACAAGCGCCAACTGTTTGTTACATAACGTAATCGGTAATCAATTTTGGAAACTCAATCTCTGGGTTGTATAAATTGTTGTGTGCCTTAATTACACGAATCGTGTATGATATTCATTGTTGCATGGCGTGGCTACCGTGGACACGATCAATGACCCGACATTAATGATCCGAAAATTGACATAATTCTGTTTTCAAACTTGCGCAAGGCCGCAGGCGTCAACAATAGACGCGAAAAATCGTCGATCGCGAACACATGTGCACAAGTTCCAAACATCGATGACAGAAGAGTCCAGTTTTAAAATACCGTGCTAACCACAATACCACGCGTCAGAACAAAGCACGCCGACTAATTTGAAATTCGTACTGATCCCACTATAATTAACAGTGTCGCGCTATTCTATCAATGAAATAGAAAAGAATCAAAAAAATATTGGCGATGGACTCGCATTTGTACCAGACTGTATTGCGAATTACGAACGTTGTTTAATATTATACACCTGATGGACGATAGTTACCAAACGGAGTATTTACATTTTATTCCGCGGTTTAATTAAAATAATACGATCACACAGATACAATTAGAAAAGCCAAAAAATGTTTTGTTCAAGTTTGCTTTGCTCGTTTGAACGAAATTGGATCGTTCATTTCGGCAGGGGTAATGAATGAATGGCAATGTTTCGGAATTCCACGAAAATTCGCCAGTTCGCAAATTCGTTTTTAGTTGGAAAAAGAGTAATGAAGTACATGTAACTTTTGGTAATTGCATTTATATTCTTCAGTTCAAATCAAATACAATTTGAATTTTTTTTATTTTTATTCTCTTTATTGTTCAGGTTTGATTAAAGAATCACAAGTAAAATATCATATAAAGTATACAAGCTGTAAAATGAGTTTTGGGACAATTTGATAGAGATCTGTAGATAGAATTGTCCTTAACACCCTGTATATTTCTTTTCATGTAAAAGTTCCAATATTATCTGATAAGTACGATCCAATTTTTACAAGACACTGGCCAAAAAATAATAAATAATACTCTCTAAAAAAAATTTTAGTGCAATACGACAATATGACAATTTGAAAAAAATGAAGAAGTAATTTCCATTTTTATTGTAAACAAGTAAGGGTGACTGTGTTAGCAAAGTAATGATATTAAAACATAACAAAACATCGTTTAATTAAAATATATTTTTGTATTAAGTGATCATTATATTTTTTTTGAAACTCAATGCAAATAGATTAACCTGACTGTAAAAATTGAAGCTGAGAACACAAAAATTAAAATTTTCAAAAATATCTTTAACTTTATCACAGGTTTCATTTTTCCATCAAATGCAGTTTTATTTGACTTTTTCGTTCATTCGCTCTAACTTAGTAACATCCGAACAAAATACACTGTGCAGAATCTATCCATAACATGGAAAAATGAGCTTAAAAAAATGTGTCACGTAACACAATATAGTGTTAAGAATCGATGGGATAATAGTGTCGTTGGTCATGCACTCAATTTCCAATCTGGGTCCAGGTTGGTGCCGCGAGCGATCCAGTTCGAATTTGGCTGCTGATTTGGGCAGGCAATTCGCAGTCCCAGCACGTAGCAGAACGCGCTCTCCTCGCAAAATATTAGAAGCTGTGGTGGGGCTCCGTCCGCATTCATCCGAGCGACAACCGCGCATACCGTATCAAGCCCGCCGGCATTGCTCCGCGCGGATTTTCCGTTACCTCCGCCGTAGGTGTACGCATGCGCTTTTCCGCATACTGAATCACCGTGTATCATTGCGCCCTACGCAAATACTCCCGTATTCATGAACTTACTTTTCTTATATATACACGGTCGTTCTGTACACATATATGCCTGGCCGGTCTACCGCGAAATCTTTCTCCACTCTCGTCCGATCTTTATTTAACAGTTAGTTGAAAATATTTTGAAACTTTTCACAGCATCCACAATGTTTTTGTTCCATCTACAAGAAAGTTCTGTTTGAAAATCGTTTAAAAGTCAACAAAACAAACAAATCGTTATTTGAAGTATCATATTTGTGGAGGCCATATAATAATATCGCTGGAGATGGTACCATTTATGAATCATGAATATATATCCCTGGATGATAATATCAAAATATAATAAGACACCTGAACATCATAATCCAATAACTTTATCCCAAACAATTCTGTCCATAGCCCTACACCAAACAAATATATTTAACAAAAATTAACATCTCGATTCAGTTATTCCAGATTGCACCATCCAACGTCGCAAATTCTCGTTGTATTCACGGAACCTGAATTCCACATACGCCCATATGGTCGCATATGTTCAACCGGTCTGCCGCGGAATCTCCTCTGTTCGGTCATTCATTTTCTCTCTACTATTTTCCTTGCTACTGTATACGTATTATACTCCATTATCAGTGGTTTTCATTTCTACATCGTTTTTAAACGAAAATTCAAAAAATCAATAATTATTTCAATTTAATTTTTTAAACAACGTTGATTTAATTCTGGCTCGAAGAGTTGAGCCAATGTTAACTGACTGACGTTTGGCAGCCAAAGTTGGCCAATTAAAGCTCTTTTTTATCGTAGCATATTAACGCCACGCAAAAATAAACAAAAGCGAAATTTTTTTTTTTTTTGTTTCAGATTGTGGATTTTTGTCGACACACAGTCCGAAGGATATCTGTTTGATACATACTCAAAGCCAGCAAAGGTAAGAAGACTATGATATCGTGAACTATTTTTCATTCTATATACCAAAACTATCATTGATCTTAGTCTTTTATTGAAAGAAACTGATGTTATTTTTAACAAAAATGAGAAGTCTTTGAACGTCGCTGGTCACAAGTAGAGTAAAATATAAGGAGCTTCTCCATCTGTATATCTCTATTTATCTTAGTTGCTCTTGAAGCGTAGCACACTGTGCGATAGTGACATTGAGATCGAAGAGTGTCTTGCATTGGTATTTCTTTGATCGCGCGATGAACAATGCTATGACGGCGTCAAGGGTGAATTTTGCATGCAACAAAACTTTCAACTATATAAGTTACTCGTACACTAAATATCTCTGAAAGACATGAATCAATATAGACTTTTCATAAAATTAAAAATAGTTTAAAAATAAAAAACATAAAATTCTAATATTAAAAATAAATTGCACTATTTATTATTTGTTTTGATAAATATAATAATAAATAGGAAATACAATTAATTTCATTCCCATGGATACTTACTGTCAAATGACTTTCACCCTCGGTGAGAAAAATGTCGTCGACATGAAACGTCAATCTTCAAACAAGCGATTTCGGAGCAATTTGTTTTGCAAAATGTTTTGGCGCCTGCCTCCGTCAGCCGCACTTTTCTGCGTCATTTGAGCAATAATGACGGAATGGCGCGGTACCTGCGGGTTTATTCAGTCGCGAATTCAGCACCAATGGTGGGGACGCGAACGAAAAATCTGGTGGCCAATATTCCGTCTTCAGGCCTCTTTTTTTTCGCCGTGAGCGCGTTTTCTTCGACTGCACCCTCGCACGCGCACATATCAACGCGAGTTTCTCTTTTGCATATTGAACTATCGGCTCTGATTAACCCGCCTCGTTATGCGCGCCACTCGACGTAATGAAGGAGGCATGTGTTGTACGAGCAGCTTAATTTATAATGGAATTATATTGGATCTGGAGCTGCACTTAGAGAAATTGTGTAGGAAAAAGTGTATAGAAATCAGAAATATAGAACATCATTAGCCACTTTTTTTTTACTCTTACGGACGTTTGAGTTTTTCTTCTTTTTCGCTTCCTTTTTCACATGCGCTTTTTAATTAACGCGAATGCACATAGAACGATAACAAGAGAGAAAGTAGGTTACTTTATTCCATTTATTATCATTTTTTTTCTGTATTAACGTTCTCACTTTAACCGAACAAAATAGTTCTCGTTCGACGAGGGTCTGAGACATATATAATTCATTGATGATACTGGCGAGATGAGCTATATGGTAGGTCACTTTGTTGTTTTTGATGAGGTTTTTTGGATTCATTAAAATTTTAAATTAAATCTCTCTAGTCCCTCCTCCTCTTGTTTGTTTTTTTTTAATTGCTTTCAACCTCTTTTTAACCACCCGTGAAATATATTCAGTTCGCTATATACCATCGAGGTAACTTCAGCTATAAATAAAAAAACAAATATGCAGTTTTATTTCACTTTAACCAAATTCAATTGAAAATTTGAATTTGAATTTGTATAATTGATACGATAATATCGTTAGTTCATTTATTGGTTCGATTTTATTCAGCAATTCACTTTATTCTCAATAAGTTGTTCTAATAAAATCGCGAATTTACCCCGTGACTGAAAGTTGGCAAGAATCTTAGGAAGAGAAATAAATGAGTTTATAAAAGAGCGTAAGTGAATTCTTTTTTTTTTCTTTTTCTTAGCTATGTTGACATAAGCACTTTAGTACAAAATATGTAAAGTAAAGCGACTACGATTTGCTCGGCAGGACCCTCGATGCTGAACGTCATCCAGTGTAGCATCGAAGTGACTTTTTATATTTGCGCTGGATTTACGCACGATATATTTGTTTTAAAGTCCCGGAATCGGTACACCCTAGCATTACGTCGACTGCGATTCTGTCGTTGCTTTCCTCTTTCCTCTGTACTCCGGTATTTATGGCGCCGATTGGGGCAGAAACATGGGGAACGCGTGCAAGAGTTATGAACCAAGTAAGTCTTCGAGATTTGCAACAGAGGTTCCTGTGTCACTTCCTTCCTTACTTTTTTCCACTTTTTGCATCGTTCAATGATGTATTAAAACGTCGTGCATAAAAAACCAATTAGAATTTGATTTTTTTTTCTCAATCGTGTGTTTTGCAACTCGATTTCGTCGGAGATAAAGTGACGCGTGTAAAATTTTGCATTGAAGTTTCGGCGAATATTCACAAGCCGCGTCTATTTCCCATCGAATATATAGCCGCGCGCCGTCAAACTTTTAATGAATTGAAATTTAGTTCTAGTGCATATTGATCTTCTTGATTTAAATCAATGTTTCAATCATGAACTTGATGAAGTACCCCAGTACTCGGCGCTCGAACATCAAGCTTCTCATCAAAGATTAACGCGTCGGTGCACCAAATTCTTGGTGACACTTGGGCGACTAGTTTGCAGGTTCCAGCCAGCTTGTTCGTGTACCTTGAAAGGACTTCAGACTGTTTCGAATTGGTAGCCAGTATTTCACTTCTGACAACGTCGTCTTCAGTTTGGAAAAGGAAGGAAAGGGGGGGGGATACTGCAAGGATTAGCAATTGTGTTAACTTCTATAACATGCTACATCACGGTACAATAATTTATTGTGCCCGTTATAATCAACACTTTCACTGGTGCTTCGTTTAACAAGTTAGGTTTTACAAAATGACAAAAAAATTGGCTGATAACAATAAAAAGTGTATATCGCAATTAGAGACACCTGGCAATGGTTTCTTTAATAAAAAGCGCACGACTAAAAGTTTTGTGTCCAAAACAAATAGTTTGTCAACACGTTTAATGATGTAATTGAGAAAATTAGCATGAATGGGGTCCTACAATCAATGCACAAACGTAATTGTTTTACAAAAAGAATTTAAAATAGGGAGAAAAGAAAAAGAAAAGTACAGTTTCTAAGCAAAAATCAGATAACTGGTAGCAAACAAGGGCTTGTCGTTAACAAGGGTCGACGTAGAGGGGAAGAGGGTGTTTTGGAGGCAGGACCATTGTAGCCGTAGATGGAGATGGCTATCGAGACGTGGCACTCAGTAATTACCAGGAACTGTGAGGGAAATTAAAGCTCCCTCGTTCTTCCGTTGCGGCATTGTGACAGAGTCGTGATTCTCCGTTTCTTTATCCGTTGCGTTCTATTTATCAGACAGTCCATGGATGGCCTCGACCGACAAGCTTCGTGTCACTGTGTCAGCAAAATCGAAAAGCCAAGTGTGCTAAAGATAACAGCTCGCCTGTTTTAAGTGCAGTCTTCTTCTCATTCTGTATCGTCACGCAGTTCAATTCCTCATACAATATCTTTTCTCGCTATACGATCGAATACCGATATTGACTGGTGCAGAACACTCCAGTTTCCTCAAAGCTTCCAAGAGGAAACATCGATAAAGGTTCACTGAGCAACATTTTTAGCTTCAAATGAATTGTTTATACTTGTTTAAAATATAATACCATGTGTGCTGATGCAATGAAATAACAACTTAAAATTGAATTTATAAGTTCATCAATTTGGCCTTAACAAATGCACATCCAATTGCAATGTATCATGATAGAGAAAATATGATGAAAAAGATGAGTAAGCAAGACAATGAGACAAGTGATAAATTATTTATTACTTATCGTTCGGGGTTTGAATATTAAACGGCGCAGTGTGATGTCGATCTATTATATTACTTGCACTTTATGTTGAAAGTTGGTTTCATAAATTTCAGCGGTTGTGACCCTGTCAATATTGTTTCCAAGCTGTGTATCTGCTGTACGCGGATTAATAAAATTGCACGGCTCATGAGTTCGGCTTATCACCGGGGATGGGAGGGTGACTCGACAATCTCCTCTGTCGTGAATTCATTTCGGCGACGTTCACGCGCGTCGTTGGATGAAGGGTTCAACATAACTATTATGTTGATTAATGTACTTCACCCAAATATCCACTACATATAGGGTCGTCTAGGCGTAACGTTATTTGAATTTGTTAAATTCAAACATTCGGTCTGTGCACATCGACTATAGGTACGTGCAAAATGATAATATACATTTCTAGAAAAGTTAAATCACAGATGCATTCAACTTCAATATCTTTTAATATCACTTCAGAATCGCCAAGTACCTGAAATGATGATTCACATATATTCATGTAAAAAATAAACAAAACTTTGCCCGGTTAAAAATCTGATAACTAACCTATGTTTAGTTATTTCATATTTGTTTGTTTTTTAGTTTTGAATCAAAATGTGGTTAATTTGAGTCTTTTTCATATTTTGTGTAAAATGTGATAAATTTATTCTACGGTCTGACAAAATCAGACAAAAATGTACAAAAATTCAAGTACGAGCCCACTTAGTAATCAAGTCATGCAATCCGCTGTGATATCTGATCAAAAGTCGTAGAGTAAGATCAAAGAACGTGGAAGTCGTTAAACGTTTCCGCGCCATCATTTTCCGAATCACGGTGGAGTTTTGTTTCATCCTGAAGCGAAAAGAAGCAGATTCGAGACATGCAACTCTGGCTCTCTAATTTCGTAACACTTTATTTTCCGCGGAATTTAATTCCTTTTGCAAGATTTTCCGGATCACTTGCTCTCTTACGTTGCTGCACCTCTGTTTCCTCTCGCCATTAGTGGAATGCAATCGGCATTATCTCTCCTGACGAGTTTCAGATTTTCTTCGGTCGCATTCATTTTGTTTCGTGCAGTCTTTTCAATCTTCTCCTCCGTAATTCTCGTCGAATATTCGTTAACCCGTCAGCGGCCAAAAGATATACGCACTTATATAAGCGCATATATTCGCGAGATTCGTGTGTTGCATATAACGTGCGAGGCAAATATACACGCCAGAGTTGAATATAGGAACGCGATGTATGTGCCATATATATATAGGCGTGCATGTACGCGTTGCACAAGTACATATAGTTTCGACCGAATGAGAGAGTCTGCGAGCGAGATAGACGAGAAGGGTAGCGAGCAGACTAGTTGCAGTAGGGTTGCTGGTTGCGGATAATTCAGGCAATCAGCGTAATGTTGCGGCGGCGAGGACTCTCCAACTGTGCTATATAGTGTCTTCCTGTCTGCTTGCACACCTATTCCAAGTTGTAACGTACCTGCGAACTATATGATGCACTATGCATTTCGCACCAGAGTAATGAATAAAGCTGGAAAATCACTTTTCAAAATTTGTGTCACTATGAGTATGATACCAGTTCAAATATTTTGTCATTAAACAAACATTTTGTACAACAACATCAGAAGTCATATAACACGCAAATAATTTCTTTCAAAATATTCTGAAATATGTGCATATATTTGTGTTTCGAACAAACTTAATTACATACTTTTTCCTGAGAGTGAAATGTTATATATGGCATATCATGTATGAGCAATCGTTGCCCCTTTTGAAAAGAATTGTTGATTTTCATTTCAAATGTACTGTTTATTTACTGGTATTTTGATAAATTGGAGGTTGTAATGAATACTTGAGCAAAAACAAGTAAAACGATGCAGAGGACAATAATTAAACGATCGCTCAATTCAAACGAAAAGCCAACAGGAAGCGCTGAATGACTACGCGAGAGCGAACTTCGCCGTGTTAGTCGTGATTTAGGGGTTCCTGGTAGGAGCGCTGAATTGTTCACTGCTTTTTTGACAATATTTTGCGTAATTGAGCAGTGACTATAAATTTCAAGTGAATTATTATGCCCGTGCGTGAAAAATAACTGAAAACTGTCCAACTGTTCCTATCAATTATTTACATCGTTTAGCAAATTTTACGACTAGCGTGTGGTGAAAAGCTATGTGTGTTCGGTGTTTTCAATGTGTTTTCAATGTGTACGTGTGCTCGTGGTTGTACAGCAAAGTTCATGTCCGCTACCGAACACGCATGCCCAGTTACCAACGATGCACTGTGTGTCCAAGCAGGATGGAATATAACAATTCTTAATTGAAACGCTGAATGATCATGGCGAAAGCCGAATTGCAAAATTGGTGCTTCGAGTCATTCACATGTGTAGAGTCAAGATTATTTATCTCGGAGCATGATGAAAATCGTACGTTTTTATTAACTGAAATCGTTGACTGTCGTAATATAGAACAAACATTTCGAGGTAAACATCAAATTTTTATTTACCTTCGAAATACAGGTACTTCGAATATCGTGTATGTACTTTTATATCTATACAGCTTCCAACAAATTCTTCTCGAGTTTTTCAGTAGAAAATAAGGCAGCCAAAATATTATCCTCTCGCTTTTATCAAATGCACCCTCCAGTTTTGTACCACCATTGTCCTCCCAGGCATTAAAAATAAAAATTGAAACTTTTACACTTCTAGGTATTACCTCTTGGTAAATAAATATTTATTGCCTATCATTTTTCTCGTTTGCAATTTAATTTTCGGATCATCAACAAATAGTTTTTTTTTCTTCTCAAATTCTACTTTTCATTGCGATTGAAACGACTGAACAATAACCCGTGTATCATATCGAATTTTATTTTTAAGTAATTAAATCGATATTCTATCAATCACTAGCGAAAACTGATAAAAAAAGACTAAATGTAGAATCGTCTCCGTTTGTCCTCCCTCTACGATGAGAAGTGTAGGATCTCAGGAGGCAGGCTTCACTCGCCCCTTCTAATCTGGTCTCCTTGGTTTCGCCCTCGAGTTTCGTCAAGCACAGAGCTTGTCGGGATTCGCGGGTGCAGGGGTAAGTTTAAGACGTAGAAAGAGAGCAAGAGGACCGCGAAAGACGCCGGAGATGGCGCGGGACGAGGGCAACGCGCGCACCGTCAAGGAGACGAACAAGGAGGCGGTTTAAAGGGTAGCGAACGCCTCGACAAAGCAACCCTCTTAAAGTTCACTCCATGCGGTGCCTATCAATGTGCCTGGATTCGATATGCAAACGTGATTTGTTTTGATTTAGAAAATCTCAAAACATTAGTCGGTAATGGTTTTTTTTTTTTTTTCTAGATTCAGGCTCTGCAATCAAACCTAGGTGAAAATGATCTTATATGCATCCTGTATACGATATCTATGAACCATGTAACTTATATGTACCTTTACATTCAAAGTACAAAATCTTCAATAGATAGTCTATAATCAAACCAATTATTAGAATGAAAAAAAAAATGATTTGTTAGAAAATTTCAAGTTATTGATTTTCAAAGCAACTGGGGAATGAGTCAAACTGTTAACGAAAACTTTTTGTTAAAATTATTGTCAAGTACATCGCGTGTACGAGTTCGGTGGTGGCAAAAAAAGCGAGCATAACCTCTTTGAGTTTTGGTATAAAATGAATATTATTTTTTTATTTTATATTTATTGTTTATAAATTTTTTAATCATAAGTAAATTTCAACTTCGGTTTGAATTAATATTTCATTTGGCGTTATTTATTTCACACCAACTGCGCATGCACGTACGAGCTCATGCTTTTCTTGCAAACAATGTCTTCAAATACGTTTTCTTCATGAGCATTGTTTGCAAAACAACTATTATTATTATAATCAATTGATTAAGTATTATAATTATTTGTGATAAGTGGTGAAATAAAAATAATTTGTGTTTTTGTTTCTTAGTAAATATAAAAAAAAATTATTTATCGGTTTATATTTTGCAATCGACTCAATTATTTTATATCCCGATGAAAAATCAGAATGAGCGATCTGAAAAGTATTAAACGAAATGCGATTGCCGGAGATGGCTATCCCGTTTTTGCTTGGAGTAAAATTCGCGAAAAACGGTGTGACGGAAAAAAAAGTCTCTTTTCATAAAAAACAAACGCGAGTGTCACCGGTCTAATCTGGGGCGCGGCACGAGAGCGAGCCTAATCCAGCTTATCCAGAAAGTAATTTTGAGTCTTTTCAAAGCATTCTATCTCTTTTCGAACAAGCTCGATCTCGTCCCTTGGTCCAGAAAGAGGGTGGTCTTGCGGATGTTAGAAAAGAGATGCAAACGAAAGCTGAGATTTGAGCCGGAGGACCCTTCATGAGAGGACGAACCGTCCTTGTCGTTTAATTTTCTGTCGCTATATATCTATCGACTCGTTGTTGTCTTTCATGATTATTATTGGAGACAAATTAATGGCAACGACGACAGTTTTTTTCATTCTTTTTTGTTTCTTATTTCGAGTTCTATCAATTGAAAGTCATAGATATCGTACTAATCTCTACAATTTAATTTTATCTGAATTCAAATTCAGCCAAATATTTAATTTAATAAATAAATCTGATAGCATTTTAGCGATGGCCGATAGCGTCCGCCATAGTAGTGCACGGCTCTACCGAGTTATCAACCGAGGCGATCGAGCGTGCGTTTTCGCATTGCGTATTCGTGCGTACTGAAGATGGTAGAAGGAAAAAGAAATAAACGAACGATAGACACACGAGGAGTAGCGATGGGAACGCCAAGAACTGGCCCTCCAATTGGTCCGCGCGCGACCCCAACTCACACGCACGTAATGTGACCAGATCGATACGCACTGCCCATCAAGTTCACGTTTCTGCGCACCCACATCATCGCACATATACGCGTAGACCTATCAGCAAAAACCTCTCACTTGCACTCCTCTGTTGTCCTTGTCACTCCGTACATCTGCGAGAGATGTTTTATCTCGCCAGTATCATCGCAAGTCAATCCAACCATGACCGCCCTCTGCTGTACGTTTTGCTTTTCAAACGCCGTGTTCGTTCCATGGCTCACCGTCGATGATCTGTGATCTGATTCCCCTGGTTTCTAATCTGTAAAAGTTTTTAATTTAGTCCATCATCTTTTCTCAGAATTAAATTGCTTTTACAAACGACTGATTTCATATTATTAAACTGTAAAATCATATGATATTAAATTCACACGTGAATTTTTTGATGAAAAAAATAAAGAGTTCAATCGACTAGACCGTTTGTGCACCAAATGGTATGAAACTTTTTAAAATTATCAGTAAACTGTTTGTTTTTTTTTTTTTTGTTTCTATTTATGTCATGGTATTTTTATTTTCCATACACATTAATTGATTAGTCAAGTGTTTCCGCAATGGTTCAGATGAAAGACTTTCCGAGTTTTAAAAGCAATGTACACGACGTTTATCTCACACGTCGCATTAGTATACAGCTATCCACACAGTCACGAAAACCAGTGTAGCTTCAAAACTTTCTGATACCTGCTTGTCGATACATATGTAGAACATACATGCACGCACGTGATGCAACTTTCACTCCAACCCAAACGCTACTCGTTCATTTACATATTCGTTTTTATTGACATGCGATTATGAGTTGTTGATAGTTTTTTTTTTTTTTAACTAATTCCAAACTTCCTAAATATTCTTTCTTTTGTTTTACTAAAAACCGCATGTTAGAATGATTGAATAGTGAAAAATTTGTTTTAAATTAATTTTGAAAACAAAAATTCAATATTTGATTCTTTATAAAGCCACTTGTTCTGCACAACATTATTAATGCCCCTTAATAAAATTAGTACTGATTATTATTTGAAGCGATGAATTACAAAACATAATTCGATCTGGCTTATATAATTCGAGAACAATCGCTCGCCAAACAATGATACAATAAGATGTGAATAAAATGATTCTGATTTGGTTCTGAAAACAGACGTTGGTATCATCCTATCCACTTAGCGTCAAATCAAAGATTGTGATCCGACGATGTAACTAACTCGATCAGTCTCGATTAACTGGATGATAAGCAGGGTACGATTTTCAGAAGAATCGGTCGTCAATTACACGTCGACTTTGCACGCCCAAAAAGTAATAATTCAATTGACAATGCTCCGTCAATTAGGCTTGAAAGCCGGCACCGATTGGCAAGTCGCATGAACAATGCCAAAGGTACACGTAACTAATCACGTCAGCTATTTGTTTCCGCAAAACGCAGCGGGCACGCACAATCTTCCCGCATTCTCCGAGTCGATGCATTGTCTTGGAATCCCATTTCCCGGACTATGTCACGTTATTAACCTACATGAGGCAACGGGCCGTGAATGCACGATAGACTCTGGCAATAAACAACAACATTGTAATTAATCTCCTGATCTTCTGACACTGATACGCCGTGAGAAATGCTTTATGGATTGGCGCTGCGAATATTAATGGACGGACTATCTAGCTTTTTGCAACGCGTCTCTGATAGTTTCATCTGCAAAACACTTACTAATTGTTAGCAAAAATATTGCAAACAAAATTAATGATTCATTAAAATTAATTTGTCAATATAATTTATATGTTTTCGTATACGCAATTGGAGTAGAAATTGACTTTTTAACCATGATAAATTAAAGTTCAACATTTCTTCTATACATAACGAGACATTTGATTATGGTTATTTCAAAAAAATGATGAACTCATTTTTTTAGTTTAAAAGAAACGCTATTTTTCAAATGTTACAAATGTTAAAAGGTAAAGGTGTACCTTTTGCTATAGAAACAAGTCACCATCTTCTATTTTAGCGAATTATTTGGCAGACGTCGTAATTATTAACTTCGACTTTATACCATTCCTCGATATTTAATATAAATTCAGAAATTTCGTCGTACACCAAAAAGAGCAAAGATTTTGTTGGAATTGCTTTTTCTACTAAGTTTTCAGTTAAAGTAGGAGAAAAATACAAGCAAACAATTTGAGGTAAAGCAATTTGGAAAAAAAAATTAATAAATACGCAAGGATCTTGAGAAGTGGAACGAAAATGAGTTAAGAACGAGTGAGATAAAAAGAAGCATATAGTTTGTGAATATCCTTCGTGACGTAATTTCAGGAGCGCGATATCCAAGTGCATAATTAGCATGAGAATAATACCGGGCTCTTTCTTAATCAAACTTTTAAATAGATTTTTCGCGGCAGAAGGGCTCGAATTTTTAATGCGGAATACTAATCGGGCGACATCGATGCTTTATCCAGCTGCACGGGCTCTCCGTTTGTCCGAAATGAAAATCTATAATTCATCAAAGTACACGATGGAAACGCCGTCACGATGAAGGTGAAGCCGTTTCGCAAGTTTCCGTTTTCAATTTTCGCGTTTCGTAATTGAAAGTAAAAAAGAGGACATTCGACCTAATTTTAAGCCGGACTTCTTTGCAATCAATGACGACAATTTTTCGTCTTTTAATTCTTTTTAATAAAAAATGTTCATTGAACAAAAATCCACTTAAAAGTTTTAAAATATTAGCATCAATAAGAAGATACAATTTTCATTCATAAGACGCATACGCTTTTAGGAAATGATAAACAAGATTCGATTACGCCAAAATTCGCAAAATCCATTAAATTGTCAACGTCCGAAAAAGTTGTTACATTATCGCAGAAAAGGCATGATAGAAATTGGTCTGATAGAATTTCAAAGAACGTGGAGACAAAATGAGAGTTAAAAAGATGGCAGGGGCAGTATTCTTTTTTCGAAGTCGCGTTTTTCTGAAATCGAATTCCGTCTGCCGTCCTCCGCGTTTTCGGTTGCCATCGCTGTCATCGGTTCGCATTGCACGCTACGCCCTTTCGGCATTTCATTGATTTCTTGACGTTCCGCGTATAATAAACGAGTTTGAGTGCGGCCTCGAAAACGTACATTCCCACCAACTATGTAGGAAACGACCAAAGGGTTGCTCTGACGCTTTTCATCCGGTCAAGTTCGAGGGATATTGCTCGCATTGCCGCAGAAAGATAGGCTGACAAGCCATGGCGAATCGAATGACAATCGAATCATACCGTTACATACCTCAGAGAAATGTTGTTTCTGGCTTTGTTTTGCCAGTATATTAATGATCATACCACACGCAACGAAAAAATATAAAAGAATACATCAACATCACTGCACACTCATAAAAACAAACGTTCAAACTGCCATGCATACTTTCATCGACCAAATCGATCAAAATTTCTGTTAGAAAATTTAAATTAAAATTACAACAGTTTTAAACTAAATAGTAGAGATAGTCTTGTATACTCAAATGAGGAACTTTATTTAACAAGAGAGTAATGAGCTCGAGTATTGATTTTTCGCGAAGAACTAACGACATCAGTGAACTAATGTCAGGCGATGAAATTTCAAAATGAACATAATTAGTGTAATTAGTATAATTCGTTTAATCTCAACTTCAGTAGTGCAATTCCGTCGAGGACCAGATTTGAGATTCGCTCGTGCAGAAGGTTATGTATTTTCGTGCATTCTTAAATACGCTTAAAATAGTGTTTCATTTCCTCGCGCTCTCCAGAGTAACCAAAATGGATGACGCGCGCACGAAATGACAGAGCGGACTTTGTTTGCATGAAATATCACAACGAAAATAATTAGCATCAATTTTTCGTTCGACCAGTCACATTGTAAACGCAAACCGTCGAACACCTCGATAACAATTTATCAAAAAGCGGTGTAAATATATGTCCGAGCTCGGAAATATCTCCAATATCGCATAACGCAATATTCACAAAATTAATAAATATTCCGTTGCCGAACGTACGCGCTGTGCCTGTACGCGCGACGCGGAATATCATTACGCGGAATAATGGACTAGCAATTAACACAACAGCATGCATAAATCTTCGCGTGAAAGGACAGGATGCCGTATTTAAATAAATAAGCAGTCACATTGTCTGGTCGATATCCTGCCCGAAAAATGCTAATCGACGACGAAATTATATTTCGAAAATTTGTAGCTGTCTCCTACGGACGTTTCCCGAGTTTAACAAAAACTGAACAACAAATTTAAATTAAATGAAAATCATTGATAACTGTTTTCATTAATATGTAGACAAATAAATATCAAAGGTTACGCAGATTGAACATTGTAAGACGAATTACCATAAGCGTACATTTGAGAAAAGTTAACCGCACCGAGACGCGTGGCTGAACACACCCCATCCACCCTCATGATGTGCTCCAACAGAAAGCATCATAGCCACTGTGTCAGATCGCGATTCGGGGGACCATGTGCAATCTATCGAAAGATATTCATGGGGCTGGCCGTTGGCCCTTGCACTTTTACATCCCCGACAACTATAATCGGCGCGTCACGAATGTCTTATTGATTGCGTCCCTCTCGCTGGGATTCGCACCCCTTCGATCCGGAAACAACGAGAGCGCGTCCGCAAAATGTCTCCTACTCTCTCTTGCATCTTCGGCACTTCAGTATAAAATCCGAAAATCGCATTTGGGTTTTTCATTCGTCAAGATTTATGGACGGTGACCATGTACGAAATGAAAGGAGGAATTGGGAATTGCAAATGTTTCTTTGAGTTAGAAATAATGGTTTTTTCTTTGAAATGCCTGATGGTCGAAATTGCCTGAATGGTTAAATCGAATTGAATCTTGACAAAAAAACAAACAAAATAGGTGGGCCAATATTCTGATAGAATTTTCGTATAATTCTATCAGATAAGAATATTATATAAACTTCGAAAATTGCGAAAAAAATTTTTTTTTTTAAACTTTAAAATTTAGAAACAAGTTTTTCGTAACGATTGTAGTAAAAAAATGTACAACTCGGGCGGTTGGAGAATCTCGCGGCTGTTAAGCGTTGTAACGAATAATTAAGCGGACAAAGCGAGCCGTTCGGCCGGGTGAAAAAAAAAAAGACAAAAAGTAGCACAAAAGGAACTAACAACAAAGTCAAGTGAGGCACAATAAGGCACGGCGTGAGTACATTGAATGCTTGTGTAGTCGAAATACTTCCACGATCCGACAGTTGCCATTTCTTTTCAATCGTCCGCCTGTCTTCGTCTTTTTCTCCAACTCGCACGCTCTCGCCTTTGATTTCCGTTGCAGTGACCGCGTATCATAGCGCAATTGGATCACAAAGCAGACCAATTCAATGAACTTTGCAGAACGTGTCAAAGATATGTAGACATACCTCCATATATAGAAATGTTGATATCAAGAAAATACACTCTCGTACATCCGGTGGGTATATCTATATACAGAGACATGGAATTACAAGTTTGAGTATGAGGACTAGACCAAGCAAGGAGTATATAGTTCTTCATTTGATAGGATTAGGACTCCTGCTGTGATGTTATTAAATCCCTTGGTGACAGTCAAAATGAAGGTACCGCATCACTTTCATTGCATAACTTTAACCGCTGATATCAAATGTCAGACAATGATAATAAATAATTAGTCAGCATTCGATTCAGAAAGAAAGAATTAAAATGTATTTTAAGTTTTAAATTTAAAATAAAAGTATTTTGTATTACCATGCGTTGAGTATGAGTTTAAACCATTAACGCTATCGTTTACATCTCCACCACTGGTTACACATAAAAGATGCATGTATCATAATCCTCTCAACGACCCTTCTGTGTATAGAAAAACCAACTCACCCACGTAGAAACCAACTTAAATGAACCCACAACAAACGGGGCACACACTTTTTGCTAATTAATGTCAAAACGTGAAAACGCAAAGCCTTTGCGACAGCTTGATACAATATATCGAAGTAAATTGAAAAGTGCGCTGCTTTGTGGTCCGAGGGGTGATTTTGTTCCCGGTGTAGCTAATCCGGCGCATAGTTTATACGTCATTAAACCCCGTCGTATAAGGGGGTGGGTATTTGGCGTGGCACGCGCGGAATCCGCGGACGTCACGCCGTATATTGCTTAGAGGGTTGGGTAACGGGGCAAGGGGGTTATTGCGGTATGCCGTGGTCGACCCTCGGCGAAGCTGTCAACTCGAATCATCCCCGGGAGATATGACAGCGGCCTCCAGGGACGTCTCATCCTTAGGGTGATTTCGATCGGTGTCCAACCCCAAAATCGAGATTAAATGCCGATCTTCGTCCCCTGACTCTGACGACCGCAGTCTTGGCTCGGGTGATGGCAAATTTCGATATTCCTACGTACCCACGTATATGATGAAGTTATGTTGACGTTCTCTGTATGAGTATGCGTTGACACTTTTCATCTGCAATGACTTTGGACGAAATTCCGCGGTAACAGAAGTCTTTTCTACGCGATGATAACATGATGAGATGGTGCCCGCACGTACGAAAATACATTTTATATAAATTTAATATATAATTATACATCTCGTATATATGTCATTTATATGTCAAATATTTTATATGAAAAAAATATATAAAAGTAATATACAAACAACAATAAAAATATAAAATCCATATATTTTTGACTTATATTTAAGTGTGGATGCTTTTTATGATGTTTTTCGTTATTTCATTCCATAGTAATAAAATATAGTGCAACTTGGAAAAATGTACGATTAGTGTTTGTTTGCTGATAAAAGAAGAGCCGGATAGGAGAGAAAACTCGCTGGAGACAGTATGCATTTAGAAGCAATGTCAAAAAGAAAAACAAAAATAATTGTTGATCTGGAGGACCGGAGTTTTCTGATTCGACATTTTTTTGAAGTAATGAAAATAAAAGACAGAGGTCGATACATATTTGTACCGTACGAAACGCAAGCTGGGGTCGCGATTTGAAAATCTTTTACAAGCGACTGCAGATATATCCGCCATTGTTTCGAAACAGGCGGCACTCGGAGTCTCGTTGCTACTACCCCCGTTGCCTCGCTCGCGGGGCTCCTGGATGATGTACTGCGCTCCGGCCCCTTAATTACTGCCGCGTGCAAATTGGAAGGAAAAATTAATCGCAGAAATGACTTAGAGCCAACCGGGCGAGAGGGTGGATGAAGAAGCGGCGTATCCAGGGGTCGTTCAAAGGGAATGAAAGGAAGTCCGGGGCAATTAGAATGATGCCCTTTGCACGGCCTTCCTCGCCCGTTTTAACTCCACCCCCATCGCTCTTTGCCTCTTCTTCAAGACCTGCAGATTTAGCGAAAAACAACCCTTCAAGAAATACAATTAGGAAAAGTCAACGAAAGACGCTCTGCACCGGGAGAAATCTCATTACGTTAAAATTTCAAATTCTAATTCATAAATTCCACGTTATATTTCTTCAAGAAATACGGTGTAATGTATATTTATATATATATATGTATATTAGAACGATTCATTTTAAGGGTAGGGAAACAATTTTATAATTCCATCTTTACCATTCCGAGTTGACCACTGTTTTTCTAGCAGACAACTAAAACTAGATACTGTGGCCAATGGTCCTTAGGTATTCAGAAATTTAGTCATCAGACATTTTGGTAAAAGAAATATTTATCGATACCAATATAAATATAGTCAACATTAATGACCATCACTTATCTTCCTGTCTTTCTTTATTAGGATTATATTAAAAATCAGAATTTTCGATAAAAAAATGAAAAAGTTGACCTTCCAACTGACCAATCTACCGAAAAACGAATTCAAACTAATAGACGGAGAAAGAAGTACAAAACTGGGAAAAGCTTTCATCGTATTCACGGACAAAAACCTCGCGAACGGATGAATGAGCGAATTCTTGAACCGCCCTATCTGAGGCATTATCTTTATTAAACACCTCGAAGGGCTGCAGTTCTGTCTGTGTTTCGGCTTCAGCTCAACTGACAAATACGTCAGCGGCTCGATACATGCTCACACTCTATTCAACAGTGGCCCACACTTTACCTCTCATCTCTTACTGATGACTTCATCCACTCTCTTGTTCTGTAGACTGCATTTACATTTTTTTTTTTCATCCAGTAAGCATCCAATATTTTATCTACCAATTTCAATCATAAAATTGGTAACTGCGGATGAGTATCAAGTGACAGAGTGCTGACATAATTCGTCTCCAAGTACTTGACCATTGCATGCGATGGTTCTAGCTGTAACGCGTTTCTCCACTTCTACCATTCAATCCCTAAGTTTGTTCAACAATATGGTAGTATATTTGGTTCTAATAAGATTAGGTTTTTGAAATTGCTTACATCAGTTTTCGTATTGAGCATCAATTCAGTATCAAAGTACTGGGATTTTCATACAGATTAAAAGCTGGAGAAAATCCAAATGTTTAATTTCTTAACCAGAAGGAGCCAAGCGATCATCTTCGTTTGGCAAAAGACGATGCATCTGCGGTCTGAATACAGACCCGATGATAAAAACTAAAAATCAAAGCCGTGTATTCTTCGCAGCAAAGATCCGGAATATTGGCAAAGGGTAAGGGGCGTCGTTCGACTCAAAAATCGAATGCACAAGCGACTATAGATGCGCGAAACCGCGCCCTTTCGTTACTTCTGCGGAAGTCGATGAAAAGAGCCGTTATAGCCCAAGTTCTTGCGCTCGCTGCTACGATAAAGCACGCTGTCTAACTGGCTGGTTGATTGGCTGGCTGCATCGAAACATATAAGTCTAAGCGAGCAATAATAGACTCTACAATGCCACGCGGGGCTTTTCACGGATGCTACTCTAGTCGAGAGGACGAAAGCTCATCAACTAATGGCCCGCATCGGAACTCCGGTTACCTTCTACCTAATGCAGTTTCACCAAACACACGTGCGCATACCCGCAATCCCATTCCTATATATATTCACCGTGCATGTGCAAGCGTAACCAGAATCGGCAATTACATTTCAACTCATGACCTAAATCAAAAGTCACGTACCCTCAACCTCAGTATGAAAAAAAAAAAAAAAAAATGAAAACCAAGCGCGATAAGATGCAGCCTCACTACTAGAGATTTTCCTTCAAGACAACTCATTTCGACCTTTGAAAACGCCTGGCAATGGGAAAAGGAAGTAGGGTTCGCATCGCATGGGGCGAGACGGAAGGAAGGGTTCGCATAAATCCACCCCCTTATGCCCTGCCGAAACCATTCCACGTCCCACGAGCGAACCATGAATATTGATCATTCCCATTCCAGGCGAACGCACCCTCGACTGCGTCTGTCTTTCTTTCCCTCCGTCTATTCTTGCCCGACGAATTTCAGTCTCTCGATGACTGGCCCGCGGAAGAACTGACTACTCTATTTATGCCTGACGTTATCTTGACGACATCTAGTTATGCCGAGCACGATTCGCTGCCTCACGCACGTCATTGACTAGATGGATCCTGATGAATCGCGACGAGATTACGCCACCAAATTGTTCCATTCCCAGTTTTACCTATTGTTAGAAAAATGGGTCTTGATTCGTTGACAGAATTAAGGGTCACTCCCAGTTCAGCGATAAATCGCACTAGTTAGAATGTAACCCTTTGATTCGATAAGTTGGACCAAGACTTTTTGACACCCGCGAAGAGTTGCCATGACGACAACAGTAAGCCGTTATTAATCCTGACGTGAGTGGCGAAGAATGTAGAAGACGTACCCTCTGAGTTCTTCCTGTCCTGACCCTCGTTTCTTCAAAGGTACGAATCCCTTCGTCTACGGAAGGAAGGCATACACTCGCCGAAAAGAGTCCAGGGAATTAGGAGAGGCATTCCGGTCATTATATTCCCATTCTTCACCTACCCGCCCTATCTGAGTCTACTCCTTCTACATCCTTTCTTTCTTGTTTCCTTATCCTCTTTCCTTTTCTCCTTTTACCTGCTTTCTCTCTCTCTCTCTCTCTCTCTCTCTCTCTCTCTCTCTCTCTCTCTCTCTCTCTCTCTCTCTCTCTCTCCCTCCCCCCCCCTCTCGTTCTCTTCCTCCCACAACCGACCACTATAGTAATATCCTGATTTGCTTCTCAATGGCGATTCACCTCTCCTACTCGTTAAAATTCTGACCTCGTGCTGACAGTCTCAATACCCAAACCTTAACTCCACTCGTTCAACTATTTGTTTTGCAATCATTTGTGGGTTAAAATATCCCGAAGGTGATGTGTCAACGCTGCATGACTGGACAAGTGCTCGCTTAATTTGTACTAATTAATGAACTCGCAAAGTTGGTCTCGTTAGAATCTTTATCTTCTCAACCTTTACTCTTTCTAAAAAAGTATGCCAGTCATACATTATTATTTGTGCAACTTTTCTCTACTTCATTTAATAGCCATCCAAGCAGTATTGACATTCGTGCCAGGTTTGCTAGAGAGGGACTATTCTGCGAAGACGGCTGCAAGCAGAAAGAGCATTTCCATCCTCGTCGGGTTTATTTCTTCTCTCGCTCATCCGGGAAAGGAAATGAAACCTCGTCTGGAATACGCTGTTCGTAAGACGTTTTTCCTGTTATTAGATCAACATTATCTGAGCTTCTAGTGCTCCTCTGATAACGAATACGACGGTGCGAGATGCGCATTCAGTAGAATTCCGTCGGCGATGCTTCCGAACCAATTTAATAATCTGCTAATTCACGTTCCTCCTATTCTAATGATTGAAGTATATATTGTGCGCCAAATTCTTTATTCGTCAGAGAGTCAACAAAATCGTCGAAGGTTGCCCGAAAGTACCGTAAACGTTCCCCCGTCATGCATTCGAGTTTTCGTATATAAAATTTGTCATTACTCTGATTTTTTATTTTCTTCTTCCCTCCAGTTTGTACGGAATATATTTTTCCAAACTATCCATATGTGACGTATAAAAATTCGTAATGGGCGGATCGGATAGTTGAGTTATACGCGAGCGAAAAAGGGCGCCGGGCGTCGTTCTACCGGATGTTTCTCTAATGCATCCGTCTGGGGTCACGCGTCAACCAACTTCCGATATAACTATTATCGAAAAGAAAACCTTTTCTCAAAAGGGGTTGCGATTCTTTATTCATCATAATAAAAGCGTTCCTTATGAATGCATTGTGATATGCGAGAAAATTGCGCATGATTACAAATACGCATTTTGGTTGAAGCATCTCACCCACTACAAACTGACAAATTAGCATTGAATGGAACTCTGTTGCTGTCTACCCATCCGAGGCGACCTTTTCTCCATTCCTTGATAATGAAATTGTTATTTTTAGATCAAATTTATATGATTTTCACAGTCAGAAATATCAGTGATAGTACTGAGTTAGTATATAAAATATTATTTTATTACTTACTATCACGTACCAGTTTGTTGTAAACTTTTTTGTGACAACGAAAATTTTTTGTAAAAATATATATTTTCACATGATATGAAAAAATAGAATCCATTTTTAAACACTGCAAATTTTGTTACTTTTTGTTTACTAAACAATGTGTCGTTTGCAATTTCGACAGTGTAAACAACCAATATTTTTTAAAACGCATTATGTTTTTGTAATGCAATGCCTCAAAATTTGGAGTTCAGAAATTAGCTTTATGTATTTTTCATTTATCATGCGCAATATCAGCAAACAAACACGATTTGAGAAAAGTGAAATTAACTTGATTTACAGTTTGCATGTATACATAAAAAACTGTTATAAAATATTATTATTTATTATCACGCAGGCGACATCAGTGTAACAGTCTTCAAAGGTGCACCTATTTATCGCCTTTTGTTTATTACCAATTTGTTTTTTTATTAAAAAAAAAAAGTTTTAGAATAGTTTTAGTTTTATCGAGACCTTAGATCAAAGCTCGTTTGATCAATTCAACTAAGCGTACGATAGCAAAGTTTTGTTGGATATCTCTCAGGGTGGATTGAGGTTCGCTCACATCGGCTAATATCAACGATAGATCGGTCAGTATATTATATCGTTTGTTACAATTTTTTCTGCGAAGTGTTTTTTTTTAATTTGCAGTGAATACTAGGTCAGTTTTATACAGTTTGTTAATGTTTGAAAATTATTTCATATTTGTTTTTGCTGAAATATTTCTCGCTTTTGTGACTCCCTAATATTTAGGCTAATTTATCTTTCAAAAAACATGTGTGCATAGAAAAATAATATGGCAAGCTGTGTCTCGCGAAAAGATAGGTAATTTGCAATATTATTCTAAAAATATTAAATTTCATCTTATTATTGTACAAAAACCACACCTGTCAAATTTTTCAAACTCTCCGGGCGTTTTTATTTTTCGGACCAATATTTTTTACGAAAAGCCCGACCGCATTTTCCAGTTGCTTAATATTTCAGCATTCGCTTATTTCCTCTAAGTATGCTATGCGTGTATTATGTACGCCGCTGCCCACCGCTACCTGAAAGTTTAATTTCTAGAAATGAAATGAACAAGCGTGTTAAAATCTTTTTACTATAATTTTTTAGTTATTATTCATTTTGATGTCCAAAAAGACCCATTTAAGGCCAAACATGTTTTAAAATTGGGCCTAATTGGTACTGAAAATGGTCAGAATCAAAACCAAAAATCCGTAAATAAGTCCCACTTTCACAATAGAAATGTTTGAAAAATTTGAAGAAAAATCAGGCCTAACCGGGCCCAAAAATATATTAAATTTTAAGAAAAATTGTTTTGTCTCGGAGAGGGATTTGAAACTGAATTTTTTTTGATAAGGCAGCTAAATATTTTATAACCCCAACCAAAAGATGAGAGATAGGATATTTTGCCTAATTAAGAATCCAGAATTCGGTTGAATAATAATTGCAAAAGCATGAAAGATAAACGCCGGGAACTATGAGACAGATATCAAGCAACAGGCCAATCGGTAGCGTCTGTCCTTGTCTGGCGAGATTGGTCGAGGCATTGTTTTAAGGGAGGCACGGCGCATGCGCACTCCCTGGCGTGGGAGGAACTACTGCAGCTCACGGCCCACATTATGTGCGAATGTCTCGTTCCATTATACGCTGTGCCTCCTTTGCTTTTGATATCCGCCACTTTTCATCGTGTATCACTTTGGCTGACTTTCACTTGCGAAATAACCGACTGCAATTGAATATAACGCGGTCATATTATTTGCTAATATGTCACCTGAGTTGATACCAAATTCACAGTTATCACCCTTTCGAAATATAGATGATATCAAATTTTCCAACAAAATGTGAGAATCTGTTTTACCAACTGAGTTTTATCGACTGACAATAATTAGGTCTGTTAATATTTTATTTAACAAAGTTAATAAATAACAATTCTAAAAATTGAAAGCACAATTGAACAAAACTAAATTGCAAAAAAAAATGAGGGAATTCACTAAAAATGTTGTTCATGTGTGAATTATGGCTTACTGAAGCTTAGATCATGAGCAAAACCAGATTTTAATTATATAGCCTGTTCTTCAACATTTGGAAACTCGCTTTTTGACTAATCCTGATGTTCAGACTTCTTTCTCAGACCCTTCTTGTCCGTCACATGAGGACTGGCTCGCTGACAACCCGATTTCCCGAGATGGAATCTATAATGATTTTCCAAGACTAGAGCTTTAAAAAGCTTACTAGCACCAGTGGCGCTTATTAGTGAAATCTCCCGGTGAGAAGAGACAGAAGCCATCAATCGGTTTCGTTTGAGGCACCTGCCTTCAAATAAACCGCCATTCACGCTACAGTACCATTGTTCCAATTTTTTGAAAATAGAAAAAACCGAGGAAACATTTTATCGTTCAAGCTGATCGAATAAATATAAGGCAAAATAAGAATGTAAAATCTGATTTCCAAGAAGGAATTATAAATTTTAATTTTATTTCGTAAAACAAGTTAAGATGCATCTACATTTTTTTGGTATATATTTTTGTTTGTATGTAATATTGTTCAATTGTTATTGTTGAAATTGCACGGAAAATTTTCGCATTGTGTTGTAAAGACCTTTAAAATTACGAGAAAATGGTCAAAGCTATCTCGGATCTCGCATAAATAGTCACATCGGAGTGTCCGGTTGGCCGCGAACCGTAACTCTGCGTGCTAATAACAATAACAATACATATCTAGCAGCCACGAAAATCGTAAAGCGCGACGTAGGTGCAAAACCGAAGTGCTTTGCCCGGCCGTATTAAAATCATCCGGCGTATTATCATGCGCTCACAATACCGCCTTGTGGACAATGCGACGAAGATTAGCTGGGCGCGCTTTCACGCCTCGGTGAAATCTATCGAAAAATAATGGTGTTGGGATATGAAAAAAACTGTTCTAAATGTAAAATTTTGACATGGAATAAAAACGGTATTATGCAATATGCATTTTATAATTTATAAACAAAGAGAAAAAAGATTTGATGTTGTAAATAAAATTTTTCCAATACAAATGAAAATCGAATTTTCAAATGAAGATTAATTCATAAAAAAAAAGTCATAAAAAGATGCTTTATGAAATCAAGAGTACCCAAAAAGATGTCCGTTGAAGCGGAAAAAGAAAAAAATAGTCGCGGCAAAACAATGCGTCAGTATTAGCCTGCAATTTAACGGCTGATCGGAGTCGATAAAAAAAATATCACGGAGGGTGGGGAAAAAATGACAGAAACAAAACTGAGAGTAAAAAGGAGCGCGGGTATACAAAAAGCGAACAAAAAATGAGGCAGGAAAACGGTGGAACGAAGAAAGAAAACAAATCGCGTTTGTTCGAATCTATGTGTGATTTCGTTGTTCCGTCAGATTCATTTGTGCTGTCGCCCACGCGAAAATTGGCATGAAAGCGAGGTCGCAGCGCTCTCCGCTGAGTTTTCTGACGGGCGCCATGTAGGTCCGCTGACAATGCGCGGCGACCGTAGACTGTCTGGCGCCGTGCGTGGACCCCAACGAAAAATTCATTCCCGAAAAGAGGAATAAAATAAAGCGGCACGCGAAAAAAAAACGGGGACCGAAAACAACACCGCCAGTCATCGAATCGCGACCGAAAACAACAATTAACGTGTTGCCTCGCGTATACGGGGTTCAATTATTTTTCAAATAACGCATTTTGTGCCGCGACGAGGTCGACAGCGAAACATTCACAGCACAATGCCCAAATTCGGCGTACAATACCCCGTTGCCAAGAACTCGATTGCCAAAGTTTGGGTAATTATTCAGTGCTACAAAGAAATCGCACATTCTTCTACCGAGACGGTGGATTTTAAAATGCACAGAGGTTTTGTTCGGGGCCATAAAGTGGGCTATAGGCTTAATTGGCAATTTCGGGTGTATTCGACGATACTCATTCAAATTTTTCTTGAATTAGTTCAATAGTACTTAGAGTAGAGGGATCAAATTAAAAAAAAAAAAAAAAAAAAAAAAAAAAAAAAAAAAAAAAAAAAAAAAAAAAAAAAAAAAAAAAAAAAAAAAAAAAAAAAAAAAAAAAAAAAAAATATTAATCAATAATATCAGAAACAAAATAAACAAATGAATATTAAATGTTTTTTTAAGTTCGATTAAAAGTGTCGAAATGAATGTTGTATTTTGTCAATGGAAATGCATCTTGTCAGATATTAAATACGGATTTACATTGGACCAATGCAAATAGTTTTAATTTCAATCATCATTTTTGTGAGTGTATATTTCAAAAATGCGCCCTTGACTTTCGACCTTAGAAAACGCTAATAACCCTTCTTTGATCTCTGATTTTAAAATTACTTCGCCCACTGCTCTGAGATGCTTGAAAAACAGCGTTCGGTCTTTTGCGTGATGATAGATGTGCAATGTTTCGTCGATCTATCACCTTCCCGGCTGCGCCACGTACACAGAGACTTAACCAATTGTACGGAGCGAAAGAAAACACCCGCGTGAACAGGAATATTAGCGGGCCCAGCTACAAGTGTGAACCTTCCAGAAGAGTAATGACGAGGTGACGTTGGAATGTTGGTGATTCGAGCCTCTCGCATCCTTTATTCAACATTCCGGCCAATTTTTTTACTCTACCTGAAACCCGAATCGGTTTACCGGTGTCGCGCTTTTGAAAATAATAATCATGGTGGTTTAGTAAGACCTGGTCAATTTAAAATAAAAAAAAATTAAGACTCATATCATTTCAATTTTGAATGTCGAATTATTTCCTTTGCAATAGAATGTTTAAAATCATGACAGCTTGTTGAAAATATCAGCTCTTGTTCTTATATGAAAGACATTTGAAAATCCAGCTTTTCTCACATTGGAACCTGTGTTACTATGACAATTCAAATTTGGGTGTGAAATTTGAACACAATCCCGCCCCAAAATATGTACAAAAACAAAAGTCAGCACAGGTTTTACTGTCTGCGGTTTTTATTTTACTAAACAGGGGTTGTTCTTTTTTCCATTCAGATTTTCGTTCGCTTTTCTTTGTACAGAGTCAAGTTTTGTTGAAGATTTATTTTTCTTAAGAAATGGATACTCAGCAATGGACACTTTACAGATTCTGTCAGGTAGTCGAAGGTACCCGCAATTGGTCTGCCGTGAAATTATAATTAATGGCAAATAATAAACGCTGACATTGATGAATCTTCTCAGGCAATTTCCATTAATATTACTTTCACACCCACACAGTTTCTCAGCTCTGTCAAAAATGTTTCCTAACCAGGAAATTTCGACCGGGTCTTGACACTTGATTTGATATTTCCGGCTGCTACCGCCCGAATTCGACAGCTTCTTTGACAGCTTTTGGTGAAGGGATTAAACGGAAAAGGAAGCTGCAGTTTTGAGCCCGAATTGGAAACGCAGATGATTCTTTGATAGAGATTCGCCGCGCGATTTGAGGACCACGCTGGCTGTTCGAAACACATTGACCGCCGGTAGATAAACGGATTACGACCGCTTTGTGTCAACGGATCCGAGATCCGCTTCCCTTATTCCGAAATGCGGACCTGGTCGACTGCATCAATGGGGTATTACGCGCTTCAACGATGGCAACATTGCTGGCTTCGACCCTCCGACTGATAACCATTTTCATTACTATTAATTTGCAACCGGTCACTCGAATCGTGAAATATGATTTTTGATTCTTACATTTCTTTCCATTCTGTTTCATTTTTTTTCTTTTTAAATCTTATTTCTAATTAATCACATTGCTTGCAATATATAATAAAATTTGATTAACTTTTAATTTAAAAGTTTATCAGTTGCGGAGCAGCATTATGGATTTTGAAACTTTATATATATAGATATCTACATTCCGATAAGATTCAATTTCAAGGCAAGCGAAAAATCGAAACTGTCATTTTCCCTCTAAATCTGTTGTTAGACAGCAAACCTTCTATCCAGTATTCTGGAAATTGTTCCTCGCAGCTCCTCGAAACTCATTTACCAACGCATCAGTGACCATGCAACTTCAAGGAACCGAAACCCTTCGTCTTAAAACTATCCTGCCGTGAATCGCAGCTAATCCACCCTTTCAGGACATCAGTTCATTTCTTACAGACTGAAACTTTGATTTCAACCCTATATTTTCTTCAGCTTTGTTGTCAAAAATATTTTTCATTTCTTGGAATTTTTTTTTGAAGTACACGTTCTTAAGTATATAAATATATGAAATAAAATCTGGCAATAATTTTCTTAATTATTGTTTAGTACGTTGAAACCTTGTAATGCAGCGGAGGTATTTAGTTCTTAGCTCAAACCGGGTGAACATAGTTCCACACATTGTACCTCGTGGCTCAATCAACGGCTTCGCTCCCTTTTTATTCAGCACGAGCGAACTTCGACGTGTATTGATATAACCCCGATGCTGCATACCGTGCGTCCATCCAACCCTGGACGCGCACCGACGAGGAATATTTGCATGACAACGGCGTAGCTACCGTGTCCCACGTATAGTCACTAATTAGCTCGCACCACATACCGGTCTGGATTAACGAGAATATTGCATTTTTAATATCAGCCACCCGTCATTGTCGGCACCGATTTTTCCCATCCATCTGTATGTCATTTCTTATAATCATACAAAATTAATTTCTTCTCGCAAAAATATTTTTCCATCATGTTAAAATTCGTGTAGATTTTTAAAATGCATTATTTCTATAATCGTTGATGTGAGTAATATGAATTTAAACAAATAATACGAAAAAAAAAACAAACAATAGAAAATTTAAGCTTTATTCAATAGCATCTTTACATAATGGTTGAAGATTAATGTCGGTTCAAAATATTTTGACTATTTTGCTTTGATGCGATAAATGCAAAAAAAAAATAATAATAGTAGGAAGACAAAAAAGCTTTCAAGATATTAATTTGAACATGATTTTCGAGATCGTGTGTATATATGTGAAGGGAGGTAGGTTCTTGCTAATGTTTTATTACTACGCTTGATTTACATTGAAAGAATTCGCATTCGTCTCTGGGGTATCTGGAATAGGCTGGCATGGCCGCCCGCTGACTAGCTCGCTGATTGCTGTTGCATCTTTGATGACCTCGCCCAGACAGAGAAGCAGGGCTTACCTTGCGCGGGTGAGGTAAGCTAGAAGCAACGGCGGCAACAGAAGAGGGTGCATGAAACGCTCTGCAAAGAGTGAAACGTCGAGATTGATATTTTAACAGGCAGATTACGTAAGGACGGTATCAAGAATCCGCTCTCTTTTCATCACTAGGTTTTCGTTTACACAGCGAGCTCGGGAATGAATCGTTGATCATCGGCGGTGCCTGCGCGAATTATTTGTTTAAACGTTTAGTCCAATTTTTACATTTCCGCGAATTTTACGTGATCACCGTATTTGATTTGTGCATTTGTTCAAATAGGTTCTCATTAATTATTTCGATGCGTTGGAACGAATTTGACAAGGGATTATTGAAAAAAAGAGAGACGTTTTTGCATTCAGTTTAGTTTGTGCAAAAATTATTCCATTTTTTATAAATTATGAATACATCAACTATGTATATGAGGACAGTCTTGTTTTGTTCAAAATTGTATTCCATATAACAACTAACCTAAAATTTATTATGTTTTAATGCATTCATTGAACTGAACTCCAAATCATAATTCATACCGATCTTAGAGAATATTCAAAAAGGAAAAACGAAAAGAATTTTTTCAATCATACGTGACGGGTTACAATAATCTTATAAATTTGACATAGAGCACGTTTTTTATCCAGAGAAAACCGCCCACCGCGGACGTTTATTTCGTCTCGATTAATGACAGCTTCTTATTTAATTCGTAAATTCATCTATTAGAATATCACCGCACAAAATAAGGGTCGCACAAAATTTGACATGGAGATAACAATCACAAGGTCGACAATGAAAGAAGACCGAGTGAAAGAAGCAAAAGAGTTTGAAGGTATACAGCATCCCTGGGGCGGCAAAATCAAAGTAAACTATACAGCTCCCTGCAATACCACACTATCGGATCTACGCGCGAGATTCTCTACCATTGTTTAGGACCTTGAAAGTGTTAAAGTAATGATTCCCAACGTCGTATAAGGAGATAACTTAATTATGATGGATATCTTTATGCTAATTGAATTCCGTGTTAAATTTGGATGACAGCATTTTTAACACTGATTAATATTTAAATTTTAGAAATCGACGAATTGAATTAAACGTTTCAAGTAAATCTGTAAATCACAGAAAAAAAGTACAAAGGTTTTATTTTTGTTTCATGTCCTAAATTGAAATTTAGGATCTTAGAAAATTGCACGATCTATTTCTGATGGCCATGTAGTACATCGTCGATGATGAAGAACGTATTAGTTACTATCGCGTTGAGGTGTTATTAATCAAGCCATTGCGGCTAAGCTGAGCTAAGTCGGTGCTGAAGGTGTGAACTCGTGTTGGAAACTTACGAAGGCATGCTGCGCTCTATCACATTATTAATAACCGATAATTTGATACGCTTCCAGCCACCCGCAGTTCGATCCGAAATAACGCGGATGCTCTCTCGGTTGAAAAAAACATTCCATCTGAGTTGTCGTTGGTGATTATGACGAATGCCGCCGATCGGACTTTAGTAATAAATTGTCTGGTTTCTGAAAGGTGGCCCTGTGTGGTCTTTGCGACGGTTGGTCAGACTGTTACCATAACCTTTTTATGGATGATTTATGTAAAAATTTTCAGTTTAGAGAAAAACATTTCAAAATATTGAAACAATCTTGGAAGTGACATAAATATGGTTGAATTATTTATTAGTGCACATACATTTTATAGAGTTGAACGTTTTTGGTTCGAAAATTTGTTGGCTCTCGACAAATTTCTCTAGTCATTAGATGTTTAAAATTGCATAACTCTTAAAAATCGTCACTTCGGTATGCAGGTTCATTTTGCAAAGCATTGATTAATTTTCTATAAAAATGTTCCTCGTCTTTCATGTCGCTTTCTCCATTGAGCTTGACTCTCGTTGTGGCGGGTGCCTTGAGGGCAGCGGTGACGTTTAAATATTGCACAACATCATTAAGCGTTCGTCGGGGCTGGAACAAAGATACACGACATCCCTCGTGTAAGGGAATCAACCTATCATCGGTGAAATCACACGTGCCGTCCGTCAAGCGTGATCATCTTTTAGCGAGGTGTTGGCCATTCCTGCAAAATGTAGCATATAGCTATTCGTCGTTCATCCGAACTCCCCATCTTATTCTGCTTATCTCGGATTAAATGCGATTGATCGATTTATCGAACTTAATTGATAAGGGTCGCTTTATTACAGGCTTACGGATTATAGATTTTATTTCGGTTAAATTAGATTGAAATTCTGCTTGGGATGTATATCGATGCGAATATGAAACTTATTTTCTTCTAACAGACATTTTTAAAATTAAAATTTGAAAGAAATGTTTTTCAACAATTTTCTTATAAACAATAGTAACAAAATAATGTATAAAAAATTGTGTGTATATAATATTAAAAGTACTTGTTGATTACGTAGAGTTGTAACATTTCTCTTAAAAAATGTTTTCATGAAGATCATTAAGCATAATCAATCCCATGAGTATTGTGAATCACACTTATCTCTAAGGACCGATCCACTCTCGCTAAATGACTCTCTATATATATAAGATGATGTGCTTTAAACAATTTAATTATTTATCACAACTCATTCAAATTTATTTCCATACTCTTTATTTATTTTAAACTTCTTAAAATACTATTTCTTATTTATTAGATATTGAATAATAGTCTAAAATTAAATATCGAGTCAATAAACATTCGCCAGTGTCAGCTACATTATTTATTGTTGAAAACAATTTTAATTTTTAATCATAATGAAGAAAAGTCAACATTAGTAAAGTAAATAAAGAAAACTGAAATGAGACTGAAACTCGATGAAAAAAATATGCTCGTTGGATAATTCAAAATTTTGAGCTTTGATAATGTATGAAGGCGGTATCTATTAATCATTTTAACCGGTAAACGTAGTTTAGAAGTTGAAATTTTGGTCGAATCTAGAGCAAACCGGAAGATTTACAGTGAGAGCCGCCGCGAACAGAATATATAGTTCTGCGGGCAATCAGAAACACATTACTGGACGGCCGGCAGTATAATGCATCCTGCTGAGCTAGAAAACGCGCTATATGCCGCGTGCTTTCCTTACTTCCCGCACGTATGTTATCGTGCGATGTCCGCATAGTTCGTTCTAATGATTGATTAAAGAGTTCGCTATCATATTAAGTTTTTGATTAAGAAGCAGCTCATGTTACTTTTTTGGATGATGAATTGATGAAAAACATATGTTCAGACTGAAACTGATGATGACCTTTTGATTGACTTTTAAATTAATTTTGTTAACGACTTTTTAATTAAGAGATATCTAAATGCGCTTTTCGTTGCCGTGCAACGAAAGACTTTGTTTCAAAACAAATTAGGGTTTCATTAATTTTTCTAAATTTTATAATTGTAAACAAATTTACATAGACAAAGATCAATACTCGACAGGCAGTCTCGCCATCTCAAGGTGAGATTGATTTGCCTTTGCTAAAATCTTCGATGCTGTTTCGCAGGGCATTCATTTTTTTTTTTTTTTTTTTTTTTTTCGTAAATAATTCTTCTTTTTTTACACTTTATAATTTTCAGGCACCTCTCGATTCAAGTCGACCCGTTTGCGTCACCCGTCTCTACTCTGCCGCAAATGTTCTTCTCTCCTCTCGTCACTCCCTCGTAATTAATCATTCCCCTCTCCTCCGCGATTTCTCCTCCTCTGGGCGTCAAACGGAGGCAGCATGGCCGCGAAGTCCAAGACCTGTCATGGTCCACCTTTACTCTAGATCATCGGATTGCTGCAAAACATTTCATTTTTTTTTGTTCATACCGTCATACATTCTCGTGACTTGCGCCTTGGTTATTCAGAGCTTTTATTAATTAGGTCAAGTGACTCAATTATGTTTCTGCAAACGTACGATCTGAGACAATGATTACGCCAAGACGCTTTCCTAATTTAATGAGTTCAAGGAAGTTCTTGCTAAAATTACGACACATCAAACATTGCTAGATTGAATCGATTTAGTATAGTTGTCATTTTTTATGCATAGAAGTCATCAAATTTAAGAACATCTATTTATACAATTGTTTAACATATTAGTAAAGAAAAAAGAAACGTTAAGAAATGTTTTGCAGTTTCGTTCCTGTCATACGAGCAGTGATGAAAATCAGAAAATCTTAAGACCGGGACAAATCACCGACATAACCCGTCCGGACTTTGAAACGACTGAAACCGACCATTCACATTTTGCGCCAATGTACAAGTCGTTCATTCATTTCTTTATCGTCTGCAAAAGAATGAAATAAAACAGAAAAGCGTTGTTTAAAAAAAAAGTCGCAAGAACAAAATTATTTTCAAGAAGACGAATGAGAACTGCAAAGACGTCGGCACAATTTTCGTTCCTATTCTCTTTATTTTCGAGCTCGAGCGTAATCATGGCACTATTTTATCAGAACGTTTTAATGAATCCGTCAACGACTTTTTCTTCGCATCGCCAGGCGACGACGAAGAGCCATGACCGCGATCTTACGGGCCTGCGGCGATAAGAACAGGATCTTTGCTTCATTGCTAAAAAGAAAAAGAAACGCGGAAATAAAAACTTGGAAAAATGGTCGGAAAATTTAAGCTCCAGAGGAGAAGATCGGCGCTGTAAAATAATACCACAGACGTCGCGCGGATATATCTCGAGGAAAATCCATTCTTCAGTTACCGCTACAGATTCTACGATTATTTCGGTAGTCTAGTTTCAAACAATGTACAAGTTTCACGCGTTCTTGCAAAATCGCACTTTCAACTTTTTGTCTGTTTTCGATATACCGGTATAGAAACGAGAGGATCATTCATAATCAAAATAATCTTTTCAACGATATATTATTTTTAATTGTCACTGTTTTAAACAATTAAAATGAACGAACAATTAGATAAACTTTGAGATCAAGTAAACAAAGCCAATAACCTGTTATTAGCGACCGTTAATTTTGAACCAAACTTTTAAGTCTGTGATTTACTATGAATACCTTTTGAAAAAAAAAGAAATCTTGACATGAAAAAAAAAAAAAAAAAAATTAAGTGTCCAACTATAAAACACAATATTGTTAGACGTGTACTCGGGAAGTTTTAAAATTTACGAGCTGCGAAGGGCGAAATAGTAACCCTGCCACTTAAACGGTCCATTTTAGTGAATGCATCCGTTGATATGAGAAGCAATCAAAAGGTCCGCGAAATGTCTCGCGACAAAGAGGCGTCGATGTAAGCAACGATCAGTGACAGGAGGGAGCGAAGGAGCGAGCAAGAGAACACTCCGGAGAGCAAGCGAGCGCAGGAGAAGCTGGCTAGATGACGGTCAACTGGGCCATTCTTCGTTCCCAGGAGGCAACAAAGGGCCAGCAACGAGCTGATCAAATTATCCAATTCATTTGGATTGGCGAGCGAGTGAGAGCGACTAAGTGTCCGTCGTTGGCAGGCTCCACTCAAGTGTCATGAGACGACGAACGTCGAAATTTATGCGCGATTCCCGTTCCCGCCCCACTCGCTCGGCACCGTTCAAGCCGATCGTCAATCAGCCCGCGGCGAATTTGTATAATCGTTCAAACAACTTCATCCGCTAAACCGGCTCCGGCATTTATGAATTTACGCAGGTGCATTCGCGAAAAACCGTGCGCCCCAGCGCTGGCCCATTCATATCTTTGTTAACCCCCAGCGATCATTAAAATTGCCCCCAAGTCGAACAAACATTTCTACAATGTTTGCGAGCTGAGGTGGGGCGCCGACAATGGCGCGGAATATGGAGAACGAGACGCGTATTAATATGCACCAGAAGAATAATGTAAATCAAGATGAAACCATATCTCCTATGGAGCCGAGAAAAAAAAACTTACTTTTGTACACACTCTGGAGCTATGGTGCGCGGACGGGCCGATCAAACGGTCCACCGAGCGATGTTCACCTTGGCGATCGCACAATGCTCCATAGCTCGCCAAAAACAGAGCACTGAAAACGGTAACATTTAATTGTGCCCGCGAAACGGTGACAACACTCATCTTAGCAGACTCGCGTCATCGCGAAGTTGCAGCTGTCGACTTGCGGTCAAGGAACCGACGCATTATTCAAGTCACGGACAAATATTCGGTTATCATTTTGTTGGCCAAATGCATTTGTATTGTGGTCCGGCTGACTAAAAAGAGGACATTGCCAGTGTATGGTTGGTTCAAGTCATTGTGTCGCGGTGCGATCCCCTGGACTCCAGGGGGGCGCAAGAAGATGAAGTCTTTTACGTGCGGTCATAATTCGTACGGGAACGTACAACGTAATTTTTTGTCAAACGACGTTTAACTACTTTGTTTGGCTGCACAAACCTGCACCATATGAAAGACAAGACAGGAAAAAAAAGAAGTAAATATTAAGTCGATGCGTGATTGTTATGGTAAAGAGTTATGAAAAATTATAAAATCTCCCAGACATACTCGAACCCTTTACAAACATATTAATGGGCATTTAATGCTGTAAATGTCGTCTTCAGTAAGATCTATTAATATCATTTTTTTTTTCATCATTCAAAACATTTTGCTCAAAATAAAATTTGCACCATACTTTTTTTTGGATTAAACAAATGTTTCGAGATGGGTGAAAGTAATTTTGTGTTAGTCGATAGTTTAAATTTTGTTGAGTAGGGATCAAAGGGGATCTCAAGGATACAAACATCGTGCACCCTTCAATTGCCGTGAAAAATCAACGCGGTTCATTAATTTCGGGAGAAAGGCTGCATCGCCCTTCCGGTAAATATTTATGGATGTAGAAAAGCGTGAAGTCAATGCTCAAGGGTCTTAGCTTGCTGTTTCCGTTATGAAATTCAGTTGAGACTCGCGGTTTTGAATTGGATCATCGCTGACCATATGTTCGTTCGTAAGTTGTGCGGCTGTCTCGTTAATCAAGCAGAATATTCAGAACAGCGAATGGGTTATCGAGCTCGAATCAATTAAAAGAGGCAGAAAAAGCAATTATACCGATGGTCTGTCCATGTGTGAGAGAGCTGAGTTCATTGTTTGGTCTACATTGCGTAAGAGTGTACGTAAATACGTTATATTTTATTTATACAATCAAGATTACATTATTACCTAATCAGTGTTGTGATTCGATATTAAGCAGGCACCGAGGGTTTGCACCCTCTTGGCGCGAGCGGTGCCACTGGGCAGAGGGGAGTGTAAAAGCATTCCGCAATAGGGTCTTGGATAACCAACTCGTGAAATTCAATTATCGAGTCTGATTTGGGGGTGGGTTCTGATAGCATTGTGGTACCAAGGGGTTGAAAGAAGGGACATTGTCGTTCGCATGGCAGGCTAAAGCGATAACCACGTAAGACCGCTACTACACGTAAGAATGTCTATCCAAAACAATTCATCTTAAATTGTAAATTAATTCTCCATCACTTGGCTGACAGGTATAATTAAACGAGACATCTAGACGGCTGAGCTCGCACTTTTAAAGGGTTAACAAAAGGTCGATCCATTAAGTTTCTTTGTAATAGTTCGGAAAGTCCCGATGTCCGACCTTGACTGCTGGAAAGTTTTAACACGTGCCAAGTTGTGTTCAACAATTTTTTTTTTTAGTTGCAACATCGAAAAGTAAAAAAATAACCATCCACTATTGTACATATGATCTAAAACCATTCTTTTCCATCGATTACAAAAAACCTCTAAAAGTGTTTGTTTGTTTTTTTTTCATTTTCATTGGTCATATGTCTTTAAAAGTTACATTTGCAAAAAAATGTTTTACATCATCTTGCGAGGAACTTTTTGCGCAACCAGAGACTGATTATATCAAGTGGATATATTTGCAGTCGATTTTTTCACTTCTTTAATGGTTCCAGTGCGTTGGATAGGTTCTTGCTTATGATCGCGCATGCAGTGGTGGTTAGACGGATGGTCCGATGAAAGTACGAACTGACAGACTGGAGCTACATGTTCATTAGCCGCTATTCAGTTCAACAGAGGCCAACTGCGAGGGTGGAACCGACTCGGTGGCCGCTGGAATTCTCGACATGTTACTCGCCATCCTAGCGCGTAATTATGAGGGCCTTCTCACACGACGACATGATACGTGTTCAACCACTTCAACTACTACCTTTACGCAAGTAGAGAAAAAGAACAGAAGTCATTGTAACAGAAGATTACAAATTAAAAGTTGGTAGAATGTTTTAGTATCCACAATCTAGATACTTTTAGGTATAGCAGTATAACGTTTTGCAAAATTTGTTGTCTCTTTCTTTCAATTTTTTAGGTTTAATCGATCATAATAATCATCAACCATTTTAAATTACAAGATGTAATTGATTTGTAACATTAATTGATAATGAAAAATTTCAGCGAATTGATCATTCTGCAGTTTTAAATTATTGGACTAATTAGAAGTGAAGCAAAACCGAAGGACGTGCTTGATTTACTCCAGGATTAGACGCGGCCAATCAACTAATTATTCAATTCAGTCAATGAGCACCGGGATTTATGTAGTTACTTCTAATTTGAGATTAATCGCATGACCGTTCGCGATGATGCGTACGCTTAAAGAATGTCTCGTGACAAATTTATAGTATGTCAGCATCAATAATGGCCGTTTTCTTCAATTATGGTCACTTTATAGGCGCACGAATTTCTTGCCACTCTTTTGGCCAACTATAGTCCCGATTTCGAAGAGCAATAAACTTTTCTTGCAAACTCACTTCAAGTTTTCGCAAAACTTTTATTCGTGATCATAAATAGAAACTTGTCCGTCACAAAAAAAAAGGAAATGAGATATTGCCTCTTTTTTTAATGAAACACGCACGATGAAAAGCGAACACAAGTCGTCATTTTTGTACGTCACATCATTTTGTTCGTTCCAACGTCTTTCCACTTTGCGAGTACCCTTTTGACCATATCCGCAGGGATATTAAGATTTAACGGAAAAAAACTCACGTCGACGGAGTGGCTCCAAGCATTAAGTCGATTTTATTTCACCGTTAGGGTACTCTCGGCTCGATTATACTGTGACATCCGCGATTCTACGACCGCTTTCAAAAGTGACATTTATGGTCTCTCGCTTCGCCGCTAGGATAACCCCTCGTTCGCTCTGCTCGCCGCGCTTTTTTTCGCATGTTATCCCAAATTATACCAAAATTCTAATATGCCCAGAACCCGTGAATGAAATACCACCCTAACTTTGATAATTCCCATAACCTTCTGTTTTCGGTACAATGTTTTATATTATTTTGCATAATGTATTTGAGTCCAAAAAATGTAACAAGGAAATCCACGTTAAGCAACTTTTAGTTTATATTTTTGAACCAAAATATTTTTTCAATATACACCTCGGAAACTTTCAATAGTTTAGTATATAGAGTGTGCTAACAAGATTTTCGAAAGAGCGATAAGAATGAGATTTCGTGTAGCAAATCTGAGTTTGACTGTGACTAATTTGCTATGGACGAATTAATTTTTGCGTTGGACCAAATTAGTTCCGCAATTATATCAGTCGGACATCGTACTCGGACTGGAGAACACCCACATGCGGCTGGGAATGCTGCACATGATTAGTTTATACGTTAATTGCGAGGTCCCAATTTGTGCAATTTCGTGAGCTTGCGTATTTAATATCTGTTACTGAATCAATGTCCATACTGTTTGCTTAATTATCCTCTTAATTGATGAAGCAAATCTTATACGATTTAATTCATCAATTACATAATTATCTTATTTGGATGAGACGAAAAACAAGTAGCACTTGCGAATAATTTGTACGAAGGGTTTTTGTTTCGCCAACGGTGCTCGACAATGTTGCAAAAACAACGAGAATCGTGGAAGTTTTCTGGAAAAAAAAGTGTACACAAAAGGGACAGAAATGGAGATCACTGCTTACAGAAAGTGTAGAGCGTGGCTCAGGTTCAGGGGACGGGGGCGCCATATTGTCTGCCAATTCCTCGAGGATGACTGGTTGCATTCAAACATGGGATCTCGGAACCTCTGCCGTGCGCTACTCTAATATGGCACAACTTGAAACGCTTGATGTGTCTAAGTCGTTCTAGCAAAACACATGCACCAGGTTGTGTGTATAGGACGGAAACCGGTACCGGATGCTGCGACGCACACGGGAATTAGTGCGCTTTCATTCCGCTTGCGAATGCGCTCAGCGTAATGTAAACGAAACACCGACTACGTGAAATTGATAATCCTTTGTCTTATTGTTTTTATCTCCAACGCTTTTCCTAATCTTTTCGCAAAATCCGACTTCGTGTCAAGCGAAAAGTTGAGAAGCATTCCAATTATTCGAATTGTTCCTTCTTTTGCGATAAGCTATATGAAATATTCATTCATAGCCATCAACAAAATATTTTAATTTAAAATTAAGTGTCGTGGAAAAGATAAGTTGAATCCAAATTTTGTCATAGTCAGATTCAATAAGTTGTATATATGACATAAGATCAATTTCTAAAAACATCATTGTCATAATGATGTTCAAAGGTTTTCTTTCTTTTCATTTGATATAAAATTTGATTTCTTTTCTCAACAACGCCACGCTGTTTCAACATTTTAGGTCGCGAACAGAATACATCATCAAAACGTTGAAAAATTGTGCGGCGATCTAATAGCGATGCATGACGTCGCAAATGTGAGCGGTTCACTCTCTTATCCGCCAGCACGTATGCGTAACTTTTATTGAAAGACAGTACGTTTAACTGACTAACAGATGCCAGAAAAACGAGTTGAGCACTGTAATGAAATGAGAAAAAAAAATGCAAAACCACAGCATAAAACCTCTTGCTCGTTAATTATACACGATCAGCAGTCGTACCGAAGATCGACAGTTCTTATAGGCGTGGTGGACATTTGAGGATGATTGTATTAAGCCCAACCTGCAATTAATATTTCTCGCGATACTCGACTGTTACTTAGAGATTCCTGCATGACGATGCAACTTGATGTCGCGATGGTCGAGTGTGATGCTTCAATAGGTTTTGTTCAATCCACTCCTTAACATTTTTTAAAATTCGATTGTATCAAATTGAATTTTTATTATTATATATATATTTTTCGTGGAAAAATATTTTATAATATAAAAAAAATTATTCTAAATTGGAGTAAGATCGATCATAATACTTCATCTTTCAAGATCAGATGTATTTTTCGATTAAAAACATTTTTTATGGAACTTTTTCAAAGTTAGGAAATTGAGTCGTCCAGGAAACCAAATGAAAGAAACCAAATGCATAAATTAAAAAAATGAGTTTCGAGAACTGTTTATATAAAGTGAAAGAGGAAGTCACTTGTCACTTGATTGGAATATTAGAAAAAGATTAAATACAAAAGAATGAAGGTGTCATAAGGTATTTCGTAGTAAAAAATCTGTCTTCTTCTTAAATGAAGGCGAAAACTGATCAATCAAATCGATCAAAGTAACAGATTTCATCGTCGAACCTCAGAAATACGACGAAAATTTAACGAATTTAAATTATTTCAACATTGAACGCTGATGAAGCGTTCTAATTTTGTTTTAATATTTTTTTTCATTAAAATTAATTTCTTCGATAATATTGGTATATATTTCCTCCAAATTTCAAGTATCCTATGAAATGTATACTAACTTTGATGTTTTAACAACCTGCTGTATTGTTTTACTGAAAATTTAAGTTTTGGTTTCTGTTAGTAAAAATTCCTTTGCAATGCAGGCAAAAAAATGTTCAAGTTGAACTTGAAACTTGGGTTCGACTAAATTTCGTCCGAAAAAAAGCCTCAAAAGTGGATGAGGAATGCGCACAAAAGAAGCGCGCCGCTCTCGACCGCATTCATTTGGCGTCGGCTCAATGTAATTTTTCCCATAGGCAAAATCATCCAGCCAGGTAAGAGAACAACCCCGCGGCGCGGGTTCGCAGCCTCCGGAAATCTCTATTTACTCGCATGGTTGAATGAACCTCCCCCTGCTCCCTCTTTTTCGTTCACTCCTTCTTCCTTTTTTCATCATTTCAAAAAAACTGCTATGAAATTTCAATTAAAAAACAAACACATATGATTGATATAATTATGTTTATAATTGTTATTAAATTTCCAAAATGTTAAATCTAAACATTTTTTTGGATCAAAATCATAACAAAATTTAAAATTAAAATTAAAATACTGTTCAAATTTACTTTGAACGTATAAACAATTTATGTCTATTTTAGTTAAAAAAAATTTTAACATTTATATTTTGTTTCTCAGTTTTATGTCTGTTTTCATCGTTCTTCATCCATAACTGATTTTCGCGGCAAATTGGACCCAACGTTTGGGTCTTGATCCTAGTCTGGAATTTTAACGAAAGTCTTTTTTACGCACGTGCGTTTTTCAGCCGTGGAAAATCAAGCGACGATGAAATGACAATTCCCACGTCAAGGGGCGGTCTCTCGACTATATTTTTTTCTTTTCTTTCCCAACGGCTTGTCCTTTTTTGTCATCGGCAACGATGATTTAGAGATAGAATTCTCTAGTGAAGGAATTTTTCTTATTTTTTTATTTGAAATACGTGAACTTTTCAAATTCGATTTCAAGCTTATTTTTTTAACAGCAACATTTCGGTTGCTCAGGAAATCATAGGATAATGATCGTCAATGTATAAAAGCACCTTTTTGCAGGCTTGAGAAATTTCGCTCGCAATTCCTACTTCGATAGAAACCGAGAGCATTGTTTATGTTAAGGCAAATGTGTAAAATACGGAAAGTTGATGGTAATTCCCGAAAAGGAGTATCTATAATTTTAATATATATAGATCAACACTTTGCAAGTTAGTTCGGTTTTTATAATCATTTGAATTGAAATTAATCAACAAAAAGAATAATACATCTAATCTACCGAACGTTTCTTCTATACATACTTTTTTTTAATAGAATATATATACCATCTTTCGCAATAGTACTATATAAATGAACCTGTCTAGACGTACGCAGGTCTCATCCTATTATATTTTCGCCATTTTCTCAATTGGCGGGTGCCAAAAAAAAGGTACTCATTCATTGCACTATTGTATTTTTCATACCCACCGCCCAGTCGAATGAAATGCATTCGCGCCGATCTCTCTTCTTCACCTGTTGCGTTTGTTGCACTGTACAAGAGAGTGACTCGATTTGCACGTTCAATAGCAACTTCGGCCAATGGAAGCCGACGTATAGGAGAGAGAAAAGCGTAAGGTGCGCACGTCTAGGCCGTTTTCAAAAAGCCCGTCTTTTGATCGCAAATTCTATTGAGCCAGGGCGAATAAAAGGCGCCGATTGTATCTCCACGCTAGGATTCGCGCCGAAAAATTGACTTTCCGCAAGTTCTTTTCAGCGGACAGGAAAAGGGCCCTCGCCCATCCCGACAATGAAGGATAATCCAATGTTTTCGCGCAAGGCCTGACATTGGTTTGTTTTCTTTTTTTTCCGCACCGAACTTCGACAACAGGGGGGCCGGTCATTGTCGAACGCCTTATTATAGCGTTATTTACATACGGTTACTGTAAATACTTTAATCCTGAGTCCCCCGAGAGGGACCGTGATAAATGATGTCTTCTACTTGACTCGCAAAGCGACACCTTCTTGAGCATATATTCAAATAGGACTGCAGCTCCCTGCTCATGTCGTCCGCTTTTCACATTTATTATATTCGGATGAGAATAACGTACAGGCCCTCTCGGACAATCTAAACTGTTTTCCGTGAGTTTCCTCTCGTGGGATGCTGGAATTCCCTCGACGTCACAAAACAAGCAGTAGTCTAATTAAAATTCAACTTGATTTGTATTTCAAAAACTTTGAGTACAAAAAACGATTCCGACTACTTTTTTTGTCCCTGCGACGTCACACATCTTGTAACCTTTCTCTTAATACTTTGTGGCTTTTTTTTTTTCAAGACCCGCTTGTAGGTGTTACTAATTTAAATTTAACGTCAGATGATTCAATTTGAGCCAGAATTATATATTAAACAGTTGCAGCAATGGAACTTGCATATTTAAACCCATTTTTGCATGAGAAAAGCGAGTTCACCTAAATTCTTTTGCCTTGACCTCAAAACTCAGTGAAAGTTTCCGTTTTTCCGAACGGAAACCACAAATTACGATTAATATAAAGGAAGAACGATTCAACACCGACTTGATATCATGCCACAAAAGGCAATGAATTTTTAGCAAAGTCGCACGCTGAATTGCAACTGAAAACTCACAAAAGTAACCCCCCCACAAATTAGATGAAGTGTACGCCTACCCCCAGTCTAGACAATCCCAATTTTTCAAGTTAATCTATTCAGTGGATAACGGAGGGAGCGATCTAATCGACGCTACCTTTGTTTCAACTAACACTGACCCTCCGAACAATTACCTCGCCCTTTACGCTTGATTTGCCAAACAGTGCCTGATGATCCGACCGCATTAAGAGTCCACGAGAGTGACTTCGCTGAATTATTGCGAACAAACTTTTCGACAACTCCTACCCTCTTGAGGAGATAATCGAATTGATTTCAGACGAAACAATGGTAAGATCAATCTCGACTGGCTAACGCTCCCGAACACGATAATCGGGTCATCATTGTTGGTGCGATTTTTACACTCTTGAAAATAAAACGAAAAATTATTCTCGAGCCGAAATCGAAGACGGGCACGATTTTGAACTTCAAGTTTCAATTAACTTGACATTTACATATTTTCGAATAATGGATCACACTTGAACAATGGGCCGGACTATGCACGGCGCAACGCTGTCTAGGACTCTGAGGCACGCTGGCTCCCGCTGCGCTCGCCAGGTGTGAGGCTGACCTGAAAGAAAAAAATACATAAATTGCCCTACGCGCTTCCAGGAAAACGGCGGGAAAAAAATTTACGGCCGAATTAATTGTAATATCCTTTGGAATCCTCATCCTCTGGGTCGTATGAATTGATATTTGGTAATTTAATGAAGCTGGAAAAAAAAAAAAAAAAAACGACTGCGTGAAATGTCGTGCTGCATCGTAAAAAAATGTTTGGACCATTGAAGAGAAAAAAGTATATCGTTTTCTAAAATTGAATGAAATTTTCATCAATGAACGTGTAAAAGTGAAAGCAAAACAATGGACTTATACAAACCGAGGTTGAGATTTCGGTTGCATCAGATACAGAATCTTATATTTTTTTTTTATTTCAGTAGATAAAGCTCTGGAGTGGGACTGATTTCAGAGACGATTAGTCTACGTCCAGTAGAAGGAATGACGCCAGCTCAGTGCCAAAAATTCCACTGTTGATTGTAGTTAAAAACACATTATCGAAAGAGGATCTTTCGATAGGATGACTCGAGAACATAAATTTTTTTATCGAAGGTGCCGAAAAACAGACTTCGGTACACTATTAAAGTCATAAAAAACCATATCAAAATAACTGTAAGATTTATCACTCACTTATTTTTACAAAATAAAAAACAACTTCCGCTGACTGTTTTACGTTCCTTGCTGACATTTCGTTAGAAAAATGAAAAAATTCCGTCAAACTGAAAAACATGGTTTCTTAAAAAGAAGGCACTGCAGAAAAACTGCCTCTGGTCTTTTTTTGCACTTGGCCTTGATCTCCTGATGTTTAAAATAAAATATTAATAGGAAATAAAACATTAATATGGAAGATTAAAAAGTGTTCGAAATCGTTGGAACTAGATCGTGGGAACGATTAGCCCTCTGAGTTAACGAGAGCTCGTTTTGAGATGAGGGCCCTGTCACCTGTGTACTAGCTGGACAATGTCCTGTGGCGCACCTATTTAGCCAAACCACGCGTGCAGGGTTACTAACTAGGCATTTAGCAAACAAACTTAAAGTCTGCGATAACGAACCTGCCAGCAAACGAGTCTGACATGTTCATCCGTCAATCGTTGTATGTCTAATAAGCAGCGCGACGTTAAAGCATGGTTTTCAAAATCCAACAAGTTTCTTTCACAGCATCAAGCGGACCAGTGAGAAAATGCGTAACGTCAAAGAGAGTATACCGGACTGACCTCCTTCGCACTTTGTTGAAGATAGCTCCGGACCATGAATGAAGCTGATCCATTCATCCTGCTCGTTCAGATGCGATCTTCGATAAACCAAAGTATTTATATTCGAGTCCACCCATTTCCTTTCGATTTTAGCCGGCGCTTTCCAGGAATCTGCTGAATCGACAGGGACCCCGCGGCGATGCATCCCCTCACGACTCGATTGTTTTCCCGCCAAAATCTGAGATATATTTTTTTTCTCATATATTTTATATTTATGGGTTCCTCATAAACGGATCTAATATATTGTACCTGCTGGAATCACGGGAAAATTGAATCGATCAAGTGTTCCGATGCAAAACTTCTATTAGCATTTTAATGGTTCCGAGAAACCCAAATTTAAGTGGAAAAGAAGAAATGGCGGGTAAGTGAATGAAGATCGAGAAACAAGCAACGAGAGTAGGAGATCGGAGCCTAACGGTTGAATCGTGGGCCATTCATGAAAAAGTTTCCGAGCAGTCTCTCGTTTCATTCTGCCTTCGTGTGAAGAGAGTTTAAGTTAAAAAAAAGAAAGAAATCGAGAAAAGAGGCCCCCTAGTGGACGCTGAAAAACAGATCAAAAATTGGGTAGTAATCGCTGGGGTTGCTGACTGCTCCTAGCCCCTTCGATCGGCGAAGAAAGACGCAAGAATATAATGGAACCATTTTTTGGCACTGGTGTCAGCTTACGCACGCCGGAACACCAATTGATTTTCGAGCAAAAAAAACTCAGACTGAAACACAAAAATGACAACCCTTCGGGGAGGGTTGGATCTTGTTAAGACAGTGAAATGATACGCCTGTTTTGAGACCAAACTTTATCTCATGCTCTGTTCCATTGAAATTATGTTTACAGTTTGTTATATTCTCACCACAAAACGAAGCGGGATGCTTTCGTATTTATGGATTTTTTTGCGATCGCTGGTGAGAGTTTGTAACTGCCGAGAGTTTGATTAGATTGTGCCATTGTTTGGAAACATAGATGGCAATTTTGTATCCTCTCAAGCTTTGGAAGGATATATTTTTTATTTATTATTGAAAATGAACTATGTTTGAATGCATATATAAGTTGCAAAACGATATGATCGGAAAATATTTTTTTGTTTGTTTGATATCGACAAAACGGTAAATTTGTTTTTTGTGATATTTCATTCAACGTTTGCATGTGGCGGAAAAGAATGTCCATCTAAGTGGAAGCTGGATGGAAATTCGCATCGTCCAAGTTAAGTTGAAGAGACTGTAATAGTGAAGGCAGAGTTCCTGATCCAGTCCAAAAGCGTGTCATTCTTCTTCTTTGAGAGCCTAAGTGGCACCTTCATCCCAAATCCCTTTGCAGCGTAGAATCTGGAACAACAAGCGGATCGTGGGAGTTGATCGAGAAGTGGACTGACCATTCAATTACCGCAGTTAACCGGGGACAAAGAAGCCCGGACCCAAATGCCGACAAAGGTTTTCGCGCCCGGTGTGGGGACGGGGGATCCAGCGGAATTCAGTACACCGGGAATGAGGCGGGAGTTTTGAAGGAGGATTAAGACGCACGATTCGGTAACCCGAGAGCCGCGTCCCACCGGGAAATCATGGAGTTCTGATGGCGTCGGCAGTTTTTGGTTACGAGCTCGTTTTGTCGACAGGTAACGGCTCACCAAGTACGACTATCCGACTCGTACATATCCCAGCAACAGCCGCACGAATACAAGCGCGCGTTGCAGACGCGCGCGCTCCTGCCATTCAGCTGTCAGTCAAGCCGAACTGCGTCTGGGTCCAGAAAAAAACATCTGCTGCCTGAACGAGAACGTGATATGTCGCGGAGTTGTTACGAGAGCACAGGCGGGTGGAAATCGGCAACGCGTTGGATTAGCCAACCAGATCTTGAACAGTTTCGTCCAAAAAGAGAGGATTCCACCACACGATAATCTGCTGTTTCCATTGGCTCGGCTCTATGTTTGCGGCAAAACACAATGCGAGAGAGCTAGGTTCCTCGGAATTACGCGAGAACTCATGATGCTTTATGTAAATTTAATTCATCCGCAAAATAAGTGCAAAAATTATTTACTCTCAAATTTTATAACTCACGCGGAGAGAACAACTTTTAACGGAGGAAAAGTATTTGGATAAATCTTATAATGATTATTTTACGATTTTTTCGTTCTTCTTTTGTGTAACGTCTAAATGTTTTTTCCTACGTTTTCTCTCGTGTTTATGTGAAGAGTAAACTAAACTGTGCCAAGTACTAAAAACCAAAATATCAAAAGACGTAAATAGGAACGGTGATAAGCGAAACGACGATACTGTCCGAGGTCGGTGGATTTGAAGTTTTGCAAAAAAAAAAAAAAAGTCGAACGGAAATGGCGAGGCAGGGCCGCAGGCGCCTCGGTCCGATAAGTCGGCGTTGTCTTGGGCCACATTTTTCCAAGATCACTCGGTTCTTGAGCCTTATTGTATGCATGTACATGCGCGGCTATCTCCGCGAGGCATGGAGAAGAAGGGTGGACTGCAGCGAGGGAGGACCGAGGGGCTTTAAGATCCGGAGAGCCGCTGAATAGAAGATTGGAACTCTTTCAGTGAAGTCGGGGATGTTTCCGGCGGGATGCCTGATAGTGCCGGCTATTTCCGCTGACCGCCATGACATCCCGCTATCGCTGCAAAACGCCCCGTCCTCCCCACTCTACGATCTTTTTGGTGGCAATTTCAACAGCATCTTTTTTCAGCTTTTTATGACGTTATTATTTTTTTTATGCTGTCCCCCTGACACACGCGGAGTCGCGAAACAACCACCACGCCCATTTTCGAAGGGCTCAAGTGGGTAGTTGGTCAAGTTTCAAGACGATATGGACAACGGAAAGAAGGGTTAGTTCGGAAAAGAAAAATTGCTCCAGGGTCGAAAGTCGGTCCCAGCTCGTTGAGAAGATTAATAATTAATTCGGTTCACTTTCAAACGTTTTTCTTTCTTTATTCCAATGTGAGAATTGTTACTCGATTGCTTCTTAACCCAATTTTCTGACCTCAGAAAGTTATTTTTCTCATCTTAAAGTTCTCGACACCCCATTTTAGGAAGATGCAGCAATTCTGGAAACACGCCTTCCCTCTGAGGGGTTAGAATGTCCACTGAGTCTATTTTATCCTGACCAATAATATAGTATTATTGGTTTTTGATTATGGATATAGGAAGTACAAAATAAATATGAGCAGTTATGAATCATTTTCGTTTATAGTTATTATATTCACCGGATAAAATATGACCTAACGGAAAAAAATAAGTATTACGATGGAAGTAATTGATGATTTTTTTTTTTTCGTATCAAGTGTTGAACAGGTGCACAATAAAAATGATATTTTATCTTGATTTATATATGAAATCAAACAAATTGACAGGAAGCTTAATTAAATCATCTGTAATCGTGTTACGCATTCATTCAAATTAACTCATCAAAAGTTTTATCATGTAGTGCAAAAAAATACACTCGCTTCTGTGCAAATGTTTTTGCAAAATATAGGTTATCGTAATTGTATAACATCTTCATATTTGATTATTAAAATTGAGATGACGCTTTTGAAACACAAGAGGTTGTTTTGTCGTTACGTTCAATTTAACAACCATACACATATTTTGTTTTGTTGTATTGAATTTATTCATACAAAACTAAAGTTTACATTCTCATTTGTTTAAGTTGAAGTATAAAAATTATCGCAAAAAATAACGTCTTCTAAAGGACAACAAATTTAAATCATTTTTTTTTTGACTGCTAGTCATTGTCACTAATAAAAAATGACAGAAAAAAAATCAAACGATATTAGTTTCTGAGAACTGAAAGATCAACTGTCACTTTATGAGTAAACGATCGATAAACAAAATATGATGTTTATTTTCTTCTGCTTAAAAATTTTGTGCCGGTACTGATTTATCTTTCACCTAGAAAAATTCAAATACATAGTCTAATATAATATTTTGTTTAAAAACTGTACATAATTTTGCAAAAACTTCTGATATTTATTTAATTTTGAAATTTTTCAATTGAAAATTAATATTATCTCTTGAAATCTAACGATTTAACCAATTTTTCTAACCAGCGGTAAAAAATACTCACTTTTTGGACATCAAACAAATTACTTCGTCATAAATGATTATCATATTTTCCCGGAGTATTGAAAAAAAGTGTATTCTGTGCGCTTCTTGGTCGAAATTATAAACATTTTTCCGAGAAGTGTGAAAATAAAATATGGCGTAAGGTGTTTTTCAATTTGAAGCGAAGTCAACGCTAAGGTAGAAGTAGTTTTGTGTAAAGGTCGCTGCTGGCGAGCGGATGTTGCAACGGCAATATATCATGGTGTGTCACCGGGGTGTCCCGAACGCCGTAATCTTGCATCCATCAAGTTTAGCGAACGAAAGGACAAGCGATACCTGATCGATGTGTCCGTGTTACCGAAACTCCTACGAACTTATTGCTCCAATATATGTGCGCCCAAAATCAATCGATTTTCTTGTCAGAACTTGCCATTTATTTTCCTTAAGAAAAGCTATTCAAAATGGCAATTCGAAGTCTCGCTATGAAACCTATTTGATCGATAAATTGTCGTCCTGATATCTATTAAATTAAATATAATCATTGAAAAGTATTACATTCGAATCGAAATAAATTCTTCAACAATTTTGTATTCGTCATGAAATAAAGATATACTTTTTGAAAATATCCAAACTATGCCACTTGGTATATTTTGAAACAACCGATCAATGGGAAACGAATCGTCAAGACGTGCACGAATTCACCTGTAATGTCATTTCCCAAACGTAGATGTTGGGAAAATGGTCCTATAAATCTCATTCCTGCTTTTCATCGGGAAAGCTCCTGTTAGTACGACGTTTTCGGACACTCTACATCTTTCTTAAGAATTTCGACAGATTTGTTTAGACGTGACCTAATCCAGCACAAAAAGATCTCGCCGAAGCGTGCAATACTTCAATGGCGCTTTTTGTACCTATACTGGCTTCATTCAGTGCAAGTCTTGAAGTCTAAGTCGAACAACGCATACTATTATGACACTTCGCGGCAGATTTCCAGCCTATGCCTTTATACGACATATGAAAACTAGATTATTTCAGTATGACTATAACTATAGCACTATATGTATGAACAGATAATGCGGCTTAGATGCCTTTTAGATTTCACTTATGCGTGAAGTGATATGATCAGGTTGGCTTGTTGGAACAACAAAAAGAGTCCAGCAAGTGCAATGTTTTTTCTTTCTTTTTTTTTAATTAATATTTCAAATCAGATTTATTTTTAAAAGTCCAATTAGAGACATAATTTAAAATTTATTTAGTGTGTGTGAAATGTTAATTCCATTATGACAGATATTTTATCAGTACGGAATATTAAAAAAGAAAAACTTGCAAAAGCGTATACCGTATAAACTCTCCGCTTGACCCTGAATTATTCAACAACCAAAAGACCCGACGAGGATGAGGACTTTATAAAAATTGCACGCTTCGTGATTGCCGCGGTTCAGAAGAGGCCTTTTCAAATTTACCCCGACTTTTAGCAACTGCGTCATCGCCATCCCTTTACATTGGTTCTCGTCTTAAAAAAAACAGTTTACCCTTATTCAGACATTTACTCAAATTTTCGCTCATCGCCAATGCATGCTAATAAATTCCGGTCGAAATTTGAAAAATTCGTATCTCTCTCTCTCACACAATTTGCGACTTTTTAAAAGAGAATTTCTGAAGGTCTAAAACTACATGGTCTCAATTTCGACATGAAAAATCGATAAACCTTTTTAACCCTTTTGCTAACTTGGAGCATATTCACAGCGTGACGATGAACAACATTTCATCGAAAAATGCAAAAATCGTGTAACGCATTTTTTTCGCGTCGACAGAATTCGACATGGGATTATTTATTTGTAAAAAAAAAACAAATGTTCGTGACTTTTACACATCATAGAGTGACTTGGATCAAAATATATGCAGTAAACCAAATTTCAGGCAACATTTTCATTGCTTTTTAAATACACCATTTTATTTATTTATTACACCAATAAAAGTAACGTAATTTTGTTCAATAATTAAAAAAAAAAAATAATACATCAGAGAGGGTTTTTCGTATTTTCCTTATAAAATATCCTCGTCGGAGTAACGAGTTCTTAACGACGTGCACAGCAGCGGACGAGCATCACATTCCGGCGAATCATGCAACATAATTACATCTCAAATATGGTAATTAGAGTCGAACAAGTGCTCTAGCAACATTTGCAAACAGGACCTGAAGTAGTTGTTAAGAAGTCGCTCGCGCGACACTCGACATGGATATAGCCGCGAGGAAGTCGTTGCAGCCGTAAATTAAACGTGAAATAAGCCCTCGCGTCTCGCTTAGACTAGATTCGGCCGAGGTCAAAAACATCTTTTGGCATCCCTCGGCCGTACTCACAACCTTGGCACCGCTCGTGTAGCCCAGCCCGATCCCCCACGGGTAATAAAACGCCAATTTAATTTATACACTTGATGAGCGCGCCGCGAGACCGTGCGCAAACCAGCGGAAGGGCTCGTTTCGCAAATCATCGCCTCGCAATAATAAAGTATATTTTCTGACAATCTAGAGGATTTTCTTCAACATTTATCATCAGATATATATATATATATCTGTTATGCTATCACAAACTTTTTTTAATTATATCTTATTAACTGAATTTTTGGTTGGTTTGAATTATATTTTTAGGTTATTTGAATTTCGTTCCCAAATATTATTGAAAAACAATCAATTACGATGACAAAATTAAAATATGTGACCAAGATAAAATTAATACAACTCGTTGGTATAGTTCATTGGTTAAAAGCTGCTCGATTATCTGTGTTTCATATGTTGCGAGTTATTTTAATCTTTTTATAGCTTCATCAATGCAAACATTAATCAATCATCCGTTACGACAATTATATAATCGCTCGTCAGTGTGCGTCAAGATCGACACACAAAGTGTTCCTCGTTATTGCTTCGCATATTCTTTAGACGAACTTTTCACTTCGACACCTTACCAAATCATGAAAAAAAACTGCACTCGCTGCATCAGTCTTGTTCGCTCAACACATCACGTGTGCCGATATTTTACGTAGAAATGTATGGATAAAACGTGCTCTTGTGTTAATATTTATACGACAAATGATACAAGAATGATTGTATAACACGGTTCATTGATTCAAAAGTTGGTATATATGTTTTTTAAAAGATATCATATTGTGAATGGAAATTTTTTAATATCTTTCTTTTTTAATTTTCAAACCGATATCATTCAATTGAATGCCGTAATCAGTATGTAACAATTAAAACATGAAATTATAATAAACTAACATCATTTAACATTATCAAAAATGCATGAAAAACCATTCATTGAAAATCTACTCTGAACTATAAATACAAATTAACGAAATGAATAAATAATATATTGATCAGTGAAACGCTGCTTTAACGATCTAATTAAAATTTTGGTTGTCCGCCATCTTGTGGTGACAAACACCCATAGAGCAACTGAGAGCACACTCCATATGAAATGAAAACTTATATTTGAATATCTTAGCGGATAATAATTTTATTAACTTGATCTGACCCTCGAACACTGGCACCTGAAGGGTTAATCTCAAGGAGGGTGTTAGTGCCAAAATTCGCGCAATGTCGATTCCGATAATTCATCATGAGTTGTGTTTTCGCTGGCACATAATGTAAATAATCTCGCGAGACGTCATAATCTGGGACGGAAGCTGGTTGAGAACCGGTGGTTACGTCCGGCTGGCTCGCGTCAGGGGTTGAAACACGAAGGGGGTTTACGGGAACGAGGGGTACAGCGGGGCTTTAGCGGCATTCATCGCGATGCAGATGGCTTCCACCCCTCACAACCCGACTGATGCTATGCTCATACGCAATACGTTCGTGTACTGGGGCTATGTGCTTCTGTGTGCGTGTGTGTGTGTGTGTGTGTGTTGCGTTGTGCACGATATTCCCGTGTACAGGCGCGCGGCCATTGGCGAGAAGCGACTCGCAAATATACTCACGTCAGTCTGACCATGCAATTTGTGTACGCACACGTGGCCTCGCGATGCTGCGAAAAAAGGGTACTCTAGCTGGCTTGGGCATCACCAAGAACCTAATTCTCTGTGCCCAATTTCTCTGCCCAGCTTCTTTCTCTCTGTCTCTCTCTCTCTCCTCAAAACTGTTGTTACACCCTGTCTCTCCCGACCTCTCCTTCGCACCGGTTGACCCTTGATGCGAAAAGATTAAGCACGACTACCTTTAAAATCCAAACATCTGATATACCCATGCGTCGAAATAATTCGAGTCGACAGATTCGAGCGCTTCATATGAGATAATGCCAACTCGAACTGACAGTGTTTGCATGGGGTCCTTCAATTGGCAACATTGTTTGCTGCACAATGTATAATTTACTACCCTATTAGGAAAATTAATTTCACGTGTCCCTTAAGAGAATCCAGCAATCCAATATCTTTTAACTCGATTAATGGCTGTTCATTTAATCAAGTTAATTAATCCATCGATTTATTACATTTCAATGCCCAAATATGCGCTGATATTGTAATCTGTTATCCTAATTTTGAAATTATGTATTGAAAGTACTCGCAAGTTGTATAAATAACGGATAGATAATTCCAATCATAGAATACTGTTTGGATTTATTCAATTTCTAATCGTATTATCTCTTCGTTCAAAGTGCACCTACGTAATATTAAATTCTCAATCTTATGAGAGAGAGAGAGAGATAAAAATTGTACATGAATGAGAAATGTTGTATTCTCTTGAGTTACATAAAGAAGGCGCTAACTGAAATGTTCAAGTACCTTGGCAAACACCAAAATCCTTTTATGGATCAAAAGTTAAATACCTGGATAACAAACTTTTACGACTGCTCATCCTAATTTAAACCAGGTGCAAATGGAATAAAACGTCCGATCAAAGCTTAAAATTGAGCAACGATTCTCCGAGGTATATACCTATCGAACATAAATCGATCCCAAGCGTGATACTATTTTAATCAGTTTATTGTACTTATTCTTGACAAAACGCGATAAATCAGGCACCTTAGGCGATGTTCTGCTCTAAATTCCCGCAGACAAAAGGCCGTAACAGTGGCTGAAATTTGTAACTGAATTGCACGCCGTCTCCCCAATCTTATATTCGCATCAATGCAACTGCTCTTTTGCGCGGCTGCCAATATTTAGATATCAATACCAACGTACTACTTTTCAGTTCGATAAATAATTTATAGCCGGCCGCGTCAACAGCTATGTTACCGCTTGAGGCGTGTTCGGAAATAAACTATATCCTAAGGGCCGAGTGACTTCATCTGGTGATTACGCCTTTTCAGGACAATCGTCTCTCGCCGATCCGTCTCCATTTAATGTGCGGCGTCGTATTTTTCCCATTGGCGCGACGTAAATTACAACATGGGTTTGCGCCACGCGAGAAGGGTGTTCTGGGCCCAACGACGTTTCAGATTTAAAACTCATTCTCATACGAAATCGTCGGGGCGACATTTCCCTGCGCGTTTACCTGTCACGCCGATGACGACGCTGACGAGGGTACCGCTGCGGCCCTCGACACACACCGTACCCTTCTCATGACTCCGAATGCGCGCGCCAATAGACGCGTACGCTCTCGCATAGAAAGGCATCCTTGTGAAACTAGACCGCACCTTCGCAACTCTGCCAACCTGATACGTGGAATTATAATGACACTCGCATGCCTCGACTTCTCAAGAAGTGACAAGAGGGACAAGAGAGAAAAAGCTTTTGCATTCGAGTCGTTTTATCCCTGGTTACGGGAGCGTTATGCACTCGCAAATCCCAAACGCTCCGATGACTTAATTCGATACCATGAATAAAAGCCGGACACAATTGATTATTTTCTTATCGTCATTGTTTTCTCGTTAGTTTCTCATATCAACATTTTCACATCCACTGTATTTACCAAATATTTACCCACGCGATTTCAATTTTGTCACCTTTTTATTTTTCTGTAAACAGTTTAGATTATTCAATTGTTTGAATATTTTTCATTTCAAATGAATTTGCAAAGGTTTATTTGATTATGTGAAATTCCTGAAGAGATGAAAATTTTGTTGAAATGAACGTTGGTGTTTAAATATCGTAAAATTGTATGATTTGTGTGAAAACCAAAGCGAATTAGTGGGCATTCGTTAGTATAAATCAGCTCGGAACAACAGGTGGAATGGACTCGTTTCTTCGAATGCGGCTGAGTCAAAGGGTTTTCGCGTATGTGGAACGCGACGACGCGTTCTACGTGGCGAAGCGTGAATTTGCATAGGCTTGCAAGTCCCTGCGCCAATTGTTATGAAAATCGTGTCTGGCGAAACGTGGTGTTGCATGACGAAACGTCTCGATTGCTGGAGAAACGATCATCCAAGGGTGTCGGTCCTTGCACTGGTGGCTGGAACGAAGCGATGGTCACAAAAGCAACGACGCGGCTTCTCGTTGACAACACGAAAATGAGGGTCCCTGGACTTGGAATTGGCATAAATGAGATTGATACGACTTTAAGTTACTGCCAACGAGACAAGGCGGACTCACTTCAGATTGTTGTCACGCCACTTTCGAGCCGAGTTCGTCAGTAACAGGCAGAACTCGTTGCGCAAACATTTGACGAGGTGTCAAATACCGGAATGCAAGTGGAAAATAATGAGATAATAATATGAGAATAAATAAAGTCGATGCGCAGCTTATTCGTCACCGAGAGGCTGCGATTTCCATTGTCCCTGATGGGGACCGAGTGCACACTCGCTCTCCTCTCTCGCGATATATAATTGTTTGGCTTTTTGTCGCACGCCCGGATCCGTAATTATGTTCTCACGTGTGTTAATACAGGTTTCTCGCAATCAGTCAATTCGTTAATTATTTAAAAAAGTAATTCAACATTTACTACATCAAATCGCAGATCTATTGCTGGAATATAAGATCATTGCATTGGCCATTCACATACTTATTTTCAACATATTAATATATTATATTTATATTCAATATACATATAATTGTAGTATATATTTTTTAAATATTTTTTGAACTATCAATTTCGTTCTTATTTTTATTTTTAATCAGTACTTTTCTTAGTCAAGTTCCATATGATTATATGAATAATAATAAATAATTAGTGTACTAACGAAAATTCAATATCCGCCACTTTGGATTCTGACTTTTGATTTGCACACGAGCCTCTCTTTCGAGATATGCACAAAAACAGTGGGCCTGATAATTGCAAGTACCACATCACATAATTATGCAAAGAGCCTCGTTTAGTACACAGGTACCATCAGACCATCGTCATTAATTGTCCTCGTTAGTTGCGATCTCAACACGCTTTTAATTAACTGCACAGTCCGCCGCTTTCGAATGGCACCCGCGCAACACTGCCGAACACTTTTTTCCCCGAGTATGCCTGTCGCCATTCGTCATTAGGAGACACAAAAAAAAAGAGCGCAACCTTACAAGGCACGCGAACGCGTCTCATCGATTCGAATTGAATTAACACATTGTCCTCGCTCTTATCAGCTTTTGTTCGCTATTTCGCAAATTTTCCATTTGCTGTTATTTGAAGAAAATTTTCCGAGCAAAACTTTTCGCCGGTGATTTTTTTTTTTTTTTATTTAATTTCTTTTCGTTCAGTTAAAAACAATCATATTCATGTGTGACTTAATCAACGATTACATTCTAATTTTCTCGCAACGCCGAAAAATAAAGTGAATCAATTTTTCAAATTCAATCGGTACTCGCGGCTTCATTGTTCCCACGAGGCAATACCGAGCTGTTTTTAATTTGAAAATTATTTCGCGTTTGGGACAATGGCCACAGGTAATGGATACTTTTTTTTGAGGATGAATTGACAAGGTTGTTTCAGTTTTGCGAGAAGAACAATGACGTCGAACAATGGCGGTGCGTATTCGTATGGTTTATAGCTGGAAGGTCGCAGGTTATTGATTCTTGAGCGCGATTGTGAGAACCACTGATCGCGAGGCCTTTCGCACGAGTGAGCCCTGCGCTACACATACTTTCGAGAATCAAGCTCTTTTGCATTCTGTAAATAGGGGCCCAGATTTTGCGTCGAAGGGTGCCCGGGGATACGTCGCCTCGAGAGATAGAAAGAGACGGAGTGCTAGAAATATATAAGAGTCTGGCTATATTTATTGTAGGGATGCGTGCGCGACACATATTATTTTTACCGCACATAATTCAAGTAGGTCGTTAAAATTATGGAGCTACTTGTTCTACATAATGTTCTTAGATTTCGCAATAAAAGTGTCACTGTTATGTACGAACTTTGTACTTGTGTTGTTGCAACGGAATTTAATTGCCAACGACCGGTATATGCGATACCTCGACGATTGAAATGTTATAGCTTAAGTTGTAACATTATTTTATGAAATGGAGGCCCACTTTGTTGAGCCAACAAGCGATGCAGATTAACTTTTTCGAATTCATGACTGCTGTTACAATTTTCGTTTTGAATTTGAATCTAATTGTACCCTCAACTAGGACACAGAAATGAAAAATTGAGTTTTTGTATATAATAAATTTGAAATATTCAAATTTAATCGATTCATAAGATTTTATAAATATCAATCGTGTGCTTATACGATTTCTAAGATGAAAAAAAAAATCGAAAATGTCTTTATTATGGAACTAATTTGTCTGACACCTTTCATTCACACTTTCTCTCACAACCGTACGTATACTATATCTCGACACAAAACGGTAACATTCTTTGAAAATGGTTTCAAACATTCCATCACTAGGTCATTGAGAAACCTCAATATTTACAGTCATTGTTCAAAGTCACTTGATGCCACCATTTTCATTGATTTTACACATTTGAATCTAAATATTTTTCACTTTCGTTTTTCTTTTGCCTTTTATCATTTTTCAATCTACCAAAAGTTTTAGTCCAACGTATTAAGTGGGAAATAATCAATTTGTTTCTAATCAATTCAATAAATGAAACTTCTTTTATTGTTGAAAAATGAGAGAAAAATACAAATTATCTTATAATGGTTTTTTAATGCAACTAATTTATCTCCTGTGAAATGATGGTCAACCAAATTTTTTGACTTTTAGATAAATGAGTCTTTTCTTTCGGTGTAATTAACTCTCGTCAAAATAATTTTCTGTGGTAATTTTTGTTTGATTTATTCCGTTCAATTAAATGCGACTGTTGATAAATACAACTTTATCAGGTATTTTAATTATTCATTTTATTTTTGTATCCTAAATTACCATGAGATTATTTTCAAACATTACTCATATCAAAATCTAGTGCTAACGACCTAATGAAATCTGGTTGTACTCAAATAAAATAATTATTGCTATTTGTAGGACCTTGAATGTCTTATGGTAATTCCATGTTTACATGATTCTTTGATCTTGTTTGTAATAATAATATCTCCCAAACAGAAGTCCATTGTCTGCTCATGATCCATTGTATATGGTGCATTGATTGTTCTGTACCAATTATGTTACATGAGTTCTGTACCATTGATCACATTCCATCGACATTGATGGTCTCGAAACTAGAAGGTGCTTATACATTTAAATATCACACAAACTTTTTGAACCTTTTCCATCTAACTCCTTCCTTTTCTTTGTTCCTTTGATTAAGCTTATAAGATCCGAATTTGTTTGTCAATGAGACTAAGAAACAGCTAACAGTGGTATGTTTTCTTTATTTGGTTGCGAAGCCGATCGCTTTGTCTGCAACGCTGTGTTTAATCAACATATCACACAATCGTTACTTGGCACTTTACACGAAGACTCGATGGTAATCGTATCACAATTATTAGGTACGACAGCTTTTTTCATGCCGTGTAAAGTGCGTGTAACCGGATTACGCGACCGTATAGGTCCGGAGAGTTCAATGCTCAATGCGTATTGTTGTACCCAACAATGATGGCATTGTCACGTTATGTATACCATAACCTATGGTCACGTATGAGTGTTTGTACATATAGACACAAGCGGGCGCACGAGGGATCGGCGCGCAGGTGAATTTCTTACATCAAATTGATTGCACCCCAGAAGTTGGAAAATTGCTCTAAACAATTTTTTTTTCAATACTGTAACACCATTGACAGGTCAAAATAATATCCGATCAACTTTGGAGGCATTTCTTGATCCGTATCTGCTTTTAAAAACTGTGTGGTTCATTAAGACGCATTTTGAAACAAGTTTTTTAGTTGCATTGAAAAATAAAAATAACATTTACTACGTCTCTGGATCATGAGTATTCAACAGAGAGAGTAATCCTTTATTTTCCACCCACATTCGTGCAGCGTATCCTTGGTTAAACTCATAAAACACAATTTCATTCAAATCTGAAAATAAAACTATAGTCAAATCCGCCATCATATGAAGTGTACCAATCCATCAGCATTTCCCTACACAGCAGAGCAACATCAATATTCCATCAATATGCACTCTCGACATTGTCCTCATTTATAACTCCATCGATGCGCAATATGGCAAATTTACTACGCCAGCGGCTCCATTTACAACCTGGCCCCTCTAAACAAATAACGAAATTAACATCACCGACTGTCATTAGTCACCCGCCACACGCACTTTCGCCAAGACTCACGTGTTTTCATAGGATGCGTATCATTTGTTGTTGTCTATCTATATAATCATACTCCGGTTGCTCGAGACACGTGCAATTACATCTCCTTGAATCTCCCATCTTGAACTTGACGTCATTTCAGATGTATAATTCCGTCACGTGACCTGTATGATGAAAATCTAAATTTGTTGAATAGTTTCAGTATTTGAGATTGCACAACTTACCGAAACATTGGTTTAATCAAAATACTTGGATTCGCAAAGAAATCTTCCCTATAAATATTTTTTAATTTAAATTTTTATTATTTAACTTTAAAAGGATATTTATTTATTCATTGTTGCCTTTGTATTAAATTCTGATTTTCGTATTGTTATATTTTTGTTCGGCGATCTTATTACGACATCATTACAAGAGAGAGCTTATTGACGAATAAGAAGTCCTTGAGCATCGATTTTGTGAATGAACTTCGGAAGCAGTTTTGAGGCGAATGTCGCGGTCGCAGAGCTACAAGTGGTACATAATCGTAGCGAGAAGAAATGGATTGATAGGCGACATAAGGAAAGCTCGAAGGGTGGATGCCGTTTCAAAGAAAACGAGACGCGTTGAGGCGGGACCGAGAACCCACGAGCGAGACATTGCAGTTTGAGAGGGGGAGGGGGCAAAAAATGTTACAATAAGTCTCTTTGATAATGGCGAACCGCGGGCGGCTTTTGTGATCAAAAACGCTGTTTACGATACTCAATAGCGTTGCACCGCATTGTCATCGTGAAAAAAAATTTGGGTGCATTTCAAATGGCTCTTATTTAATAAAAAGTAAAAGGCCAACGTTTGTGATAATAATTAACTTTAGGGACGCTCAAAGGATTAAGTGGATGATACCTGATCTTAATACTCTCAGAAGTCACAAATTTATGTAAAGTCGTTTCACTCTGAGATCGCTTAGTTTTAAAACAAATTTTCAGAGATGAAATATGTTTTTGTAGATTAGAAAAAGGCGATTATGTGCGTAAAATCAAAAGGCTTATTTAATTTCCAAACGCAGGTAGAAATTTTAACTCTGATGTTTGTAAACAATCAGCACCTTGTTCAATCTGATGGATTATACTTTCGATAATATTAATAATTTATGTAAATTAAGGTTAAAATTATAAATCAACATTATTATTCATCAATATCAATAATATACAAAATTCTTTCATTAAAATAAATGTACTTGGTTGTTTTATTCTTGAAAAAAAAAAAAAAAATGAAAACTGATTTAAAAAAAGAAACTTTTTTTGAAACCGCGCTCAACTATTCTAAACAAATTTGTTAAATCATTGAGAAAAGAAATAAAATTGCCAGGTTTTCATAGTACCTGTCAGTGAAACTGAAACGGAAATTATCCCTCGATTAAATGAAGTGTCAAAAATCATGAGCCTTGACTCAGCAGATTCTTTGTTTCGTTGTCGGTGTTTTATTGTCAACGTTTTTCGTCATCCGAAAAATCTTTGAGACGACGGGTCTGTGTAGCTCGCCCAATTCGTAGCGAAACTGTGAATGAAACTGTGAATAAACTCCGCCACGCGAATGGACGCTTTATTGTGCGTCGATGGCCCGTTCGGGAATAGTCTTTCCATTCATCGTTATAGTACAATCAGATGAATATCACCGACTTTTGAGCACGATACTATTATATTCCAAACGGTTTCAAGTATTAATAACAAAGTGTCATTAGTTACATCTCAGGCTTTATAGGATTAGGCCGAGTGGTCGCGCATTTATCATGATAATGCGCGGAAAATGGAGCGATTTATCGAAACCACTTTTATGAGATCGAACATTTACTTTTAACGACAATTATTTTGGTCGTTAAAACATAGAACGATAAATTGATATGCTGAAATTAAAATTGAGGCTGTAATTTGTCGCCACTCTGTCATTAGCATATATAATTTTTCACAAAATTATACACTCTTGGCTCTTAGAACATAACATTTTGAAACAATGTGGCTATGATTGATTGTCTTCATTGGAAAAACAACAGATGTTTTCCAAGTTAAAATTATCATGCGACCATAAAATTGTAACCAAAATGTGTCCGGTTATTACTTTGTCCGATGTTAACTTATATTATGTCTGTTTCAGATCTCGGAGAGTGGAAAATAAGCACGTTTGACAAGAGCAATAAATTTTTCAAGAATGCGGCAACAGGTAAAAGTGACAACTCGAATGTTCGATGACTCAAATCAATTTTATTTTCGATAGCCACTTTCAGGTAATTTAATTTGTTTAATCTTCAAAATTCAATTGATAGTTTATTATGTACAAAATATATTTTTATGATTTTTTATCAGAGATTTTATATACGTTCCATTAGTTTAGATAGGGCAAATTGAAATGATAAAAAAAAGGTTCACCATCATATGGCAATTGGCCGCGTTTGCCTCAGAATGAGCTCTAAAGTTTCTTTGAGCGGACCCAAATGGAACCAAGCAAGCGTCACATTTATCATTCGAGGACGTGTTAAATCTTTTTGCGCGTAGCGCCACGCGAATCCGTTTGTTCGTCGAAATTGAAGGCAAAGCTGGGGTTTCGTCCCGACACAACTTTTATTGTCACCGGGTCCTATACAGCACGCAGGGCACGCTATGATTATCTATGATGTATTCTTCCATTATAACTAGCAACAGGTCCTACGCACGAACCAGCTTAAATGGCATCGCATCGCCCGATGAATGTCTTTCAGCGTTGCAACGGCGCTCTTTGTGCATTTCAGTATATATAAAGAATCTCAAGAAGGAGCCAATGAAAAAAGGAGTACTTTGAAGGAGAAAGTAAATACAGGCTGCTCTAAATAGATAAACAAGAAAAGGATTTAAAAAATGTATTGGAATTTCAAGTTTTGCACGTGATCACAATACTTGCCCACCCAAAATAAATTATGCCAGAAAGTAGTTTGGATTATCGGGAAATTCCTCTCTAGGTTTCTCGTATACCTATAGTTGTAACTTGGCTGCCCTATTGTTAGAATTTTTCCGGTTGATTGTTTTCGGCACGAATATTAAAGGGATACCATATAAAATTTTCGATCCTCACGCAGATGACTTTTCGTAGCTTTCAAAGATCGAAAAACTACAGCAATGGAAAGCAAAAGTATAATACATAAGTAAAAGAAATTTATTTAGTTGAGTTTTGGTATTTTATTTAATTGAGGATTTTAAATTCGATAACAATTATGCCTTGAATGTAACGTCTCTTAATGATGGTCAAAAATTCAAGCAGATATATTATAAAATTAGTTATTCACTTATCTTAGACTTTTACTAAAATTTTTATCTTCTATTGTTTGTAATCTATTTGTAAATCAGGTGTTTGGATTTAATGATCTAATATTTTTAACTAATTTTAGATCTGAAAATTAACTTCAAATAGAAATTTACATCTATATGTAAAAAATAAATTATATGCATTTTTTCAACCTTATTTGTTTCAATTCTGAGGTTAAATATATAGGGTAATGTTAGTCAATATTGTTGCCCATACAAATTTATTATTTGTGAATCTGATGAAAATTAATTTCAATACATTATTCACTTTGTTGAAAACAATTAGATATTATCCTTAGTTTAGACAACTAAAACCAAAAACAAATCTATTACCAGTGTCAAAAAGACAATAACTTGCATTCAGAAAAGAATTTTGGTTAATCAAAAATTAATCCTGTAACTCATCGAATAATTTTTTTCATCCAATTGTTCGATGAAACTGTTCATTACAAGTATATTTTTTTTTCTTCACGCTTCATATATACTATATCATTTATTTATGATACTTTTTCGTTACTTATGAATGTTTCAAAACAAAATTTAGACTGTACCTTTAATTCCGAGAATTTTTTTACTTATACAAGGGTCCTTCCTTCCAAATTTCTTATCTTTGCAGGCATAAACTCGAAATTTTATTACGGTGCCAGGATTTCCCAAGCATACCTCTGGATTATAGTAATCTTTGAAAAATTTCACAAAAATAAACTAGTCTGTATTTTTTCCCATAGTGTTCTGGAGAATAAATTTAAAATTTCTTCTAAAAATTAATTCTGTTGGTTAGTTCAATGCTTTTGATTTATGTTTCAGAAGTTTGATGATAAATTTCTTAAGCTATTCAAAATATTTTTCAACTCTTGTGTAAAAACATATTCATTTTAATCAATTAATTCTTTCATAATTGGATACTCAAAACAATCTAGAATAATCTGGAATAAAAACCAAATATAACTTTAAAATTAATGGCACATCATCAAAAATATAACTGTTTTTAGTATTCGAGTAAAATAGTTACTGAAAAAAATGTGTCACTATTTTACACTCTTGTTTGGTTCGATTGACTCAAAAAGGTACGAATAATATTGGTGTGCGAGAAAGGACTACAATAATCCTATATTTACAAATAGATGCAAGGGTTCATATTAAGAAAAAAGTATGAAAAGAAATGGATAAAATGTATAACAGATATATTATGAATCAAAACTCTTATAAAAATGTTGAATCATATTGAATCATATCCTGTCCATCATTCTCACAGAAGTCTCTTAGTTAAATGAAATTAATATTAATTTTTGAAAATTTCGACTAACTTAGTTAGTTTCTATAATAAATCGACTTGCAAGGACAAAGTGTTCTCCTTCAAAGAATGACGATATCGATCAGATTGATTTGCATCAATAAAACAAGCCTTTGCAATCGACCTTCTGATTGGAAGCTTTGAAACATAGCTCGGTACATAAATCGAACTGAAAGGGTAGGTTAAAAATTGGCTAAGAAAAGTCGCACTGGATCGAGTTGGCGAGACTCGGTTTCGGCGTGCGAATCAGGCAAAAAACGTAAAAACTTTGTATCGAAGGTTGCGCGCGTACGCAGTGCAAACGTGTTTGGTCTGCGGGACGCATATTCCCACACAAAGCCAAGCGCGTCTCGTACAAACAAACACGAGCGCTTCGTCGTGTGAGTGTGCGTGCGCGCGCTTGGGTACGCCGGGTAGCCAGCGTCACGGCGCTCACGAGAGGTCGTGCCGGTTGGCAGGTGACGTCACGGGCAAGGGCCCGCCCCACGACGGCGAGAGCGCGCGCGCGATTGGTGCGCACGAATGATGGCAGGCGCGCGTGCCAATCGATTGGCGTCGGCGGCCTGGCTCGTTCGTTCGTGCAGCCGGTGGTGGGGCAGCCCCCGGAGTGGGACAGCGCTGTGCCCTCCCCACCCGAATTCAAGCCGAGTGGTTTTCTACAACTCGGTAGGATTCAGATCTCAGATTCTTGCGATCATTCGTGGAGAGCGGTTCTCTCGCTGCGACGTCTCTCGATTTTTCATGAAAAACGAAGGGTAGAAGTCGCCAGTTGAAAAACAAAAAAAGAATACGAACGGTTCGGTCTTGACAAAGACACGATCAATCAAATTAGACCAAGTTTTTTTTGATTGGAGTGCCATCGTGATTGATCCGAGACGAGATAGTGTTTGACAAGTTCGCGTGTTCGAGCTCGTCCAGGTCTGCTCATTTTCGTTGGCTGTATTACAGCTGTAGCAAGTGTAGTGAGAAAACCCAGTGAAGCTTGGTACTCGAGTGGTGCGCGAGTGTAGTCAACGGATGACCACTTGACGGCCGATGCTGAGCAGTAGTGCGAGGTCGTTGAGTGCTCGAGGTTGTCGGAGAGTAGTCGCTCTTTTGAGTTGAGTTCGCGGAGCACGCGAGAAAATCGGCAAGCTGTACGGGCAAAGAGAGGACGAGATGCTTACCATGGAGACGGACATGAAGGGAGGCAGCCTGCACGGGCAGATGCCTCCGCACCCGCACCAGGGTGTCTCGCCGATGGGCCATCACACGGGAGTCTCACCGTACGGGCCCCTCGGCTCGATAGTGCACAGCCCGGCGCTCTCGGGTAGCCCGCCGAGCTCCGGCATGGGTGGTCTCAGCCTCACACACCACCATCAGGCCCCATCACACCATTACGCAACTATGCAAGCGGCCCAGCAGCAACAGCAACAACAGCAGCAGCAACAGCAGTCCATCCTTGCACAACAGGCTGCCCAGCAGCAGCAACAGCAGCACCACTCACACCAACAGAGCCAGCACCACCAGGCGCAAAACAACAACAACAATTCAAGCAACAAAAATAACAACGTGGACCGCGTCAAGAGACCGATGAACGCTTTCATGGTCTGGTCCCGCGGCCAAAGACGCAAGATGGCTCAAGAGAACCCCAAGATGCACAACTCGGAAATTTCCAAGAGATTGGGTGCTGAGTGGAAGCTGCTGTCCGAGTCGGAGAAGAGGCCGTTCATCGACGAGGCCAAGAGGCTCAGAGCCGTGCACATGAAGGAACACCCGGACTACAAATACAGACCCAGACGCAAAACAAAAACGCTCATGAAGAAGGACAACAAGTTCCAACTGGGTGCTGGTGTTCCGGGAGTCGGTGGTATCCTCGGTGTGGACCAGCGCCAGGTCGGCAGCTCCGGCCCGCAGCAAGCCCAGCTGCCACGCGACATGTATCAGATGCCGAACGGCTACATGCCAAACGGATACATGATGGACCACACGGGCTACCAGCAGCACGCCGCCTACAGTACCCACATGGGAGCAGCCGCGGCGGCTGCAGTTGCTGGCTATCCGCGTTACGACATGAGCCATCACATGGGCGGCGGTAGTCCCAGCCCCATCAACAGCTACATGAACGGCTACGGAGGCTACGCCGGCAATTCGCCATCGCCGTTCCACCAAGCCCAACCGGGCTCGCAAATGTCCAGCCACAGTCCCAGCGGCAGCAGCATCAAGTCGGAACCGACGAGTCCCGCCAGTGCCGGCATCCACACACCCACGCCCCAGGCTGGGCCCACCGGACCCAGTGCCAGCACTGGTTCCGTCAAACGGGAGTACCTCCAGAACCCGACGTTACAACAGCAAAACGACCTCAGACGAGAGATGATCTCCATGTATCTGCCGGCGAACGTAACAGGAACAACGTGCAACGAACCAGTCGTGCAACACGGGCCTGGGATGTACTCACCTGGACCGTCGCCCGACTCCCTCGTGCAGCACCATTCCGCCATGCCACCAATCACTCATATGTAAGTGTCTTTACATCAAAAACAAATTTTTTTTTCTTAGTTCGTACTCTATTATAATTACATGGCTTGGTGTGAATTTCATCTTCCATTTTCCACTGGGTGACGAGAGAGTACCTTGTAACGTATGTTCATTGTTCCATTCCTTTTTTTCTACTTATGTTCATTTTTTTGTACAAAATTCAGTTCCAAGTTTTATCATAGTCTAATTGAAATTGCCTTTAAAAATTAGAGCGTGTGTTTGCACTAGATCATGCACAGTTTTCAATCATATTTTTGTGTCGAGGAACCTAGAAGGAAAATGGAGTTGCTAACATTCGTCTAGGATTTTGAGCGATAGAAAGTTTTATTTGCAATTTTATCTTTGAAAAGGGTTTTTTTTTCCTTCAATTTAACTTTTAATTTCACATACAAGTTCTTTTTTCAATTTCATATGTCGTTTTTTGTTCTTTTCTTGAATAATTTGTTTATTGTTAAAAATACAACTTCTCAACAAGTTCATTGCTCAAGATCTTTTCTCGCTTTATCAACACCTTAAATCAATCGGGAATCGGATGTTTATTTTTCACCACTGAAAAAAAAAAAAGTTCTGTTTTAATTGTTTTGTTGAAGTACAAGAGTTTATTCTTATTGTTTTCAATTCGACTCCCGATTTAAAGGCCTGCATGTGTTCATGATAATTGAGTGGAACGAACCCAAACGAACGCCCTTCCACACATCTTCGATATGTTGCAAGAGGGTTCAATTGGATAAATCAAATTTCACCACAAACGATAAATAAGACGCAGATAATAAGAGAGCTGCCTAGCTAATGTTTACTAATATATAAGTATATCTCTTTTTTCGCGAAGAAATAATTTGCTGACGTCAACCTTTTTTTTTGTTTTTTCTTCAAGTAGAAACCTTCTTGCACCGATCGGAATGAGAAAGAACTATGAATTCACAAATAGACAACAACTGGGCCTGACCATTTAAGTGTAATTAAGCGAGGCAAGCACACAAAATTGTTTTCGCTGGCGTTGCGAGACCAAACTTGAATTTAAGTTTTCTCTGAATGCGCAACGAGCGAACTCTTAAACGATAAGACAACTGTTGTCTTAATGCTAAGACTTGCGAATCAAAAAAAAAAAAAAAACAAACAAACAAACAAAACAAAACAAAAAAATCAGACAATCCTAACGCAGAATATCCCTAACCTCGTAGGATCGCTTAAAAGGACTGATGGATGAACGAGGCCTGAGACTCAGACGGATCGAGAAATCACAGGGCTAATTGAAAGACAAAGAGAGAGAGAGAGATAGAGAGAAAGAGAAAAAGAGACTAGCACAAAATGACAGAGACGTGGGGGCCGACGCATCATCGGAAGCAGAGGATCACAACCACACCTGGGAACATCGGGGGCCAGCCAAATTCGGGGACGTCGTACAGTAGCTCCGTCGCTTGCGATCGATAAATCAGCACCGACTCAGCTCTTGTTTTAGCCTGTCCTATCATTTTCGCGAGCGTTTTGCACCGAACCAAGAAACGATCAGAAGACCCAATTATTAAGCCAAAACCTTCCGATTTTGCGGCGAAACCCCCACTCTCTTCTTGTTGAGACCGAGGGAACGTTGCGCACAGCCATACTCGTCTGCCGAAGGAGCGGATAATCCGGTCGCCAGCACCACCAAGGAATGGTCGCGAGCGATCAGCGATTTTAATTAATTCGATAACGGATATCTGCTCTTTCGGACGACAGAATTGATACAGGAAAAAGTGTGCCAGGGCGCACGGTGGCCTCGAGCTGGGGCTTGACGAGCCCCAACTCGGCTCCAGCGTGCGCCACCTTCGGCTTTGTAGTGATCGGTTAACGGAAGATTCTCAGTGATTCGTTGACGAGTAATACGGGTCGTCTCGGTTCTCTTCAAATAACCACTGTGATAACGTATGTTGGTGGTTCCACGATGGACCCACCTGGCGTTACAAATAAATTAAGTATACGACTTGTAAATAGTAATGTAATTGTATATATGCATACACATATATATATAAATGAATCTAAGAAAAATTATATAAAAGTATAAATAAATATATATATGAATATATATCTATTTATGTAGATATATATGTGAATATAAATACAAATTAAGAAAGACACCTTTTTCGAGCAATTAGTTAGGGTGTAAATAAATCTCGCGCGAGCACGGTGTCATTTTATTTTTCTTTTTTTTTTTTTTCTGTGCGATAATTACAATTTTTGTTTTAGACTCTCGTTCGTTGGACTCGATTACGTTACGTTTCCGGCGTGTACGAACATTCGAATGTGTACATAGTTTCACTTCGCAATGAGTGTATGTGTGTATGTGAACGCTCACCTCACGAGCATTCGTCGAAGGTGTATTGTATAAAATGCCAAATGCTCCAGAATGATCGGCCGTTGGACCAATCATCCCGGAACCTGCAAAATTTCGCCGACTGGCGGATTCGTCCGCCCCGTGTAAATATGACGTTTAGGTTAGGTTAGGTTAGCATTTTTTTGTTCATTTTTTTCCTACGATTACAATTATCCAGTACAGTTATTCAGCGATTATTTGTACATATAGTTGAACCTTTGACCTGATCCAACTTGGACGTGATAGAATTAAAACGAAACACAAAAAAAGTAAAAAACAAAAAAAACTTTCATATACACACATATATGTTTCTCAATGTAGTGCAATCGGATTATAGTTGATGGATAATAGCTTCGCGAATCTCGCGTCGAAGTCAGTCAATTAACCGAAATGTTATGACACTCGTTTGATTGAGAAAACTTATTAAACAATTGCCTTTGACGTTGCGACTGAGAGTCGGATTCGCCACGTTAATCCGCACCGATTAGCAATATAGACGAAACGCGTGCAAACCGTCGAATTTATTTTTTTATATATTTTTTTTATTGGTCTGTAAATATCTCGTTTATCGATTTCTTTTTGTATATACTGGCGTTTTCAGTAAGCTAGTTTCGTTTATTTGATTGTATATTTATGTTCTCTTAATTAATTCCCATCGTCATGTACAACGTAATTCAAAGCAACAATTGATTGGCGCGAATCGAATGGAAGAAGGTTTTGTACAAATGAATGATACTGAAAATGTATGTCGAAAACCTTCATGTACATATACACATGTTTTTCACGGCGCAATACGTCGTGGCAATTTCGAATATATATGTTATAGCAAGTCCACTTATATTGTGTTTTAATAGCGTACTAACCCATCCTATCATCCTTCATTCTCTCTAATTTTACACATTAAACTCGAAATACTTGAGATTGAAATCCATCTTCAAATTCACTAGTTATTCAAATAAATTCAATCATTTTAATATCAAAGTTTATATCTACATTCTAAATGAAAACTTGTGTCCGATTCCAATATTGATCTGAAAAAAAAAAAAAAAAAAAAATCAAAAGAACAACATTTCAATCATACTCGTTAGGATTATTCAAACGTACAGAGACTAATCAAAAAGTGGACAGGTAATTATACAATTTTTTTTTCTTTATAACAATTCAATTTAAAGTAAACGAAAAATCAATCACATTTCTCTTGTAACACTTATAGTTTGTTTTGTTTTAGATTTTGAAAATCAAGATTTGGATTAAAATTTAAAGAGGCTAAAATACAATGACAGAAAACACAAAAGAGAACAAAACATGTTGATACAGTGACACCTTGCGCTTGGTGTCACACTCGAAATCCCGAAAATTGCATCAAAAAGAAAACAACTCAAAACACAACAGTGGCCATTAATTCGAGTCGCTAAATATTCTATAGTTCTGCACAGAAATGTGTGCCAATTGTCATACACTAGTCGTTTTCGTTAAAAGGCCTCCCTCGGTGTTAAATGCAAATGTGAGAACGTGGTAGGGTCTGTGAAGTGCTTTCAATTATAGGTTCACCTAACTAACAGGCCTACGAGTTTTCATAGGAATTCTCAACATTGTGCTTCAAGTCGAGCTTGCATTTTTTTAACGAGAAAATTTTCCAATCAGTTGAGCAATTCACAATTGTGCTTGGATTATCAATTTCATTTTTTGAAAACATAATCATTTTAAAGTGATTTTAAATTTCTATAAAAAAAAGTATTTTACAGCTGTCAGTTTTCTTACATAAATCATTGAACTAGTGAAATAACAGTGGAATATATAGGTTTATGCAAGGTTACTTGTTTTAATTAATTGTTCTTATTAAATTATAAGGTATTATGATTCATTGAAACAGAAAATTGTTTTGACGACAGACACAAATTGCACAGGTAGTAATTAAACATTGACGCAAGTAAGGAATGATTATTAAATGACAGTCGCATGCATTAATTACTGCGAATGTAGAGAAACATCAGGGCTAAATTACCATGCGACGTACGAAACAGTTACAGTTTCCGTTTTCTTGATAACAAGACGCTGAGTAGAACTGAAACAAAATAAGTGAGCGGGCGTTGACAAATTTGAAATGTTTTGAAAGCCAGAATTTGATTTTTATTCCAATAATTTTATCAGTACAATATAATTGATAAGTTTTAAGTGTTCATTAAAACTGGTACCAATCATTAAGTTAATTCTAAAATTAATTTTTAAATTATCTGTGAACCAATTCAATTAACTGATAAAGAATAAAATAAAATTAATCATTTCATTAGCAATTACATAATTATACTTAGCCATGCTAATTATACATTTAATTTTATTTTGAATTAGAAATGTTAACTTTCATACAACCAATAAATTTATTTGAATTCATTTATTTTAGTATATTGAAACAATTATTTTTACACTATAAACTTTTTATTTTTTCCTATTTTTGTTGTATTTTTTATTTCCCTCTTTTATTTGTGTTGATGTTTTCCAGACAACAATTCCCCTTGAGATAATGATAAGTGTAACATCAAAAAGTGGGTGTGTGGAGATCACCCGCCACCCTTTTCCTTTAACTCATTTTACAAGACAGAGCATCTGGTCGGACAACCCCTACGGCGTTTCTGTGATATATGTTACGATTTAGGGACCAAACGTGTCGGAGATCGTGAAAACCTGATTTCTCTTCTTGTTTCTCGTGTTGTCCTCGTACTTTTTACATCCTTTTCTTTTTCAACGACAAATCCACATATCCCTTTTTCGCTTCCACGCGTGCGCTTTTTCTCTTTCTTTCTCTTATGCTCATCTTTATTGCGCAAACCTGACGTTTATGGCGCCGAACGACCGTCATCGAAATTCAAAACTCCTTTCCATTTTATTAATTGGCGTCATAATATACGGCACGTTCTAACGAATGTACAAATAACGACACTCATTTCATCGCAATCTAATATTAATATTCCGCGGTCTTATCTTTTTTTGTGTTTTGTTTCCGGTCCTTTCTTCGTCGCTCGTCAATGTAAACATATATATAGCAATTTTGAATGCACGGCATATAAATCTCCGATAATTCGAACAATTAAAGTGTCCTCGTCGGTTTTAATGAATCTTTAAAATTATTGATAAACATAAAAACCAGCATCAATAAATAATTATTTGTTAATTATAAATCAAGTTTAGATATGATTTTAAGAATTTAAATAAGTTGATTTCATTCTTGTTATACTAAACATCAGATGAGAAAAACTTTTTAATCTCCTTTGCACGTTATATTTGTGAAAATTGCTGAGCCAACAAGTGTTCAAATCAACTTAGGTTACTTGTTGGACTTTCGTAGACAAACTTTGATTAGTCAGGTTTCATTATACTCGCCCGATAATATCCCAGTAAACTTGAAGAAAAAAAAAAAAAAAAAAAACAAGAACTGTAGACCACTTGTCTCAACTTCTGAAAAAAAAAAGTTGGAATAGATAGTACCTTATTAGCAAGAACACGCAGACCAAGATAATCGAAACTAATTTTACAATGTTCAAATGTCGAAGTTTCAATGAATATTTTGAAATAACGATACTGAAAAATATGTATGTTAATAACATTGTTGGTGCGATGTTGGGAATTTGCAGTGAATAATGTCAAAATATTTATGTGGCCAGAGAATCGACAATAAAACACGGTTGATTTACATGTGAGCGCGATAAATTTGGATTGAACAAAAGGCCGATTTTCACGTTGGAACGACGCGAAAATTTCCCTAAACATTTGAAGACCGCTGTGTCCAAACTGAGAGTCTTAAATGGCTCCGCAGCGTGGAAGACTGGTCCCGCAACACGACGGTCCCTCATTTTTGTCTCCTTTGCGTCCCTTTTCCAGCGAGGGTCGTCGAACAATAATGAAAAACATTCCGTTAATAAGTGTACCGTCGGTCACGGTTTTGCGTGTAAGTTTTCGGACGATCCGATCACCGGTTGTGGCCAGAAACAGCGATCTCAGCGGAGGTAGGGACGAGGGTTACGCGTCGTGAGACGATCGTTGCAGACTGGTCGAACTAGCTTCGGGGTCACTTTATCGCAAACAAATGGGTTACGCTCGTTCAGCGCCGTATTTCACCAGAATTTATTGTTTATTATTCCGCCGTGCGGATGATATAGAGCCGTGTTTGCCCGGAGTTGCGTTAATGTCGTTAATAGCCGCACCGGTTCTCGAAATGGCCATCCGAGCATACGATCACACAGAGGCTAATATCCGCCATATTTTCAATTCCTTACGTCAAATTATGTCTCAATGATTTGTACATTCCGTTTCATTATATACTTTCGGGCCAACCGCTTGCTCTTTTTTTTCACGTTTTCGTTCCTCAAACCTTCCTGCTGTTGAAAATTTTAATTACCTTTCCATAATATCTTGCATAGCATAAAAATGTGACACATAAACATTGTTATTTTTAGAAAAGAAAAACAACAATATAAACTGAAAAAAACGGACAAAAATGAGTTTTCAAATTTTAGTTTAAAAAATAAAATAGAACAGCAGCATGAATCGGAGAATGAAATAAGCCGCGCTATTTAGAATGCAACCTCGACTGCATAGTGTTTGAAGTCTTATTTTGAGATACGTGACTGCGCACATTTAACTGAGAAGCAATCACATACAGGTTTAATTAGACGCGCAAGCCTGGCCTCGACTGTTGCGTTCAACTCAAAATCTTCGACACGGCTCTGTCGATTGCGATTGGACGAGCGCGGCCTAAATCACGCAAATCAGCCGACGCGGTGTAAACTTGACGCTAATGCGTTATTGATGTGACAAACTTGTGAATAGACAGCAATCTTCTTGCGGCGGGCCCCCAATGGAAATTATTGCGAAATCATGAAGCAATTTTATGCCGAGTTTTTTTGCGCTTCAAAGGTTTGATAAATCTCTGACGAGCATAATATAATTGTTTTCAATTGAATTATTTAACAAAATTTGTTCCATTTTATCTTGATTTCAATTTTTAGACAAAATTATCCCAATGTTGAAAATTTGAATACAAACAATTTTAAATACACAAATTTTTAAGACATTCAAAGCATATAACAATTGTTTGCTACAATTATCGTCGTGTGACTAACGTAAAGTTAATTTGGTGCAATTGTAACAATTTTCTTCGGTCACAGTTTAAAAGTGTTCCAGCATGTTTTTCACGAAATTTAACGAAAATCTTTTTGTGGAATTTGTTTTTCGAGAAATATACTGTTACCTTATTAGACACCTGTACCAAAGTTTTGGAAAAACAAAAACCCATCTGCTAAGTAACTCCCTTATTTACGGCCCGCACAAATATCCATCCCACGGATAATGAGATTAAAGAGGCCCTTTTGAAGATTATCTGTCGTGTTCATTACCTCCAGACGTGATTACGGTACGACCAAACGTCTTTCCTGGACAAAACGAAGGACATTTTTAACACCTTAACGTATTTCGTAATTTTTCAGTCATGTACTTTTCGTGTACTTTCTCAGCGGGTCATATTTTGTTTTTAGTTGATAATGATTTAGAAATGAGTTGGTGTTTTTCAAGAAATAGCATTTGTTCCGTATGATAATATTTATTAATCAGTAAAATAGCAACATATAGCTTATTTATTCAATTTTTATATTATCGAGTTGTTACATTTTGCCATCAATCAAAATGAGCAATAATTCATTCAACAATTTCAACATAATAGTGCGAAAAAATATGATTTTCATTTTTGTTTAAAGTTACTCAATGTGGAGTTATTTTATGTGTATGTGTAGATACAATAACAGAGAAAAATAAAAAGGAAAGTAAACTCAGAAATACTTTTGTCTCGGACGTATATATACGAAACAGAAATAAAAGTGAATTATTACAACAATTTTATGACTACTTTTACCACGTTAGTTGCAAGATAAGTATAATAAAATTTGTTTCGACGATTAACAAGTACATAATTTTTTTCTTTTGAAAGTTTTTAAAAGTATATTCGACTTCTACGATTTTCATTTAATTCAGACCTTATTCACAAATGATTGAATATAATCATCCACCAAATGCACAAATTTGATTTAAGAAAATTAAGTTCAATTTCATGCGGTTATTTATTTTTCACATTTTTTTCCATTTTGACATAAACACTATACCATATACATAACAGCAAAATAAAATTAGTCTACACTGGCTCGTGTGAAGTTGCCGTCTTTTACTAATGGCCGGTCGAAATTCCTTTCTATCCTTGGGTCCACACTGGAATATATTATCGCGATGACCTCAGTGGCACACAACGACATAACGAAAATCCGCAAAAATTTAATCAAAACCCAATCGATATCGCATAAAATCATAATTACATTTTTCACATTTTTTTTTAAATTGTTCCTAAACTTTGTTAAATTATTGAATTTCTTAGTAGTGTTTTACATCAGTTAATACTCATCTTCGAAATAAAAGTAAAAACAAAATGAAAAAAAAGGTAATAAGATGGTGACAAAACATGAATGCGTTCATTGTGAATCGCATCCGAATTCTGCTAATCGTTGTGCCGGCACGCGGACATGGAAAAGTATTTATATTAGCGAGGCCACATATGCATTTACGGCTTTGAGAAATCGCGTTCATTTAGCGCCAAGCTAATGGTGAGACAATATTGACACACGAGCGAGCGAAGTCCAGCCAGCTGCCAACTTTGATTCTTTGTCACAAACTCCATGATCACCAAGACGCGTTTTTATCTGCAATTAAAACATGACTTTTAGAATTCACGAAATCATATAATAAAAAAGTTAATCCAAATGTATAAGATCGGATGATCAAAATGATGCTAATACAATTTTTTTTTGAACTTACAAAGTAGTTTGAACCGAAAACAAATTTATTGAACCTGAAATATTAAGTTTATTAAATAATACATTTGCTCTGCAACGTTCCAGTGTGAAATAATTTTCACCACATCATAATTCACTAATTATCATGTAAATTTTGCTTGTCAGTCGAAACGTCCATATCAGCCGAACGTGTGCCAGGCGCACGTTTCGACGCAACCGTGACGATGAGTCTCGATCATGAATATATATGTAAGAAAGGTTTTTTCGCGCAACGGTGTGCCTGGTGCGAATCTGCAAAACCCATTAGTTTAATATTGTACAAAAGTTATATCCCCGGAAGTTAATTAAAAAAAAAGGTCACACAAACTCAAGATAAAATTGAGACAACATTGTGAAATAAACAAAACTATATAAATAATCCCACACGGACGAAAATATAAGTCGAAATATATGTGGATTTTATATTTTTTTTATATTTAATTTATATAAGATCTTGCCGTTTTATATTTTAAATATAAAACAAATTCTATAAAATATAAAATTATATATTTAATTTATATAAAATATATTTCAAATATATTTTTGTTTATTTGTTCTAACTTAGAAAACAACGAAAAAAAACGTACATTAAAAGTTTTTCTTAATTAAGATTCATCTTTAGCAATCATCGACAGTTTTACGTGTTATGTATGTTTTAGAATAGCTTCAAGTCTTTTTTCGAAAGTTAATAGTGCGAAGAGCAGTTCCCGCTGGTACCTGAGATTTCTCAGGTGCGAAATTCTGTGCTTGTGATTTCGAGTTCTCGTTGGGTTCAGCTTATAACGCCGGTTGTTTTCCGTGTCGTCTTGCAATTAATTAATATACGCCTACACTTTGTCGCGCGCGAGTACGCATTACACGTGCCCTACACAGACACCCTTCATTATTCACAGACCACCGCGCATGCTTTATACTACTTCACGATAAACAAGTACAGTACCACCACTCTTATAATTTTTTCTTTATATATCCACGTTTTTAAGTAAGATGTGTATGGTTGTTTTTGAAAAATAAACGATTTCATTAATCGAATTTTCATCTCAAATTACGTATTTTTCACCTCATTAATTTCATCAGCGACTCGATTACACATGAATTTAATGATACACAAAAAATAGAATTAAAATATTTTTTATAATAAACGATATTACATATTTTTTATAAGAAATAATATTAGTTTCATTTGTAGCAGACATTTTTTAATTAAAAATAAATAAATAAATCTTTTAAACTACACATAAATTCGCGATTTATCTTAAAACGCATCCTTTAAGAACTTTATTGAAAACACGACTTTTTAAACGATTTTGTTGTTCTTGTACAAAAGGTGCTCCAATTAAAAAGTGTCGGAATCATCGCTGGCAGGTACTGTTCTTCACATTATTAACTTTCAAAATAAAAGAAAAAATAGAGGCATTACAACATAACACGTGTAAGATACATCAGTCAGTGTTCTGCACAAATCAACTTTGATTTTGAAAGGTTCAATCCTACATAAATGCACGTACTAAGATATATTTTATTTAATTTTATTATATTATTATTATTTAATTCTGCAAGATATTTTGCAGAATCACTAATACATATGTTATTACAAAATTTTCTTAAAAAATTTGTAACTATGTATTTTTGATGTATCGTCTATGACCTTCCTCAAATTAACGCAATTGAATTCTTCGAAAATATAAATTAAAAACAGCACTTTCAAAAAGTTTCGCAAAAATTGCAAACAAAGTTTGGGGATCAATTTTGACGAAACGTACGTAGGAGAGTCTTGTTCAAGGGGTAAACGCTTAATAGCGTCGTAGCAATCGAAAAAAACATCATGGCGGAATAATTTTGTTCCGACTTACTGTTTCCCGCGTGTGCTCTTTCACTCGGTTGACTATACTTTAGAAGCGTAGCGCACTAGAAAAGCGCTCAGATACTTGCAATACGACAAAAATGATGTTTTTTATCGCTTCCAGAAATTTTACACGTGTCATCAATCTGAATAATGTTGCTATAAAATATTCTTATTATTTTTATTTCACACTGTTCTCCAATTTATTCTTTTTATTTTCATTTCATAGATTTCTTTAAAATCGGTAGTTTCTCTTATTGTTGAACACTATGTTACTAAAATTATTTTGTGTTACAATAAGGTAACACACCCCCGGACCGAATTTTTTGGCACCTCTTTAGAAGCGTGTCAATGCCTATAAAAACGTGGGACTTTTCACCTGCAGACAATAGTTCTGAAATTAGCATGGAAAGTGTCAAAGAAAATGACCTCGATTATGCAATCCCAACTCTCTGATTTGGGAAACACCTGATGTAAGGTGTAAGTGTCACAGTTACACAGTTTGGAAGCCACCCCGTCGGGCTCGGACGTCAATTCTGAGACCAAAAGTTGGACGACCTTCGGCACATCCGGTCGAACAATTTGTTCAACCATAGAAAGATATTCGTAGTAAATTTTAGAACCAATTTCATTGGAGGAATAAAAGTCTTCAAGTTGTTTTGGGCCTCTTTGGATCAGTGAAATGGTTTTGATGAATGAACCTCTCACTTTTTTCTGGATTCAGTTCAAATGTACCTCATCCTCGAAATCAAATCTTCCAAGTGTTAAAAAAAAAATAAAAATAAAAATAAAAATTTTTGAAAAGGATTTTCACCACTCGTACATATCTTTTGTGTTTTCAAATAAATCTCGAAGGTTTCGAAACGGAAGTTGTTGTCGCTTTTTTTTTCTTTTTATCCATCGGAATTTGATAAATAAAAAAAAAGTTCATCCGTTTAACCCACTCACTGCAACGATGGCGCATAAATCAAATAAAAAAAAAACTTAAAAATTCATTTTTCGCGCATTCTTTACGTCTCGCGAGGTTACAATAACCGAGATATCCGGGCGCGGACACTGAATCAAAAGAGGTTGCCAGACTGGGTCTCTGGTAGCTCGATTATTTTTTCAAAATCTCGCGCAAACCGAGGCATTCCTGGGCGGGGCAGCCTTGGCAGTAAATCACACGAGTCGCGGTGGCTGGCCGAGGTGGGTGTCTGCCTGGTAGTTGCTACCATTGCCATAACCAACCTCACACCATAATTTCACATGACACACGGTTTATTGCGAATGTACTCCGCTCCGTTAATAAATTTCTTCGTCTGCGCAGCCTATTTGGACATTGTCATCGGACTCGCCACGGCTACTGATAATCATTTTTTATTCCACCTTTCTTTACACGTCCGGGTTCTCAATTTAGTTTTAATTTTCAACGAACTTGATTTCGCATGATGATGTGATGAGACAAATACTAGTCATTATTAATCATGAACTAAATTAATATTGTTAACAAATGATTACATAATTCTGAAATGTTTAATCAATGATGAATTTTGATTTGAATATTTTTTTTACATGCATAAATTCGAAAACAAAATTGAGTAATAAAATGTTCAAAACGTGCTTTGCTATGACTGTTACAAAAAAATGAATGCCCCTCTAATGGCTGAACATAATGCAGATAATGTACGACATAAATATAATAAACGCACATTGTATGGCAAACTGAATCTCTCACTGCGAAACCTGAATTCACCCTTCGGGAGCATAAAAACTATGATTTAAATCAAAACACTTTTGAGCCGTCGTATTTCGTGTAATCACAGCAATGAAAGACAGCAACGTTTGTGCGAGCTAAGACAAATATACGTAAATGGTCGCGATCAAACACGGAGAGAACGCGAAGCTTGGAACGAGCGAACAAACGCACGACAAACACTTGGGCTCCGCAGAACCGATACGCGTGGCGTTGTTGGATCAATGTCCACTTCTGATATGTGCTCCTAATTATGTGTTGTATGCCAAGGCATGTTTGACTACGACTCAGTGTATATCAGGAACGATCTCTCCTCACTTAATGCACGACTCCACTCGAAATAATCGAGATGATGGACTTGAAAATAAAGTGGACTTGCAGCAAATTACAAGGAAATCGAATCTCACGACAGAGTCTGCGCCTCTCTGGCAAAAACTATTCATCTTTCTTTTCCTGTTCCCTGTTTCAAGACAATTTGCTTTTTATTCCTCGTTGTCAGCAAATTCCGGTGTTATAATTCCATGATATATTGGGCGTGTTATAAAAAATTGAATGTTACAATGTCGAAAATTAAGCCGGACAGCAAATTCTAAACGAGGTAAACAGACCAACTAATCGCGATGGCCGTAGACATTATATATTTAAAACGTGTCGCACTAACAAAAGTCATCCCTTAATCTAAAGTGCTAGGGTTTGGCGAGAAGGGAGTAGAGGACAGTACAGTCTACGAAGGACCGGCTACTTAGCAAAAGAAAAAAAGCGTTTAATGCTGCGGTCCCATAAAATAAATCATAAGCGCCGAATTATAATAACAATGCACGACGTAGACCGCATCCTTTCTCCACGAAAGACAACCGATGACATGAATATGAGGTTGTATCAGGGGATGCTTGACTGTGCTGCTATCTCAAATATCTGAAATTGCCTTCATAAAGTACACAGCTCATTTTTTTATTGTGTATACTGTCATTTTTTATTGGCCTGCGAAAAAAAGGCACTTGCAGGGCAATCAAAAATGTCGCGATCTCGGTTGATGATTGATGCGCGAATTTTGATTGGAATTTGTTTTACAATTGAAAATTAAAATGATCGTCCGTTTATTGATGATTAAAATTCAGTTCACCGAGGAAGCATCTAGGAATTCGTGTGCACCGTCAGGTGGATCAAGCAAAAAAAAAAAAATTTGAGTTTGTATGATACACGTGCCGGGGATTTGAATTCGTAATTCGCTGCTTTTGTCGATCCCGTGGAAATTGAATGCGACCGTTAATGGCTTGAATTCGTAGCGGTTGTCCGTTCACGAGAATACGAGCCACCGAGTGGCACAAAGGCCGTCTTACACTTCATGCGCACTGTTCCGTCATGTTTTATTTAAATATGGGATTCCTCGACGAGCGGTGAAATATTTTGATATATTGCGGATCGGATGATAATCACACCGTCCGCATGTCTATTTTCAACTCCAACGAATTTCTGATGCCATAAAGATGATCATTCTTCAACCTTATTCTTATGGTAATTTTCAATTCCGTTTGTTATCGTTTAGGATCATTTTTGATCTCTTTTATCATCTAATTTCAACAGTTAATGTATGAAGATCAAATTAGGATAATTGAATGAAGCTTATTGGATAAAATATCAATTTAACTGGATAAGCTTATTACCGAAAATGTGAGATATTTTTATAATCACTTGTAAATTTTTTTTTTTTACATTAAACGTCCGATAATATGCCACAATCCAACAGTGATACCATATATATAATTTTTTATCCGACGTATCGCTGTGTGACGTTGTGCAAACAATAATTGAAATGTTTGCTCATGTAACTGCGACGTCGCAGACACACCTGATCCGTCGAACGTCTTCAAATAAATGGTCTTGACAAATTCTCCCCTTTTTATATTCAAAGTTATTATAATTTTATCGTGCGTTTTCATGAGAAATCACTTGAACATATAATTATTCTACAAACGTTGTAAAACTATATCTCTGTATAGTTATACGAAATCATAGCGAAAGAGAAAATTTCATGCTCATTCTCAAGTTTCAATATGTTTATTTAAAGTTCATAAATCCTTGTAACCTTGAAGTATTCAGATGAAAAACGTGCGGTAGTTCTCATGAGGCAGTTCACTTTTTTGAAAAAAAAGTCTATGAAAATCATATTTCATCAATTTGTGTTCTGAGATAGTTACGCAATTCTTTTGACGATGGGATTCCGTCAAAATCAAAAAATGACGTTCAAATATACTTCATAATTAATGGGCGTAGAATAAGCTGATACACGATCGGGAAGAGTATTGTACTAATAAGTAAGGAATTGGAGCTTGTTGACATTCGGACGTTCAACACGGTTTCTAGTTTCACAGATGAAACTTTCCCTTTTTGTGATTCATTCCATACCGTTTGGACATTTATTGAACGTACTTTCATATCAACCTTGTACACCACACCGGGAACTATATATAACCACTAATCGGCTTAAACTTAGATTGATGTTTAATTTTTATTTTTTTTTTTTTCAATTTTTTTTTTTTCAAATGCTAGTTGTGAATTTAAAAAAAATCCATGAGTGCGACCGACGATATTTTCTAATAAATTTGAATGTATGCAAGTTGGCATCAGAGGTTATTGACATTATATTGACCAAATATTGACTGGCTTCTCAGGTTCTCTTGCGTTGCAGGCGACGGTCTGACAAGCGCGTAACTCCTGTAAGTGGGCACGTGGTGAATTTTCAGGTGCGATTATAGCTGGTGCCACGTAGCGCCAGGACATGGCGACGTGATCCCTGTTTCCGGGACGACCGCGGTGGGCGTAAAATAATAGCACCAAGAGTCGGATTACCGATGGTGCTACTTACAAATTTATTTTTCTACGGTCTCGGCGCTGAATCAACGATCATTCGCACAGAGAATTTCGATTGAGTACCTTTGCCGAGGATCTCGAGTGTGATACATAGGAAGGCTAAGAGGTGGAACAGAATTTTAAGCGTTTCAGGAAGTGTGCCCTTTGGTAGCACAGAGGGGATAATGACAAGGCAAATAAAATTCGGTTTTATGTAGATTTGTCTAAATGTGAGTTCATCGTGTGTGGAATTTGAATGGAATGTTTAGGATTTTTATCTGTTCTTCAATAAAAAAATAAAATCCTTCAGGATACAATATATTTGTGCATTTTAAAATCAAACCTTTTTTATTCTTCTTTTATACGATACTTTTAAATGCGCAATAAAATTCGAATGGTATTAGTTAATTACTGAAACGTTACGAAAATGCAAACTTGCGTCAAACAGATTTCCGTAATAATGACAATAATCATAGTTCGGCCAGGGTCTTGCGCAGACGCATATGTCGGGCTTGGATGTTCGTCACCCACATTTCTCGTAGGCCGGAGACACGGTGGGTGCACCAGGTTGGAGTGTCGCGAGCAACGTCGACGCTAGCGTCGGGGACCGTGACCGAACAGAATCTATGTGGACAACACTGACACCGGCCAATAAGCGAAAAAAAAGTGTTACGCGCGCTCGCGATACCAAGGTAGCCTTCCCCCTGGTTGTAACTGGAACTCTTGTGTCGGGTTCGCGGGAAACGAAATATCCGCGAGCTTCGCGCCTTGGATGCACATGAGGATGCAGTTACACCAGTTCCTGTGTATCTAACCTTGCCAGCTGTTTCAAATTCCGTGCGCTTTCGCATACGCAGCGATTATTTTTCGTTTGCAGCATGCTTAGGTCAGGGTTCCGCGATTGAACCATCTAACTAAGTCGGATTTGATTAAGTCATCATTCTTATCTCTATTTCATCTTAAATTAGTCATTCGAACAACATGGATTAGTCGAACTTTCCTTTTCTTGTTCTATAACAGATTTATTCATTTAAATCCAATTTTATCATTTCATGACTGATTTCAAGATCAGGGATAAATTTGTGAAAATATTGAAAATCTTGCAACAGATCAGAAACTGCAATTAAGTAATGTCTTTAGAACAATTATTTGAGTCGTTTGGAACAATGAGTCGCGTATAGGTGATATTGTTTAATCACTTAGTATTGACAAATTTATTAGCCATAGTCATGTAAAAAGTACACTTATAAGGTCACTCTTATGAAGCAACATCGCGTGTAGCAAGTTCTTATAACGCTGATGATTGCCGTTATGTTTATTATATCACAACTTTTTGGGCTAGATATATGACGAAACACGAACTAGATATGTTTCGTAGATCAAATGCGATTTTACGAGATCTGTTTAGTCATGCTCGGTGAAATTTGTTATCGTAAACGTCAGCTCGTAAAATCAATGTCGATCATATTCTGAATATTTTAAATATGACATATCATGATATTTATTGATTAATTTTACTGGCTTAATGTTAAACTTTTGAAGCTCCCAAACTTGATCTATATATTTTTTTTTTTTTTTAGATTTTTATTTCACCATGTTCAGTCGAGCAGTTCATTACCATCAGATAATTTTCAAGATCAAAGGTGTTATGAAATGAAAAATTTAATGATTCACGAAATGGTAACGTTTTCAAGGCTACGAGCCTATTTACATAATCGTTTTAGGAAATGAAATTTATTGCACTACAGAAAATAAAATTTAGCAGACAATGTTATTTTAGGATTTCACTTTACTAAAATTTAAACAAATCTAAGTGATTTGACTACCATTTGTGATTATTTGTAAGAACATACATTATTTAAGTATGTGACAATTTTTAAATTTAATTATTTTTTAAAAAGCGTAAGATTAACTCTGAGCGAAAACCACCCTTATATACCTAGATCATGAAATTCAAGTGTAAAAAAAAATATCCGAGACGAGGTGGAATTAACCAGACCGCGCATAACTCAGTTGCCTTTAGCAACGACTTGGGCTACTGCTCTCAGCCGCTATAAATTCATAAACTACAACTTCGAAACTAGCGCCTCTCCCACTACAACCTCACGGCAATTTTCCCTCGGTTAACTTGTCTTCCCTGTCTTCCTTTTAGTACAAGGACCACAAGAAGGCGAGAAACTGTAAAAGGATAGAAACCTCGATAAATTCAGCAGTAGTTTAGTTACAGCAAGAACCTCTGCGCTTCCACATATATAATAATCGCAAACACACATACTTCAGTCTTTTAGATTTATTATTAAGTTGGAATGTCGGAAACGGATGTGGGCTTAGCGAGCCTCGAGATTTTTATGACCAGCCAAATGTTTTTGAACCTTTTTTTTTTCGAGGTGCGAGTGAGAAATTATTGCGCATGTAAATTAATAAGGGTCGGTGTGAAAAATACTTTTAATTAGATTACATGAGGTGGAATAATGGTTGAATTATAACACAAGAGTCAATTACCTCCATAAAAATATCATGATTATTTGCTTACATTATCATATTTTGAACTTTTTGCTTTACAACCTTTGCTTTGATGTTATTTTTTAATGTACATAATTTTAGATTCATTTTAATTTTGGTTGAAATATTGCCTCCTTCTTTGACTTCATTAATAAGAAAATACGGCGTTTTGGAAACAGAGGATTAGGCAAATATCCTTATTTATCGACAATAAACTCTACGCGTGGACTGTTGATGCTCATCGTGGTTTGTCTGAGAAAAAATTATTGATTGTCCTTGAAACAAAAACACAAAAAAACCAATGTTACCTGTATTTTAGTCTTATGGTGTTTTTTGAGATTAAGAAAACGTTTAAATTATATTTATACACTTTTTTTATAAATTTTATTAAGAACGCAAGGAAAAAAAGATTTAAATCTTTTTAATAGATAGTCAGAGAGGAATAGGTTTTCTTGAAAAGCAAATGAAATAAGCCACTTGTTTCATTCAAAAGTTCAGAATCTTTTCATCAAATTGTCATATCCATTAACTACCAGGCGCCAATCTTTTCATCCTGTTGATCTTATTTTCAATTTCAATAGGCATTATTACTTTTCTATACACTGTTTTGGTCTTGTCACTCTAACCGAAGAGGACATTGTTTTTTCGGACAACAGCGAAACCTAAACTTCCACCGGAACTCCAGTACCAGTTTCAGTTCAAACTATTTCTTGACCGATTTCTGGACAAAGACAATTTTGTATTCCATGAAATGGTTTAGGTATATTTATGGTCCCAGCATTTTTCTCAGTCCCAGGTCAATACAGAGTTTTGACAAATTTAACACACTGTTATCTGCTAGGAACTATAATTACCAAAAGTAAATCATTTTTACTGTTCGATGAGTAAATGAGGTACATTTTCCCAGCATCTGTTTTTTTTTTTTTTTTTTACTTTTATGATATTTACTTAGGACTAGTGCAACACGTGTTTTGATCATGATGAATTTTGATGCAAAATTTGTTTTATTATTTTATTTTTAGAATATATTTCTATTAGTCATAAATTTATTCTCACTATTAAACATCTAATTTTAAAGTTGTTCTATTTTCGAATAATTTTTTTTATTCCATTTCACTTTTTTTACTAACTTCTTATCCGCATATAAAAAGTCACCTTTCTTATTACAAAAACAATCAACAGTGACTTGCTCCAACAGTGACGCGCACCGAATCTTCTTTTTGCAATAATAAATAAAACCACACAAACAACACAACGATCTGGATATAATTTACGATTTTTCAGACGTAATTTGACCTTCTGTGAATTGTCCGACGTAACGTGTTTTTTCCGCTCGACTAACTCGTTTTATACAAAATTAGCATTTAAAAAAAGGACCGAACGCGGGGATTAAAAAAAAAATCAAATAAGCCGATAAAGATTTTCCAGACTCACAATCCTTGACGTTAGAAATGATGAGGGAGTTTTCAACCGAAGCAATTAAATATTCAAACTGAGCAACGTCTGCTGGAAAACGTGGCCAGTGTATTTTTCTCTCGATTTGTGAGGAAGGCCGAAGATCGTGATGGGTTTCTCAATAGGCGCCACGTGGCCCCGTGAAATTAATTTTCCATCTCGCGTAACAATTATCAACGATCGATCACGTACCGCCAAACATCAAGCGGAAAACTGAGGTACGATGAAGAACATAAACCGCACGCGACAGTCGACGAGGAAGTCGCACGTATTATCAATTTTAAGGCTACGCGATGAATGCTAATCTTCCTAAGAAGAAAAGGATTCAATAAAGAAGCGGGACTTTTTTTGTCGCGTGTCCCATATTTAATTGCAGGTAGACGAGATTTCATCGAAGACGCTTTCTTTCGGTAGTCATCGCTACCTAATGAATACTTGAAATCTAAAACCAGCGGCTAAAATTACAATTCGCTTGATTGCAATTCATACTTATCTTGTTTTCAAATTTCTCTATCGAATTTTTCGTCAAACATTTTGTTCGTTTTTCAACGATGTTTACTACTTTGTTGTTCTTTTTTTTTTTTTACTTTTTTATTTGCCCATTTATTTATTATGCTGGTGTAATTGAAAATTTGTGAACATGAAAAATGAGAGGTCAAAGACAAAAAACAGTTCTCATTTCACGGAAGATTCGTGGCACAGGCACAGAGAGAGTTCTGAAGGCAATCCATTTCCAGACGAAAGACTTGAGAGCTCGTTACGGCTCGATTTGCTGTTTACGGCGCTGTGAGATTCGTTGGACCCGAAGACAGGTTCAGAACCGTTTCGACGACGTCGACTGCAAAAGAAAAGTGATATGATTTGACGAACCACCGTGAAGTTGTATACAACCCTTGAATGGTGTCATTAAAACATTACTCAATAATATTTCATTTTTTCAAATATGATGATTATTCATACTCGACAAATAAATTGAATATGCATGAAATTGTACATTCATCATTGTTCCGTTTTTTCAAAACATTAAATTCATATTTCGAAAATTAAAATAAAATAGAAATCATTGAGTTTAAAAAGTCATGAAAAATGAATTACAAGTTCTTCTTCTCTAGCCTTGCAAAAAATTGTACACAAGGAATATAATACGGTATTTTGGAGTCACACAAAGCCTGTGTCTGAACGTCGACAAGTAAACAGTTGTAGCAAAAGTAAACAGCACGAGATCGCAGCTTAATTAAAAAAGCACCGTGTGTACGTGGGTTAAAAACGCAAAAAGATAAGACGAGAAAGACAAAAGGTTGCATTGACGTAGAGGCCAGTACCTTCGTGATTAGCATGTCCTCGCGGAAGGCACACCCGTCATACGTATATGCTTCTTTCAGGTCCATGCCAGCGTTTTAACTCTTGTGTTGCTCACGAAGTGAGTGCTGCGTTGCCGTTCGTGTCACGAAACTGTTTTGCAACAAACCGATACTTCATAAAAGTATACACTCGCAGACAATAAAATAAACTCAGTTTCTTCTTTTCTTATACGATTTTACCTTGTCATTTTTTTTCAACACAACATTTGATTGATTTAAAATCGTTTCGTGAAATTTTATTTTTATTGGGACCATTCCCTTATTCGGAACGACAATATAATAAAAGTTAAAAAAAAATATTTAACCCTTTTTGTGACGTCTAATAAATTTGGCTCAATTTTTTTTTCACTTCTTCGTTCAAAAATTTTTACCGCAAAATCAAAGTTATTATATTCGTGAAATTTGTTCACGTTTCTCGAAGCGTCATTATATACGGAACGAAAAAAACTACTGCCAATCGTTTTGCTCACTTAATAAGATAATGGGTGGACCGAGATTTTTCGTGACTATTTGGAGCGCGGTTAATTGATTTCGCACTATGTGTACACATCTCCGAGGCTTGCTCTGCATGATGAAAGTATAGGCTCGAATATATGATTTCACTTTTGCACCATTTTTTGCCCGCAGTTTTTGTTTTATTGTGTCTTGTGCTTCTAGAAAATTATCGTCATTAGATCGACAGACATGCTTTTTGACGTGGTTCGGTTGATTTTGAGCGGGTTTTTACATGAAACATATAATGGATTGTTATTTTGACAGGTTTGATTGCAATCGAATTGGCAGGTCCAAACTGATGAAAAAAAAGGAAACGTTATACGAATTGTTTCATTTAACTGGTACAAGACAAAAATGAATGGATAATTGATGCAATTTGTATAATCTAGAATTTTAACTGTTTTTCAGATGTCATAGAAATAAAAAACGATTTTTCATACGGAAAATTTGGTATTGAAATTTGTGTCACAGAAAGTAAAACAGGACAATTTATAGCATTCCAAAAAATTGACACTTTATGATACCTTTCGTGTTGGGTAGACATCTAGTACCTGGGCTTTCGTCGCTGGGAAATCCCTATTTTCTAATAATTTGCAAATCGGTCGAATGTCACGTACCTCAGTTGGTTGCCAGGGAACCAACAAGTATAACGAAATGCAACCAAAATTCCTTAAATTTTGTTCCACAATTTTAAAAAAAGGTCAATAAATTTCATCATCTTTTTTGTTCGTTAAATTGTTGACATACTTCCTAATGTTTGTGTTTCTTTTTGTTAGTAGTATATTCAATTTATTAACAATTTCAATGCCCATTTCAAAAATTTAACACCCATCATATAAATTTCATACATATACATTTCACTTACAGAGAGTTAAAATTGATATTCATACAGGAATATAAACGTCTACCTCACGTCAGAAAAGTCAGCAACTTTTCACGTAAACTTTTGCCTCTCGTCTGTTATCTTGCCTTAATTCCTATGCTCGAAGCAAAGTGAATTTTGAAATCGACCGTTGCATTAGCAGAGCAAATTGAAACTGAGTTTATTTAGTATAAGAAGCGTATCTGTGAATGGAAATGGCGCATGATATTTTCTATTATGGTGAAACAACGATATCAGTTAGCTGCGTCGTTTCCGGTACGGCAAAAAGGGAGTGACGTTGGTTCCGCGGAGAGAAACGGAACACGAAGAAGAGAGACGACTATGGCCGTAGAGAAGGAGCGAGATATAGCAACGCTACGGTACCGTAAGGGCGAGACGTGAAATCTCGGCAGACGAAAGACGAAGTGGCTGTGACAGGCTGGAAATTACGCGTCGACGACACGTATCTCTTCGCTGGCATTTCGTAGCGTCTGTGTGTTTTTGCCAACCTGCCAGTAGACGGCGTACCGTGGAGCCGCAGGGAAATTACATTTCGTGTGCCTTCGTCACCTTTCCTGCCACTTGGATCTTGCCGGCGGGCGCAGTTTATTAACGTCGATAGCATCACCGAAACTGAATTCTAATGCGGTTCCGCATGCTGCATTCGCGACGCCTCCGCCAGTAACAACAGAATCTCAAATGCACCAACAAGAACGAGCCTAATTAAAAACTTCATCGGTGTTCTTAAGAATGCACAAAGAATGTTCACTCATGAACTGATTTCTCACTTCAAATCAAATAAAAAAGTCGGACTTTAGAACAATAATATTAGTTTACATTGCAACAAATAATAGTTCAGTGAGAAACATTTTTGTAATCACTTTTTTTATATTCCAATAAATGTTTTATTGTTACAAAAAGTGACTACAAAAATGTTTCTTATAAAACGATATTTATTTGTTCTGTGTTTTTATACTATTTATTACGATAAATATTTGAATCGTTGAAAATATAATTTCTACGTAAAATCAGGAATGCTTCACAAGCTGACGTGCTTTTCTAGCTACCGGATTTTATCCCTGGCTAAACTCGGGTAAAAGTCCGACGAGTCCAGAGACGTTATATGATTTTGCTTGCGATACAGTTGGCAGGCTATCGCAACTCGAGCGTAATATCTTTAGGTTGTCGGGGTACGCGTTTCGGCGGCTGTGCCACAGACAAGGAAATAATATCAAATTCGAGGGCGTTCTTCTGTTTCTGTTAGGACACCGTGTAAGCTTGGAAGAAGAGCCGAAAGGACAACCTGAAAGGACCCGTTTTATTCCTATTTTGGCACGTGAGCTCTAGCTATTTTGATGATTCGCCGCCCAGATTTTTGTACAACAATTTTTTAGACCACGTACAATTTTTTATTTCATAAAATAAAAATAAATATAATAAAATTATCTGAACAAAGTAATTAACTCATTTAATCTGGTTATTTGTAAACAAGAAAAGGTCATGTTGTGTATTTTTGTAATGATAAAAGGTGGAAATGAGATTTTAAGCAAACACTATTTCTGGGATCGATGAATTGAAAATAAATAAAAAGCGTCCACGTGCGTTTCTTTGGGCATAAAAATTTTCAAAATGCCTTCTTACATTCAAAGTACAAAAGATTTTAGTGCGCATCTCCCCAAGTAAACCATGTAGGTCTTCGTATTGTGGAAGGATACACGGAGACGTGTTCTGTTCTATTGTAGTACGATTTAAGAGCGATTTAGAAGACAAAACAAATGGAGAATAAAAAAATCCACCTTACGATAGATGGCCGGAAAATGGGGTCATTTGACATCTTTGGATCTATATAGGTGGCATTGTGTTATTATGCTAATTGCCTCCACAAAAGGCAATTTCACTTTTCGATATACGCATTGTATGGTTTCTAATTCAGTGGTTTTTAAACACTAATACGTGAAACTGTCTATGAAAACTGATTGGCGAGTTAAAATAAGAAACAAAATTCTTAAATATTATTTAATATTTATAGTTCAAATCAAAATAATCAAAAGATACTACTTTAATTAATCATTAAGATTAGAGTTCAATTTTGACTGGGTAATTTTTCATTCTTGTATTACCAGATGGCGCCACTTGATAATGAAATTAATTCAGTATTTCAAGAGAAGGATAAGAGAACCACGGTATATCATCATATATTTTTGATGCAAAAATTTATGACTATCAAATATAATTGTCAATCTACAATTTAAACAGCACCAAGCCCTATTTTTATCGCGAAATCGCGCGTTCTGTCAACGACTGATGATTTGCATACAGGAAACTGACTAACCACCGATCTCCTTCCTGTATTGATTAAAATCAGCGGTGACGTATCGTTCTCAAAATCTCGACTCTAAAATGTATGATCTAATTTTTCATCGTCGCAAATTCAACGTATAATTGATCGCTTTTAGAAAGTATGTAAAGTAAATTATTATTCAACTCAAGTGCAGAATAAAAATGCGACATATTCTATTATTTCTACGGAAATGATAAAAAATATTTGTATATTAAAATGGAAAAAACAATGCGTATTATGATAACGAGCAAGCAAGTCATGTTGAACTGTTTGGAACATTTCAATTTTACAAAGATAAAAAAATATAAGAAATGTTTTCAAAGTAATAAAAGCGTGTGATAAACGTGATTTTGCTTAAACTAAAAAAAAGGTTGATACTTCCAGCTACCGTGTTCCGTACTCTTTTATTTTTCACGAGGGCAGACTCGTCCTCGAAACTTGGAAAGTCTTAACGAGTTAGAGGAGGGCCGCTTTTCTATTTGTTGGCGGCTCAAATGTATTGGCTAGTTTTTTGGGGGCAGTAAAACGATTCCAAGCGAGTCGTAAAGTCGATAGTTAAATCATTTGCTGATAGACGGGGCACCAATGCCAAAAATTCTTGTTTACATTTCATTTCAGAGTTTTATACTTCGATCTGATCGCTTTTCGACGAAACCAATTCCTGAATCAATTCGTTGAAGCGAATGCGGCGTTATTAAACTTTTTATAGTTAGAGTGTTCAGGCTGAGAAAAAAATCGTTTTTTAAATTTGGAAAAAAGCAGAGAAAGTTTTTCTTAACATCTAAATTTAGATCGCATTCACTTTCGCTTTTACTGGAACCATATTAAATCATTGGATTCGATGGCCAGTCGTAGACCAAAGATGGAGCATTGACTTCGAATTATTCACATATCATTGACCTTGACCAAACTACGTGACAAAGTGCAAATAGTATTTAATAAACGCCTGCTTTGTCTATTACCAGGAACCGCTGCATTGAGCTTAATTTAAAAAGTATCCAGATGCGCTCGAGTGGCGGAGGGTTGTCCGCTCTGAATACAGTCAACCCACATACATAACTTGATACATGTCGCCAAAACACCCTCTTAAATCGAGGATGAATTCCCAATTCTTGTTTGTACAGTAACATATTGACTGCCTTACAATGACGTTGTCCAGATCGAAATTGAATAAAAATCCATGTACGTGGACAACTGGTACAAACAGTTATGTTCCGACGTGGACAAACACTTTGTCCATCTAGAAGTTGTGTTTCCGTTGGAAAATACAAAAATCATAATTTACAACGACGTGAGTTCATTTTCTGAGAAAGTTATCTTGTTGTAATATAATCATTTTCTTTAAAACTTCCCTAGCCTAAATATTTGTACACAAAGTAGGGCCACAAAACATAAATGAGGATCTGTCGTTCATCATTCGAAATCGACCTGTTATCGAATTACAAAAAAAAGGCTCGACGCTCGAAACCGCAAGAACAAGGAGGTCTCGGAGTTCGTTCTTGTCAAACTCCAGGAAACAATCAATCGGACCGAATTCAACGGACCCGAAAACAAAGCACCAGCAATGTTGTGGTACCAATTCTATCAGTGGGGATCGTTTCTTCAATAGACATTTGTCAAATCTGTAGTTTTATCTGATGAAACTTGAAAAATGAAACTAGTAGTTTTCTTTTTTTGTCAAAAGAGTGTCCTAATTGTTATATAATTGATACTAATTCTGTGACATTATTCATAGTTCGAATATTTAATCAAATTTTAATTAATTGAAAAAAAACCTCTCGTTTCAAAGATGTAATTTAATTGATTTTAATTTCTTTCAATTGTTATATTTTTATTTTTATTTCAGTGTTTCTTTTTTTTTTGCATGACATAATATTTTCCGAATTCCGCGTGTTTATTTAGCCGTTCGATAATGAATTTCAGGGAACACGCTGACGAGACATTTTCAAACTGTAACACGAGCCGAAAATCGGTGCATTATCTGAATCGCGATTGGCATCTCGGGCTCGAATGAGCATGTCTGGGTAATCCGGCTGGATTCGGGATCAGGGTGGGACCGCGAACGGCTACCCATCCTGTTGGGAGAGTGGATCGCCCAGGTGCAAGGGAACGCTTGGGGAAGGGTCTTCCCCTGCCCGTGCCCCTCCCCTTGCCTATCGGTCCGCTAGCAGCTCAGCAGGAGGGTGCCGGCAGCTACCTGGGCACTGCGTTTTTCTCTACACGAACTTGGGCGCCCAACTGTCTACCGAACTGGCCGCGACCGATCTCTCGCGTCGGTGGCGTAATGATTTCTCAAACTCGCTGGTGTTTAGGGCTATGTCGTTAGTACAGAGGTTCTCATGTTGAATATACCATTTGTTCAACCAATCATTTTCTCTAATAAAAACCAAGATTTAAATTAAACACAACTAGAAATCTAAGTTTAAGTTTTTCTGCCTTTCATTTCATAATGAGAAATATGGTAGAAATAAAAGTTTGTTTTTTGTGTGAAAAAGAAATTTCTCTAGAGCGAGTGAAATTTGTATCACATTTCCTTTCTGAGACGTCGCCGGAAATGTCATTAAATTATCAAACTGTAATTTTCGCTCATTTGTTGGTTTTTCAATTTCACAGATTTAAATTACACAAAATTTACATTAAAACATGCATTTTTAAGATATATTTATTTAATGATCGAATGTTTTTGTTTTCAAGTATTTTTCGCAGATTGAATTTAGATAATGGGTTCACCGGATCTATAAACTTGTTTTTCTATTACAGTAACAGATTTTGAAGTCTGGTGGGATGGAAAAACTTTGTCCGTGCATTATACGCATTAGAAACGTGGTCGCATGTGTATGTTGGTACACAGATAAATGTCTGCTGCTGTGTTAGCCTATCACTTTTCCTTTGTCACAAATTCTACTCTGTAATATGGGTATTGGAAGTATGCGACCAATTTTCTAACTAAAATTTAACTACTAATACATTTTAAATACAAATCTTTTGTTTCAAATTGTTTGCTCATAAACGAATGAAGAAAACTAAAAATTTGTCTGGGTGGTCCACAAAGAGTTTATTTCTCACTTCCTAATACCACGACACTCTGCGCATAATTTTAAATAAATTTTGCGCAAGAATACACCGTTCAATTTTTAACTAGAACGCTATTCGGCATGTCTGTGAAATTTGAATGTAAAATAATTTTTTTCTCCGCTTTATGATCCGTTATGATTTTAAAATGTGAGGGACAGTGAATAAATGAAAAATATTTATTTAAAAAAATGGTCGACTTTAACCTCTGGCATTTTGTATTCTAACACATTGAATATGCATTTATAAATGGTAAATAAATAAATTGATGGAAAATTATATGCCGAACGTTAAAAACAATTTGAAAGTAAAGATGGCGTTCAGGAGCTAATGAGAAAGACAGGTGGCATAGACTGCTATATATGGCAAAAGAGCGTCGCATTATCATGACACTGTGTTTATAATACCCACCACGCGTTCGAGTGAGACTATAGGTACGAAAAAGACGCTGTGCAAATATTATCTTGGACAACAGTCAACGTTCCCAGACACTGCTTGCGGTTTCGTAACACGAGTAGCAAAGTTTACACGAATCCCGAGGTTATCTAGTCCTGCGACTATTTGTCGACACCTTCATTTCTACCGATTTAGCTTTGTTGAATTCCAACAATATTTTACAGTTAGTTGTTTGTAAATGAATTATGAAAATCCACTAGCAACCATTTGAAATGATTCATTTCCAAATTAAACGACAGGTAAAATCAAGTTTTGACATTTTCATTCAAAAATATCGATAACAAATTAAATAATTTATTTCTCAGTTTGCAGAGTAAGTTTCAGAGTTTGAACATTTTTCGTTCCATTGGAATTTACGCGGAGCTAATCCGCTCCAAAAATGCGCAGCTCAGTTTGCGAAATCATTCGCATTCACACGCCCCGAATTCCGCACGTTCTAATTCAATTAAAAGTCCAATTGAATTATACGTTGAGGCAGAAAAAAAACGTTTATTATGTCGACCAACCGAGCTTAAACCGGTCTTTCATCACCCGCTAAGGATTCTCGCGAGCCGCCTCCTCTGCATAGTCGCGTCTCGAGGCATGAATGAAACAATATTTTTACCCCTCGCAGTGAAAAGGATCAGCATGGGCACAATGAACAAGTTGCAAATGAATGAATCCGACTCGTGCCCAATAGTGATTCCAATAGTGATCTTTCCAACCGATTTCGCATAATTTTCATAATTTCTTTCTCAGCCTTGTTTGAAGGATTGCCAACATTTTAAATGATCAACAAACGAATGCGATTTGAAAAGTCGTACAATTTTCAAAACTTGGTTTCAACCCTGTAGTTATTGCTCTCTCTGTTTTTTCTATACTGTTCTCATTTCAGAATGTAACTTTACCTGACTAGAATTGGTACGCCCTGCGCGCTCACCCGCCTGAGAAAAGAATTCTTTTTCCGAGAAAACTCCCGCTAGAATGAAAAAAAAGCCTTTATATTCTTGTGCGCCTGTCCAACTTCTACCAACACACAGGTTTTCAGAATCACGATAAAAATGGATTACTTCGACGAACGCAGGCGACTTTTCACGTGTGAATTATTTGAGAAAATTCCGAGGTGTGTTTATTAGACGAAATTTATTCACGCCGTTTCGACTTTACAGGAATTTGTTCGGGAGTTTTTTTTCAGGTTTTTGAATTCGATTCGTCGGAAATTTGTGGTGTAGAATTAATTTTGAGGTTAGAAAAAAGTAATAATAAATGCAAAACAAGACATAAATTTGAATTTAAGTTCCGAATTTGACCGTACTGAAGGAAAAAAAATGAAACTTAATTAAAACTAACTATTAATTAATTTTATTTGTGTAATTATAATTTCTCATGCCTGTCAAATTATTTTAATTAATAGGAACTTTCAGTACAGCATCGAATACTCAATAATCAAAGATTTGTAAATTCGTAAACATTTTGTTTAGAATTGCAAATTGTGAATTGCAAGTGACTAGTGGTTTTAACCAATTAGTATTTTTTTTCCTTAAAATATCTATACAAAAAATAGTAAAAGCGAAAGAAGAAACTTTTTTCTGCCAATTATAATGACAATTTAAATCACAATTAAAAAAATAATCATTATGAAAAGGGCACTAAATTTTTATTAAATCCCTGACGCATAAATTCATAAGTCCATGTATAGGCTGGCCGTAAGGATCCCCGGTGATAAAACGCGAGTTTGCATGGAAATGGGTGTCGTGTGGTTTTCGGGCCGAGCGTCACGCGCCGATAATCCTCGAAGAGCGTCGGATCGTGCGAGCGCACGAAACTGTGGAATTTAGCTAGGTGCGAGCAAAGTCTGCATGACACAAAAATATGACTAATTTATGATAATTTTCTAGTCCGCGTGGCGTGCCGTCTGATGAACGAAGGTCGAGCCCAACCTGCAGTTTTTGGCGGCAAGCGAGAAGAGGTGCGCGACGGAAACGTTGCGCGAACGATTAGTCTCGCGCGCGACTCTCATGAATATTTATCGACCTAATTTGTTACGATTCTCACTTTAGGCGTGAAAACGAAGTTTCGAACCGACTCCGTAACAACCGCTTTTGGGGGCCTTTTTTGTTTTCCGACGGTTTGCCTCAAATTTACGATGAGATCCTCGAAGGATGAACATTTTTCAAAAATTCATAACTGGGTGTTGGAATTTTAATTGTATGTAACTCAGCATCACTTACTAACAATTTCCAAGACTGAATTGTATTTTTTATTATTAATTTTATAATCTCTTTTGCCCAGTAAAACCTAACAGGTTTCGCACAGTTGAAATAATAAAAATATGTACATTCAAGATCATAGATTCGGTCGTTGTTGATTCTCTTTTTCCCTTTCTGATTCTTTGAGTCGAGACTCACTTTTTTCTCCGAGCCGTTCTCCGAAAGATCGATTTGCCTGTCTCGCGCGCTCTCTTAAATATAGCGGCGCAAAATAAAGGCTTATCCGTGAATTTGCATATTTGGACACCGAATATTTGGAAACTAGATTATTGAAATATGTTACAAGTTTGGAATCCAAATTTCAAATTTGGATTCGAGCGCAAAATATCTTCTTAAGGGTTCGAATTATTTGTCACAATTGCGTTTCCCGTTTTTCTCTATTTCATTTTGTCCAAGTGGTCTGAGTGTTATCAATGATAAAATAACATGATGAAAAACGACTTTAAATTATATTTACAGTTTAATAATAGATTGATTAACACTCCTTATTCAATTAATTAAAATTAACATAGGTTATTTTAGTCGAAAAATGATAACAAAAAAGATGAATGAAAAAAAAATTTCCTTTTGATAAAATATGTCAGCGACGAGAAAAAACGTGAAAAGGCAAATAACCGTGGTTACTTTTGATTAACATATATGTTAATATCATCAAATATGATACTAATTTCGGAACCAGCTATTATAATGCGACTATTTCATGCCTATCATAGAATGAATATTATATTGAAGAAATAGTAGGATATATTCGCTAGTAAATAGGCAACTGCAGAAAAAAACTTCAGGGCAAAAAAAAGTCGAACGAGAAACACTAACAAGGCCTGACCTAGGAAATAACACATGTTAACGCTATTCTTTAAACTTTGTTTCGTGAGCGCGTGTTTCTTGTTTCCAGTTTGAATAGGATTGTCAGCACTTCTTCTATTCTTCCATTTCGCTTCTTTTATTCTCACTAAATCGGCGCGCACGCGCTTAGATGTCACGGCGGACAAAAGCCCCGCGCGCGCACACCGTGTTCTTATATGCTCTCCGGCATTCAGCTGATTTTTTACATTTCACGTGGCAGGCCTAACGAAAGTGGCCATATTTCTAAATGCCCTTATCATAAATTAATGCCTCTTACGTAAAACTGCACATTTATTGCTCAACAATATATATTAAAAAAAAAACAGTTTGGGTTATCTCCCGTTCGTCCTTTCCTTTTCACACAACAAAATTGTCAGTTAATTGTTGCATAATTAACCCACAATATCGATGATGTAAATGAAGCGTATCCAGAGAGACTAGATTGATTTCCGATGGGTAAAGAAAATAGAGCTACTCAATATACATGTTTTTGATCTTTATTCAATGGCGAGACTGAAAGAGGCGTTTCAATACGTCAGTGGTTCTTAAATTAAATTATGTAGATAAATATGCGAAGTGAAAGGATACACAGGAGATTATTGCTCCGAAGAAGAGTTGAACCCTTGTCGATGCTGAAGCGTCTCCCTCGAATTCATTGGCATTTGAATATGTTCACCTGTATTGCGATGTGACTGCATTTGCCAAAGGGTCGGGGAAGAGGGGTACAAGGAAAAGATAATAGAAAGCCGGAAAATAAGATTGAGTCGGTTGTGATTTTGGAGGTTTGCGATTGTTCCATTTTGTCGGCGACAATGGCATTATTGTGCAGGTTCGTTGTCAACGCCAGTGCGTGAAAACGATATTATAATGGAGCTCCGCTTTGTAAGTGAAGCCTATGAATTTAATTTGGCAAGATGTTCCGTTTCCCTTTTTTTTTATTGCGATCAAATCGATATCGATACGTTACAATTTGGGCATCTATTTTGAAAATATGTAGGTACCTAACGAACGGAAACAAAGTTATGGTTTATATGAAAGTCAAATTTTAGAATAATTTTGCAAAATATCAACTTTTTGACTATTTGACGTTCTCGTAATAATTTTCCGCTGCAAAAAAACGCAATTATCTGCGATTTCACGGTACGATTTTTGGTATAATTTTCAAAAGAGTTCGTTTGAAGTGAGCATCAATGCGACTGTATTTTCGTTCGATGGATTGGCGTTGGAAGAAGCATCCGCGCATGCCGGAGGGTGGCAATTTCTCTTTCTCCCTGGCGGAAATCTTGCCGCATGTCATTATGAACGATCTTTCGGGGTAGTGATGCGCAATAGGTGCTTCCCAAGTGAGTGTATCTGTGGCTGTGCGATACGTGCCACGTATCGAAGGTATACAAAGAAGCGCGTGCAGCACACAAAGAATGATCCCTACGTAATTGTCCTTGAACATTCCACAACTCAGTTTAATGACTTTTTTTACAATCGGCCAAAAAGATGTTAAACTTTCAACGAATTTTGCAAGAATATAAATTATATTAAATAGAACAAAGTTCTACAATGTACTTATTTTCTCACAATACAATATTTGTATTTTAATTATTTTAAATTTTTATTTAATTGTTTATTTCTTTTTATATTTCATTTTCTTTTGTAAATTGTTACTTTATTTTCTTTCTCACAGGGTGATCTCGCTTGAACTCAGAAGCAGCTTTTCATCTACAATAGCTGAGGGTTCACTCAATTTTGCGCCTAGCAGTATGAAACATAATATATCATCGACGAAGATATATCAAATTATACACGATGTCCGAAATCGGACTTATTTATAGTCGTACAAATTCGTAATATGTGTGTGTGTGTGTTTGAACCGAAAAAAAAAACATAAAAAGTTCTACTAATAGAAGAAACAAAATTGTTTTCAACAGTTATACACGTGTTGTTTCTAATAGGCAAACAAATATTACTAGAACGCAGAAATTATGAGGCGTGTAAAAAGTAATTTAATCTTGTTCTAATCATGTTTGCAAAAAAGCATCCTTTTCATGTGTTCGTAAACGAAATTACCATAATCTATCAACCGTGCAAAATTGCAATTATTATCCAACGATTTCGACGCGAGTATATATTTACAAATATTGATAAAGTATCATCAATATTAATTGTACATGCTTTTCCCAACTGTGATTTCCCCTGAAAAAAATGACAAAGACCCCTTGCATGCCATTCCAGTAACAAAGAAACCAGAATAATCAACACAAAGTCCCAAGAAAAATAATAGTTTTGTTTACAAAAAATGAATAAAATACAATTTCAATTATTTATCGATTCTTACAATATCAAACTTTTAACTCAAAACAAAGAAAGTTGAAACTGTTTCGAAAAATTAATAATTTTATTATTTAGTCAAATGAAGAATTTTTGCAAAAACTGAAATAGAATTTTAAGAAAGATTATTAAAAAATAATGAATTAAATTGAATAACATCAATTGAGTGCTGTAAAATTGAAAACAAAAAAATAACTGCATGACGCCAACGGATTTTATCCCGCTTTTACGCTCGTTGAAATCGTTGCGCGTGTGTATTTCGCGAGGGAAGTGTAGCGCGTAACTGAAATCTCAGCATCCGCCTTTCCCCGTGCCCTTCGTGCCCCGTGCTCGGGGCCCAGCGCGTTACCCTTCGGGACCCGTGCATTTTCACCTCTCTGCTTTCATCCCCTGCCGACACTCGGGGGTTCAGAAGTGCAGCTGCGTGTCTCGGCCAGGTGTGTACCCTCAATGATCGCGCTGTTGCCGAAGGGGGCACCACCTCTGCGCGCGTCCAAAACCCAGCATCCCAATCTCATTGCGTTGCGTCGTTGTTTCGGCAACGTCGGCATCTCGATGCGGATTTTATGACAGGGGACAAGCCATGCTAGGGGAGAGATGCAGAGGAAGGGCGACGCTGAGTGTTTGCGTTCGATTCCGATAGTAAATAAAAGCTTACGTTGCAGGTTAAATCCTGTAAATGACAATATTTTTCGTGAGCATGTTAGCTGGATGGTTATGATGAATAAAAGTTAAAATGAACTGTGGATGGAAAATGTTTATAGAGCTGTAGAGTTATAGGGTTCTCGCATGATTTTGCGGAAACCAAATTCAATCAAAATAAGGTCTACTTCGTTGGATTTTAAAAATATATTTCTTATAAAAAAACAGCAAACAATTTTAAACGCTGTGCTGGTACTATTGTGACCACATATTTAATCACATGCGAGTTTAATAATGCTTTTGCGCCAAAAATAGTATGAAAAAATTTTTTAGGTTAGGTTTCAGAGTTCTGGAATAGTTGTGTCAACTTATTTTTGTATTTCAATTGGTATTAACAATTTGCATTAAATTAGACTTTGTAGTTATATATTTTTATTATTTGAACATATGTTTTAGTATTCATCAAATTCTATAATTGGAATGCTAATTCTACAAAATAGTCAAAGAAGATTATAATTAATTTAGAATAGAACTCAAAGAAAAATATACACTAAAGTTTAAAAATGTAAAAGTGTAGAGTTTAAATATATTGATTTTTGAACAAAAAATTATACCCAACTTTAGGATTAACTAGTTTCATATCTAAGTTAGGGTTTCTAATCCTTTTATTGTGCCAGGAAAAAAAGAAATCAGGTCTGGAAAAAGGGTGTTTGGATTCGCGTATTATCGCTCTTATTTATTATATCGAGCATCATACACAGTTGCAAATAATTGAGCGTGACATGTCAATAAATTGACTTCCATCTGAATCAATGTAAGATTTACTAGTTAACTTATCACCGAGGGGTTGCTTGAAATAATTATATTGGTCGTTGGATAATCTCTTGAATCATCGTTACACGTACTTGAAGAAACTCTAAAAAAACGAATTAATCAATTTTGCCTCAAAACCGCTTTAAATTTCCGGCTTTTAAATTTATTATGTTTGAAATAATTGCTGTAAAATCATTCATTACACTCTCTATTGTGAAAAATTAATGATATTATGCAACAATTAAAAGTGTAATAAATTAATTATCCAGAATTAAAGAACTGTGATAAAGACATTACAAAAAATCGTATAAAAAATAAATCATTATTTCAATCAGAGATAAGTCTAATTAAGCATATTAGATAGAATCATCGGTTTATGCCCTATAGTTATCACATATCCGAATGACCCAGTGGTTCTGACAAAATGACGACACACAACCGGCAGATTTGCAACACGTGTTGCACTGAAAATGTTCATTACTATCCTAACGAAATTCTAACTATCGGTTTGACAGGAATCGTGAAATAAGTGTTTCGCAATTTCATCGACGCAGCGAAAGAGCGCGCAACGCAACCATCACCGATGTCCTGTTCGCGTGTATACAAGCGCGAACGCGACGAACCAATCCATTCCGTAATCAGCGAACAATCAGTGCGAATCCGTACGTCCGATGCGACGCGTAGGTTCCGCACCCTTCCGGTTCCGGTGTTCCGGTAGGCTTGGCTTCGAGGGACATTACTTCCTTTTTCATACCACTTTTTTAGCTGGGATACACGCTCGGTCAAGCGATATGATCAAGCAACCATTCCGGGACCTGATTCTCGCATTGCATCAAGCTACAGACCACCTCGAAACTTACCTGGAATCCGGTTTGGATGAGACTTCCGGATAGGCTATCTTTTTAATGGTTTTATCTCGATGAATCGAACGCGATACGTCTGTAATATTTTTCTGTTCATTCAACTATGGTCGACTGAGTCTGGCGATTTACACTTATTTTGAGACAGGTTTGAAGGATTTAATGAAATTTGTAATTTTTCCTCAGCTGGTCAGTGAAAATTAAAACTTCGAAGTAAAGAGATTTATTCAATTTCGCAGAGTTGAATGAGTATATTTTTTGAAATTAATAAAAATGATTTCAGTATATACACTGACAAAGACTGAGCGATTATTAATATCACTCCATCGCATCCCTCCTGATAAAAAAAGTGTGTAAAATGAAAGGCCGATTGAAAACGTTCCACGTGATTGCGAGGTAGAAATCGATTGAATTTTAGGCTGGGTTGACAGGAAAGAGATCGCCAGAAGCGGAAGTGGAAATTGCAGCAATAACGCCGGTACTCCGAGTCACTTATCGCTCGAGTATCGCTGGCTCGTAATTTCCGTCATTTCCAGTCATACTCTGTAACTCGGCTTGGCCTGAACAAAACAATCAATATATTGCGAAAATCGTAACTCGAATACACTGTCTCTATGTTGATTTCCGATGATTTTTCAATGCATAATTTTTTTAAAGGAGATATGATCCCTACGTACTATAAGTAATTTTATCTTTCAGTACTGAACATTGTACGACAAGCAGTACAGAAACGAGTTGTGAAAAAATGTATGACTTTCCTGTGGTAATTTCATGACGTAAAAGTGTCATCAAACTTATGAAACTTTGAAACGTTAAAAAATGTTAGAGCACTAATACTGGGATTAAAAAAATGTAAAGTGAAAATCATTTAGTGTGACAGATTAAAAAGTTTCGAAGTAAATCAAGGATTTTTGTTGGAATTAAAATTCCATCTGTAAAAATTTTACTTTCATTCCTGTGATCAGATTCAGTTCACTTTCTCAATCGAGGTCCAGGTGAATGCATGAAGTCATCAGTGTCGACGTGTCTCTGTTTGGAGTCAAAATATCTAAAGATATTGTCTGAAGAACTATGAAATTGATTCACAATAGGCTAGCAAATCAGATTCATGAAAGGTGAACAAACAATGATCTCTCGATGCTCTTTTTGCCAATGTGATGACGCCATGTGCAAAACTTTGCCACTAGTTGCAAATTCTAATCACAAAAGATCGTATTCTACAATTGAGGTCAACTAAAAATGAACGTCGAAGGACCGTGTCTACGTAAACATTCTATTTGTAAAAATATGTCATATTATTTGACAAACTGAAATAAAAAGTTAAATTGTCTAGACAAATTTTTAACTGTGACACGCACAAGATAAAAGTTCAGTTTAACATTTTCAGAACAATTTTATTTATTAGAATGTTTTTTTTATGAAAATGTTTGAAATTAATGCACGCGACCTTCCTACGTGTCTAGTAGTGACACTGACAGTTGGTAATAATTTCCATAGCACGATTAATATGGCAAGGCTGTCGATAGTTAATGACTAATCGTTTGCAGGGTGATTTCTAATCATGACGCAGGGGTGTTGTGGGAGAGAAACACATGGTTGAAATATGGACTGGCAACGCAAAAGCGGCAATCCTTCCACACCTTTCATTCTTGGATCATTTGTCAAGGTGACAGTGCCATCTTACCCTCGGGCTCATCTCCACCTGCCACCAAAAATTCGATCAATGTTTCAGTTCCAAAAATACCACCGTCGACGATAAATTTCTCGGTTTCACCAGAATAAATTTCAAAATTGCAAATAAGTAAACAGAAAAACCTTCGTCAAAAATGTTAATCTTCACAGTACAACGATTTCTCTATAAAAATCGACGAAAAAATGAACGGACAGGAAAAAAAAAAGTTAAAAGGAACTTAATCTAATTTAAAAACCGCCGAATTTCCAAACTCTTGTTCCAAGTACTAATTTTTCATTGGTCCAAAAACAGTTCCAGTTATCTATTAACTGTTTCTGTCGCCGACGAATTTTAGATGTAGATTAGATCATAGATACTGGACATCTTCCTGCCAACTTAGTCGAAACTAGACCTTCACCAAACCCTACCTGATTTCATGTCTAACCAACTGATTGAGATCTTGAATGCGATAGGGGATACGGACAAGCTCAACATGTGAATTGTTCATTACAATATCACGTCGCAATCAATTTCATTTAAACATTTTCTATCACTGTGGACGTTAATAGACTTACCTAAGTTTTTGTTTCATTTGGTATTTATGCTGATGGAATTATGCTTGTAACAAATAATAAAGTGTAGATTAAATAATACACTTATGAAGAAAAAAAACAAAATTAACTTACATCCAGGGACGAGACATTTTATTAACGAAATGAATTATTCAACGTGACCAAAAACATTGAACGAAAAAAAAGACAAAAAAAACATTTAAATCTCTTTTGAAAAAGGCGGTCATTTGTAGTAATGAATGAAAAGCGAAACTTCCACCAAAGCGCTCACCTGAGCATCGCGATTCGATTTAACATGTAATTTTGCATACCACACAAGTACCATGTCTTTGCAGTTGATTATAGTATTTACGAGGTCCGCGAGACCGAGTTCCCATAACCTCGGCTCAACGCGCGCACCGGCAGATGGCGCTCTTGTACATTTCCCATACTGTAGAAATGCATATTAATTAAGTCGCGGGTTCACCTGTGCAGTGACAGCTGAGATTCCCATGAATGTAAAAGTTGCGTTCTGAACCATTTTTTTAATAGGTATACAAATATTTAATTCCATCGATAAATATTGTTACGTGCCGCGCAGCAATAAATAATAAAACACGTTTATAACAAAAATGAACGAACTGTTTCAATAAAATACTTGTTTACAACTTTTATTTCGCGTTATACAAACAATTCTTACTGTCAATCATCAATCTTTTACATAATCAACAACTGAACATCTGATGATCGCGAAAATGTTGTTATTGATGTTTCATTTACTGGTTTAAATTTTCAAATCATTAAATAATTTGTGACAATTAGGTCAAATCACTTTGATAAAAAAACACGTAATAAAACTCTTAAGAAAAATCTTTAATCAGTGAGAATCAAAATGTTAGATCAAAATCAAATTTTTTCTATATCATTATCAGGTTGATGAATCATTACAATAATAACGACGAGAGAGTTCAAATCTCGTCATCTCTCTCGTATTAATTACCTTTGGCATTTTCATTTCACTGTTTTAGCGTTCGCACAGTCGGCGGAGCATGACACTCGATGTATTTTCTCAGCCACTTTTTGTCGCTCGACCAGCGCTTTGACGTCAGTTACGCAAACGCAGCTGATCGGTATCTCCGTCTAGACAAAATTCAAAACGCTGATTTGCAGTTTTCGCACGGCTTATTAAAACTCAAATCACTTTCCAATTACTTCAAATTGCTTTTGGATAAACTCGGCCGGTCATGGTTTTGGTGACATTAGCATAATCCCGGTTTACAAACAGGCGTAAAAAAGAGTTACAAAAAGCGAAGTGACAATGAAGTATATAGTTGCGGGCTCATGATTATTAGCGACTCCGTTCGAAATCGTGAGAACCCCATCTGCCAAGGGGGGCGTTGACGCACCCGGAGGGTGGAAATCACTGCCCGCAACCATTACGCATTCATGCGTACTGGTCGCGTGAGCCACCCTGTGTGGGAATGCCTTTATGCGCGCGACTCATGTCAAGGGTGCTGCGCGGAATGCGATTTTTGTTCGGGGAACGCTTCCGATCGCGTATCAAAAACACAACTCGCACATAATTTAGCTGCAAACGCTGCTGGAATTCGACTCTTTGGCTTATTTATTATCACGAAAAGGGTTCCTCCTGTCTCTGGGGATCGATCGACCTTAATTTTGCCATGTTTTTGCTCATATACATTTAAAGGCGGGATCCTTTTTTATGTCTCTAAAAAAATTAACACCCTTTTAAATTGAATAACAATTTTTTGTTATTAAATTCTTCATTAACATTGTAACAAGTTATCTGTAATGATTGATGTAAAAATATGAATAAACCAAAATTGTATTCAACATTTTTATTTTTATTCAAGATTATTTGAATAGTAATAAAAAAAAAAGAATTGCGGAACACAAAAAAACAACATGTAGTGGCGTTAAAAATGAATTTTATTCGGCCATTGAATCCGTTCGACGGCTGGGGAAACTCGGCTGTTCAATAAATTATTTCCAAGGGGGTGCTGAACTTTACCAATAGATAATTCATGGTCGACGTAAAAGTATCCATTATCTACGGTGTCGTTCTGTTGACAGGTACATATTGACGTAAATTGAAAAAGTAACGACGCCGCAGTGTGATGCCTGTGACCAAAGTACATCTTTGCAATATTATCAAATCAAAATTGTACCTAATTGTATAATTTTATGAAATACATTTTTCACGCTCTTCATTGTTTGCCTGTTTCAGGACGGATTCAGAACGCAAGATGATGAGTCAAGATACGGGATGTTATCCAGAAACCGTGCGGACATGGTGAGCTAACACTTTTTTTTCTCCAAATCCATTGACCCGAATCGCGAAGTAAGAAATTAATTAAAGCGTCGAGATAGCGATAACTCGCCGTACGTCACGTGAATAATCAACTTTTCAATTTGTGAACCATACGAGCGTTCCACGGATTTCATATTTATCACAAAAAAAGTTTTCAATAAATAACGAATGAAAACCACAGACATTGGAATGAGTTGTTTTCGAATTTTATGTTCATTATTTGCTCTGTTTTTGGTTTTTGTATGATATTAAAAGTTAAACGCCGTCAAAGAGTCAAAGTCAAAGAGATTAAAGTGATCATTAATTAAAACCGGTTGACGTAACTGAGCTTTAGATGATTAAAGAATTTTTTTTCTCCTAGACAAAATTTGTTGGTTTTCCACATAACAAATTTTTCAATTTTTTTTTTTTTTTTTTTTTTTTTTTCGTATAGAACATAAAAATCATTCATATATGATTTTGCAAGTTCGAAACTTTGTGCAGCAATGAAACGTGCAAAGAGCCTTTTGAATTCGCAGAATATAAACTTTTTAATCAATCAACATTCGGCAATCAAAATCAAATTCTGATGAAATGAGGGAAGAGTTTTATCAGAGCGATAAGAGAACCCAATTAAACAAGAGGCACGTGTATCACTCGTCCAAATAAACCAACGGCATCAAAAAATGTTCCGCTCGGGCGCGTGATCCAACATTGTATAACCAAAAAGTTGTGTCAGTTTCTCCTTGTACCGAATAATCTTACGTCATCGAGCGATCCGTACAATTGCGTAATGTTGATTTTGATAACACAAACGTGATAGTTTTTCAGCCTTACATAAGTCGTCTTTCTCTTGCTCTTCCTACAGCCATCCCACCGCCTTTCCATTTGACTCGGAGCACGTTTGTCACTCATCATTAAGCCCTCCGCTCATTACTACGCTGTCATCATTTATACCACTTTGTGAGCCAGAAAAGTCATTAGCCGTGCGCGAACATTAATACCGACGTTGTTATGACTGCAAGATAACGTGAGCGTCTTATTGTTTCACTTCAATTTGCGTGTCGATTTTTCATCGCGAACTTGGCGATTTTTTTCTTACAACTTAATTGCAACGGCAGAAAAAGGGTCCTGAAAGGCATCGCGCGATTACGACTTATAGGCCATGGAAATTAATAACGGAAGAGCTCGGTGTCGAGAGGGCGCAACATACGCGCACTCAAGCGAGCCACGCGAGGGGAATACTTTTTTAATTACACCGCATTGGTCTCGTACGAGCGTACTTGTCAAACAAACCAGTTTTAGATACACTAAAAATAAAACTGCAAACGATATATTGTACGAAAACTCATGTCACTACCCCGCGCGTATATGCATTGTAAGGTGTGTGCGCTCGTGCCCACAATGCGCCTCAATGGGATTGTTTTGTGTAGCTTTTTTATTTTTTCATTTATTATACTGTTCATTCGTTTTTTTTTGTTTTTTATTTTCACCATCCAACTAAAACGACGGAGGATCATTAAATTTGCAGGGAATTAATGTGGCTCTTTTGGCGTGCTGCGATGCGACTGATTCGTTCGAATTGAGAAGTCCTGAGCGTGTGTGCTGCGCCTTGATCAATTGATCGCAAAGGCTTAAACCCCTAAGTGCAAAGACTTTGAAGACTGTTTTACGAGCAAATTCGCGTAATAAGTCGGTTTCCTGGAGATTTTGAACTTGTGTGCGTGTATAATTTTTTTACATTAGGTGTGACAAATAATAAGAAATGATATAATTTTCACCTTGATAAAATTATTTGAATGAATGAAATAAATTAAAAAAAAAAAATTAAAATGAAGAATCCAAAATGTAATAAGATTCTAAAATATGTTCAAGTCAAGCAATTTTTTGTGCTTTTTTATAATTTGTCAATTTTTTTTTTCATCCAGATGAAAATTCATCTTCGGCAGAATTTTTACAAAGTAATCAAAATTTATGAATGTGAAAAAGTTCCACAAGCATTATTTATTCGTGTAGCGTAAGGTCCGTGAAATTTAAATATCTCAAACTCGCAAAACATATTTCATAGGTGTTCGAACAATGAGAGCCGTCGAGAAATACAAATACGTTCCACAAAAGACGGGGAAAAAAAAAAGAGAGACTCCGACACACACATAACCCGATTCGAAGGGCATGTGACGAGAGATGACGAACGTTATCAGATGTCACCTAGCACCTCTCGCGTGATGACGTCGCCGCGATCGTTTATCATAACACGTGACGTCGTCACGGGGAACGCTATTTGCTTCCGCTTCCCATTCTTGCGCCTACCCCTCACTTCCCCTGCTCTGTATTTTTCTTTGCGTTGCGCAGCAAATCTCGGCGAAAATCATTCCCGACAAGACGAACGACCCTCGTGCACTTTTGACACACGATTTGCCTCCAGCGCCTCGGCTTCGCGTTATATATTTCGCTCGGCAGTAAATTATTGCTTTTTCAATGACCGAAAAAAATTTCTCTCAACGCTCCTCTCAATCAAAATCTTGATTTGAAAAAGCTATACCAAAATAAAAATGAATTTGCTATTAAATTTTGTTAGTTCCTTTTTTTTTTCCCTTCACCTAAGTCAAATAAAACTATAATTTTTTTACCATGCTCTATATAAAAAAAATCTTGAAGCTTCTAGGTCAAGAGGAAAAAAAAGTAAGGCTATAACTTTCTCAGCGAAACACTTTAAAATATAATAAACAAATATTTCATGACACGCATTAAGTATTTTTCGCACAGCTAATTATTATTTATTCGTTGGAGAATCAAGGGTGAGGAAAAGAGTCGAGGGTGTAATGTACAGGAAACAGCAATATATATCGCTAAAAAGTGAGAGAACCAGAAAGCGATTCGTTGAGCGTGGAAATTGTACCTGGGCACACGCGATGACAATGCGTTTTTGCAACGAAAACACCCTCGAGCATGCAACCCTCGAAATGACAATGCAACATTTTATTATTAAAGTTAAGTGGCTGGGCTCGCGGAATCATGTGCACGCGCTCATTATCTTCAACCGGGTGGTATTTTTTCCTGCAAAAGCGTTTATGTGCTTCGTCTTGTGTAACTTTTGTAGAGACCTTGAATCGTAATAAAAATATTTACTCAGCGTTTGAAATGACATTTATGGTCAGACGAAGGTCACTACACGCGGATTGACGTGATCTACTAATAAATGTCATGTTAGATCTGGTTTCACGATCAGCAGGCAAATTGGTCCTTGAATTTCGCACTTCGATATTGTAATCTAAATCTGATGATTAGATCTTATATATATTTTTTTTTCGGAAGTCCTACAAAAGCAGTAAGGCATGGCGAAGACTGCACCCAGCCATTATGTGACATTAATGGTGGTAAATAGAAAATAAGAAGTTGAGATTGAGTGTAAGACAGTGGGAACGCCGAAAGAAGCCCAACCTTCGAGGGTGTATTTCAAAGACATGGCAGTGATTAGGCTTTGCATCCCCACGAATGACCGTTCCGAGGGTTGGAAGCCGGAAAATTCGTCGAGTTACTTGAGCGAGTTACTCGTATATATCAACGTGGAAGGAAGTCGTTGCGATGTGGGGTCGAGCGTCGTACAATCCTAATTCCTTCTAGCTATAATTAATTGTCTGTTCTATGAGCTGTGTCTTATCAAATTCATGAAGAGGATCATTACCATTCATCATTTCGTTATAAATTAGTGGAATTAGCTATTGCTAATCGCCATTCAGAGTTATTATTTAACACGCTCAAATAAGCTAAAAATTAATGCAATATTTTCAAATTGTTTAGAACATTAAGATGACGAAATTAATCTTCATAAACAATGACAGATGAACGGTTCAGTACGGCTGTGAACTTTGAAGAAAAAAAAATTGCCATCACGTTAAGAGCAGACACAGTTAGGTGTAAGGAAATAAATGACGCTTTGTTTGGCAAGAAAAATTGCGTTTCAGCTTTTAGGGATGAAGACACGAAATAAGTGAAGCTGAGGAACTGGACAATGAGACAAAGTGAGACGTGCGAAATGCTCTCTGAATCAGAACGTTTAGCGTGTCAGGACGTGACATGTGCGTCACTGGATCAGAACATTTACGAGCCCTTTTTGGCTTGTCAAACGCCCTTCTGGTGTCGCTTACAAGACAGCAAATTTGTCTTAGATAAGCAAAACAAGCACTCGAGGTGGAGGACGACCTCGTCAGACCTGTCCGATGCAACTCCACTTCATTACTGCCACTTTTAACGTGTATCACGAGAGGTGCGAATCAACGAGCGGTGTGGTGTGTTGTTGCATTGACGCGAGAATTGAGTCGTCAGAGTAGACGCGCGCCTCTGCCGCCTATTTTTCATGACGCTCACCCTTTAATATTGCACGAACTGGCGTTTGGATATTTAATGTCGATCATATATTTTCATGGAGAACTTGTTTCTCGGGCAATTTAACCGCTACTTATTGATGATGCAGCATTGACGTAGACGGATGGAACTGGTTCCTGTATGTGATGAGAAATTTTGCCTCCTCGGGATAGAGCAACATTCCTAATCTTAAATGTTCATCTTCATCTGTATAATCCGAAACATAAAAAAGCTGAAACAAAAGTCGAAAGGATAATTTGATAAATGATAAAATTGTACAATTCGACCGCAGAATTGATGAAACAAAAATGACAAAATGTGAAATTCGTTTCAGAATATTCGTCGGTTTCAAATTTAATACCGAACTTGCCAAAACACATTCTACTATTACGGTCGTCGACTTTATTAGCTTGTTAAATTTTCAATTTCAATTTGACTCTCCGAGTTTATTATTTTTAGACAATGAATTATAACTGGCGGTACAATCATAAATAATTATAATGTACAAAATGTCACTCGAAGAGTCCGTGGCGAGTATTGCACCAGCGATCGATTCCACGAAGTCTTCGTTACTCTGTTTCAATGTCTTTCTTGCATTTAACTCGCTGGGAGGATTTGCATAAATTAGGTTTTTATCCTTCCAAGAACATTCGTCTTTGTGACGCCTGAGCATATGTATTATATTTATGGGTGGCGTGTAATATAGTGTGGCACCTCGAATTGGAATCTCGCGACGGTTAAGTGAAAATACGTAAATTTCCCGTACCAAGCGTAACCCAGATTTGAGTCGTTTTAACTCGTTCATTTCCGGCGCACATCGTCCACCCGCATCGTAGTAATCCAAATCCAGTCTGGCTCGTTTCGTAGGTTCTCCAAATGATGTCACCCCGTTTGATCCGCGTCCAATCTGATTGTCAATCGAAAAAGGATTAGGCTTTTTCGGTGAAATGATATAGGCGGGTGAAATTATTTGCGGGGCACTTGGGCCCTCCCGCCGTAGAACAACCCCTACGATCATCCAGGACAGCTGCTGAAAAAAAAAGGAAACCCCAGCTGCGCGACTTGCTGTCAAGGGAAAGCTTCGATGATGACAAACGCGCGAAGAGGGTGCACGCCACATTAGGACCAGCGTCATTTTTATTGCAAGCGTTTTAAAACCGTCATTAACTTTTGCAATAAATGTCAAGAGCCATGCTCGATTGTAATAATCGAGAGACAAGTTACAAATTTGAGGGGTCACACTTTTTGCAGCTCTCTTCTACAAATTAAAACTTGAAATATTCTACGAAATTGTGTTTCATATTGTTAAACTGCAAAAATATTTTTTTCGAAATCATTATTTTACGTATGTCATAAATTATTTCAAAATACAGAAACGTGAATCAAACATTCAATATTGAGTTTCAACTTTGTTAACATAAAGTTCCGATTAGAAAGATCTCCAGAGAGTATGTATACGGTCTGTATAAGTTTCAGCGATCTTTTGGAGCATATTTTTTATGTGAATAATATATAGGAGTACCTCTCGTCCCGTGTTTACACGTCAAACAGAGTCGAAGACTGTTACTAATTGTGCGATAAAAAATCAATATAAGGTTAGAAGGCACGATGCATTTTTGATAGACTAGAACTACACGCTCGGTTATCCCCGTAAACAGCGCACGTCCGTTGGGATTCGAGCAGAGGACAAGCGGCGCACAATTGCTGGGGCACAGCTTCTATAAATATTTTATTGGCTCGTCATTCGACTTTATTACTCGTAATCGAATCACGAGCATTTACCCTCAGCCTCCAAAACAAAAACGAGTGAATCGTTAAATAAGTGCGGCGATTTCGCATCTCGATCGTGCTGTATAGCGGGACCGCACTTAATTAATGTCGAGTCACTGACGAGTTTCGCGCGTGAATGCCCGTCGATTGGCAGATCCCAGCATTGCTCCACGGGCGCTGATGGATGCCGAGGGCCTGGTTCCTTCGCGGCTTCCTGCACCTTATGAAGGTGCGAACCCGCTCGTTTGCCAAATGACTGGTCTGTCATTCCTCTTATCATCTCAACCGTACAACTATAACGAACCATTTATGACCGCCATTAATTACTGCCAAATATTAATTGCCTTTCGAATGTATTCGCGTATACCAATTAGAAAATGTTCAAAAAACATTTTCTTGCAACATAATTTTTATATATCTTACATATTAAATAATTTCCATTTTTTTTTTTTTCAACTAGAATAGCATTTTTCGAATAACTATATTTTGATTTTTTGTTTTCGAATTTTGTCGATATAAAATTCATAAATAATCATGTGATGAAACTTTTAGAATTATTGTAAGCAAATTTTTATATAAAAAATGTTTATCATGAATAATGTAAGAATTTGTTTAAAATTAATCCAATTATATTTTCAGTTACTATGTGCAATATGGCCAATTTTGATAAAATGTTGCAGGAAATGCTGTTAAAATGAATCATATATCGATGAACTCATTTATTTACTGCAAAATAAATTATTTGGACGGAATTTTTCCCTTCGTACAAATTTTTTAATTGCAATACAATAAATTAGAATTTTTTTTGTGCCATCTATCAGACTGACATTGGCACGACAAGCATATCGAATCGAATCTGGACGTAGCATCAGCAACAATTAATAATTACGGCATTGCCGCCAACACTAAACGCTTTAATCAATGTCATCGGGCCAATTTCCGATCTCCGCTGGCTTCCATCCCGTTCCGACCGTTCGCCCTCCGCTGCGGCCGTGTTCCTTCGCCATCTCATCCTCTCCATCATTAAACTGCGTTATCGACACAACTCCTCACAGGAAATTACATGCGACATGGCCGAAACGCTGCCACGGAAGTCACAATTTATCAATTTCCAAGCGCGCCGCGCCCGTGATCGATCTGCTGCCCGTCGTAATATTCAAAGAAATTGACACGTCCGTCGAATTACGTTTTTTGTCATCAGTTTCGCACGGTTCATGTTGTCTGATCTGAACCCGTACACCTGTTTTGATTGATATTTGACAAATGATACCATTCTTGACATTTTTGCTCATTTGAGTGAGATACATACTTTTTAAATGACGCACGTGTACTTGTATGAAGTTGAAAAGTATGATATATATATATATATATATATATACTTTTTTTTAACTCTTAATTATTTAAACTAAAAATCTATATCAGTTTGACTTTAAATTACATGTCATATATGAAAGAATTTTTTATATGATTGTCATAAAAAATATTCCGAAATTTATATGAAAAATATGATTATGGTATAAAAAAAATTACCGTATAAAAGGATCAGTGATCGTATTCGTCATCCCTCAAACCTGTCTCTGCCTAAATCTTCAAAATCAATCTTACCATCGAAGAAGCGCGCTTTCTTCCTTCGACTTGCATGGCTGATAAAGTCTCGGGAAGAGCCGAAAAAATTGCACTCGACCTCGTCGCCATATGCATGTACAAAAAATATCGCGAAATTTGCTGGTTTCAAGAGCCCGACAGGTGCTTGAGAGTCGTCTAGTCTGAGAGTTGAATATTTGGGAACCGTTTTCAAGTCTCACACGCATTTAAAGTTCTATTCGTCTAGCCAAACACATATTCTTACTGACATCTTTTTTTTGAGAGCTCATTTTATCATTTTTATTTTCATTTACTTCTAATCGATTATAATTATAATAAAAATCAATCTTTTTTTGGTAATAATAAAAAATAAAAAAACATAAAGTGAAATCAGTTTTGCTACATTAAGATAGAAATCAAGCATGAAATGAAAAAAAAGTAAACGAATCATTATTGCATGCCATATTTAACCCTTCAACAAGTGAACTGGAAAGGGAAAACTGCATCGATCTGATTATTCAATTTATTTTTACTTTTTTCACTCTTTATTTTTTGCCTAAACGCATGTCAACCTACATCCCAGTATACGTTCATCTGTACACACACAAGCGACAGCGCGATAAGTGCAAACTTTCGTTTCCACCCAATGACGACAAGCGACCCATTATTACGCGGAGACTGTGTACACACGTATTGACATGCGTATACGCAAATAGGCGGGCGCAGGGACATTGTTATCGTTGTGCGTCTACTTGATTCCGCAATAGCTGTAATTTCTGTTGCTTTTTGAAATATGCCATGCTGGAAAATGATACCTGTAAAGTCCTGTTTTGTCATTGAAGATAATTCAGGTGTAGATACCCACAGTTTCTGCGAAAACCATTCATTAAACGACAATAATAAATTTGTGTTTCGTTCAAAGTGACGCGGTTTAACAAATTTTGCATCACGAACCTATTTAATTACCGGCCTTCGCGACGTTTCTGCTTGTTATCATTGCGATGTCAGACTTGCTCCATTGTCTTCACTATAATTGGTCCAAATATTTACGAAATTCATTTGTTTGTTCCAAAATGGTTGCAATGTTTTTTGTCAACTTTGAACGCGTGATAAAAATTAGAAAAACTGCAAGTTAAAAACAAAAAAAAAAAAAAAAGACAAAAAAGCGAAGAATACACATTTGTTTGAATTTACAAAATAAGACGTGTGAACACCAAAACAACGGTTTGCAATCGTGTCATAATAAAAAGTCAAAACGATATACATTTTGTCACGTTCTACTTGCTTTTTTTATAATTCAAATGTTTTTTCCTCTACCGTAGATAACAGCTTTCAAAAAATTAATGCACAGCGTGTTACATTTAGATACGCGAGCTGCAACGAAATATGTATCTGTGCTACTGTTATCGATGTTGGCTACCGCAAGAGCTTCACATTTTCTTTTTTTCACCAGACACGTACAAACAATAAAACACGAGTTGTAAAATATTCTTATACATACTGATTTATATACACATTGACGATTTGTTTAATTTACAAAAAAAGTGATGCCCACTGAAATAAAAGTGGGTCAACAAAATAGTCAAGTAAACTTAATCGTTGAATCAAATCCAAAATTCAATTGATTTTATATAATACCTTCTTTAAATGAGGAGTTTTAGAGTTTTTAAGTTTAACTGAATGAAATTGCTGAACAAGGTTTTCGGGATTTTGAATTTTATTATGGCTTTTTTGTTAAACAGGAAAAAGTACATATGGTATGAAATTTCTTGATACGCGCACTTGAAACGGGAAGCAATCAACAGCATGCTGTCCACTACAAGCGTGCAATATAAAGTCATCAAGCACAGATGCGTCCATTGTCTTTATGAATGAATGAACCCACATTCACTCTCGCTGTCCTTTGACATGTGTTTCCATCCGTGTTATAGGCTCGCATGTTTATACATGTATATAACCTATAGAAATACATAGCTGCTAATTGCTAACCAGCTTTTGTTTCATGTTCATTCCTGGCAAAATAGTTCGTTTAATGATACCAATCTGATGAGAACAAAATTCAAAAATAATATCACAAATGTGAAAATAAATAACATTTCTTTTATAAAGGATCCAAAATTATCGGTTTTGCAATATCACGATTTGTTTCCTCACATTAAATAAATTAAAATTAGAAATTGTGAAATTCATTGGCGTATTTGCTTTGGAACTATGGAATAATTTACTAAACAAAATAAAAATGAGTTTGCAATGTTTCATTGAGTAATACTTTGAAAAGTGCTAACAAGGATGAGAATTCAAGAAATGACGGGTATACTTTTCACCTGAAACAGGTGCCGAGCGAATATTTATTTAGTGATGTCCGAATTTTGCTGGAACGCAAGAGCCTGTTTTTGGGAAGCAGGTATAGCAGCTAAACCGATTAGACGAGCGCCGGACGATTTGTTATCGAAACTTGACAAATGCACCAACTTGTTTTCACAAATACCTTGTACAAATTTTCTATTCAAACGAAAAGTTTAATGGTGGGAAAACAAAGGGATCGCGCACTGTGAAAACAATTACTTAAAATCACTCAAATACGGTGTATCTTTTAGTGAATTAACATTTAATGATAAATTATTCATTTTTTCATATATTTACTTTTAGAATGCTTTTTAACAAAATAATGAATTGTTTAAGTTATGCAGCTGTGGTGGAAAAATAAATTGCAATGTAAATGAATTAATTTGTCTTTGAAGTAAGATTTTGATAATTAATGAAATAATGAGGTTAAAATAAGACAATTGTTAAAAATACTGAGAATACCGAGAACGAAATTGAAGCGACCACAGTCCTTTTCTTTTGAGCATCGGCTAAGTGAATTACAAAGCAAAAGTCATGATGAACTTCTCGCTCGCGTGGTAGACACTTCTCGTCCTGGTAAGCAAATTCTGAGCGCTTCAGAGAAACAGGAGTGTTTGTCTCTGCTATTCGTGCAGAAAAATTAATTGGCAGCCTTTGTTAGCACCGACTGGATGCTTGCTTTTAATCGACAGCCCAATTATCTTTGAAATCTTGAATTTGTGAGCTGACATTCTTGCGATAGTAAAATCTTGTTCTAAATGCAATGTTAAAGGTTTCATTACGATTTATTCGAAGCTTGTGTCGTTTGTAATGCCCGTGAGTATCAATTTTCTACTTTCATTGTTACATCAAGCTCACTTGAGATGCTCTATCTTTTATCAATTACGCTCTTCATTACTAAAACTTTGTCGGGCAGAAAAACTTAGATGTATTATCATCTAAAAATAGCTGAAACAAAATTGCAAATATTTTACTCTTTCACCTTTCATCTTGAAGAATAGTTTAAGATATTCAAATCGCAACTTATAGTTATAAGTACATTGCATATTTGTTAAGAAAAAATATTGTATTCGTGAATCGTCTTAAAACTAGGCTTTCAGCTTTTTCCGGGTGAAAAACGGACAAAAAGAGGTCGTTATTGGTTGAAGCATTATCATCCACACCGACGATATTGAAGTTTCTACTCAAGCGCAGTCTGCGATAGCGAATCGGCGGCCGAGCATCGGCATTCTTGACGGTATTGGAGATCGGTGAGCTCCAGCGCAGATAAAAGAAAATAGGAACAGGCAGAGGGAGACGCGAAGGCGTCTAATCTGTCGGCAGTGATCAGACCAGCTGTATCGATGATGAAGTCCCGGATCACTTTGAAGTCCGACCGACTCTCCACGGGGTACCGACATTCTGAGCTCCGATTGTGATCCTGATTTTCATCCTCTCGCGCCATACCGTCTGTTGGATCTGACCGCAATGAGAAGACATCTTTTCTCTCTGCTTCTCTTTAAATATATGGAAAATTACAAAACAAATGACAAAAAATGAATTGGCAAATCCTGCCTCTAAAAAAAACATTCGATGCACAAAGAGGACAATTTTTTTTTAATTAAATGACCAATGATATGTTATTAAAAATATAGAGGCAGTTGAGCTATTGTTGAAACTTAAGTAAACTCGATATTTTAAATTGTTTTATTGATATAAATTCGAAATTAAAGATTGAAAGAAAGACTGAGAAAACATTGTTTTTAATGATGTGTGAACTCGATTTTAGTAGTCACATATATTACCCAATTGTTTCTAATAAATTGTTCTAAAACACAAGATCAAAAGATATTTGTTTTCCACTGATCGTCCGGCATCTTCCTAATTTCATTGCTAAGTTCAAAAGCGCGTGTGGAATTTCGAATCTTGTATGACTAGTCGTTTGGACGGTGTTTTCTGGAATCCAAAGAATTTCTGTGGGAGAAGAACAACACGTGCGAGGGGGTCGATCAATTTTGATCCCGGCAAGTGCTTTTCGGTAATGGCATTTGTCTAGGCCTCGGAGAAGGAAACGTCAAATTATTTTAATGACACGTTACGGACAGGTTTTGATATATTGAAATTTGAGATCAATCCATTTATAAAAACTTCATCCATTTAATTTTCCACAGGGTCAGAAATTATGCAGTTATCTTGTATCACCTCCGACTGGAGGTTTAACCTGGAAGGGACAAAGCCTTTTCACACATCTTTAGTTTTCCCAATGCTTGTAAGTTCATTAAGAAAAACCCGACCCTTAAACACGTGAACAGGAAGTCAATGTTTTTCCGAAACAAAGAAACTCGCGCTAATCCGTTGGGTGCGTCCCGCTAGACGAATAACGGCAATTAGTGTCTAAAGGCGTGGTGACTGACACTCGCCCGGAGAACCGAAAGATACCTGCCCGGTCCTAAAGTCACTGAATCGTAAAGCAACCTCGGGACACATTTATGACCGCCATTTCCCCGGTCTCGGCGACAAGAAAAACGAAATTTCTCGACAACGAAGAAGGGTTTCTACCCGAAGAGTTGTCTTTTACGACCACCGGCGATTTATTGCTACTGTGCACGGGAAATTCGGATTGCTCAAAATTTACTGTTTTAAAGCCCCGGATAGTAACAAAAAAAACTCTCGCGCGCAATTGGTTGATGGTCCGGCCAAAAGATGAATGAGGTTTTTTTTTAGTTCAAGGAATTTCTAATAGCGTTTTCGGACACGGTAATTCAAAGTTACGGTGGATTTCGAGAAGAGTGATAAAATTGATCGAATCGTTCTCGATTGATTGTTTTTTTATCTGGATCGATCTTTGATTAATTCCCCTGTTCGTTTATCAAAATAGGTTTTTTATATTTTGTTAATTGATGAAGAATGCTTCATGCAAAAGTAATTCTTATGTACAAAAGTGAAATGAAAGTTTCTTTGTAAAAATTATAAATGAAATTTAAGGAACGCTTTTCAGTACGAAATGACGTTTTGAATTTTGTTGATGCGCATTCGGTATCTCTGTGATAAAACAAATTAATTTGTGCTCGTTATTCCCAACGTTCACGGATGGCTGTACCGTTGCCACAAAGACTGAAATCTCTTCCAACATGTCTGCGGTCGCGCGAGCAAAAGTCACCGCAAGCTCGTCGAAATCTCTTCAACAATGACTAAAATGGAACAATCGAAATTTTGCGTTCCGCTTATACAGATTTCAAAATTCAAGTTGACTGCAATTATAAATGAGATTATAGATTTGATGTGAAAAATTAACTGAATATGAATGCTATCTCTTTTGTGGAATTATTACAAAGTTGATATAAACCAAAGAGAAACTGCAAATATTTGAATACTATCTTTTCAAGCCACGAAGAACGAGTTGAAAGAGCATTATCAGTGGGGAAAAAAAAGCCGAGAGTTCAGCGGGGGGGAAAGTTTGTTTAGCATAGACATCAACAAAAGAAACGAAAAAGCGCGAAATTGAGAGGCGCAGAATTTTCGATAAACTGTCTCGGCATAGTGTCAGCGCTGTCCATTATTATGGAAGCGACGCCTCGTATCTTTCGTAAAACAAACGTAAACTCGGCAGCTGACCAATGGCCGCGCATGCATCGATATAGATAACTAGCAAACTTCTGCTCTTCCTAGTTTATGCCCGTTTCAAACCAAACTGACCAATTTCTGAGCGATATCACGTGTTCGGAGAAAGCTTTGTGTTTCATATCAGTGTGTCTGTGTCCATCGGACTTGTACGCTTGTATGTACGCGTGCAAGTTTTGTTGCGAACCAAGTCGGATGTGACAACTGTCTGGTTTGAGAACATTTTATGTCTGCTGATTGCACAACGTATTGCCAAATCGAACAATATCATTTCAAATAAAAATTATCGCAACAACGATTTAATGCTTGTATATAATAAATGATTTCATTTCAAATATTCAATTTTGTTAAAAAATTTTTATTCGTATTCTATCATTGTTCTAATAGAACATAAATTTTTAACTATTTATAATATTTTATCAAACCTTTGAATTGTTTTTGTCGATAAAATGAATATGTGATTTTAACAGTTTGATCTAATTAAACAAAAAATAAATTTAAAATTTTCATTTCAGTTTACATAATTAACAAACCTCTTTACACATGCGTACGTGAACTTTTTTTTTTTTTTTGTAAAAAAAATTTTGAATATAATCCGACAATGAATCTGACATCAGATACAACAATAGTGCATCATCGAAATCAATTACACAATTTCATGTATCCGTTCGTAAAGCAAGCAAAAATCCCGTGAAATTATGTCGAAGTCAAACAGCTTGTATTGCATTAAAGGTCTGTCAATCGGTTCATTCCCCGAGGAAATAACAAATGTACTGCGAATTTGACTCTCCGGAGAGCCGAATCGACGCGAAACTGATTTTCCAGAATGCAAGCTAATGCGTGTCATGAAGCAAGTTGCACGGCCACCCGACACCGTGTTCGCCATTGTAACGTGACGACTTAACACGAGTATGTACGTCGTACGGCACATGCAAGTATAACGACGCCCTAACATGTCGCGAACAAAACAGTTCTTCGACGCTTTGCGAAACGAAAGCTTCCGAGAAGTAACGAGAGATTCGGAACATCGGAAATTCAGACATCGCAGATTTTTATTGTCAAGTTTGATTTTCAGAACTGAATAAATGATTGCGAAATTGATGAGATCTGATCGATTAAGATTCATTTTTGTTCAACAATATGTTCGACTAAGCAAAATAATCAAAATTCCGATTTGCACAATAATAATCAAAATTTGTTAATTGATTTGAATTCATTTAAAAATCATTATATGTAAAGTTTCAATTATATGATTTTGTTTCAATTTTGTGATTGTTTTTCAATCAATTCCAGTCATAAATTTCATGAAGGAAAAAATAACACTTCCGTGTACCCTTTACCCATTTGTCATGCGCATGTGTAAGCAAAATAAATTCAAAATTGAACGAGCGTTTGGGTGGAGCGGAGTGTGTATTATATTTTGTTCGAACGTGAGAAGATGTGGGTGAAACGGTCTCTCTTTGTCTTCTTATCTCACTCTCCTTCTCTCTTACCTCGTGTGGCCGATCCGTGGTCTTTAAAAATTGCATGCGATTTTAACGTGCCTTGCGAGAAGCCATTCCTCGTGCTAACGCCGTCAGCGTGCGGTGATAAACACGCCAAGTTACGATTTCTCGGAGTTGGCACAACTCGCGCTGTGAATGCCCGTTCAAGAGAAGCCCGCAACAACTCGCGCGCGGGGACAAACGTCTTCCGAGGAACGCACACCTTGGCATAACAAGAAACGCCGATTTGTGCCCACTTGTCGTTACTTTTGTGGGTAATTGCGTCCAACGAGGGTGGTCTCAAATTTTGTCAACCAATATTTAGATTGTCACTTTAAAAAGCTTAATTTCTCTAAAACAAAAAAAAAACAAAACAAAACAAAATAAACGAAAAAGTAGTTAAATAAACGCAGATTATTGTTAATAAAGTAATCGATTTTCAAAAACCCGAAGAAATCTTAGCAGGTCTTATAGTTTAAAGAAAGTTCGGATTCAGCGTGATATTTTACCTTAAATATCAACCGAAAGCATGAATCAGCATAGCGTGTTAAGAAAATTCCTTGAGTGCGATCCACAACAAACAAGCAAAGCAAATGCAAGCTTGTAGATGTAAATTAACTTGCACCTGCACAATCGACGAAACAATAAATCAATTAAAAAGGAAGTCCTGTTCGTGACAAAGTTTACTTTGCCGAATTTCCCGCAACGTTAGCGGTCGGCACCGTGACGGCGGCAGGTCCCAAGTGAAAAACCCAGTCCACCTGCTGCACAACAATGTAAAATGTAATTGAAAGTGAGAAAAGGATCGGGCCATGAAAAATGTTTGAAATCGGCAACTCACGCGATGTGCCGATGCCGGAGGGTATAAGGCAGGTACCAGTTAGGTATACGCCGAGAAGTTCGAGGGCCAAAAGTTCGCGGTGGAGCCGTTCATCAGAGGCAACTTGTCACGCCGCTGGACATCGGACATAAATTCCAGACCGTAATGTGACAGGTCCTCGCTCCTACCCCAACGCCCGAATACTCCTACGCACCGGGTGTCTCAAACAATCGCGCTAGTCCGAATGAAATATGCACAATCCTGCGTGACTATAAATCACACCATTTTGTGATTCCCTATTTTTAACAACGGTTTTTCATAGATTATCACTTTTTCGCGATCTTATTGTGTGTACATACTTTTTTAACGGTCCTTTTTCCCTTTATTTGACAACTTTTATAGTCCCCTGAAAAATATTATAGAGATATATATATATAATTCTTTTTTTTACACATTTTTTTTCTTGTAGATCAATTATTCTTTGATTAAACAAAATTTATACGAAAGATAAATTTTTATATTGTGCCTTTTTTTTTCGTTCTCAGAAAAATAACTTGATGTACAGCTAACGAGATGATTTTTCCCTCGCATATTACGATTTGAAATAACGTGGAAATTTCCTTCGAACTAGTGCAAAGTTATTTTCGCATTACAAACTGAGCAAACAACGGAAGCATCGTGGTCGTGTTATTAACCTTTCCGAGACCACCATTGTTGGTATTTGATTGTGGAACGAAGCCTTCGAGTTTTGAATCAAAGTCACAATGACGAATTAGCTATTAAATCATTAGAGAAATATTCCAAATAGATCGGCTGAATTCGAAACGGAACTCAATGGAAACTTTTTTATCACCCTCTGTTATTTCAATTGGGCAAAAATATGAGAAAGTAAAAATATTTGTTTGTAACAAAAGATGTACCTGCAATTTTTGTATTCACGATTTCCCAAAAATGAATTAAAAAAAAAACATGTTAACTTGAATTTCAACAGAGTTTTTCTTTTTTCACAATCACAATTTCATTGCGAGTGTGGAATTTATATCACGTACAAAAGTCTTTTTTTGATTAAGTCTGCAATTCATTTGATAGATTAAATTGTCTCCGTGCATTTCATTTGCGAATAGTCCACACAGAGAATCGTTCAGGAAAGATAGATCGGAGTCTAACCAGTCAACTCGTGCTTCCTCCTTTCCGCCGGAACTTGATAGCAATCGCGTGGCTCGGCGATCTCGATACACGCAAAAAACCACACGGAAATGCTCGCAAACTACTGTGCAGTTCAAGTGTCGAAGTGTGGGTTCGTGCGTGCACCGCGCGAATTCATTCCAACTACGGTCGCAGAAGTAACTTAACGTTCTCATTTGTCCACCACACTCCGCAGGCAATTTATCGCGCCCTTTGTCCGCAGCACAGAACGTGTCGCATATATTCGCTAAACAAACACTCAGACGATAGAAATAGAAAAAAAAGGACTTTATCTATAATGCTTAGATCCATTCCTTACAAATCATTTCTAATTATCATTCAATTTATCATTCAAAATTTCGTTATCTGGTTTGAAGTTTTGTTTTAAAAATTAGATTAAAAGTCAATTAACATCTGAATAACCATCACAGTGCACTTATTTTGAAGTGCCTTTATAGTCGCAGTCATTTGAAAATAAAGATTGCCCAAGTAAGTTATTGGGAGTGACCTGGCAAAGGGTCGAAAGAAAATTATTACGTTGCGTGAAATAAGTGCAAGCAGAATCCTGACATAAATAGAATTTGTAGATTTTTTTTTTTTGACGAACAAAGCCCTATTTTTTAGCAACAATATTTTCCCTCGGGTGAAATTGAATTTTTGATGGAAGAACGGGTGTACATAGTTGACACCTCTCTGACATTTCTGTTTGTATTACATGTAAAATATTGGTAAGTATATTTTACAATCCCTGAACTTTGCCTCTTGGAAGATGATTTGAATAGTTTTCTCCCGACGAGAGATTTGGTCGTCAAGATTTGACAACTCATGATTTTCGAATCATTTATTTCCATTCTTTTATATAAATTTTTATAGGGGTACTTAAGGCTATTATTAAATTAACTAATGAGGAGAATTTAATTTTATTTAAAACTTGTAGTTTTTGAATACATGTTTTGTTGATTGAAAAAAATTGGCCAAATGAGCATGGATTGTTTTTGATTTGTAGGTTATCTTGGTGGAAAAAGAAACGGTACCGCGCTGTCAACACCTAATTTCAAAATGACCCAAGGTTTTCGATCAAATGTTCACGCGTCATATCTGACGAAAGACGCACATGTTCGTCGGAACGAACCGCCCACACGCTCGGTTCGAGGACGACATTAATCTTCGCACAAAGCTCTTCGGTGCTGTCGGATTCTCGCAACGCGACTCGTCATTCTGCAGGCACCTCCCCATCAGTCTCCGAACCGAGCCGTGACCAATCCGGAATAAATATTACCGATTATTAACCGCAACAAAGATGCGGACCATGATGGAACGCAGAAACGGCTGACCTCTCGCATGAACCGAAAGGGCTAAAATGGTTGAGATGTTAAGTGGTGTGCCATTAGCATTTCTAGTCGGACCCATCAACCGTTCATTTCTCGCGAAACAAAACCTCGAAGGCGCAATCATTCACCAGAAACAATCCATCCGAGCAAGATTTTCATTTAGACCTCATTGAACACCGCAATGACCAACTGTAAAACTTGGAGAATGACGAAATCCCGTTGAGTCGGGTATCGGAATAACGAAGTGGCAAACGATCATAAATCACTGTCCCGCGAATGAAGAAATTTCTCTTCAAGGAGAACTCGATTTTTTTAGCCACCTCGGTTAAACGCAGCAACTTTGCAGACTATGTATTCCGAATAAGTGCCTCGAAATGTATTATTATTTTCAGTCAAGTGATCTATGGATCGATTTATCATCTTCATTATCATCCTCGATCAATCATTTTCATTAATTCATTATCGTTTAATTATTTATTTATTATTTTTACGCGGCGCGATATTCCAAATCGAATGCGCCCGTAATTTTTCTTACAAAGTATAAATGGGCCCAGCTTTATGCTGCATTCCTAATTGGCAGATCTCGAAACACTCGGGGGTATCTTATACTAATATGCAAGATGACATGTCGATGGACCCTTTATAGTGATCCTCGAAGCGGATAGCAGAACCGATGCCCAGGTGTTTCGATCGGCCGACAAAGGAATCAAACCAGCGTACTCAGATACCAGCCAAAGAGGCGTCAAGAAAACGTAGCCCAGTCATGCTCCGAGGGCCGATCATGGTCGCGAACCTTTGATACCGAGGGAGGAGAGTCCACGCACGAAAGAGATGCCGACGGGGACGCGATGAAGATGTCACTGCGCTCAACCGCGAATATGACCTCCACGACGACTCAGCGAATTCCAATGCAACCATTTTTTTTCCAACCTCGGCCCTCCCATACCGGAACGTTATTTTACCAGCTACGTCCACGTGTCAAATTAATTTGCCTGCTGTGATTAATAGACAAAACATTCCAAGAATTCTCACCTTTTTATATTTTTCCCTCTCTCATCGCAGTTCCAAATTATCACCAATACCATTTTCAAGGTTACCGTCTCTGACAAGAGAGTGAAAAAAAGAAGAAATAAAACACTCGTCCGTCTTTTTATCGACGCAATTATTTGCCGGTACGCTCGAGAGTTTGTCGTACGAAATTGATGCAATTGGAAGCGGCGTGTGTGCCCACAGCTTATCTGAAATAGCAAGTGCCCGCCAAGCTCTTGTAGTTCTCTCCTCATTTTGCCAAGCCATTCGGCTGGTGCCGCTCTTCACAGGGGGCTCGTACTCTCGACCCCCCTCCCCCCTTCAAACATTAAATTTACACGTAGTAACATGATGAAACAATCCTTGCGTTGTTTGCGCGAGGAAGTAAATATTTGAAGGAATCACCCCACTGGCGGCTGCTTCTTTATGTGGAACGATGAGCGCCACCTCTGCACACAGACCTGATTGATGTTTGTCTCGACCACTTCGCTTTAATTGCCGACGAATCGCCTATTAATGGCTATAGACAAAGATGAATCAACGCTAAGGATGAACTAAGGTTGAACACTGAGATCACTTTTGTTTCAATTTTTGTTTAAAACAATTCAACAATTTTTAACTATAAATTTCAACTTTTTTAGAGTACAAATGTTGAACAAACAATATATTAATAGCTACGCTTGATTATATTAGCAGTTTTTTTTTTTTTTCTGCAACATGAATTTTCTTGATTTCACGTGATATAGAAAGTGAAGAAAATAAAATTGTCCGTTGTTGATTAGATCAGAATTAATTTGCATCGGTAATAGTTGTCATTCAAATTAATTTCAGTCAGATCAGGCTTCTGATTTATGAATTCAGTTGAAATGCGGACTGTAAGCGAAACAATTTGCATACGTAATAGAATTAATTATGTAAAAATTTCAGATCCGAAATTCTTGAAACACGGATGACATTTTTATCTAATCGGTACCTTGAAATTAAAGATGTTGTACATGATTTTTTATGACCGTCGCACATTATACTTGAATCAGTAATGAATCGTTTGATTGATTGCCTAAGCCAAAGTATTCTGATTAATGATTGATGTAATTATGTGTCTAGAAAATTGTTTTACTAATTGTTTCATTAACGTAATTTTATAATAATCAAAATTATTTTTATATAAACTATCTACATTTAAAGATAAAGGATCTATAATTTGACAGTCTTCAATGCAAAACTTGATTTATTGATTCAACATGGATAAAGTCTTCTTTTCTATTAATAAAAACAATTTATTAAGAAAAACATTGCAAAATACAACGTCTTAAAGGGTGAGAAGCACGTTAAATAGGATCGTTAAAATAAAAACTTTAGCAGTTTGGTGTAAACAAAAAGTGATCCTTATGGTGTTGACTATAACGGTTGTGATATTATTCCGAATTTCCTATTTGGCGAAGGATAATGATCGTCGGGACAGAAATAGCCCATAAAACTTGTCAGCATTACGACTTCGACTTGGATAATCACGCGCACCCACCAGCGTCGCGGCCTTAAACAAGTTCGAAATGTTCGCTTCAATTGGGAATACAGGTGTGTCGCAGGTGTATACGATCTCCGGAAGTGACACCTAACGCCAGCAACGGGCATTCATGCGCGACTCTCTCGTGTGCGAGTTCTCCTGCGAACTTAAATGCGAATATATATTCGAGCGCGCGAAAGCCGCTCTGTTACAACACGGTTCGGAACAAATCATCAACAGGAAGCGGAAGTCCATCTCTACTGCAGCGAGACAGAACGAACTGCAGGGGCGAGGAGGAGCGTGGTCGGCCATTTGTCGCAGAAGGGCTTTGGAGATGAGATTGCCGGGCGGAAGTACCGACGAACCGGAATCCATAAAAACTGCCGTGGACCGCATTACGCGGTCCGCCGACTTCCTCCTGTGTGTTGACGCGATCTCGGACCTCGCCTCTTCCATGGGGACGCGCACTACTTGCACCGCTCTTCCGCGATACGGCGTTGTAAACAAGCGACGCGAATATAAATGCGACGTGTCGATACATCGGAAATCACGGACGACAGGAAGTTACGCATGTCAGCCCGAGTAGAAGAGATCATTTTCGAGGCACTACATGGCGACTGAGCTAATGTCCGTGCAAAATAAACGGTTCGCAGAAATGCCGGGGGTATCCACAGTTTATATATAAAAAAGAAGCATTCCCTCACGGATGAATATATGCTGTTTAACACTGCAGACAGTATAAAATCAATAATCTAGACTCTTACTTTTTTCCTCGATTCTTCGAAACAGAAACACATCACCTTTAAATTCACACTCGTGTTTGTGTATGGTTACTTTTACATGCACGGTAAGAGCCAGACGCTCGACTGTCTGAAAATAACAAAAAATCAGAAACGTTTCTTTACATATTTTATAAAATCAAACTTAACTTGTCAAACTTATCATTGCACTTTTAACATTATGTTACAACCTTTATTTTAGTGATGAAAAAATTGTATCCATAAAACTGATATCAATTTGAAATCATATAAGACATTTTTTTACAGTGTAACAGTTTGACTGAAACCTGCAAAACTTTGTTATTTTGAATTCAAACTAATACTTATATTAGTTTCAAGTGTTTCACTGCCAAGTTTATTACAACAAGCTTATCGTCTTTAAGGTTTTCTCTTGAGCGGAAGCATTCTCGGAGGGTTGCAAACGAAACGAAGAAGGAACTGCAAAAAGTAGACGTATGTGACGAAGGCGACAAAGAGAAGGAAGCGAAAGAGCAAAGTAGATCGGGGAGAACGCAGGGAGTAAAGCAGGCGCGATGAGAAGGAGTTGTGCGCGACGTTATTACACGGTTCATTAGGAGCGCGCGCCCGAGGCTCTGCGACAGAACCAGAAGCTGCATCAGAAGAAGAAGAAACGGCACGGCTATTCGAGGAAGAATCGAAACGTGGCATAGTGAAATGCAGGAGCGGAGTCGCAGGAAGGAGGATGCGCTTTTATCAGCCAACCAACGTAACCCAGACTGTACCAGGCAACCAACCAACCGGAGGGAGGAGACTGCCATTGCCTCCGCGGCTCAGCCACCTACTTGTCTATGTGCTCGTCTCACGCTACGTACGCGCATCGCTTCGAGCCAGCACCGGCTAATGAGCAAATATTCAACTATGCCCTTCACTAGAAATGAAAAATAAAACGCTTCTCTAATTAGCGAAGACCACATACAGGTAGAAAATCTGATGCAGTCACGTTGCGTTACAAAAAACATTGTCGATTGAGGTGTAAGTGGAGGTTAGGAGTTTCAATTTAATGCGTATAAAAGATTTTTATTTTTTGAAACTTTTTTACAGTGTTCAAATGCATCTCCAACTTCTGCAGGACACCTGTTAAGATTTGTAGAAATAGTTTTTTGTAGTAAAAAAAAAAAAAAAACAGAAGCTGAACCAAGAAAGCAATCGTAACAAGAGTCTATAGTTTCAGGATGTTTCTGTATTGAAATTGATCCTGCATCAAAAATAAATTTATCTTACTTTATTTACTCATTTAAAAACAATTGTGTCGTTTCAAACTTGTTATCCAAATTGAATCTTATTGTCCCAGAAATAATATTCATATTAAAGATGACCCATACAATTCAACATGCACCCTGGGACAAAATAAGCTTCCCATATCAACTCAGCCATCTCGCCTTAAAATTAGGATAGATAATACCGATGATTTTATGATTACTAGTATATGAAACAGAAAATAAAATGGAGCGTTATAAAATTTCATTGAATGTCGACAACATCTGGTCCAACCAAATCGGACACGATCGTACTCATAGCTGGGCCCGAAGTTTTTTGTCAATCTCACTGACAAAACCGGTTTCTCTTTAGTCATAGCTGGTTGCTAATAGGACTAATATCACGTTTGCTTTCTGGACCTCTATCTAGGAATCAAATCGATATTGGTAGTCGAATAACAATTTATCAGTTGTAGTAATTGTTAGAAAAATAATAATTCGTAAAATAATTGAAATTGAGAATTGTGATCGATGTATTTCAGAAAAGACTTGTGTTCCAATTGAAAAAAAGAACACGTCTATTAAATGTCAATATAAAATTATGTTTGTCGGATATTGTCGATACTTGATGTTTCCATTGAGCTGAAAAGCGCAGCACAATTTGATAGGCCAACGTGGATTAAAGTCGAACGACAAGCACAATAGTGTTGCATCTATAACAAACACCTATTGGATACGTGACAACAAGCCGCACAACGCTGCGGGGTAAAGAAGGCGTGCAAGGTATTATCGGACGGTTTTTCTGTCACTATCCGTCATTCTCACACCTATGAAGGACAAGACGCACCGGGGAAGAGACCAACGAACGTTTCTATGCAAACGCTGCTGCGCGATAAGTCGCGCTCCGCCTCGAGTGTCTCGACGCATAACATTAACTTTCCATACACCAATTGCATCTATCAGAAAAGTAGGGAAACAATTTTCTAAACGGTAAATTAAAAAAAAAAAACAAAAAATTGACCTAACTAATTGTGCAAAACAATCAAAGCAATATGATTATGTTGGTTCTCCGAAATGTTGATTGAAGGAAAAATCGATTAAAAGCGATCTATATAAAATCAATTTTGAATTGCTGATCTGAAAGTTGACTCAATTTCTTGAATCTATCGTAAGGATAAAAGATAAAGCAGCTCGAGTCATCTTGGGTTAATTCTTTATCTTGATGCGGACGTCGTCTTGAATAGAAATCGGACTAATATGATCGCAAAAGATGAGGAGGAGAGGTTGAGACGAGGAACGCTGGAGGTCGAAGTAGAAGTTGGCATAAAGGTCTGCGCGGAGGAGGGAGAGAGGGCGCAGGATGCTGGAATGATGTCTCTATAATGCATCACCACGTATCTTAATATCAGCAGTACGCTCACGTGAGTCACGCGTGAAGTCGCATACATCACGCAGCATTTCTCTTCTTCTTAGCCCCACTATCGGCCGATAATATCGCGCTTACCCCTTTCCCCTTGCACGTCGCAGTAACAGAGCCTTGGATTACACTGATATTATGAATGTTATGAAATCGGTTTTTGTAATAGAAAGTTGCGAGAGTTACCGGGCAAGAAAAATGGTGCAATTTGCCCAATCGCTCGAATGAACGAGCCATTTTTTATCCGGGCTTATAAAATTCAAAAGTTGATTGTTAAAGAAAGGTTGAGGTTTAAATATTAACCGTAAAATATTTATGTTGTAGGGAATGGAACGCGACGAGTAGTGTTCGAGTACAAGAATCCTGGCCAACGTGAGCGGTTAACATTTCAACCAAATTTAACTTCTCCATTGCCAAAGGATCAAACTTTTTAAATGACTCGCGCGTCACAGTAAGTATTTTTCATTTTTTCTTTGAATTCAAATTAAAAATGCACTTGTTCAATAGAATTATCATATTTTATTTGAAGAAATGTTTCAATTTATTATAAATTGTATAAGATACATATTTTTGTAGAGTATTTATAATATAACTGTTCCACGTGAAACAATTTGTAATTTTAATCGACATGTATTTAAAAACCTGAACCGTGACCGATCTAGGATAAAGTTTCATCTAACAGACTCGTCGTATCGCATTAAATCGACAATCGAATGTTTTGCTCCAGTTTCGCATGGCAGCGAAGCAGCACGGTATATATTCGTTCCGGCAAACTAAACTATAGGCGATCCGCGTCATCGATATGAGCCAGCGATTGGTCGAACCGTAGATCGTTTTAAAAGATCAGACCCATCAAAAATCAACCAGCAGAGCACACAAAAGCCACTTTGACGATATCATTATCGAAGCTCTGATAAGCACTTTAATTGCAACGTTTTTTTTTCTCCTCGCAATTATAGAATTAAAAAAATGTGATAACAATCTTCCCATGACTTTTTTTTTCTCAGTAATGATTATGAAATAATCTCACATCAGAATATTTTTCTGGTCCTCTCTCCTTTTGTCAAATCTTTAAATTTATTTAGATTGTGTAAGCAAGGGTATAGTAAAACGTTTTCCGCTTGAGAAGCTGTGGTTGACAATTTTTGTCACTTCCAAAAAAAAAAGAGGATTAATTGATTGATCATCTACTATGAATGTCAGTATACTTTTTGTCAAGGAATTATTTCAAGGTTTTTTTGCACGCGGTCTTATATTCGGTCTATAATTGAAATCTGGTGAAAAAAGAAAACGAGTAAACAATACTCAACAACAGCTAACGTAATTGAATTTGAAAAAAAGTAGAAATTTTTGTTCTCGAAAAGCGAAGTGTCAATTAAAATGTCAGGTGAGACCATCTTTGGAAAGATGTCACGATGTTGAATTTCTTCGAGAGGTGAAGCTCGCACTGGATGGATGATGGAATGCGCTCGATCATCCAGTGAATCTCTCGCCTCCGTGTCGATTCCGACACCAGCCTTGAAATGGGACCTCAAGCAATGGAACACATTCGAGGACGACAGCTATGAAATCGACAAAGATTGCTCGCACCTCAAATGCGAGCCAATCATTTTCGGATACGAAAATCATCCGTTCGATGAAGACATCTTTTTTATTCGCCCGACGACAAAATGGCATAAAAAATTGCTTCAAAAGTCATCTCGACGATTTTCACGGTAATCAAATTAACATTTTCATTAAAATTGCAAAGATCGATTTATAAATGAATAAATTTCTTGGACGAATAGAAAAATTGAACTTTCGTTATCGGTATAAAGCTTCTCGATTCATCTGCGATAACTCTTATAATAACAAGCTGTCGTTGGCTTGAATAAGTTGCGGCAAAAAATGTGTTCCAACAGAAAGACAAAATGAACTAGAGAGGTTTATGTTTCTGCGCCGACACCACTTAGACACCAATATGAACTCCGGCTTCACCTCAATTGCATCAGATCGCCACCGACACTCGTCTCTCACCAATCAAACCTCATTGTCAATCATCTTCGAAAAATAAGTGCCGGGATTTGTGAAATCCCGCGTTATTTACCTTCGGCAAGTCAATATCGCTCGCCGGGCAATAAGAGCCAGTGATTATAACACACCAACCTAGGGAGACGAAAAACGGGCCCAGATTCGCAGAGTCACGACAAGTAACAAGCTATACAAGAGACTCCGCGCGGTTCCTCTATTGTAAAAGTTCCGAAGAGCAGACGAAACTAAGGAGGAAGGTCAGGGGAATCTGACACTTGATTTTTGTTACATCACTAACGAAAAAATTAGACATCATTGTTTTGATTAGTGTTTCAGGATCTCAATAAAATTTGTTTTTTGAATTTAAAAGTCAGAAATGAAGCAAAACTTCGAATTTTACAAATCAAATATTCAATCTTCGGTACGAAGTACAATAAACGGACAATTTTACATGTGCGAGATAAGTGATGTAGCAATATTTTTGTTATTATTAAGATCGAGAGGATGCAAGGTTGAATTTTCTGCGTAAGGAATTTGGAGAGTCGTTAATTACTGATTTTCCTCGGTCCACGTCACTTTTTAATTGACACCAGAAATTGGACTACCGAGCCATATAGTATCGGTCGATTTCGTCAAGTCATCCTACGCGGAATCTTCTCTCTCATCCCACCGGCTGGCCTCTAAAAATACCAACGGGTGTGAAGTCCGACACCTCGGACGGTGGATTCGTTCGAAGCGTTTTTCGCTTACGAATCAATTTAAACGAAAAATTAAAACCTTTGCATTTTATGATCAAGGGAATGATTTTGGAGCATTGACCCAAATCATTTTAATCTCTAGAAATGTTGAAAAAAAATATATATCATCGAAACATTTCATTTAAATTGTACATTACTCTTTAGTTTGTTTTCAAGTAGCAAAATCGTAGAATTTATGATTTATTTGAGAAGAAAAATAATGAAGCAAAAGAATTCAAAAAATGTTGATACCTTTGAACGCCTTCGCTTAGATTTGAAATCTTACTTAGTTTGAAGAAGATGCAAAGTGATGTCTGTAAAAAAGCACAAAATCGATTGAGAGAAATAGCTAATGAACGAAGTAATGATCAGTATTAGCTGGCCACTTGAAGCATCACCGTTCGTACCCGGCAAAACTCGAACAATATTCCTTTTATCTTGCTGAAATCCGTAGAAATCGCATTGCACTGAGCAGGAAACAAATGAATTTTTATTAGCGACGAGCATTCGTGCTTATCGAGGCGTCGTCGGCGCGCCCGATTGGCACAATAGCCCTCGGCTTCCCAACGACGGGGCTCGTGCGTAGCTCTGGTAATTATTTTTGCGAGAGTGAGAAGTCCTGTCTTTGACAGCTCCGACCCGACGGCGAAGCTCCACTGACGCAGACACGATAAAGAGAGTAAAAGAGAGACGCACGAAGCGACTATGGTACGCGAGAGGAACGCCGATCTAAACAGACAGACAGAGATAAACCAGCACATACAGTAGCCTGCAAAAGTTTCCGAAAAACGTCCTGCTACATTATTATCGTAGGATTGTCACATTCTGCTGGAAAGCAATTAGTTATTATTTTAAATCATTTTGACAGTACTTCTTACACTTCTTTGACGCATTTGGGTTTTAATTTTTTTAAATTTTTATAAAATAACAAATTTTCAAGTATGGGAATGTGTAGAATAAAGTTGATACGTGCGGCATCAGTGTGTACACGCCTGTAACTTAAAAATTGTGTCACTTGAAGTTAAAAGTGATAGCTTTACTTCATCAGAAACATTCTCCAATTTGTTTTGAAAATTGATGCCCGACAATAATTTTTCATAATCAGAAACTGATGAAGTAGACGGTCAATGGTACTTTTTCATGATCCTTTGATATTTAACCCATTAAATTCACTGTTATCATAAAATACTCGAAATGGATCTTTTAGCCTAGATATATTGGTATTTATATATTTCAAAACTTTACATACCGCGAATATTCAATATCGACTGGCCTACATTGCCTAAGTCGGAAATACGCTATCTTGATTTTTTCCAATATTTTGTATCAGCTAGAAAATAATGTAGGTTGTAAGATGATCAATATATCTTTTTAGGCCTGTCTCAACTTTTTGCAGAACAAGAGACGAGTTTTAATTTTCAGTATATTTATGTAATGCACAATTCAGTTGAAGTTATATACAAAAAAACTAATATTTGAGTACTACTTCAAACGAATATTTGATAGATTTTTGGTAAACCGAAATTTAAAATTGCAATTCACTATTTTATATATACGAATATGAAAATCATTTTATTAGTGCAATATATAATTTTCTCTAGTGGTAAAACCGGCCAAAATTACTAATGTCGATCTTTTAATCATCCCGAGCTAATTTATATGCCTTGCTCCAATCCCAATTTCATTGCGCAAAACCTTCAGTAAGCCATCGGTCAATAAATAATTATATATCAATCAAAATAAAATAAGCACTTTCTAATTCATTAATCTTACATACTGACGGCATATTTTCATAATAACATTACGGGTGGAAATTCCGAGCGATAAACGTTATTAATTATTATTGCCGCTGTTCTGTACAAGTTTGATAGATTAATTAATTTCATTGACGGTAGCAAATGAATTCTATTTTAGAGACCTCGACACTCATTACACGAGCAAACATTTTTAAACATTCAAAACGCGATACCATTGTTGAAACTTTCTCGATTTTCAAGAGTTTATAAAATTTAACCGGAAACAACTCAGTTCTTAATTAATTTTTTATATTTTTTATTTTATTTTCCGTATTTTATCGTTACGTGTATGTAAAACGATAAATTTTTTAATCAACGATTTCCAAAAGTTAACTTCAATGTAATTTATTCTCATTTCACAATAAAGTCACATCGATTCTGATCTTATTAATTAACATTAATTACCTTTTTATGAATTAACTTTTACAAAAATTGCTTCAACCTTTGTGTTATTTTCTTTTGGTAACTTCTATTTCTATATAAAGCATCTTTCGGGAATACGCGTAACTAATAATTTCTCATGATAAAAAGCCCTTTCATAAAAACGTCACATCATAAACAATAATCGTGTAAACAGTCTGGAGCGTTTGCGATTCATCGAGTGCATCAATGCGTGTATACTAAAGAATCGCGTGCGCGTAATGAACGAGGCAAGTGTATACGACACGGGACTTGCAGTCGGCTTGAGTCAACATCGGAAATCGTTCTGCCTCGACACCTTGGAACAATCGATAATCGCAAATGTGCGTTAACTTCTTTCCCTAAGGATGTCTCCTTGTTACTTGTGATTATACTTGTCGCGAAGCACAAAATAGATGTCAATTAAGATATTACTTCCAATTGCCAAGTCAAAAGCACATATTCATCCTTCAATTTTAATAGAAACTCAACTAATTGAGAGTGCATTTATAATATACATATTGTGTCCTCGAGTTTGTGTATTTCGTGCGATAAATAATTAATGATTCTTTTTGTTTTCAGATCCAAACGGCATACTAAGTCAGTACCACGCCACCTCACCCCCTGGACTACCTGTGCCGATTAAATTAAAACTCATTTCAATAAGTTTGTATGTAGCTCATACAATATTTGAAACCCAAATGTTACCGACGTTGCAATCAATTTCCCGTTTTCTAGATTTTTCGTCGAGGGAAGAATTAACATGTAATTAACATGTAAAAAGTGAATGAAAACTCTTAGCCGATAAAATCGGAAAAGTGTCATTTGATTTGTAGAACTTTTATAAACTATAAAATGATATATAAAATATTCTGAAACATAATATTCATATTTTGACATATTTATAAAAAATATATATATTTATTTATTTGTAATGAAAGATTGTAATGAAAGAAACGACAAAACTTATCTTGTTTAAACAAAAATTGTTTAGAAGCGTTGTAAAAAATTGTAATACTTCTTCGATAAAACTGTTAATGCGTCTTGCAATCGTTATCATAAACGTCCCTCGACGAAAATAAAAAATATCGATTGTGTTTATCTTTAACGGTATCATTTTGATTGTAATAAATACGACTAAGATGATTCCACGCAAAGACACATTTTTAACGAACTGCAGTACAGTAGTGAATCTTGTAAATATTCACAAATCACGGTTAGATATAGATTATTATCTATAAAATTCGATATTTACAGATAAGAATGAAAAATAATTAGTATAAATAAATTAAATGACAAGATGTACAATTCGATTTTGTAAAAAGTGTAAATTTATTCGTGTATTAATTGTATAAATTCGATCGTCTCATTAGTGTAATTAAATTTCGCCAAGCTCTTACAATTTCGTCGTACAAATTTGTACTTTAGTTTTCGTTGAATGTAAAACAAATCAAGTTTTTGTAATCACGAAAATATATCATTTTCTAAATTCGAATAAAGTTTGTTCAAATGTAAGATTCCGTTGTTTATAAAACATTCGATGAACATCTACGAACAATATCAACCTGTAAAAAGTAAAATAAATGTACAAAATTGCTGGTAATCAGAAATGGGAGTTTGAATAGTACGTTTAAAATATTTGCAAATATATGTAAGCATTGATTCCAATAAACATTTTAAACGTACTATATACACTTATGCTAAAATTTATAACGTTTGTGATAATATTGAAAAAAAAAATATCATACGACAAAACGAAAATATGTATAAGTAGAATAAATAAACATGTTTTCCATTCTACAAAACTGTTTCTTTCTCACGTTGAAAGTTGAAAGCATATTGTTGTTGAACACTTCTTAAATTATGCGATTAATCATAATTTTTTTCAATTAAAAACTATTGTTTCATTTAATGCTATTCAAGTGTTATTGCTTTTTTTAAACATCCATAAAAAGAATGTGCAAATAAATAGCGATTAGTTGTGTCTTATTTGTTCTGCAAACACACGAGAGCCTTATTTGTTCTGCTCATTTGATAGCCCCGATGAAATCCAATTGTGCCTGATTTACAAGACGTTTATGAATCCGCCTGACAATAGATAAATACAGTAGCGTTGGTGGTGGTCGCACTATACGGAGGTAGGATAAATGATGCAGCGCGCAAAGTGAGCAAAAGGAGCTTGCTCCGTAGCACCGATAAAGTTTCTCGTCCAATGGCCAGTCAGGTCTTCGAGCATTGGCGTGGTTACGAACCGAATATCTGGAGGGCGGAGAAAATCGAATCAAAGGGGATCTTTTTCTCGTCAGCGACTGTCTCAAAGCCGTGTCACAAGAGGTTTCCAACATATTACAGGTGCAGCGAAAAAGTCGTTAGCTCTATTCGACGACTGAATTAGTGGTCCTTTCAATCTGTAAATTAATAAAAGAAATATTTTTAACCTTCCGTTGAGCACGCAGTAACACTAAGTGTACGAGCGTTGAATTTGTGAATGTATATAGCTATAAATATTTGTCTTTTTATTACTACAAAAATTCAACCCATAGTTAGCCCTACTTTAAATGAATCTTTCAGATAATTTTTCGTAGTGAAATTTGTTACATTTTTCGAAAATGACAATTAATTTTTTTCTTGTAACGAGCCATGTTTTTTAATAAGCAAAAGAAAATATTCTTGAATGCTGCAAAAATGTATTAAATGCAACAAATGGTTCATTTCTGTTTTTTGAAATGTTTAGCTCAATTTCCTTTAGATGTTTAACTACAAGATATCATTTGATTGAATATTAATTTCCTTAAAAAATATTGCATTTTTTGAAACTAACAATTGTAAAATTTATATTGCTGTTATTGCAATTAAAATAAAAATTCAAGTCACAAATGTCGATAAAAATGTTAAACAGAATGGATGTTCTCAATGTACTGAATTACTGTTGATAAATACCAAGTGAGATTTTTGGCTGACTGAAATTGATTTTGAACCGGTCGTTGCACCGAGTGCATTGCGCGCGCAACCATATGTTAGAATTTTGGCGCAACAGGGGCTTCGAAAAATGTGCGACTTTATACTTGCCATATCGTAATTGATATAGTACACACTTGAAAATTGTATAAATTTTGTTATTACGCAATTTTACTTATATTTTAATTGGAAGAGATTTTGATAAAAATATACTATATATGTATATATGTTAGTTTGAAGTGTGCAATTGCAGTTGATACAATTCTTAAACTGATTCTTGTAACTTTATATAAGATAAATCTCGACAATTTTATTCACATTAGAACAACTTTTTGTACATTTTAACTGCGACATTGCTATTTACTATTAAATTTGTATAAGTAAAATGAATTAATTTGTTAATTATTAACATGAATACATTTCACTAAACAAAGATGAAGAAGACTTCTCAGAAGCTCAGAAGTCATCAAACAGCACAAAATCAAAGAATCAAAACTTAAAATAAAACAAAATATGTATAACATTTACTTTTGATTACACGTTAAACAAAATTCAACACACGTTCTTCTGTTAAAAAAGAACACTGGTAAAATATATAACCATCTCTTTATTTTCTTTGATTGAAGCATAAAACTGATGAACAAAAAAAATCAAATAAAAATGAATGATGAAGCAAACAGATCAATCATTTAATTACTTTCGTAAGGAATAATCGTTATTGTAGAGATAACAGTGAAACCATCAAATCTCAAATACATCTCCTGAGACTCAAATCAGGGTAATGCAAATCTGCTAAATCGGAGAAAAAGGAGGAGCGATGAAATGAGGTGAAGAACGGACCTGGAGCAAACGAAACATAATAGGCATGAAAGTAGATGACACTTGAAGGGCAATCGGTAATGAAACCTTTCAGATAATTCGTTGTTATTTATTCGAGGATTGCTCGTAAAATAGTGACAATCGGCGCGGCAAATGGGAGGATCCTGCAAGTCTCTCATCTTGCTCGACGCGTCACCGTGGAGACGCGATCCTCCCGAGCTCGCGCGTCTAAGTATGACATTCCCCGAGGGTGAGCAACCCCTGAATATAACCCCGCAGCCAGCAGGTTGCGCAAACGAGGGTTGCCGCTCGCGTAGTCGTGCCTGATTGGCGCTCCGAGACTATCGACCAACCAGCGACCGAACCTTTGTTTTAGCCGCCACCCCGCCATCCCCCACCCTCACCCCAACCCGCTAGCCCTGCGCGCTAACTTAACCTAACCTAAAATCCACCATCACATAGGAATTTTCACCATCTACTATGTGAACTGTTTCATGCTACAGCTATATAGCACCGTCTATCTTTTTCATGTTGCAGCTCCCATTTGTTATATCTATCCTTTGCTCTTTAAATATTATCTTTCACATAATGAAATAAAGATATTTCATCAAAAGACGTTCAACATTATGAATAAAATTTTCTAAGATTGTCGTCAGTTTGAATGAAATTCTTTACAAACATTTTGTTTTCCGCAAATTGAATTTTGAATATAGATAACAATGCAATGCAAATTGATTTTGTTAACATGAACATGAGTAAGATCTGAAACGTGAAACAGTGGTCCCCGACCCAATGGACTATTTTTGCAATTTTCATGATAAAGCAAACAATCAGCTATTCTGCGACCTTTATTTCAGCGCTCTCCCGCCCACGGCCTCATGCCTGTTCCTCGAGCACGGTACCTTTCTTTTCCAATCTACCTAAAACACCCAAACAGTGCAATCAATATCCAGCTGGCTGTGAAAATTCATCCATCTTAAACAAAACGATACAATAAAGAGAGGGCGAGAGAGTGGCGCTTTCGCGTAAAGTGCAAAATTAATTCGCGTCATTACGTAGTTGGTACCTCGTCGAGTTGTTTCACCCCCTCCGGCGCAGCCGGCATTTGCCAACGCGAGGGTAGACCATTTTTTTAATTAATAGAGCGTGCTGCAGAGCCACCGAGATGCTGCGATATATACGCGATCTCGGTGCTCATCGTCGATGAGGGAAGAAAGCTCGGGATGCAGGGACGAAGGGTGCATCAAGAGGGAGGAAGAGCCGACAGGAAGGGGCAGAGAGGGAGGAGAGGGGCTTCTAATGAGGATGAGCGAGATAAACCCCGCGGCCCCCTCGCGCCCCCTCGCTGTTTCTCTTTACTTCTCCTTCCCCTTCGTCACCTCGCAGGATTCTCAGCCTCGTGCGTGAGATACTGAAATACAAAAGAGAAAGTAATTTCTTTTCCCGGCAATTTTTACTCTCTCTCTCTCTCTCACTGTTCCTCTTCCTCTTTGTTCCTCTCTTCTTTTCCTTTTTTATTATTTTCGGTAGAAACACTGTTTGCTGCGTTCCGCGCGTTGGAGGGTCGCTTTATTTTTTTTTCCTCTCATAAAAATGAAGTCTACGGTAGGCAAACGTGGCATCTAAGTAAATTTATCAACGAGTTGCGCGCCACGTCTTTTGGAAAACAGTTAACGAGCATAGCAAAGGAATTAAGACACGAGACTTGGGCTGTGTGCACTTTTTTCATCACTTTTAACCTGTTCACCGTAGAATTATGTAATCAGTTCAGGCCTTTTGTTTTGGGAAGGTTAATACTGTTGAATGCAAAGTCTGCTAATCACAGTTTACTTAACTGGTGGAACAAAAAATGATTCTTTTTTTGGTAATTCGAATTGATAAAATAAAGTAATTGACGTCAATTATAGGGTAGGTAACATCGGAATTAGTCAGAAACAAATAGTGTGCAGCTCACAAACCGAAAGCGAGCTGGTGAATCGGGAATCGAAATGAATGATTGCGGCGTCAAAGGGAAATGAGTATTTCGGGAGTGAAAATGAAACGACTGATTTTTGTTGCGATATGCTCGGCTGTGTCTCTTAATCACCCGACTGATCAATATCGCGGATGCGTGTATATACTTTAGAATATTTTAATGGCATATAGGTATTTCGAGCGAATTTCGGCTGACAATACTTCGATTATAACGCTTTTTTTGAAAGCTCGAATATAAAAAGCGAACATCAGCAAAAAATTGTACGAAAAAAAATATATAAAAAGGGAGAAAAAAGAGCAACCACGGACGTTCGGGTTGGTCATTTTCACATTACTAATTAATTCGGATTGAAGCGCGCATTCAATGAATTCATTGCAGACGATAAACGCCAAATCTATAAATTTTGCTCGCAAAAATGACGCGCCAGTTTTGCGGTCAATCTCTAGCAATTGAAAGCGATCCATCGGCTCTAGAGATTCGATTCGTACGTACGCTATATACGCAATATAAAATTCGACTCTCGTCGCTCGAAGAAGGAGGGGAGCATTTATACTTTGATTGGAGCTCAGTATTTTAGACAACTCTTCAAATCAAAACCGATGAACTGTCGATACACTAAAAGTGACTTTCAATTTACTGACATTTCCGAAATTGGAATACAAATTGCACAAGACACTTTTTCCATTCTCATTTTTTCAAGTATATTAATTCTGTATAAAATTTCTCATTTTTTTATTCAAACTATAGATGAAGAAAACAAATTTCCAGAGCTTTGATTTGGTTATTAAAAATTGAATAATCGATACTAAACAAATTGTTTTATTTATAATTAAAACAAAATTTCAGAAAAATTGAATAATAACGCTAAGATGAATTGAAAAATGTCGCTAGTTCATTGTCATGTTATCTCAAAATAAACAGCACTAAGACAAATAAATCTGTCTTGCACCTCAATTTATAAGGACGTCATCTTCAAAAAATCTTGAAAACTATCTTGGCTTAGAGAGTTGTAATTTCTTGTTTTATTCTTGAGACTTGGGCGGGGATGATGGCACTTTTCAGGCAATAAAGAATCGCCGAGCGGGGACGGAATGAGGGCCAGGAGCAGTTAGCATGGGCATTAGGGTGAATTATTCCGGCTACCCCGCATAAAAATTGCCATAAATCAGTGGAATCACAGGCTCGTTCTCCCGGTATGGGCGAGATCTTGTATCAAGATTTCTGCAATCCCACCTTATACCCAGTTAGATCTTCATTTGTACTTTTATCTTGTCGCATCTCAAGACGCCCCGCATTAGTTTACACGCTCGCCCTTACTAATTTCTTTGTTTCTGACACGAGTCGCGAGCCTGTTGCAGTTGTTCCAGGATCAAATAACATGCAATTTGCCTAATAGATTGCAAATTATTATTTACACAACACAACTCATCGACTTTATCCAAAACTTGATGACAAGAATTCCCATTTTAGTTGTTTTTTTTTAGTTTTATTATTATTTTGTTCAGTGACCCGGTATTTAATTTATTTTCGTGTAATTTTGTTGAAAACCAATGAATTTGTAAAAGCAGATGTCGTTGAGTTCAAAGACCCATGTGGCCCCACAAACACCGATTCGATCAGCGGGCGAGCCATGTTTCCTGGTAGAATTATAGGGGATAACGTCAGGGTTTTCATTACTGTAAGAGCCGATTGCGTTTTTTACATCTACGTATCCGCGCAGTTCAATTTACCTCCCGATGGACGGCCAGGACCATCTAATCACGCGGTCCTGCCAATCGTGTCACCCCACAATCCTCCTTTATTCCTTGGCCAAAAGGGAACGTCGACATCAGGGACTAAAATAAAAAAAAAAGAGACGAAAAACGTACAGCGACTTGCAGCGCTTCTTATCGGCTCAGCTTAGTTGCCGCATAGTGAAATCGTAATTGAAAATTAATCATCAAAGCCATTTCATGATGACTGGCACCATCTTCAATTAAACTGTTTCTTCATGCAAAAAATGTCGTTCCCATTTGTCCTCTTTGGATTGTTTTGATTTGATAGCAACCACAAAATGAGACTTAAATGTATAGTAATTTAAAATTAATGCAATCATTTTGTTTTATTAAAACATTTGAGTTTCTAAATGTGATATTGTGATTTGAGTTAATTTAATTATTATCATTTGATGATGAATGAAAATTGATGTAATTATCAATATCTTTTGATCGGGCGATCATACACTGCTCTTATCACTAATTAGAAACGTTTTGTAAGGCGAGCATGCTGAGGACGCGGAATTCTATAAGCGTGAGTCCGCTCGCAAATCCGCAATTTTATTATCCCCTACTGATCCAGCAGGAAGATTTCCAATTTTCTTTTCCGTCTCTCTTGAGGTTCCTCTTACGGTCAAAACTGAACTCAATCTGTGTCTTATCATGGATTATCAGGATTTTACGAAGACAGGCCGACGAGCCATTGGCGAGAGATCGACCAATGAAAAAACTGCTGTCTGAGCCCGCGAAATTGATTTTCCCGTCTGTGAAAATTTTCTAATAAGTGAAACATAATTTATATCATTTTTTTTTGTCATTTGGTATGAAATAAAAAACGTAAATTAGCTGATCGTCAGCTTATTCGAAAATTCACGCTGCTCCAAGTACCGACATAATTGTGCAAAATTTATGGTAAAATTCCGTCAAATAAAATTTATGCATAGATTGGATGCATGAAGCGTATCGAGATAAAAGCCCGTTGCCACTGATTATGATAGAGCCTATCACGAAAATGATACGAAAAAGGACTTTTGGAACCGCATATTTGGTTGAGGTAAATTTTCATGACCCAAAAAATTTTTTTTCTCTTTTTATAGATTTTTTTCAAGTCGCGTTCAATTTGAGTCAATGAAAAAATCAATTTAATACATTTCAAACAAATTTTGCTATGAAACAGTGCGAATATTTTTGATTCAAATACATATTCATTTTTGAGAATTTTGGGATTTCGAAAAATTATTAAAAAAAAATAATTGAATGGAAATTAAAATAAAGTGAACCATTAGGGACAACAAAACTTTTTGATTGGATGATAAACATCATAAGTAGAACAGTTTTAGTAGAGCTTAAGCACACACATGAATGGATTGGTCGGGCTATAGTTTCAATGAAGCACACGTAATCAAAGTCGGGATAAGGGACACGTGTTGCTAAGGTATAATAACGCACGAATCCTACTGTAGTAACACGCAACAGATTATTCAATGTCTGAACACATCAAAGGACTTTTTAGGTTGTCCTTTAATGATAGACTCACTTTTGCCAAATTATTATTTTGTACCAAAAATGTATACTTTCCACAAAGTTTGTTCTTAGTTTACAAATTTCACGTAAAGGAAATCTTTGATCATTCAACAATCAACTAGAACTTGTAATCATGTAAATTTAACCCTACGTGCATTCTACATACTGGATTTAAAGGTGTTCTTATGACAAGACATTTCACTATGTTCGTTAACGGTGCGATTATTTAAATTCAGCTGAGAAGAATAGCAAAAAAAGATATAGAAAAAAAAACAAAGAGCAATGTAACAGAAGGACGGGGAGGAAGACGACTGAACAGGTCTCGTAATTTGTTTCGAGATCGTATCTACAAAGTGGCTGCTCGTCCTCGTCGAAGGAGACACTCGAGCGGCCGAGCCAAACGGGGACAGACTGAAAATGGGAATGTAATTTCAAGTAGTAGAAAACACGCGAGGAACAGGGACTGTAATATGGAACATAATCTGTCCACTCTTTAGCGGCGGCTTTTGCAAATTCACTTCAAGCAATCATCGGTATGATGTGAGATTCTACGGCTGTGTGATGTGTCCGAGAGCGTACATTTACGCGTTGGATTGGTCAAGAACACGAGAGATGAGTACAAAGTCTCGAATAATTGATGGTTTCGTGCTTTTTAAAGCGCACTGCCATGGAATGTATTTCGAAGAATTTTAAGTGAGACAATGGTGGTCAAAGAATTATACCCAGACTTATTACTGATAATGATTAAAATCTAATTTTTGAATGCACATTTTAATACGGTATATTGTGTATATAACACAATTTAATATAAATGTTCGTTATTAAAATCAAATTTCCAGTTGTCTCGAATGAATGATAATATTGAATGTGAATGTACAGTTGAAGGAGGCAAAGGGGTTGCCTATTTTTAACCCCAAGGAGGCTAAAAGCGTTAGACCTTAAAATTCCATAACCCGTCATGTGAATGAGTCCTGTGTGCGGAATGTCTGATTCAAATAGTGATGGCGTTGCAGCGGAGGAAAGCAGAAAGGAGAAAAAGCGAGGCTGCAAGGAGATAGCGGTTCCTGGGCAACCTGTGCCAGAGCCCGAGATGGTTCCTGTATCGTATATCGCGCATATCGCACATCGCATCTAAAGATCGGGGTAAGCCGGGTAGCCAGGGGAAACGTACGTCTGGAAGGGGGACGCTTCTACAGCGGCACACTCGATGTGCACAATTAATATCGAGTCGTATCTGAGATCTCTCATTATTACCTGGCACTTGGACGCGTGTAGGTGTAACACCGATGTAGATACATGCGGGAGTTATGCGCGCGTAAGTAGTAGTGCGGCTACCGTACACCACAGGACACCGCAGTCGGCTATACATCACTCTAACGAGCCAGGCATCGCGTGCCGATCTGTATTAAGGATTTATAATCCTCGAGACGTCCAAGGAACCGGACGCCTAATGTACCAACTGACTGCGGGAGATTCTCCTTAGCGAAATCTGCATTCTGAACTGAATCTCCAGTGCACCTTGTGATCAACAACAAGAACGAAAAGGACATTCGACAAATGACGACCCGAAACAGATACCCCAACTTCCTTTCACCTCTGTCTGAGATCTTTTGCCAACTCTGATACCTATGATTTAATCAGCCTGGACTAAGAGGTATTAACGTGCTGATCAAACTTCAAAATCATACCGTATGATTCATTGTAATACGATGATCAAAAATTTCATACCAAAACTGAAGACTACCAAGCCGAAAAAGAAAATTTGCGCTTCTATATGTGCATCATAAATACAACATCTGAAATTTTCGCCTGGGTGGTTGCTCAGAAAAAAATACAACCATCAATTTCCGATCAAGTTTCCACTTGGAACTTTTTTTGTTAACGCTTGTCAAATGACACTATATTTTTTCTTTTATCAGAACTGTTGGTATTTTTATATCATGTTTGCGTCCTCGCACTCAGCAATAGTTCAAAAACAAACCAGCGCAACAATAATTTACTTGGACGCGACATAGTTGGCTGTTTACTGGTAGCAGTATTTTTTTGCACAAAAGGCGAAGACGTATGCAAATTTATGATAATCTCGTGTAACAAAAACGCGCTATAAAGATATCAATTTCAGGATCCATCTGATTTACAAAAGTTAAGCAGTAGCGCACCAATTAATAACCCGGTGTTACTGTCAAGCCCAATTCCATAAACATATTACTCTTGCAAAACAGCGAGGCCCATTCCCATACTCGAGGCGGTAATGAATATGTAAAATGACACGCTGATCCCGCGGGCCCAATTGGGCTGCTATCGACTGGCACACTTTCTTCATTGAGCGTGTCCGACCGTGCATCGCAGCAGACATTCAACATCCGCAAGCCCCCAAAAAAAAGTAGCCCCTGATGACGCTCATTAATATGGACGTGAGGCTTCCTCTTGCAAAAAACCCGCGTCATTTGTCTTGCTTTGCAAGATTTGGCGGACACCAAAACACGTGTCGCATTCCACTCTAAACACATATTAATTAGTCGGTACCAGAACAGGAAAGCATCATTCTTTCTGCGGATAGTCGAGATGGCGAGTATCAGGTTACTCAGCGGCAACTATCGTCTCTCTGTTTTTCGAGGGGACTCGGGCTGGGGCCTCGCTGGGACCGCGGGTGGCCCCGAACAAACGGAGTATCAGACCTCGCCGGTATTAATAACACTGGTAGCCGCTCATATGTTAAACGTCCATTCTACGATTCCTTTCACTCCCGTTAAAGCTCACACATACCTACAGCAATGCCGAGGAATTACAACATGCTTCCTGATCATTGCTGAAGCAACATCATAATGAAGATACGCGTTGTGGGCCATTTACATTTGGTCATGGATACACTCTGGAATACTCGGCCGAGCTTATTAATGGAGGTGTTGCAGCTTCCAAGGTCTGCTGAGGTGATGAACACTCTGCCTTGCGATAATAGTCAGTGGGATGCAAAGCTGTCAACTTGCTCAAAACAGACGTTTTTAAGTTCGTTTCGTTTAGTGCAGTGTTTAATATTAGCATAAGATAAAACAATTAAAAAAAAACCTGTTTGATAGAAATGATTGGAGTCGTTGAAAATTAAGACCTTACACAGAGACACTTAATTTTGTCATGTTGACACTTTGTGTTGGATGTAAGTGTGTAATTCAAAAATGATAGTTTGTCAGAGAAACAAACAAACAAAATAGTTGAAATTTATTGAATCAATACAGATGTAAGCAGTACTTGATATATGATGTCGATAATGTAGAGCATCGGCGCATGAAATTGAAAAAGAATTATTCATACGTATATACGGGAAATTCTAAAAAGTTGCAACCACTGATTGCACTCCTGAGGTTAAACATGATTAATTTTATCTCGACGAATAATTTCCAATTGAATGAAACTTGATAACGAAAGCGCGATATAAGAGTGGACGACGAAACGACGAGAGCCCCTAGTTATAGCTATACTACGTAAATCAGAAAAACCCTGCCACAGTTACGCGCAAAAGTGGCAGAAGTACTTTACTTTATAAACAGGTTTCATTATTTTTAGTCACGCGGTAAATCAGACAAGGCGTCCCGCTTACCGTAAGCCGAGCGTTTTTACGTTGCAAAACGGAACGCCGAACGATGACTCACACGGCCGAACTTCACGTGTTCTGTCAGCTGATATTTTTGACAAATTCATCGTTCCCCCCGGGGCGTAGGAACGAAATTTCAAAAAATTGTCGAAACTCTCTTAATCCCTAGAAATCTATAAGTTCGGTACTTTATTCACGGCATTAATCTTGCAATAAACTTTGTTCGCATCTGGCGCGCGGGTTAACTGAAAAAAAACAAAACAAAACAAACAAACAAAACAAAAAATGAAAAAGTTAGATAGAGAGAAAGGATTTTAGGTTGAAATATCACGCTGGACGTGATAAGATGACGCGGTGTTCATGCAACAAAATAAAATCGACTAAGTAGCAGTAAGCTCGTGAAATAAAAACAGCAAAATCCACGCCCACGCCGGGCAAACAGTGCGAGTAAATAAAAGCACATTATTCTTGTCTGGGAGCGACCGGGCGGGCCTCTCGGCCTGGTAGCTTAGGTGAGAAAGCTCCATAAATAACTAATTATTGCAGGCGAATTGCGTTTGTAAAACGTACGATCCCGCAGACCCCCTGAGTTCCACGGGCCGCGAGCATAAATTACGAAAACGGGATTCTCGGCTGTATCATAGTATGCGAAATTGCATTAAAAAACGCACCAACCAGGATTTGTTAATTATGATCCAGTCGGATTCCTTACGAGAGGTTAAATTACCAAATTACATATTTAACAACAGTTTCTTTTGCCAGAATCAAAGTAATGTTGCCGGGGCTTCTTAATGATCCTCGAAACGAAGATATTCGAATTGTACACAAGTTACGGTTTGCGTAACTGTGTATATCTCTGGACTTTTTTTTCTTACTGCATAAGTTACGACGAAAGTATATATATGTATGTATATATATATATATATATATGTGTTATAATCACAGGTAATGATACTTTAATTGGTCTTCTTAATTGCCTCTCAAAATTTCCTCCGAAGATTTAAATGTGCGAATGAATATTCGGATTATATATTATTATATGTTGTTTATTTGGAACGTATCATTAGAAAATCCGATAAAATGAGAAAAGTATGTTGAGTGTTTTTAAGTGCCATGGAATAAACGATGAAAATAGATATGGCTAATAAAGCAATGTGTTGTCTTTCTGATTTATGTTCCGAAACATCCAGAGAACCGCGTATTGCGTATCGCAAAAAGTAGCATCGCATAACGTTTGTTGTACATTACGTTGGGCTCACGGGCAAGGTCGAGACGAGATCACATCTTCACGGAACTCACATCATCCTCAATCGAATGCTTCTTACGCTTCCAGCAGTGAACGCAGTCATATATAAATTTGACCGGTCCACAGAGGCCGCCATGACAATACGACAAATACGAGTTATTCTTCGCACTGATGTGAATGCGTCCAACGTTTCCAATCATTTTGTTCTGTTACGAATGGGCGATCTTTTTTCTCCAGCTATATATAAGATGCAACCGTGATAGGATGGTGATCGGGTTCGGATAAAATGCCCACCGTAGATTTGATTAAGTGTGACAAAGTCCGATCCTAACTTTTTGGGAAGAATCTTAAGAGTGAAATATATTTTCATATTATTCTTACAAATTGGCAAACAAATTGCGGCAATAATTCATCGATACATGCACATTCCCGCAAGAAATAAGAAAAAATGATACAATTTTTTTATGTTGAATTTAAAATCTTTGAATGAGCATGAATTTAAAAACATTTAATGAATTAAAAGAATTTCATAATCCGGGTGTGAGAGAGCGCGCGTGGTGAATTGCTTAACTGGACGAGATTATTGATATATATCAAACGCGGGACCAGATCGGTCAACGTCGAGAGAGTTTATGTATATGAGATCCAAACTATTTACCGACTTGTCTTTTGCTGTCAGCTGACGTGTCTTTTTCTCGCAGTGAATAAGGCGTCCTTTTTGAAGAGGTGTCAGAATGTGTAAGAGTGGGGGCTAGGGTTATCTCTTACCGGCTCATTGTGGGCGAGAGAAGAGTGCAGGAAAAAAGATTGAAGAAGAATGAAGAATACCGAGATATTAACGATACCACCTTTATTACACGTGAGACACCACACGTCGGGCCACTTTGATCACTGTGAGCAGACGAATTTTTGCTCCCATTTCGATCCATCTTTTCGTTTCGTAATCGCCATTAAACCAAACAGTCGCAAGTCTTCAAGGAATGCAAACTGTTTAGGCTTTCGCTCTCCAGCTTCTGACTCACTTTTGCGTAATTTTCTTGGCCGAATGTTTATGAGGTGATGTGATTCTCGGCTGTGAGAATAGTGTTTAGATTAGCTTGACTTCTACCGACTCAACTATACACACTTGATGTGATCTTTCAAAAAAAAAAAAATAATAATAATAATAAATCCATCCAACTAAATCATAAAAAACTCAAGAAGCTGAATGAGAAATTCCAGATTTGTCTTGTAGGTCAGATTTCGGTGAAGTTGTTAATTAGCACTTAACTGGTCTGTCCCCCCAATTTCATCTGACGAAACATTCTCACTTCATTATCCTAATTCCTTCTCACACTGATTACATCAAGATACAGATCAAATCTTAACTCTTCTGGATTTCAGGTCAACCGCCGGTTCTGTCGAGGTGCTGAGCAACAGCGAGAATTACTTCCAATTAAAGTCCACTGTGTCGAGATCGGTCCAACCTAATTACCATGATCACCGAAATTCAGCTCAAGATTGTGTTTCGCAGAAGAATTCTAAAATGCGAAGCCAAAAAAATGCTATAGCCCGAAAGCGAGTACCGAGCAAAAGTGAATGTTGCACACTCAGCTTAGAGAAGCAGCATCATCGTTCGGTTGTGACTGAGCGAAATATAGCTATCGGGTTATAATTGTATACTGTATATCCTAGAGGTGTCGATGCCGGCTCGCCTGATGTGGTGGCCCACAACATCGGGCTTGCAATGGTGCTGGCTGTTCCAGGTCGTGATCTGACAGACTGCCCGTCATTACATCATGACTCGACGGATTCGGAGTGAGAAAAAGAGAAGAATAAAACATATGAAGGATGAGAACGATACTTAAACGCAGCATATTTTCGGTTTGTTGAACCTAAATGCGCGATCGCACCGGTCAGCTGCATGAAAAATTTGGATTAATGCGACACGTATCGGTGCAATTATATTTCACTCCTTCGAAAAAGTTAATTACATGCCTATGCTGTTAAAGTTGTTATTATTATTATTATTATTATTTGTTTGTTCTTATTTATTTCTAAATATTGTGTCTTACTTGGCCACATAATGAACATATAAATGCTATCAATAAAACGATTATACACTGATGTATGTTTCAGTTAGATTGACTTTCATAGGAGTATTCTGTTTGCATAAAACAGTAAATTAAAACCCCATATTTCTCAAATTTAATCATCTGTTTACACGATAAATACCGAGTTAGAAGTTAGATCGCCAATAAAAATATTCACATGGTTTGTCTCAAATGAATAACACTACATAGATTACGACGATTAATGTTTATGCTAATCAGGTTCTTATGGCAATCGCATCGGTAATGTGATTTGCGAAACGATAAGAGAGATTTATTATTTTTCCAATAAATTTATATACCGATACGATTGCAGGGTAAGATATATATTAACGACAAATTTGATGGTCAAAATTAATTAACATCAAGAAACAAGAACAAGAAAAATGACGATAACCCTAACCCCGCCGGTTTACGGAATGATTAATTCAGCGTAAAGCTCAACTGTAAGCCATAAAGATTGGTATACAAATACTTTTCATCAATCAAAACGATCAGCACAAAGTTTAGATAATTATAAATAACGTTGGACAAAATTTACATCCTTTTATATATTCTGACTTAAAATGTACATGATTTACACTGTTTTTGTTGATTAATGTGAGAAATTTGTCAGTTCTTGAAAAAATTATTTCTAGGATATCACGTTTTCTCTTTCAATTGGCACACGACGTATCTCATGATTTCACACGTTACTTTTAGAGTTAAGAAACAATAAAACTCTTTTTGCTTCAACAAAAAAGTGCACTTCGTGCGATAAAAATGTTTTGTTTCACTTTTACTCGCACAAAGATGTATTGCTGAACTGGATAAAGGTATAAAATTGATCTAGGTCTCTCGGCGAGGAATGGCGGCCAGAAAGGAGTCACGTCGCCAGTGAAAAAACTCACTAGCTGAGAGCAGCCGAAAAAGTTGAACGAGTCGCGGTTACCCGTTCGACTGTGCTAAGCGCAGTAAGTCATCGGTTATTAATATACTTTAACGGTGTAATAACGGTTTATAAATTGGCAGGCGTTGATAATGTTGCTTGTACTCGCAGTTCAACCATAAAGTTAACGACCACGACTGACCTACAAATTCTTGTATTTTTCGCCGGATTAATTAGTTTTTTTTCATATCGGCGAGACTACGTGTGTGGTAACATTGTTACTTTCGAGAAAGTTTTGTGCCAAAAAGAAATTCAGTAATATCAGAATTTGATACGGATACCAAAATGAAATTAAAAAAAAAACATAACGTTTTCTTTAATCCTTTAATATTTCACATTTCAATGTTCTCACTCGTACAGAGAAACTGCACAGATTTAATTTATTATTTAGCATGATTTTATTCTTCAACAAAATGTAAAGTCAAGTTTATGAAAAGGTTAACAAAAAAAATGAAAGCTGTTGCAATTTAAATGCTCATAGAATGTATTGTTCCGAGTAATGAGCTCAAAAGTCAACCATTATTTTGAGACGCGTGCTTGCAAAATGCATTTTTTTATATTAAGCGATATAATGAGGCAATCTTTTATCCTACAAAATTAATCGCATGATGAATTTTTTTGTTTTTGCCGTGCAATAATTGTATATTAATTATGTTATTAAACGCGTCAGTTCTAAAAAAAATTCGTAACACGAAAATTTTCGGCCACAAAAATGAGGAGGAAAAAAAATAAGGTATCAAATTATATTTGCCATAAAAAACTTTTGACGAGCACGAGAGAAAAGTGAATTTTAATTATGACCAATAAAACGGTAACGATGAATAAGGTGATTTCATCATCAGAACCGAATTTCGTGGCAGTAAATTCTCAACTCGTCTGGAAATAATAAATGCGATAATTACAGCAGAGATCAGCTTTTGACAAAAATGTGTGAAGTCTTTTGAGATTAGATAACATCGGTAGATAAGCGTGCAGCTCATTACGCTTATTAAGTAACCAGCAATTTCCAAATTAATAGCAGTCACGAAAGACAGGTATAACTACAATAACAGGTGTTGATTTTCAGTTAAGGAATAAAAACGGGCGGAGTTCGCTTTTCACTTGATTGTGAATAGTCATCGGTTACCTGAACGTCATTAACGCTTCGAAAGTGTGAGGGACACCAAGTGAGCCAATACAATATTCGAATTTATTATAAGTCATGTTAATGCCACTAAATAAAAGACGAGGAAAAATCATATTAAAAGGGTTGATACTCGATGACTAATAGATCGACTTGAAGTACGTTGATGAAAAAAAAAACCCAAGTTTTGTGCATGATTTTCAACTCTTCGTTTTGACTTGACAATAACAGTCTCGAAACTTTTGATGAATTGGTCCTCCATTTTTGGATTTTTTTTTCTAAACAAATTTGAATACACTTTCTAATGTGTTACAATTTCAGTATTAATCTGTGTCCCACATTTTTAAAGATTTTTCACCTTCATATCTTTTGTTTGTACAAAAACTCAACTTCGCTGAATTCACAAGTTAAAAGACTTTGAAACTATATAGAAAGGAAAAGAAGGAGAAAAAAAGACGTCTCAGAGGAGGGATGAAGAGGACAAGGAAGGCCTCTTTCGGAGTTGTACGGCATCGCGCGCGCACGGCAGTCCGCATTTTCCCCGTGGGCTACTAATTAATTACTGTGATTAATCAGAAAAGTTTGTAATTAGAAAGTTTCTTGGGGAAATTAAAATGACGGCAAGTGACGGAGCAAGGGAGCAGACAACCCTCGGGGATGCAGAGCCGCTAAGACCAACATCAGCGAGCGGAGTTTCCGATAAACTCATTAATTGAGGTGGATCGCTTCGCTACGTTTCGAGAAGACTTGAGGGGGGTAGGGAGCGCCCACTATTCCGTTCTTGTCTTTTGATCGGTCTTTCTTGCTTCTCTCACAGCCAGTTGATTTCGGTAAATATCGGCATAGAAATGGCCGTCGTCGCACCAAAACGAGCTCCACTCCCAAGTCCCACTCACAAAAACTGGTACTCCATTAAAATCGTTTCGTAATTAGCATGATTTTCATCAAGACACGCCCGAATGCCAGCCATAAATATTCATTGCACTTTTTCAATTTATCGCACAATATTCATCACTAGCTAAAAACCCGCCAGGGTATTGCAACTTTTTCTCATATATAAACATCTAGCTACGAATTTCAGCATTGAAAAAATTGCATTAACATTGGCAATAAAATATACAGCAAACGTTAATCAAAATGCAACAAATAATATTTATAAAAAACATGTACATTTATTTATTAAATCATCAATCATTCTCTATTCAGTTGATTAATTGATTGTTGGCATGATCAATTTTGATTCAAATAAAATCATTAGTGATGATTTTTTTTCTGCGTGTGTCTCAAACCGAACAACAAAATTTGTTTAAAGATGATACTATGAAAAAAAAAATTAATATCCCATTTAATTTGATACTTTTGTTGCATCAGAGATAAAGTTAACGTTTGGTAGAAAAAAAAATAGCAATTTGAAACATAAATAATTGATTTTTGTATTAAAATTAAGTCGATTAAACATCAATTGGAAACCAGCAAGTAAAAAAGTGTAAATAAAATGGATTTATATTACATGAATAGCTTAACATCGATTAGAATGTCCTTTATAAATAACAAACCAGCGCCCAGTAAATACCATTCCTCAAACATAATTGAAAAATAACGCATATGAAATATACATAAATTCCAATCAATTTAAATGTTGCATTCACCGTCAGAAGTAGAGAAAACATAATCTTCATTGAGCTCGCGGCCAATGTGAATGGCCCCAGGTTTCAATCAGCGTGAACCGCATGCAGCAAAATTTGAACAGAAAATGCAAGTGCGGTGTACCAACGACGGATGACCAGTTAGTAGACAGCGATAACTCATATCAAGCGGGCCAGTAGGATATGCCATTATATTTCCCATTCTGCAACGTTTCTATTGCGCATTCATGCGTACTGAACTAATCCCGTTTTGATATGCATTAATAAAAAGATATCCATTTCGTGTGAATGTTTAAAATTGCAATTAATATCAAAACTAGTGTCATTGCGAAAAACCCAAAATAAAATAAAACCGCCATTTTTTAAATTACAAAAACCTTTTTAGGGCAAAAAGAGATCAAAGAAATTGAAGGATGATCGATACTCTATTAATCAAAACGAAGGATCGCGAGGGCAAAAAAAACATGCGATAAAAGAAGAGATGTCATTTTTTAAGAGCGTCGTGGCGTCAAGTAGACAAATCCTTTAGAATGTACAGAACGTCTCCAATCAATCGGAGCAGATAATGCCATGAAAACTTTTTCACGAGCGACGGATCCGCGAATTTGTACGGTCGCCGATCAAATAGGAGTCTTTTTCAGCGCGAGAATAAATAAATGGAGAATTGAGAAAGAGAGCTTTTAGAGTGATCTCAGTAATTTTTAGATGGAACAAAAAGTTGAAAACATTATTTTCTTAATCAAACGTAAGAATTTGGATGTTTTGTTCATGCAATTTCTTGATGGAAATAATTTTAGACAATGTAACATATTTTTTGATAAACTTATACGAATTTAAAGATTCTGAAATATTTAAGACTTATTTGTATACGAAAAGTGAAATCATGAATCATAAAAGTGAAACCAATACGGGTAAATTTATAAAATACGACTACGATAGAGGGATTACTTGAAATATTTAATCAAATTTCGTTGCTAAGAATGTGGAAAACAATCTGGCTGGATCACCCTTCTACCTCCTCTAGCAGAGCGCTATCATTTTTTAGGTTGAAGGGAGTCGTGAAAATCACGTCGCACCCTAAACCATCAGTCGGTTAAAGGGAGCAGAGTGATATCTCTCAACAGACCCCTTTTCGATATTCCCCCTTCTTGTGGCCGCAGATTGAAATTCTTAGACCGCTCATGTCAACCTCGAGATTTCATTATTTCTCTTGTGACTCTATCTAGTAATCATCTATTACATCCTTGCTCCGTATCACAGCTAATATTCAAATATTCAACGTCATTTTTTATTCCGCGCAATAAATTCACTTTTAATCTTGCAAAATCCGCACGATTATCATTAATAATATTTTTAATACCATCGGCTCGATACACGCAGAAATATTTTTGATTTATTAATCAATTTATACGCACAATTGAAAATTGCACTTTCATCTGTTTTATTTCAAAAAATTGTTTTACTTTAATTCAGTGTAGTGTAGTTTTGATATGAAATGTTTTACTTTTGCATATGAAATAATTTGTTACTCAAAAACTGTAAGTGATATTGTCGTGCAATGTTCGCGTTCAATGCTCCTAACTGATCGGTTGTACGGCGTCGGTGTAAACGTTACAGCATCGTTAGAACGAAAACTGCTTACACTTGACGCTACACGACTGGATCTCATTCGGGGTCGACTGGAGATCTTTTAATTTGGAGCTAAATTCCTCTCGAGAGTAAAATGCGGGAAGCCACAAGAGCGGTTGGATTGCGCAAAGGGTGGCGAAGAACCGTCTGCCAGAGCGTCCCCCTAGATTTCGAAAATACCCTTGTTTGCAGGCTGCTATGGTCGAGCGCGCTTGCCTGATATGTCTCAATGTATACTTGAATGGTAAATATGAATTTCACGTCATGGCACATTCGATCGAATTTATGGTGTAATCAAGCGAAGTTGGCGCCAACGTCGTCTTTCTACTGAATTTGGACGAATTGTCTCGGACAAATGTTTGGATTGCAAGGGGCTTGTTTATTTAGAGTTTATACCCAGGGATTCGATTTTAAATGTTAGGGCGGTTACTGAGTGTCGGATTTGACAATGTACCCTTAGCTTTCTATCGTCACGTCAACATGTCACTTTGCGTCTGATGGGGTTCATCAAAATTCATTTTACAACATCCTATAACACCTTTGTCGCAAAATTGCTGGAACAAAACATATTTGCAACTTCCCTTCTCAACACTGTACAAACAAAGTTCAACTTTTGTCACATGGGAACAAAGTTGAAACTTACGTTGAATATTTTGCTGATATACTTTCTCGAAGATAACAGTGCGCAATCGTGTTCCTCGTGATTTTTAATCATGCGAAATTTAGAATTGCTATTTCAGTGGACGAAATTCCTCGTGCGCAAAACATTTCTAAATCACATCGCGGAGGTGAAATATTCGCTCGAAAGTGCAGTAGGGAGCAGAGAAATGCGAAAAAGAAGATCTCACATAGAATATAGCTGCGCGACCTCACACCTCGCCGGATCGCCCACGGAGCTCATGCAGGTAGATGTCTACGGGTCGTAATATATTGAAACGCATACACCAACGAGCACATAACGAAAACGGATCCGCATACTCGTAGACGACTCGTAGCTGCCTTGCCAGCTGATTGGAAACATAGTTCGCGCACACACAAACAGACATAACAGACATGCACGCGTCCGTGAAAAATATCGGCAGCTATGGGTGCGCCGCGCTCGTCTGACACTCTCGATAATTTTACAAGCTCGCGTAAAACACGCGACGTAACAAGGCCCCCATCGTTCAAAAAACTAACATTATTCATTAACGGTGTCCAAGTCGAAAGTCGTATCTGTCGAAGACTGCGCGCGATGATTGATGCAAATGAAATTTTGATTTTCCATCACTCTTGACTTTTATGGCTCATTTTTTCAAACGATTTTGCATCTTTATGAATGTTTTATGAGAATGTTTATAGATTGCTTTGATAAAAATAGAAATTCAAACTGATTGAGTGCGTTTAATTAACCAGAGAGGGTTGATTTTTTGACAATAAAAAATTGTGATACCAGTTTCGCAATTGTTGGAAACCCCCCTTAGCGAAGTAATTGAGCAAATATCGTAATATTTTTCCGTTTGGTTAACTCACGACAAAAATCGCTGCAAACTATTCATTGGTGTGAATCATTTGTTGAATGCGCCTTTTTATTCAGAGGCGTGAAAACTCAGCCAAATATATTATTGCCTCACGAGTAGTCTCATTATCGCCCTTCGCGCCTTCTTCCCCCACACACAGAATGCTTTATATCGGCCTCGTTGAAATAATATTATCCTTAGAGACACTGAAACGGTGCTGGCCACACGGGAACCTCCGCCAAATGGTTTCCTTAATTAATATTTCATCGGCGTTCTCGCTCCCGTTTCAAATAGATTTTTCTCGCGGGAATACGATATGGGTTCTGTGCATGGATTACTTGCATCGATAAATTTCACGTTATACGTCTCATTGTAACGATTCATCATCATTACAACGTTAAACAAACATATCTTGTGATCTTTCAGTTATTATGATCGTTCAATATTGTATATATCTTTTTTTCAATCATCAATGAAAAATCCCAAGATAATATATCGTGACACAAAAAGAACATTGTGTTCATTTTTGCAACAGATTTTTCTTTCTATTCATATTATATTTTTAGATGTTTTTTTCACAATGCAAAAAATCTGCGCCATAAAAATTATCATAATTGAAAGTCTGTAAGTAGAATCTGAGTCATTTTCGGAAGTACGAAATTTTGGTTCTGAAGTGATAATTTTTTTTGTCATACTGTCAAGTGCTACTGTCGCATACGTTGTTAGATGAAAAACGTGTGCGCTGTAATTAGTAGGTTGCTCTTAACGCCATAATGTTTGAGTTGAGTGTGTGTACTCCTTTTTGAAACGCAGATTAGCAAGACAAAGTCGTTGAAAAGGTGAAAACTTTTTTGGCTTCCGTTTTTCAATTACCAAATTGCATTTTTGCAAAAAAAAACTTGCATCGATATGAAAATTTTTTCTTATTTTTGACTTTAAGTAAAGAAATTAAAAATTGTTGATGCAAATGAATAAAATTACATATTTTTTGGATCTTAATTTATATGTTTATTCCGTTTGGAACCATCCTTCGGTATTTTGGAGGTTACAAATTTCTTCTGGTACTTTTGATAGTCAAAAAAAAATCAAATTAGATCCTGTTGATTTTAAGGATTATAAGGGTCAGAAATTCATCTATACACAAAAGTTGATTTTCTTTAGATTTATGGGTCTTACTTTTCATGTAATTTAAAAGGACGCACACATCTGGAAAACATACTATAAGTTTTTCAGTTTTATTGCCTTTCTTTTTGAATCTTTTTTTTTTTGTATAAGAAAATCTTTAAGATGTTTGACGTAACCCTAATAAAAAATAAAAAAAATCCGTAAATAACAACCATGACAGTCTGCTGAACAAAATTGTAAGAAATCCGTACAAGGATTAAGTTATAAAATAGCAACGGCGGAATATTAAGTATAATATTTTGACAATATTGACGAGTACTCTTATTTCAAAATCTGATGAAGCGGACGGACCTTAAACTTAGCTCTAAAATTTTGAACAAAGAAAAGTTTACTCTGATACACTAACGTGAAATTCAACGGGAATCGTTAATTTATTTTGAAACTACCATATATTCCAAACATTTCCAACTTTCATAAATAAAAATAATAAAAATGAATCAAACCTATTATAACAAAATGATTATCTGCCATCCATAAACAATACATAAATGAAATTTTGTGAACCATAAGATCATCATAACAATTGTGAAACTAACCCTAGTAGCAAATTGTCGATTCGCATAACTCATAATAATTACAGGTTAATACAACAAGACATGGTTATCATCGCAAGTAGAACGGAGGGTGCGAGATTGATGCGCTATTGCTCGCGTAAATGCGTTATAAACGCTGCAGGGTTTTGCTCACATTTTGTCGCGCTACGCCGTCGACTTACGCACTTGTGTCGGTCGACGAGCCAATGGGGCCGTGGATTTCCACCAGCTGTTCACCGGCAAGCGCTTGTGCGGGAGTAACATTGTAATTTCAGATAAGCGTCTCCCAGGAGACTCGCATTGTGCGCAACCCCTTGTGTACACGCGCGCTCAGCCTCTGCGTCACGAGGATGTGGACGTCGCAAGATACTCGCAACCGACACAATATCTCCCCGTGAGCGCGTTTTAAAATTTTGGTTTTTGTCCAATTTAATGTTAAGCAAAAGCGCGAATGACGTTCGGCTGATACAACTCGCAGCTTCCGCTTGAGTTACATCCTGTTCTCGCGATGTTACATTTCAACTCGACACGCCAGATTATCGAATTTCGTTTTTGTTCAATAATGAAGCGACAGCTTTTTTATTATTAGACTCTTTTTTTTTTTTTTTTTTTTTTTTTTTTTTTTTTTTTTTTTTTTTTTTTTTTTTTTTTTTTTTGTTTTTTTTTGGTTTTTTTTTTCTTTTTTTTTTAAATCTTTTTGTGTTTTTTCTTCTTTTTTTTTATCCCACGTGCATTGTTTGCTTCGCATCAATGTATTTATTATTTTCCAACGAATTTTTGATTGCTGGGGAATATATGTAAGGCATTTATTTGAGCAAACTTTTGCAACAAACATTTTCATTATGCATGAGGTGACGAAATGGAAAAGCTATTTACACATTCTGCGAATTAAATTCTGAATCACGTAACTCAATAAAAGCCTCCCACCCAAGACTCTCCACCGAATTTGTCCAAACAATTGAGCAAGTCTCGATCCTCATAAGCGATTCAGGTCTCATGTGCTCCATGCACACACGCAGGCTCTAGCGCGACTTAGGTTCGGAATTTTTTCATAATCGCTTATACAAGGCACGCGTGCTGGCCAACTCAAAAGAAACCTCTATTTTGAGCGTCGAAAAAAATAAGTCGAAAAATCAAGTCGACGTTTTTCTGCACAAAAGTCGAAGTCGAAATAACAGAATAATCAGATTTTTGCTGCGTGAAATTGTTACGAATAGTTTGACTTGTAAAAATGTTGTAAATTTGAAGATTGTTCAAATATATGACTTGCACAAAATTACAAACTCATTTCGACTACGTTGGTTTTAATTAAATGGAAGTAAAAAACACATATAAGAGGGAATATTGATTCAATAAACGTATTCAAAAAATATATAATTACACAATGTAATCAACTTAAAAATCAAGTGCAAAGTCGTCGAGTGAATGAAATAAAAAAAAGGGTTAGAAGCGCGAAAAGATGGGCACCAATCGTGGGGTAGGGGAAGAAGGCTCTCCATGGCTGTCGCGATTAATGAGCGGGTGTTTGTTGTTAATTGCTGGCGCCATTAGGTTGCCATCTCGTGGCGTCTCATCCCGACGAGAGCGGAGCGCGCATGTTAATGATCACCTTTTGCCACCGCCTTTATCTTTTCCACCTCATTTGCGAGGCTCCGGTGGACTTTGCGTTTCTGTGTTTCACAGACCCCTTTTTTTTTCTCAACCACGTTTTCTGTTATGCCGAGGGTAACCGCTGAATCGCGTGAATACGATCCCGCTGTTGATGAGTCTTGGTTTCCTCTCGTATCCGAACTCTTGTTCTCATCATTCGATGTTGGTGGGTTTTCATTTTCCTCCTCCCACCTACTGTACGCTCTGCTTTCAATTTTTTTTAACCGCGCCTTTTGTCGACGCGACTAACTATAGAAAAACGTATCGCAGGTCAACGGCGTCTAATTTTTGCGCCATTTATCCTTACGCCTCTACATTTACGTTGAACGCCTGACGAAGGGTGAAATGTGACTTTATTTTTCACCGTTGAAACTCTCTTGTTCACGCAGTTCGGATCTTCAAGAGGCTTTTGATTGAAGTGGATTAATATGTACGCAAGGTGGTTTGCGAGTTAAATTTGTTACAATTGCTGTTTACAATGTTTCCGATGGCATTTTCGACAAAGGCGCGAGTTCACAGTTCTACAAGCGAAACTCATTGGTTGGTGGTTCATTCAGAAGGGACTCATTCAACTTTAAAAACGCTCCAATACCTTTTTGTGCCAATTAATATCGCCCACTCGAGTCTTTAATTCCTATTTAATTCATACTTATTTGTCAGCTAATTTGTTCCTTTTTTCGTTCGTTCAATTTTTACAATTGAATTACAAATTTCATAACAGGTGGCAAATTTAATCTCGAGAGTTTACAGTTTGCAAAAATTGTAATGACTACTTTCTAAATTTCTGATTTGAACATTTACTTTAACTCAATTCAATCATCACAAAATAAAACGAAGATTTTTTTTAGACATTTGCATTGATGTTCGACAAATTTACAAACACACAAAGAAAAAAGAACACAAATACAAATTCAGATGTCTACATTTTTGCGTGCCCCAGAGTTCGTCTAAATACGCAAATTGGTGTGCTACTGTACAGCAATCCCACGTCATGGATGCCCCAACAATCGGAATTAGATACTCGTTCAATCGGCATAAAACAATTTGGCACATGAATTATTTATCTAAATCGGCTGCCCGGGAATATAACCCTCTCGGCTGGTTCGTGCACAAGCCGAAAATTCATTCGCACGTATTATAAGAAGCTGCTACCGTCGAAGGCGTGAAATAAACGAAGCAACGAAAAAAAAAAAGAAAAAACACGAGGGGGCAAACTGCGACAAGACATGCGAGCCCGGTGCGCGCAAAAGATGAAGCCCGATCACGCACGCCTCAGCGTCGCTTTCGCACGAACCGCACCGACTTCGGTAATTGGAAATTGCTTGAATATAAATAAATGCACGGGTCCAACTCGTTCTCATCCTTCGTGTACAAATGTTCGGGCCAAATATTATTTAGCTTCTTATTCGCTGGCAAAATGAACACGTCTTCAGGTGTCCGTGAGTTATTTATAACTACAAAACATGCGCTGTATTTATTATATATTTCAATTACCAGAGTACGGATTTTATTTTTCTCGCTGCTCTCGAGAAACCCATTGATAAATTTGATAAACCTTACAAGTTTGTCGATGTGGATAATATTTGCAAGATGATAAATTTCCCCATAAGTTGATACAACGTGAGCTTTTTAAACAAATTGAACATTTGTATTACTTTGTTCTTTGTTATGCAAAAATGATGTCTGTAAATTTTTATTGGCAAAAAGAGTGACTTACAGGCCTTTAATTTGCGATTTTGCATTTCAGTTGTTTTTTATTGGCAAAGGAGAGAGACTGAAAAAGGCCAGTCATTCGACGCGGCAATGACGAGTTATAACAGCGCGTTGCGTCGACGACGCGTTTTGCAGACAAATTATGCGGAAGTGCACAAAGAAACGCGACTGATCCATTCATCGTGTGGATTTTGCGAGACGGCGCGCAAACGCGTTGAGATCTTTTAATGACTCAACCGCAACTGAAACGACGACTCATAAATATCATCGGCAACGAATTTTCGATTCTTCCATGGTGCAAAGTAACAAAATTTACTATATTTATATTATATTAATAAAATGAAAACAAAAAATTATTGCGAAAGAAAGTGTCGGTGCATACGCGAGAGGTCACAAAAGAAAGTACACGGGAATGCGTGGAGAGACCCGGTGATGCTGGGTTGGCCAACTATTAATTATTATTTAGTGATTTAATAAAACATATTTTTACGACGACAAGCTGCTGAATAAGCTGAAGATGCGAGCCTTGTTTTATAAATAATAAAGTAAGAATTTCTGCGAGCCCATAAAAGACGAACTTTGTGCATAAATCACGGGCTCGCTCTCGTCCCTCGCGCAATTATTATCAGAGCCAAACTGCATTTGATTTATAAAAGGGCAACGGCAACCTGGCCGGATCCGACCGGAAATACACTGGAGATTAATTTTATTACTTCCGCGGTACTAATTATTGCATTAGTTAGCAGGGAGCTTAAAAGGGTCACGTTATTTTGTGCAGGTCTTGTTCTCCGTGTACTAAGGATAAACCATCAAACGACATGATTTTAGTCGTTTTCTGTATACCTTTTATAATCGTTCCAATTCATCAATAAAAAAATTAACGTTTTATCGAATACCAATTAAATATTATTTTATTATTATTTTATTACCATGCAAACAAATGTCCAATTTGCAGAACATTGCAATTTTTGCTTTGATAAAATTGAATTTAAATTTGATTATAAAATTTTCAGCAAGCAAAATATAGTCTCAAATATATTGAAATAAAAATACAAAATTTATCATACCCATATTCCAATGAAGGTGGTATTTCGTACGGGTCATCTTTCGGATGATGAATGAGCACCCGTCAAACTAGGAATAAAGATGAGCATAACGCGGTGACATTTCGGTGTAGTATATTGCTGTCGCTTAATCAAACGAATTTTAATCCGGCTCATAATCGTCGGCACAATTTTTTCGCCGTCTGCCAATCGGCTCCAAAGTTCTGTATCATCTGAAACAAACCCGATGCCTAATTTAATTCTGATCCGCCGAGCTCGTTACGATCCAGACTTTTTTTATTAGGTCGCGCTTTTTTGTAACCTCTCGTATATACACCTCGACGAATTACCTAATATTTATCACCTCGCGGACATGCTGTGGCAAATTGGTTCGCGAGGCGTTTAAGAGCGTCTGCGCGTTCGGAGCGAAAAGTTAGTTTTTTTTTTCGCGCCTGCACCTCCTCGTTCGACTTGGTCGTTTTTAGGGCCGAGCCTCCGGCCGGCATGAATGGATGACCAAATCATAAATTGCGCCCGGTAATGTAACGTCCGACGCGATTATTTACTGATACTTAAGAAGAGCCGGTTGACACTCGGACCTGCGTGCAATTTTGACCATGCATTTCCAACTTTGATCAATAATAATCGCTCCTGACAGTAACCAATTCGCGCGTCAACGTCCAATTTTGCCTCCCGTGAAATTTGTTTAACCTCCTTTTTGTTCTCGTTCGTCTCTGCTTTTGTTTTTATTGGCATCTCCTCTCATTGTGTCTGAACCTAACGGTCAAGCAGGATGATAATTTTTTGAGGACCTCCTCAAGTTCGCCATAATTGCACCGAACAATTTAACGAAAAAACAAATCAGCGATCTTAAACTGTTTTTAATCGAGTCTGACACCTGTCAAAAAGATCAAAAGATGATTGCTTATCAAAGTCCAAAACAGTTTTTTTCTGTGGTTTTTGCACGTCTCGTGCAGGGACTAAAATAATTACACATTTAAATAGAATCGAGTATGTTTTGCAAGGTTGAATGATTGGACAAAAAAATCGCAGTTGCCTTTACAACCAGAGAGGGATAAAAAAGAAAACACATTTTTTCCAATTTTCACGACTAATTCACATGCCCCTATTTCCGGAATTGCATTGGCAGTCGATCCAAGGATCCTCACATCGAAGTGAGAAAATTGAATCGTCGCACGCACTCATCGCGAAACCAGCAAACCAAAACGAGAGCTTAAAAAATGGCGTGTGCAAGGAATTACGCAGTAATTGCAAGGGATAAATTTGTAAATGAAAAAAAAAGTTCGGTTTTCTTTTTTGGCCGTCAACGATGGAGCTCATCGTTTGTTTGAACCACAGGCAGATTAATTTAATACTCGGGTAAAATCAATCAGCGTGAATTGATGAGTGGGAGCCTCTCTCATGCAGGGGCCGTGTTTGCTTTGCGACGTAGCGGGGCCCCGTAATCAGTGTAAATCAGGGGACGCGTAAATCACACCCGTTGCGCTAACAGGCCTTATAACGGGTGAAACCGGCGACTTTCGTCTATCGGAATTTTCGCCTGCTATAAACAATACTTGCACGGGACAAATTGACCACGCTTCATTATTTTATGCTTATAATTTGAAACGAGGAAACGGTTACAGCGTGAAATAACTTTTCGTTTCCGAGAGGTCGTTAACGTTTTTGTGATGTTTTTATTTACGTCAGAAATTTATTAGCAATTGTTCAGCGAGAAATTGCAAGCCGGTAAATGAAGAGATAAATTTTTGAGCTTACAAAATGTGGAATTTGAGTTTACGGCACGCAATTTAAAAATAGCTGCGAATTATAGTTTACGTTTATTAATATAAATTCATAAAATCCAAATCATTGTTTGAATTTCAGCTTTTATCAAGTTGATAACATTACCAAAGAAAAATATTATTTTATATTTTAGAAACAGCTAGGATAATTGTGACACATGGGGTAATACGTGAAAAACCGAAAATTGTATGTTCACATACATTCCATCCAGTTGTTGTTCTTAATCTTTAATTATTTCAACAGTCTTTAGTTTCAAAAAGTTTTTCATAAAAAAATTTTCATAAAATTGAAAATTATTCGAGTGTTACAACTACCCCAACTTTAGTTTGGCAATTGTTACTTTATATGACTCTATTATTTTCTTTTTTTTGCATGTAAGAAAATTGCAAAAATCCAAGAACATTGAATTAATATAAATTCGAACCTTCACGTTTTTTTTTCTTTGTCATTCACATATAGCAATTTGCGCACGTCGTTATCTGTCACGTCATAAACACCGCAGTGATACAGTTTGAATGATGAGATTCGAAATGAACACCCCGTAGGGTATAATATTTCTTAGGCCAGCGACGTGGATTTGCGTTTGCCTGTGTGTGGTCATTGCTCGTTGGATGCTTAGATTGTACAAAAAGCCGTCGAATCACGATGGCGCGCACACATAAACATACACATACCTGTTAATCATCCATGAATCAATTATTAATACACGCGATAATTATACCGTTTCGCAAAATGCAATTTAAGCGTCGCGGAGTGGCGTGGGTATGCACCGCATAAGCCACGCGTGCGTGTGTGCGAGGCCTCCTCACCTGTCTCGAAGGCTACGTTGTTCATCGGAAACGCATAAATCATTATCGGTTATTGTGGAAAAGACGTTAGCACTCGCCGCCAACGAAATAATCACACAAGCCCAAGAGGCTCTTCTTGCTCCACCACTTTCTGCAACACAGCAAATTATTCTCAATGTCTTATTTACGTTCTTCAATGTAGATGTCACTGCAAACCAGAACAACCAATGCCATTCAAATGTCTCTACACATTTTCATCAGAAAGAGCCATTTGGGGTAATTGTGACATTCGAACGAGTGTGCTATTTTATCAAAATTCAAAATAATTTTATAAAGATGAAATTTAAATTGAAGATTGAAACCAACCCAATTTTAATAGTGTCACATGTTACCCCAATTGACCTTAATTAGTTAATCACTAATTAAATTTTGTTATTTCATATATTTAACATCTTATATGTCATTTTGAACATTGTCATGTTCTGAAACTGAGCTTACGTACACAATGATCGGAAAAAGTAAGGCGGGGCCACTGCAGAGCATCTGAGTAAAACTCGAAGAATGGCCTCTGACCTGCTGAACCCACGCACACCCTACTCATTGTAATTACAATACGCAGGTTATCTCGGAGGATTTCAAGAAAGCTTATCGTTCAGTCATTCTGGTTATTGAGATGGTAAATGGGAAGCCAGGGTTAGGACTGCGCAGACTTCTTGGTCACATGAGTATCCTCGTACCAATATATGCTCGAGCAAGAATATCGAGATAACGCATATCTGCAAATCAAAATAATAATTTTTAACAAAACAGAATTCTGATTCAAATTTACCTTCAGCAAAACTAACGTCGTTTACAAAGTTTAACTTACATTCCATCAATCTGATTAAAGAAACTCGTTATTCATTTTTTGACAAAATTTTATAATGATTTACATTCACAGAATGAATATAATTTCGAATATAAGGTTTTTACTTATGGCGGCACTATTAATGTGCTCTACTTTTCATTTTGTAATCTGGTCTAGATAATTTTATATTTAATAAGCCAATCAAGATTACTTATGTATAAAGGGTTCACAAATTAAGAAATAAGAAATTGCAATTGTACCTCAAGTGTCAAACTGCTGTCGGTCTTGTTTTTGCATGAGCTGCAGCAACATAAGCGTGGACTGAGAGTATCAAGTACTCGCGATTGCTTCGGTTCGTTTCTTAATGATGCCCGTTCGGAACAATTTTCGAGCCGTGCGGTTTCTTTGACTGTCACGCCATTCGTGATTCATCTTCACCACCGCATGCTACCCGTCTGAGCGAATTCACCCCACACTTCATTACAGCAAACCGAGAATAGAACGAATTTGGTGCATCCAATTTTTTTCATCCATTTTGACTTGTTCCAAATTTCCTATCCCTCGAATATTTGACATTCCAATCTAAATTATTTGTATCATTATTTGCGGTATTCAAACGGTTTAACTTGAAAAGTAGCAAATTCTTCAACTTGGAGAAATCTAAAACGAATTTGGAAGGAGATGAATAACAGATCAAGTTTGTATCAAATGATAACTGTAAAATCGATTGGAGCTCACCTCTCAAGGTACACATATAATTTGATAAGCGTGCAACATGCAAGGAATAAATGCAGCCTACCGTTTTCGAGGAGCTCCGCGAGATTTATAGAGCCACTTGTAAGCAATAAGTCATGTCTAGTGAACATGTCGCCTACCACGGGCTTTGCGCGTGGCTCGAGTAAGATGGTGAACATACAATACTATACGCAAAAAGCCACTCCTTCTTGATAATATCGCGTAAATGTGCCACGCCGAATTGGAAACTTCTTCGCGTAATAAGCACATGACGAACAATCCCTCTCTTGCGAACTCGTCATTATTTCATCTTGTTTATAATTTTTTCTTCGTTCAGCCTTCGAACAAAAAATTCCACAATTTTGTGTCTAAAAAATGTATACGTTGTGAAGTTTCAAAAATTTCGGAAAAAAATACTGCCTCTAAAAAGACTTGTTTCTCGTATTTGAATGCTTTTGACACGAATTTTGGAACTCGTCTTATTTGAATACTAATTGGTCCACTTGAGAAATTATATTATTTGTGGAATACTTCAAAGTACCGTTTCAAAGTTCCCAAACAATTATGTGCCCAGATGTTTTGGGTCGAAATTACGAAACAAAATTGCCGATTTTGCAGGTATAATTAATTTTTATTGCTTAAAATAAAAAGTGAATCATTTCACACGGAGAAAAATTATTATCTGCCAAAAAATGCATTTGAACCGCCTCGGGTGCAAGCGTCTGCAGCCACTGGCTACCGGCGAAAGTTTGATACCCACCGATGGAAATTACCAGGTTCGTCGATTTCCGGTGGCAACGGAAGCCGTCAACTGTTGAGGATGCAGTAACTGAAAAAAAGAAGGACCGATAAATAATAATCAATGTTGATCAACACTATTCTTTTTCCTGCAATTTTATTCATTTCCAATGCTCTCATTTTATTTTAAACATTTCATTTGCAAATGAATTTAATCAATCAAAAAAATTTGTCAATGGAAGAACATTCATTCTTAATTAATTTTTGTTTTGTTTTTAAATTGCATCTTGGATACTGGATTTGGTGGATAGTAAAAAATAAGCATCATCGATATCTCATAATTTCAAAAGTCTCACCTTAGAGAACATTTTGATCGTCGTTATTCATTTCCGTCAGCCCTTTGCATCGGCCTCACATCTGAACGCTCACTCTGGTGCTTCCATATCGATGGCAATGTGTTGCACAAATGACAAAATGACAGACTTCCGTTGCGCGCGGCATACTCTCATTTGTTCGACTCTTCTTCTTTTTGAAATTAAATACGACTTCACAATATCCTGCAACGTTACTGAATTATCGATACATTGTCATTAATATTTTGTTGCCCGAGTCATTATCCCCGATCTCACGGCCTTAGCTCACGCATGCCACGAGAAAAACCGGGCCGCCCCGTAATAACGATCACCATTGCACGATATATTTTACTTCTGTTTAAGTACACTTTAGCACAGTCGCATTCAATTAATGACCATGCGAATCGCCGTTTACTGTCACGAGGAACTCATTTTCACTGTACTTAAGAAAAGCCGACTCACTTTGCAACTTTTCAAATGAAAATTAAGAGTGTGATAACGTGATACTAAATTCATTGATAAAACAATTTCAACTCGAATTTAACTCAAGTTGAAATTGAAATAGTCAAAGAAATAACATAATATGTTTTAATGATAAAGTTATAAAATGATAAGAACATATAATGTCAAATCGTCTATAATTTTGAGTTGCGTTAATATATTTTGCCATTCGAATACGTATTATTTACGCCTGTGTCAAAATGCATACTTGCAAAAATGATGTTGAATTAATTTGTGTGATTGCACGTTACGGTAGTATGATTACGCACATAATCCAAAAGGTAATGCATATACTTATCAATCATATACGAAATATGAGAACTCGCAATAACACAACGATCGGATAACACATTATAAAATCAGATGTTTTGCACATCTGAATTCATAAAAAATTATCTAAAAAAGTTACCTCTAAACGATCACTTTCGAAACAAAACCTCAACTATAAATTTCGACAATTTTACATTTTTCTTCCTATTCCTTTTTGGCCCTCATCGTTCTGTGTTTATCATGTCAAAGTTTTTTTCTGTTTGATTTTTATTTTTGTCTTTCTTTTATTCATTCAGTATATGTTCATCACCTCAATGAGCCACTAATCGCGTGGAGTAATATCGGAGCAATTATCGTCCAACATATTGCCTAGAAAAAAGGCAACTGCTTCCTTTGAATTTGGGACGAAAATTTGTTCTAAATATATACTATGCATCCGAAGACAGGTAACCGCGAGTCTCGATGTCCCGGTGTTGCGTCTGCAAATCACACTTCACACGAATTTCTGGGTTGCGGGTCGCGTGACGGAAGCTGCGATCAATTTGTAATACCTATGCTCGACATGAATATGAATAAGTACCAAGGAAAGTATAGCGCATATGAGGAGACGATACGAGGCATTATACATGGTTGCGGCAAATTTTGTGAATTGGGGTGGTATCGGTATTTGAGGATGTAGTAATTACCGTACCTTGGCTCTCGAACGTCTTGCCACAGACGGATGAACGAACGGACGGACGTACACCGCAGCCGCAAAACGGATACGCCCCTTGCGTTACACACATGTTACAACCCCACACCCCAATTTCATTGCGTGGAAGACGATCTTGTGGGAAAACGCGACGAGGCCAGAGCCTTTGTCTTGCATATGAGTTTCTTGGTTTTGTGACGCGGTCATTAAACATATACCGATACTCTTCAATTTCTGACACACTTCTTCTCATACAGGCCCTGGGAATCCGCTGCGCTCAACTTCATTTTCCGCGCTCTGTCAATTGACTTCATCCGCTAGATTTAGCCAGTACAATTTTTTGCCCTGCAACATGATGAATAAAAAAAGTATTACAAAGTCAATAGGAAATCTCTTTACATCAATAGTCGGAAACTAAAATTATTCAAAATGAAAATTGTACCTGAAGAATGAGTATTTTGGTTTTGATCATAGAATAATTTATTTGTTACAACTTTTCATCAAGTTATACATTCTCATTACCTTCGTCCATCATGTTCTGTCACAATAATTCGAATCACAAAAGAATAAGAAAAAACAACTAACGAGGCGAATCTAAAAACTAAAGAAGAATCCCTGCGACGCAAAGCCTAGTTTCGCCCCGTATAATGGCCGGAGAAACATTAGATGGCCGTCGTATGAGCAACGTGATTGCCGGATAACGGTGACCCCGAAGACAGCGCGAGACGTCATGATCTTAGCAGCCATGAACTTTTCTTTGTCGTTCCTAGTTGACAATGCGAAAGTTCACGGCAATCTACGATCGTCTCGTGTGTCTGGCACGCAATGACCTCGGGACTTCCCGAGGACGACCCCCCAAGCGGAAGTGTTCTAACGGGAGTGTCATCGAAAATTAGCTGACATAGCACTAATTCGCTCGGATTTCGCTCGTCGCACTTGCCCATGGCCCCCATTGTTGGAGCGGGAAATTTGCATCTCATTAAAAAAGTTTTATTAAAAAAAATAATAATAAATTGTTCTCTCTCTTGTACACTGTTTCATCCAGATAAGTATTGTTTCAAGCACCTGCGCTTGTGATCTAGATTTGAAAAAGATTTGTAATCGATCTCAGCAACAACAATGAATTTATTGCACGCAATTAGGTTAATAGTTTTACAACCTGCCAAATTGCTTTTAGAGAAAGAGGTATTACAAGTGGGCCAATCCAGTGCAGACGTGCAAAAGAACATCGTGGAGTAAATTGACGGGACGTTTATCGGTATTAACATATTCAATAATAATGTTTTCGCGGAGAGAACTAGTGTCCGGACGATTTGCAGCTATTTCGTGCGACGCAGCCGATAATATGGCTGAAAAAAAAAATGTTTCGAAGCGACAGACGTAAGAACGAAGCCAGCCTCGGGTTATATTCGCGTGCACCGGCATGGCGCAGTGATTACAAGGCCGTCTTGATCTAAATCAATCACGTGGAGTACGAACAGGGGCCTGCGGGCCATTTTTGAAAAACGTACAGGGGTGTGTTGCGCACTATGCAGTCCTGAATTGATTGAAAATTACGCCTCGCGTGTGAGCCGATTGAAAAGAAGGTTCTTAACCCCCGCCGAGAACATGGAAAAAAAGGAAAAAAAACTCAACCTAGTGACCTGACGCGAACAGTCATTCTGCAACTAATTTCGGCCAAGGTTTGCGCCAGGGCCTCAAACCTTTCTCGATGCAAATGCACCCGGTGCGGAGCTAATTATGTAAAATGCATTCCACAACTGCGTAATGATAGCAGCAGAGATTTTTCGGTTTCTTTTTTTGGTTTAATTCGTTCGAGATTAAATAATTTGAAGATTGTAATGTTACATGAATTAAACTTAATTAGAAAGATGGTAAAATTTATCGGGATGAAAACAAACAAAAAAAGAAACGAGAAGCAACGATATATGAGCGCGCACACAATCGCGCAAAGTACAAAACGTCGGCCGGATAAAAAGTAATTCGTATCATTACGATTGTTGCATTACGACCAATTATGCTACTTAAAATTTCATGTTTTTATTTCACTGAGTTGATTGTTATATCCTGTAAAATTATGATGTAAAATTATGGTATAAATAATAGTTGTTTTCCATCATTTAGTACTGTAATTTCGCAAACGAAATATCAAATTACACGACTGCGGTAACTTGTGAGGGCAAATTTACAGAGGATGCGTAGAACATATCAATTCGCCACATTAATGGCGTAACATTGTTTCATTTACATGTGCGGCAATTTGTATTTGAATTTCGAGGAAAAGTAATTTCATCGAAGATTATTCTCTCGTTCCTGTAACATTTTCTTTTACATAAGCTGTAAGGACAAAATTTAACATTCCATTTCTGCTTTGCATGCTGACAAATGGTACAATTTTTTTTTTTTTTTTTGTATCTGACTGATTATAAAATGTAATTTTTTATTTTAATTTAACACTTCACCGGAGTCGAAAGATATGAAGAGCGCCCAATTCAATTGCGTTTTGATTACAACCTAATCTCATATAAATATCAAACTAGTCCCCTCGGTTGATCATTGAAGATCGCCGAGTCCACGCAATAATTCAGCTTTTAATTTTCGTCGACGGTCAACTGCGGTGCAACCCTCGGGCGCGTACAAATGGTCATGTCGGCGTTGCGAATTGGTCAAATTTGCGTGTTCATTTTTACATGGACATCGCACGCTCCCACAATAAAGCAGATTATTTTCATAATGAGACATTTACACGGCCGAGCTATCACTTTGTGTACCGCAAACTTTTAAACAGCGCAATCCAAAGATTTAAACATCGACTTGCTTTGTGCTTATTAATGCACCGGTCAAACCGAATAGCCCCGGGCCCGTTGCGACAACATTCGAGAATACACGACTCATTATCAGATTTTGTATGTTTACCAAATCACTGGCCTCTTCATTTTAAGCAACTTTCATTTGTGACCGGTCTTGCAGTTGCAAACTCTTTGATCACCTAATCACGTTCAGTTTTCATTTCAATTTTGCAAATCATAATATTTAATCACAGTGGCACAATTTGAAATTGATTTTGTTTATTTCTGAATCAGACAAAAATAACATTTTTTTTATTAACTTGATTCAATTCTAAATGTCAAACACGTTATAAAAATAATAATATTTAATTAATTGCTTTGCAAAAGTTTAAAAAAGAAATTCAACGTTCTGAAGTTGTTAAATTACCTTTAAAATTGTTTTAAATTAACTATTACAATTTTATTTAATTCATTTAATTTTATTGTTATTAATATTTGGTTGTCTAATGATTGCATCACCTTCGTAAGTTTTTTTGGGGGATGAAATGCGCCAACACTTTTGGCAATTTGACGATGTGTCTTCAAGTGTGTTGCACAGCTCGAAAAGACAATGGCCCTGGGCCGTTTTGTTGCGAAAGACGAAGGGCATCGCCGTCGGCATATGTGTGCCTTGCCTCGCGTGTATCGTCCGCGTAACATGTGCGGCTGCAAAGAAAGCAATCATTAGTCCTGCAACTCTCGCATGTGTAAATCTATACATGCTATTTCAGTGTAGTTATCTATCTACACATATAAGTATAACTATTATGATTTTTATGTAATTAGTTTTGCATCATTGGTTTCGTCGCATACCTCTGGGTGCACACGTGTGCGCCATATTGGAAACGCCACGATGACCTTGGATCAACCCTTTGAAGGTTGAAGACATTCATTGTTGTCCAAGACCGTTTTCTTTAAACATGCCTTCTTTTTTTTCTTTCTTTTTTTCCAAGACATTCTTCTTATTTTCTTGTTGATATGAAGTTTTTTTTTAAAGTGTTTAAAAAAAGGCAATTGCGTTTGTAATAAAACCCTTCAAGTTACACTTGAGCGTTTGAAATTTTTCAGACACTCTGTACCGATTCCTACATGTTTTAATTTAATCTGCTATTTTTAATTTTGCTTTATTTCAACGCTACAGTTAGACTCGGTATAAACCAAATCAACACCTATGGTAAGTGAAAAATGAAATATCACTCAGTTTGAATTTGCTATCATTTACTAATGCATTTCTAACAAATTTACAAGGAAATGTTGGGCGTTGTGACAAAATTATCGTAGTTTTAATCATGAACATAGAACGATAGAGAGCAGAGGATTTGAGCTTTGAAGATTAGAAATAAGTCGTGTTGGCATCCATGTTGCAAATAACACTCGGTGCGTTATAGTTTGGAAGGATTAAAGGCAGATAAAGATTGTAAGATCTTTGATCTTCGACTTGGAACGAGCTAATTCGGTGCGCTGCGTGGAGCAGTGGATTCAAAGAGGAGAAAAGAGATTAGCATGAATAATGAAGACACGACCTCGTGAAAGCCTAAGCGATTCTCTCCTTTTCGAGTAGACGCTCGATGCAGGGGGAGAGGCAGAGACAGTTAATTACTCTTTCCACCCACGGAGTAATGACTTCCCCTTATTTGTCGAGTAGCATGAGCGACCGCCCCTTACGAAAACCCTTCGCTAAGACACTTTACTCAACCCCTAAAGAAAGTATACTATGCCGAGACGCCATTTTCTTTAACAGCTTCTTTACTAATCTAAATGCCTTCGTCTACTCGAGCAATTAGCAAAATCGATATTTTTCATACTTTAAACGGTTAATTGCGAGCAAAGTGTTACTTCGGAAAATCGCCTCAATGATTTTTGCTCTCTCGGAGTGCATTTTCGCATTAACTTACTTGTACAACTTTTTTAAAGTTTCAATTCAGTTTCACAACTTTTTTTTTCATCAAATGTGCGTGTTATAAATGTTGTTACAGATCTAAACTGGATTTCATATTTATCTATCATACACTTTTATAAGAGGTCTATTTCAGTCAGAAAAATTTTAAATTGTTACATTTCACAGTTTCGTTTTAACAATATGACAAGAGAATAGAAATTCATAATAATAAATATTAATATGCTACTGATTGTAATGAACAGTGAAACGGCCTCAGTGAAGATGCAAAAGTATTCTCACACCGATGTGTATAAGGTTACAGTTTGACAGGGGCAGAAAAAAATTGTTTCAAGTCAAGTCTACGATCCATATAATTCAATAGCAATATTTTGAGATTATCTTGTTGAAATGTTTTGTTTGATTTAATTCTAAGAAGTTTTCAAGGATTGGTAAATAAATAAAGAAGAACCCACTATTGATATTTTGTATACTCTAACCGTGTAATCAACAACTGCTTTCATACTCTGTACAAAAAATGCCATCAAAAAGAAACCCAAGGCCTCTTCGACGATAAAAAAAATTTAACGCAATTACAAAACTCTCGCACGACACAAAGAGGATAATGCATTTTTACATAGTTTAGTGGGACCAACTGTCAAGTCATTACTGCGGCAAGTTCAACAGAACACTTTGTCCGGAGGGCAAGTAAGCAACGTTGCGCGACCGTGCGAGCTGGTACGCAATGTCCTCAGCGGCTTCGATTCTTCTCAGCTCGACGAGACCGTCACCAGCATCGCCGAGAGATTTAGCTAACAGACTTGCAGCCTGAGAATCACCCTCAGCTGAAATAATTGCCGCTTTCTTCTGTTGTTCAGCTTTCTCTACCAAGAATCGAGCTTTTTCAGCTTCCTGCTGAGCTACTTGTTTCAATTCTACGGCCTGCGTGAATTCTCTACCGAAGGTCAAATGGGTCTGTAAAAAAATAAAATAATATTAGACACATCTACTTGATAATTTCATAATCCAGGAAGTAAAAGTAATTACAATAGAAATGTCATCCAAGATAACACCGAATTGCGCCGCTCTTTCTGTAAGGTCCTCGCTGACTTTCTGTGACACAAGTTCACGTTGAGTGATAAGTTCACCAGCATCAAATTGAGCGACCACAGCCTTCAATACTTCCGTTGTAATGGAAGGCAAAACTCTTTCGTCATAGTCAACACCAAGGATTGTGTAAATCTTCGGCAAAGATTCTGGAATTGGTCTGAAGAGAATACGTAAAGTAATGTTGACATTCTGCAAATCTTTACTTCCTGTGATAACTGGAACATTTCTAGGACGAGATCTGATGTCGAAAATTATTGGCTTCTGGATCCAAGGGATGAAAAAATGCGTGCCCTCACCAACCACCTGGTTCTTTATTCCGACAAATCTGTCGAAGATGACTGCCCTGTGTCCTCCATCAACTGAAATGTTTAAATTTGCATAAAATCGACATTCTAAATGCATAAATCATAATCTAAATTTGTAATCATAATTATAAAAATATAAAAATTGTAAAGTTTCATTCACTTAAATTGCTTTTCAATTTACAATTATCATTTCATTCTAATTGTTGAAACAATTTTCCAGCAAAAGATTTGCAAAACTTAGAAATATTTTATCAAATACTAATAATAATTCAATTTAATTTCTTTTTTTATAGCAATAATAATTGGTACAACTTTAAATTGATTGTAAAAAAAAGACAAACACCAACTAATACACACCATTGTAAAGGGCAGAGTTCACTACACTGCCAGTGAGAGCAAATCCCAGGCCAAGCTGACCGAGTCTGTTAAAAAACTGTGCACTCATTCTGAATAGTCACCTGGAACATACAAAATCAGTAATTATTTTAAGAATGTACCTACCCAATTTACACTTGTCTTAAATTATTATCGTTAGTTTACGCAACGACTTAATCTAACCTCAAAATTATAGCTTACTTTTTTTGCAGAAAAAAAATGAAAACCAAAACATGATATACAAATATTGTCAACCTCAATGTTGACATACAAAATTTTGACATACACGTAATATGCAAAAGACCAAATTTGATTCAATTAACGAAACGACTTAAACCGGTAAGCATTTCATAAGAATGAGCAAAATCATTTATGTAGGATGCCAAATATCTTACTTGAAATGGCAACCCAATGTTATTTTAAAATTTATAAAATTCCGGTTTCCCTAGTGATACTTACGTGATAATCGATTGAACTTTTTATTAATTTTTCCTCTTTTATCTATCCTCGTGTATCGCTCACACTTGCTCACACTATCAGATGGCCTGTATTCGTCAAACTAACCTAACCTGTACTCACACCAACATCGTAACGAAATGAGGGCTGCTGAGTGCTGCCCTCATTCGATTAATTTTAGCAACTGTAAAATGTTAAGTTTCCTTATATAAAAGTAATAAAATTCAAAGTAAATATAATTTGGTGAAATCAACGTTTTTAAATGATGGGATATAATTAATGTAATTTTAAAACAAATATATTTTTTTTACCTCATTTTGTTAAAATTAATGAATATTTTTTCATAATTAACACTTTTCTTTCTAAATAACTACACAGACACATTTATAATAATAATAATTTATAATAATAATTATAATAAATAATAGTTTATAATAATTTTTGCATTTTTAAGAATGCTAACATTTTTTGCATGTTTCATATAATAACTCTTTCGAGATGCATAAAATAAAAAGGGTTAAATCATTCTTGAAATTGCATAAAAAAATAATAGAAAGTATTTTGCGCACATCAATTCTGTAAGGTTACTGTATTTAAAAACAGTTCAAATTTACTCGTTGAAAGTTTAAGAACATGTCAAGATGATCTTGATGTGAAAGCATTGTTTTTTATAAACGTAATAAAATGTTATTTTATGGGATAATGACAAAAGAAACGCCCCCGGGTGGGCTCGAACCACCAACCTTTCGGTTAACAGCCGAACGCGCTAGCCGATTGCGCCACGGAGGCAAGTCTGTTAATCAGTTCTCTAACGTCATCATAAACCTAAGCTCGTTTTTCGTCCTTTTCTATTCTGATTTTTTAAATTATTTCAAAGATAATTGCACTATATACAACTACTATTTTTGTAAACCGAAAAGAGAACTGTCAGGTCATGAAATTGCATTAAAAATGTGCTATGATATCAGACTTTATAAAATTCAAATTTGATAGTTTACTGATAGAAAATGTCTCATAAAAAAATCTAAAATATCTATCGACATGAAATAGCACTGATAATAATGTTAAAACAATGACATTCAAAAGATATTAAACCTGATTATTATATCTATCGTTTTATTTTTCCCACTTTAGAACTGGTAGGGACAGAAAAAAGTTTTGATGATAAACTCCATTATCAGATCAAATCGTAATATATATTTTAGCTACGTTTTAGAGATAAGAATTTTTACATAAAACCCTCATGCGAACCGCAGATTATTATTTGCTCACAATATTTGGCTTGAAATCTTTCTTAGTTGCCTTTGTAATTTCGTTTGCATAATGTTCTAATCTTTGAGTCATCTGTAAAAAATGATTTTGAATTAATTTCAACTCCAATTAAATATAAAAGGATACAAACTACCAACCCTGAGTCCCCAGATATCTTTTGCTTGACGACAGAGATTAAGATCCAGTTCAGTTACAAGAAGTCCATCGCGGTTTCTGCTGAGACCAGGGGTCCTGGTACCATCAGGCGCAGCAACGTAACATGAGCCAAAGAATTGACCAAAAGTTTTCTGAGGCGGTTGACCGTCGCCTGCAGTGAATTCATTAATCTGTTCCTCAGTTCCAACTCTATTAATATTGCATGTATAAAAATTGTTGGCCACTGCAGCGCATCTGCCATGAATGGACCAAAGCGATTCTTCTACATCGCTGATTGCAGCCGATGGACAAAAAACAATCTGTAAATTACATTCAAATGAATTGTGAAATAAAAATTGATCAATTAATGATTTTTGCCCGTTCATTTTTCAGGATGAACTTTTTCATTTACCTCCGCGCCATTGATTCCCTGCATCATCCAATTCATTGGATATAATCGACCATGACAAACCACAACTCCGATTTTGCCATAAGCCGTATCGAAAACTTGGTGGCCCAAATTTCCACCGACGTAGTAGGATGATTCGTTGTAATACATCCGGGGGATATGATTCTTGCGATGTTTCCCCAAGACCTTACCATCAGCATCTATAATAACAGTAGTATTCCAAAGTGTTTCACCGTTAGCACAATCTCTTTCAAAAATGGGATTGACGATGACAACGTTATTCTGTTGAGCTATTTTCTTAAGCAAGCTGGTAGTTGGCCCGTTTTCAGCATCTTCAGCCATCTCACACCAGGGATACTTTTCTCGAGTGCAAAAAATATAGGGCATTGCTGGAAAATGATTGGTTCAATAAATAAAACATATTGGAATTTGGATTTAAGGAATAGAAAAGTATTTACACCAAACTTCTTGCAGACAAATTATGTTCGCTTTACAAGCGATTGCATGATCGATATAATTGGAAATTTTTTGAAAGAGAGCATCCCTTTGTTCTTGAAGCGGACGAGTTGTTGCAACAGCAATAGTATTCTGAATCATAGCAACTCGAACGATTCTGGCTGGTCTGAGCTGTTCTTTCACAGATCCATTTAACTTGAATCCTTTCACTTCTAGATCATCGTTTTTTTCATATCTAGGAAGCTTTAATGGTCTATAATGGACAAACAAAATCATAAATCAAGTAAAAATTTGTAAAAATATTTTCTGTTTGAAACAACTAGAAGTTCAGGGACATTTGCTCTCTGACTTCAAGAGATAAAGTTACATGCGCAGATTGTTTTTCACATTCAAAAATAGAGTATCAAGTATAAACAAATGTTAACTAATAATTGAACATATAAAAGGACAAATTAAAACGAATACCTTCAATATTTGAGTATCGAAAGTTTTTTTAAATTTTTAATTAAAATATGAAATATTATTTTAAATTTGCATATTATATTTTCAGAGAAATTGAGAAAAGTTTATCGAAAAGGTAAAAGTGAAACGACAAAACTCTTACTCGGGTTCACGACCGAAGAGAAGCATCCTGGCCTGGCGAAGTGCATCCTCTGGCAAATGTTTTTCTATGATCTCCTCGATTGTGCATTTCTCTATATCAGCCATTTTATGGATTTTCTCGATAAATTTAAAGTTTTTAATATCAAAGCTCAATAGCAACCGTTCAGTTATGAACTGAACAAACGTCTTATTTTTCCTTCTAATATAATCTAGATCATACTTATGTAACATGAACAGTGACGGATTTTCAAATGTATGCTCCCTAAGCAATTTCCGAAGTTTGCTCCTACTCCCCTTCCTAGTTTTTTACAAACATTTTATTTTCATTCAAAATTGATTTAATTTTGGTGAGTCTTAAGAATAACATTTGGTCCATTAATACTCCTGAAATGAAAGTTGTAAAACAAAATCCTGAACAATAAAAGTATATGTAACAACAAATGTAAAACAATAGCATATGATAAGTGGATAGGATGAAATGCGAAAGATTCTTGTTTTCATTTGAGAACTTTTTATTGATAAAAAACGATATACATATGTAAAACGCTAATAAATAAAAGGACACTAAAGTACCGGTTGTAGTTGCGTTAACTTTAGGATTAAATTTTCATCGATCGAATGTTCGATTTAGTTTGGGGTATTATGTACCTGCGTGTATGTGTGGATGCGTTTCTTCCGTGACTTCAAGTCCGGTTGTAATACGTGTAACGCGTGTGTAGCCGCACGAAAAAGAAAGACACAGAGCGTCTTTCTTGCGTGTCTGTTTAAACTCTAAAACTGAAATTTCACGCACGTGAATAAGAGTTGTGACCGAGCGAAAGGATCCGCTTTCATCAACGAGAGACATTTTCATAGCTTGGCAAAAATTACAACAATCACGTCGCGTCGTATTAAAATATTTGAGACAAAATTGCTGCTCCTCACTAAAACTTTCGAGGGTCTCGAAAAATACCTACTTGCCGAACAACGACCAAGCGATATCTGGTGAAAAAACGCTCTTGCGTTTTTCTCTTCATTGGAACTGATTCTACTTTTTTTTTTTGGTTTTTATCTCTGAGAATAATCTGTCGAGGAATAATCGATTGTCACACAGTAGACAGAGATTATAAATTATACTACCAGTGTTTATTACAAGAAATGTATTTTTGCTTTTCATTCTCAATCGAGTTCTCCTTGACAAAAAAATCTCTTGGATTTTTTCACTGAAATATTTTCTTAATCATTAATTTTATTACGAGTCGCAAAGTATCTTAACTTTTATTAGTTTAATTTTTCATTGAAATTTCAAAACGACCATAATAGATTGAAGTTTAATTTGTCTTCTTTTCTTTTAGTTTAAGTTTCATTCATTGATGGAAACGCGACTGATCTTGTATGCTTAAGTACAATAGGGAGTTATTTTCGCACAAAGCTGACAAGTGTTCTGTTGATAAACTTGGGCTTGATGCTGCAGGGCTTCTGAGGCTGCTGTTGTCCTCGACAATTCGTGTCAGTTGGCTGTTGCTGCTGCTGTTGTCTCTTCTTCAGCGATTCCTGCTTGGCACCACTGCACAAACAGAGAGCACACCTCACACACTGCCTAACTTATTGCTGAGAGACAGGAAGAGAGTGCGCAGCAACGGTACATTAAGTGCGATGGTCAAAGCATATGCATAGCTGAATAATAATACTAGTACAATCTTCTAATGGCAGGTGAATGGAAAAATGATTGAAGCCTGTATAGAGAATATGAATCACTTAGAACAGTTACTTGGCGGTTCTTATTTTTTGACTATTTGCCTTTCTTTTTACAATTAAAATCTTCAATCATTTGTTCATACTATATTAATTTTATGAACTTAAAACATCTTGTGACGTGCTAAACTAAAAATATGGAATTCTAAATTCATTAAATAAAGCTTTCAAGAATCTGAAAATTGTTGGTGGAAAAAAAGCAAATACAAGAGACGAACTTTCTCTTGACTAAAAGGCGTTAGAATTTTCTTTTTTCAACAGAAAATAAACAGTGCAAAAAAAAACATGGAATTTATGGTTAACGGAAAGCGAGATTTACTTTGATCTTATAACAGTTATGATCTGTTGTTTCGTATAATGTATTAGCGGAATCGAAACTTACAGATACCGCGTGAGATCCTCGACATCGACTAGCATTGAGTCCTGCTCCATGTGTAGATCGTCCCTTCTCAATAATCCTTCCACGAGTGCTTCATTTAGCGTAGCTATTCTTGCGTGAAGGTCATTCGCCAAGACCTGTAGTTGCGCTACATTGAGTTCCGTGAGGAGCACTCGCGATAACCTGCGTCTTTCTTCACCAAGTTGCACGCCAATCTATAAAAAAAAACAATAAAACGTCAGCAATGTGGAAATTGCAAATTGATGTCAATCATATTTGAAATACCAAAAAAAAAAGTTCAAAACCGTTATATACCTTGACTGAATCAATTTATTATAAATATAATATCGCATCATTTTTCTTACAATTACTCAGTATCTATTGATCGAGAAACATAGATTCAGAAAACTTCGCAGAAAGCCTTCACAAGATTCGTTGTGTACTTACATCATAGTCGGAAATTCAAATGAAGGGGTGATTGTATTCATATCAGGATGATATTTTTGAATAATCAAGATCGTGTCAAAGGAAAAAAAATCCAAAGCGGAAAATTGTTATGAAAACTAATTGCGGCTTCCATTTACATGTCATTTTTATCGTATAGCGAACTCTCAGGAGTGAAGATAAAGTAACAATGTATTACGTATCCCAATGAAAAAATTTGATTACATTTTACAATGGTGATTATCATTTTCACAGCTCGACAAGCCATTTAACTTTTTTCGTTTCATCTCTTTGATCAAGTCATTTGCAACTATAATTTTATTTGCAGTATTTAATGTCGTAATTAATTGCTCATAGCAATATTTGAAAAAAATCATCGTTATTAAATTAGAATGATTATAAGATGGATTTTAAGCATTACAAATCATATAAAGTTTATTTCATTTTATTTGTATTTACAAACCTTCTCTAAACTGCTGCGAACCATTTCAGTGATAGGACTTTGCTTAAGCCTCTGTCTTTCAACTTCCATTTGCATATGTGCCATTTCTTTGGCTTGTGCTAGGGCCATTCGAGCCTCGGTCTGCAAACGTGCTTGTCTCGCAAAGAAATCTGCCTCGTCTATCGGGGCTGTGGAGAACGCAGTTTCCACCCTGAGAGGAGGCAAATTTAAAACCTGAGGTCTTACTGGCATTCGCTGCTTTGACGTCATTGTCATAGGACCAGGTGCTGCAGAACCATCGCTCTCAAAACCTGCAGATTCAGTATCCGATGCTGTCTCGTTCATAAAACAGATCTGTAAATTCATCCCTGCAAACATTTGTACATTTAAAATGTATATAAAATAAATATAATGTAATGTTTAAAATATTGAAAATTAAAAATGAATGTTTGTGAAATATTTCTTGAATGTACAAATTTTTATCTTGCAATTTTTATAAGTGAACCCATAAAACAATTCCATCACATCCTACAGAGAAGAAAATGAAAAAATGGTGCATTTTCAACGGGATGAAAAAAAAAGTAATGTTCAAAGTAATGCAGACCACTCTGAAGGCGAGATTGAAGGCTGGGTTTCCTTCCTCGTTCGTTGCGAAGATCATCAGCGTCCGGGCCCATTGCCAGTCTTCTTCGTATTTCCTCCCGGTCATTTCGACGCTGCGAATGAAATGTAACATCAGTTTTATTAGCCTTGTCGACGAAAATGTTGCTTAATGACCAGTCTCGTCTCTTTGCTTTTTACCAAACTAAATTGAATTTCTGACAACGTATACACAGAAATTCACAAATTAACAACACGTTCAAACTCAATACATTCACAATTTTCTCTTTTCTTTTTTGTTCAAAACTCACACAATTTCATTTGAAAACTTCAGAACAAATTATAAAGTTGTGAGAGACAACAAATTCGATTTCAATTTTGATTTCGAATGAAAAATGTGATGAAAAAAAAAAATGAACGTCGCTCATTTAAGGTCAAAATGAAAAGTTGTTGAGATGTAGCGACAGCAATTACGAGCAGTGATGAGAGTTTTCCTTGACAGCACACCTGTTCATCAGACTCGTCGAACTCGCCTCGGATCAATCTATCGAAACGCGCGAGCACATCTTCCTTACGTGGGTTCTTGGCTGCGGGCTCTCGACCCGAAATCACCGCTTCCACAACTTCAGCAACTCTCTCGTTCTCCTGAATATTGAAGATTAATACGATAGTTTCACTCAGTCAGCGTTATTCGAGGCCAACACCGACACATTGTTCAATCCCGTTTCTTTTCTACTATTTGCCTACGTCAATTATCCATCATTATATTATGCAACTTATTTTTGTCATTTGTTTATTCTTAGATCGAATAACCCATCACTCGTAATTTCTATTAATTTTCTATAAAATAGAAATGAAGAAAAATAAAAATGAATAAATTAAAATTAAAAAATTTAAATAATTTTGTTTTTAATTAAAACGAAACATTACAAAACATTATTTAAGGAAGGACATTTAACATTTTTATTAATTATGAAATTAGTTTTTCTTAATTTGGTATTATATAATAAATAATTGAAAAAATTAACTTTGTTGAATAAAAGTTGCTAAACAGAGAACGAAAAGTCATTTAAAGAATCATTTTTTATATCAAATTTGCATAATTTGATTACATCGACAGTGATCAATGATGGGAACGAAAACGTAAGTTGAGTTGTAATACATATACTGACGTAGATATTGCGGAAGTCCGAGAAACTAGCAATGTCAGCAAAGAGAATGAAAAAAAAAAATGAAATGAATAAATAAAAACTTTTGTTCTCTGCGTAAGTCGTTCAAATCGCGAGTGAAAGTTGTTTACGATATGATACGATGAATTATCTAATTTTCCCGATTCGAATTAACCGGCCCCGTAAGTCGAGTGCAAAATTATAATCCACAGGCTGCATCTTTTATGCGAGGCTGTTATACGCAGAAAAGAATTCGCACTTTCATTAAGAAAATCGATACCAAGTTTACAAGAACGGTCATTATTTTAATTATCCAACTACAACTTGAAGATCTTAGATGTATGAATATAATTCAAGATCAATGAATAAAGAGGGCGATTTTTATTTATTGTTCAACTTTTCATTAATTGTTAGGTTTTTTTCTTCTATTTTAAAAACATTATATATTTATTTCTTTTAATCTATCTCAACTTATAGAAATGATTAATATTGTTTATTTTTGCATTTTTAATTGAATAATTTTATTTTAAGAATTTGTTTCTCTTTGTCAAGTGAAGAGATACACACAAAAGTTACCCACTGAACAAGTGTCGATGTCAACGAACGATTTTCAAAAGATATACTGATTTATTGTCCTCGCGTCACTTACGAGGTCAAAGTCTTTGTCATAAGTCAACGTATAGAGATCAGCCACAAATCGCGAATCCTTCTTGTAATGTCTGCGTGATTTCCCGCTACTCCCCATTTTAGTACAGGTTTGTTTTTACTTTGTCAAAAGTCGATTTACTATCAATTTTCCATTTGTAAAAAACAAATCAAACAAATGAGATTGTTCATAACATTAAAACATTACTGAGCTCTGCCCTCGATTTTATTTCTCACAATTTTAAATGAAATTAATATTGAAGACAATTGTAATATATTTATCAAAATGTGAACTTGAAAATTAAACTTTAAATGCATATGATTCATTAATAAAATTTTTCATATTTTGAAGAGCGTATGAAATCTTATATTCATTTTATTATTGGAAAACAAATTGTTTAAACACTGTTTCACAGATCACACAGACACCAAGAACTAAAAAGTTGACACATCACAAGATATTCTTAGATGGATCAAGTTTAATTGTTTTCAGGCAGCGACGTAAATAATAAAATTTGTGAAAAGGCACAGATACTGAGGTAAGTGACTGAACGGCGAGAGCCGCAGAACTGAGCGACCGGTACCTGTAAGCAGCGGCTAATGCCTCGTCTTGCATTAGTGGATAGCGCAGTGAAAGTGTTGCAACAGCTGAATCTAAGGAGTAGGTATACGCATCTTGCCTCACAGATTGGGTCATTTCGTCGGCCGCGAATTCATGCCACTGTTGCGATTGTTGTGTCTCTGTCATTGTGACCGAATGAGAATGCCTTGAAATTAGATCATTTGCTATTGTTTAAAAAGTGTAAGTTAAAAACAAAATTGTAAGTAATTTTTATTTTGCGTACCAAGAAATAGATCAATACATAAATAAATTTTTTAATCATCCCACAAAGAGTATACATTGAATGTAAAAAAGATATTCAATTTGTACGAAGACAGGATAAAAACGTCGTATTACGATTGAATGAAAGGGTACATTAGAATAGAAGAGTTTAGACAAGTCAGCATCAGACTAATAAGTATAACAACAACGTGAGTCAAGCGACATGAACTATGCGGAAAACACACCTACGGATAAACTTTATTTGCTTGTCTCGAGTTCTACGACCCGAAGAGGCGCGGTGCTGCGGAGTTTAATCGACGAATAAATCACATTTGTAATTCTTATCTCGCAGTTAAATTGAGATAAGTCAGCTTGGATGAGATCAACCTCTGAATTCAACACACTTATATCTATGAAGGGGATCATGATCCTTTTTCATAAAGAATGCATTTTTGAACAACCGCGCGCCATTCTGTCCATTGAGAATGAGAAATTTATATAAATTGCCTGCTTACTCCAATGTATTGTAAACAATATGTATATATTTGAAATAAAATAATAGAATACATATTTTTTAAGGCGTTCCGTGTAACGTGAAATGATCGTTTCATTTTATTCGTAAAAATATTACAGAAAGATGAAATCTTGTAATTTTAATTAAATTTATATAATGAAACTGGGTAATTGCGTGCTACAATTTTCTTACAGAATACGTTTAAAACAATAAGACGCATATCAGTTTTCAGATTTTTGTGTCGTGGTTGGGCGACCAAGCGACGCTTTGACTTCGACATTTTTTGGTGCAACTTTACTTGGGTTAACAAAACTCGTTTTTATTGCGACTCAATATAAATTCTCATTCGTTGTCATAATAAGTTTTGAAATCTTTTTTTTTACATCCTATTCAGACAAATTTAATTGTACAAGAATAAAAAAAATCATCTTTTAGACATATTGGAACAAATATTTGATTCATTTTTTTACAAAATTATAAAATGAAAGAAAATAAACAAAAATAATTACCTCGTTATTAGGGCTTAGATTTGTCCAACTGCGATTCATGTAAAAAGGCAAAAGCGGCGGCAACCTCCGAGCGGATCGCGATATGTCACAGGTACCGTCACGAATGATACGCGCTTGTCATTGCACCGAATAACCGAGTCGGTCGCGCAAACGACGCTGATTTGCGCGACATTTTACGTAGAACGTGGATCTTAGTTCTCGGAAAATAATTACTTTAATTTTCGCTCCTCGGATTCATTATTGCAATTTCAATTGGCAAACACAGCTTCATCGAAAAATAAAATTTAAGATGAAAAATGACTCAATAACATTGTTTAAATTCATAACATTGCGAAAATTGTGAAAAATGTTTCACATCTGCCGAAAATTAGAAAAAACTTATATATTTTAATGTCTAATGTTTGATGAATTAATTTCTATTGTATTAATTTATGAATGATTTTTTTTCCTTAATATGAAAATCAAAAATGAGCTCAATTTTAAACCTGTAAGGTTAGGGATTTAAAGATAAAATTAAACTATGAATTGGAATTCAATACGTGACTAAAAATAGCTTCGGTGTTCAATAAATGAATTCTGTTTTCAAGGATCGTTTACCACCCCTCGTACCTCGCATAAACAAACAAGCCAAAAATTAATTCACAAAAATCAAATGATTAAAAAAAAAAGAATGTAATTTAATCAATTTAATTTTGTTGTTTTATTTTCAAAACATGGTTTTATAAAAATATTATAGTATAAATTTAAGTAATGCAGTTTGATTAATCACGGACCTAACTTGAAAGCAAAAGCTCTTCGGAAAGACAGGAAAATTAATTACACTGAACTTGCTTAAAATAACAATTGCCAAAAGTTGGTCTTGGTTGCACTAATTCGAGAGTCACTGTGTACAACACGAACGTCAGCTAAGTCGCTGTGTTATATGGGTCGACCACTGCCGCCTACTCAGTCATACATATCCAATGAGAGATACTTGATGAAAACACACATATGCATACACCCATTGATAATCGTGTCGATGACGGCTCAGAACATTGGAAATCGAAAGTACAGAAGCCAGTGATTGTCACGTCACACTTTTTTTCATTCGAAAATACCAAAAAATTATTGTGCACGAGATGGACGTTTCGAACGGATATTTTTATTTTTTAATCAAAATCGAGGGAATAAAGTTGTGCAGTATATAAAAATGGAATCAATTCAATTTCCTCTCAAAACTTTTTAAATTTCAGTTCTACCGTGTAAAAATGTTTTTAGTTTTTAATGAAATAAAAATATTCAGCTTTATTTTATATAGTCATTTTAAATTCTAATGGTATTTCATTCCTGCAGAGATTGGTCATCAATATTTGATCATATTCAATCATTCTGATTCTCAAAATAGATTACTTACCCGGCGTTCTGCTTCGCGAGCCGCTCTCAAATGGGATTCAATCGCATCAAGATCAATCTTCGGCATTGCCGTTTCAATGTTATAAACATCAAAGCCACCTAAAATAATCAAAACAATTAATTTTTGAATTCTGTTAATGCCTTGAATTCATTAAATCTAGAAAATTCAATTGAAATGAAAAACTTCAAGATTTAAATTTGAACATATATATCTATGACTACGAGGAAAAACCATTTAAGTGTATAGGTAAATTCTATACTACTTAACTGATTATTCCTCACATCTTAAGATATATATATATATATATATATACAACTTTTGCAATTAAATTAAGATCAAATGAAAATTCATTAACGACTTTGAAATAATTACGAAGCTCTTAAATCTCGTGCTCCTGCAATCGTAAACAAATTCATTTGCGCAAGACGACTCAAAGGATTTGATTAACGTTACTGGGGCAAGTGGCGGAGAGCACGACAAAATTTATTTTTCTCGGATTTCGTTTCAAATCCACTTAGAACAGTAATTAAAATGCATTTTATGCCAAAATTGAAAAAAACAAGTAAACAAAAAAACAAAAAAACAAGGTTCACGGAAAAACGTAAATGCATCGCCTGTAATGAAAAATGCCAAATGTCAGCTTGACAAATCCCAATGGGAATTCCCGCCACGGCTCAACCAAAAAGTTTCAATCATCGAACAAATTTTCATTGGTTTCGCACATTTTTCCAATGCAATTGAAAGTTTGCGCGCAGAATTTCAATATCCCTTCGAGTTGCGAAGACTCAAGTGTTTTGATAAAGCGCTTGAGTTCGAAGTTGTTTAAATTACAGAAACTCAAACATGAACATAACAAACAAAAATACAGTTTCTATTTATTTCATTACCATTGTCGATATCCGCCCTCCTCTTGTCTGGACGTCTTTGGTTTGAATAATGAGACTGCTGTCTCCTTCTCGCCTGGTTCCGGGCCATCTTTTCTTTCTTCTTGGCATCTATCTCAGGTGCTTCCAAAGATTCCACCATCTTGTTGGTGTCCTCATGAAATTCTTCCTTAACGAATTGTTTGTTTCCATTGAGGCCCCGGGAGCTTCGAATCGCAACCGAATCCATGGCGACGACGTCGGGCACCGGTTGCACGTACTTCTCCAAATCGATGCCAATGTCCCGGCCGATGCTTGAGAGAAGATCAATTTCTTCCAACTTCTTGTAAGGTGTGGGTTCGTCGGAGCTCTCGCTATCTGTGTTGGACTCGTCACTTGCCTGGATGGTCAAAGTTTCGGTTGTGGAGTCTATCTTGATGCCGTTAAGAGGCAAGTCTTTTGCCTCGCGAATCAGGTCTATTTGTTCCACGAGAATTTCTTCTGTCTGTAACGAAATTTCAATTCAAAGATAAGAAGTACACTTTGAATCGTGGAAAAGTCGTAAGACAGAATTTCTTTGATATCAATAAACTAGGAGAAAAATCCTAAAAGTCTAGACAAGATCATGAAAGATGTAAATCTATTCCCAAAAAACCCTCCAGCATGACTAAACCAGAGAACTTGACGATGTGGAGAGCACTAGTCGCGATCTACATTTTTCATCAGCATTTTATTTAGTACCAAGAGTATTATTAGATAAAAGTTCCTCAAACCAAACAACTCCCACCTCACGTAGGCTCTGGAGAGCTGCGTTATTGATTTTCTCCGACGCGATACTTCTTTCGCTGTTTCTTATATGGAAAATGATGAGAAACCGATATAGGCAGGAGGTGTGAGCATTACCATACCCATTAATCCGCTCGTGCACCGTGATTTGCAATCAGTTAATTAACAAAAACCTCCCGGTGATTCGACTGAGCTCAGAAAAAAAAAGTTGATGAAAGTTGATCTGATCTTTGATACGAAACCAGATCACTTGGATCAACAAAAATTCATTACGAAAATGATTTCTAAAACAAAAAAAAAACTTGTTAAAAAGTAAAAAAAAAAGTTTTCTAAATGCATCCACTTACCTCGCTAATTTCACTATTCTTGCTCGAATCGCAAATCTCTTCGATCTCAGCAAACTGCAAGATTTTCTCGACGCTGGTGCCGAGCTCGACTATCTCCACTTCGACGGGCACCTCACAGCAGGTCCGCTCATAAAGCTGAGTGGCGTCCTGAAGCAAGTCGTTCGCCTTGACCCCGGTCTCTTCGGAGATGGGGTCCGACGCAATCTCACGTTCCTCCAACTCCAGGTTGCTCGGGTTGATCACGGTCTGATGCTCGTTGCGCAAATTCTCCACTCCCTTCACGTAATTTATGCACTTCTCTGTTGATGGCACAGGAGAGTCGCACAAACTATTTACTGTCTGAAATGTTACACAACGTTTTAAAAAAAATTGTAACAATGTTTTTGTTAACAATGCTGGGATCAATTACAAAGACAAATTATAGAAGTTAATAGCAAAAATTTCGATAAATAAACATTTCAAACCTGAATATTGAATTTGGGTTTCTCATAATAGATTTTGTTCTTATCCTTGTGATTGACGTTTTCCACGTTGTTGTTAAACTCGTTAGCTTCGCGTTCGTGCGAATAGTCGCACTCAATCTCAGTGAGGTCGTCGTCCGAGAGCAGAGTGGGCCCGAGGTGTTGGAATCCGGGATAATTGGGATTGATGATGCCCCGGCAGCTACCTTTGAGGTTTCCCTCCTCGGACCAGTCAGAGATCTCGGATGGTGTGTGCTCCTGCGACGGGTCCTCAAAGAAGCCTGTAAAACACGTCGATGATCATTCACGCTGCGCGGATAACTGAGCCCCGCCAGCTCCCCACGAGTGCGAAGGAACCTCGCGCTTACGCAACGCGCTCGTTAATCGTGAATGAAAGAAATGATACGAACTAGATTCTCGAGAGCGTTGGAGACATTTTTTTCTAAAGAAAAAAGGTGTAGATGGAGATTGAATTAAATCAAAAGCAATGTGAATGTTAAAGCAAATGTTGGACTCTTTTTATTTCAGTTACAGTTTGCAAGTTGTAGTTTTAGCTTCTGAAAACATAACTTTTTGAAAGAGTTTGACTTAGGAAAAACGTTGCAGTGTCTGTTCAAAAAAAGCTCTTTAGCGAGCAATTCTTAACTTTTTAGTTCAAATTAATAGCTGTCTTGTTTTAGTTTCATCGCGGATTCATTTATACCAGAAAACTCGTCGTGAATTCCGGAACGATACATATGAGCGTTGATAAAAATAAAGTGATTCTTTGCATCGTAAGAGCTAAAATAGCAAACATACATTTCTTTCTCTCCTTTTTTGTATTAATCTGTGACTACAAAACATCTCACTGAATTGTAAATTAAAATTTTAAGTTTTATCGTTTTATAAATTAATCGATTTTTATGTCGTTTTTATAGAGAAAATTGAGTACAGTGATTTGTATAAAAAATTGAAAGTAAAGCAAACTGAAACGAAAACAAACCTTCGTAATCAACGAGACTTTCTGCTGAATTGGAGTAATCGATTTTTGGTACGGCAAGATTGTTATTGATACACTGGACGTTGGCGTCCGTGTTGGAATTGCCTTGAGAATTCTCGATGGAAGACCATGTGGCTGTGTCTTCGACTATTCGGAAGTCTTTGGTAGTCGCCTGCTCACGAGACGACGCTCGGTTTTGATTTTCAATTCCCTCGAAACTGCTTTGCAATTGACTGTAAAAATAAATTGAACCGTGATAAATAACAAATTCTCTTCCGTAACTGAAAACATTTTTATCCATTTTTCATCAAGGTTTATATATCTATAATATATATCATAAAATTTTATATATCTATAATAAATATCATAAAATTTTATATATCTATAATAAATATTATATTGCGGTATTTATAATAACACCGCAAACTTTTTGAACAAGAAAAAAAAATTTCAGTTTGCTAATTTAATTTGACAGATAATCATAAAATAGAGCTTTACTGTTTAGAAAATTGTTTGAAAACGTTTCATGTGACATAATAAATCACAATTGAATGAAAAAGAAGTTGCGTAATCGAATTTTAATTTCTTGACCAGAGAGCTTCTTTACTCTAGAGAGCTAAGTCGTCTATTAAATGAAGATTCTCGTTCCACTCATAGGAGAACATTTTTCTTCTCGTAGTCGATTTAGCGAACAAATATTTCATGTTTAATGTTCACCTCTTTTCTTATTTTTCTTTTCGGTAGTTTTTTCTGTTTTATTACACTTTTTCAGATTAGATTGGATTCTACGTTCAAAATTGGATTGACGGAATTTGAGAAATAACCCTGAAAATGATATCCAAGGCTTGTAAACCGGTAGTTTGATTATGATACATTCTGTGAGATTACATCTTTTATGTGATACATAATAGTATTAGAGTTTATAAAATAACTTCTTATGTGGAAAAACATACTGAAAAGTAAGACTTTTACTAAAAGCACATATCTGATGCTGGTATATGATTTATTTTTCTTGAAAGGTGTTTGTGTTCACGAGGAAGACAAATGTGCGATCAAGACCACAAATTCCACAGCAAGAGGTAGGACACATATTTGACTATTTGATTTATGTTGCACTTTGCACATCCATTCCCGGGCAAGTGGCAATCCGTTATATGTCAGTCTTTTACACGTGCGTGAGTTGATAATTGTTCTAACTGGTCATTTACATTATTCAGTATTAAGTGCTAGTGATACTTTATGCTGACATCCAAGCTACCATGTTATTACAGCTTAAAATCTAAAATGCAAAAAAAGCTTTTGCTACATTAGGAATTTTACAAACCAAGTCTGAAAATAATAATTCTTTTTTATAGAGATCTAATATTTGATTGTAGGAGAATATTTGATTTCATACTTTTTTATTTAATTCGCTGGTTGAATAGAATGTTCTACTGTAATTACATTATTGAATTTTACACAAAATGAACATTCTTAAGAGCCATTTACTTCATTACTCCTTCAGAATATGCCAGCTCAGCTTATCGAATAGTTTCTTATTTTTAATTTTAGCCTTGCTTTAATCTCAACCTTGAATAATATTTTCCTCTGCGTAAAATACTATGAACAAATTTTATTCAACATTTTTCAAATTCAACAACTTTATTCTTCCATAAAATTTAATGCTCAACTGTATACAATATTTTTCATTAGACTCTGTTACATAAAATAATTTCAATTTTAAATTCTAAAAGTAAAATGATAAAGCTTAATGCTTTATGAAAATTTTTTTTGCCTCGTTGCTCAATTTAATTTCGTTTTTCTTTCAACTGATATCAAATTATGTGAAAACATTTCTTCCGCGTGTAATCAATTTTTATCCAACTTCATGCAGGTGATCTATTTTTAGACCCCGAAGTATACAATTGATGTTTGTGTACAGCAAAATCCTCACCCTTCTTTACATCAATCAAAAAAAAAAAAAATAAGAAGCAAAATATTAATTTTCTACTCGACAAACTTATGTTTAAAAGATTAATTTTTCCATAAATCACAACTTGACCTCCAAAATATCAGGTTTCCAATCAATTAAAACCAATTAAATCAAATGAAACATGAATTTGGCAAAAAGTAGAAAATTAATTCAATGCTCAATAACTTTGTTCACAAAATTAAATTAATTTAGCAGATGAATGAGCATATAAACATTTTTGAAAAGTTGACTTACTTATTATTGAGACCGAATTGCGGGGGTGTGGAAATCACGGCGTCTTTGAGCCGCATCGCGCTCGTTGGTCTGAAAGTATAACATCGATTGCTCGATTAGCAAGTGTGCCGCTGAAAATCGTAAGATGAAAATTGTAAGACGAAGAAAAGTTTTTGGAGTTAAGCGAAAAGTTTATGTCATCGCGCGTTACGTGGAACACCATCCGAACCGGGATCACGTACACGTCACGCGTGCGATTATTGCGCGCTCAGCGGGGAGCACCCTCACTTCGTCCTCGGGCGCTCACAAGCGAGTGCATTTGAGCGTCCACCATGTTGAAGTCGCGCGCACGCTTTGCTCCGTAGTTTATCGACTCGCAACCAACACCCTTACCCACCTTTCAGCCATCCCTCTCTCTCTCTCCACCCTCGATTCACTTTTGATTACACTCGTAGCGCATTCAACTAACTGCTAAAAACAATCGCTAGTATTCACTTAGACCACCTATTTTTTTTCTTTGTTCTGTCCTTTTATTTTCAACTCGAGTGTTTTATATTTTAGAACATTTCTTTCACAGTCAATACAATGTTTTCATATATTTGTTCTTGTAATTTTTGTTTTGAAGAATACTTTTCCATCCATTGAATTTAAACAATTTTCATGAGATTTTTTTCTCCAGTATGAAAAATAATTTCAGAGCCACTGAATCTCTTTCGCAGAACACAAATGGCCAGTTGCATTAAGAATATGCAGGCAGTTTGGTTAAGACAATTAAGTATTTAAATTGATGTTTTTGTAAAATGCTTTCAGAATAATGAAACGGTCTTGCAATAATAAATTATACCAGCTGCTAAAAGTGGACAACTGAAGCATACGCAAAATTTTGTTTCTCTCTCGATATTGATTGTAGTTGAGAAATAATTATGTTCTATTTAACGATTCACTATGAATATGTTTCCTCAAATCACTAAGAAATAGACAATCTTTTTGCTTTTAACTTTAATCATGAAATAAAGATCAAAAACTATTCCTTCTTTTTAATTGCTTGAAAAATGTCTTTTACTTTAAACGTTTGAAAGTGTTCCTTTATTTTTATTCCTTTTGGTATCGGGGTATAAATGTTGAAAGAAAAGCAATGATGGAAGTAGTAATGAGTTCGTTGATTGTCTCGTTAGATTGACTTTAATTTAGGTTTTAATCATCTGACACATTACAGCCATTAAAGAGAATGAATTATGACTCTAAATAAGGAATTTACAGAATTTCACAACCTTAATGATGCATTTAAAACTGTTTATGAAAGACGACAAAAATTGAGATAAATATTAAAACTCAGAAAAATGAATATAAAAAAATTACTCTAATCTTCTTTTAATTTATTTATACAAAATAGAAAATAAAGAAATAGAAAAAAACCTTTAATTGAACATTCGACTGAAAAAAAGTGAGTTCGTCAAAACGAAGTTCTTGAAAACGATAGAAACCCACTTTTCAGGTTCCCCTTCAGGGTAAATCAGAAGAAAACCCTTGGGGGATGAGGAGTCCCGCAATCCCAAAGATATCCGTCCAAACAGCTCCGTTCATACAGTCGAAGATATTTCGGCGAATTTTTTTTAGGGCTTCAAGTTGAACCGAGGGATGGTTTTGAGGAAATTTCGTGACCCACACGTAGACCAAGAAATGCTTTTGCAAATCGATAACGAAGACTACACTTGACGTCAGGAGGGACCACCTTACATACATTATGGAACCCCATACAAATACTCTTTTTTTTCATATAATCAAGAATGTTGTCACACAATTTCAAACGTTTCTTTTTTTTCGCAAATAAAGCATCTCTTTCAATAGACAAAAGTTATTTTGTCATGTTTATAATTTATGCTCTATTATTTATATTTGTTTGTATCATGAAATAAAAAAAAAAGAGAATTATTTTTCATGATTGAAAACCTAGTAATTTTGATAAAGATTTATTTCGACAAAGCACACAACGTGCAATTTTTATTAACGCCTTCTTTATACGAGGGTGCAAATTGTAGAGCGAGAAAATAGATTATCTAGGGAGACATCACTCGAGTTTCGATGCCGGATCGGTCGTTACTTCAGAGGACAAGGTCATGCCATGATCGGAGTCTTATAAATTTGATTGCCTCGCCCCTCCCTTATCAATAGTAGATGCGACTCTCTGCATACTTGTACATTACCCTTTGTTACATTTTAAACCTCATTGAACATGCATTTCCGTCTCATTGATTCAATCAATGACGATTCACATTTTATTTTATTCCAATATTATCTCATTCGCAATTTGATTTATAAATGGTATTATTTACGTAACACAATTCACAAATGCAAAATAAACTCCAATCAATTATTTAACGGAGTTGTTTTACTTTATGTTGGGATTTGCTATATTTATTCTGGGATTAGAACAATAATTGGTGAACCAATAAAAACAAAAACATTTTTCTCGAATGTCCACAGGGACGCTCCCTTGTAAGAAAGGAAACTTAAGGTTTCAGATCAAGCAACCTACGGAATCATGCGCCCACGTAACAACAAACCTCGCTCCGTTAGTAACTGGTTTAGTTTTACATAAAAAGCAAAATTTCCATTTCTTTTTTTACAACAAAATATAATCGTGTTATCAATGTCAATTTTAATCATATTTCGTGATTGACTTGCAATCGAGCTATCTATTAGCCTCGTTTGTTAAAATTTTGTTTGACGTAAAACGAATTATTATTGGATGATTGCGCGTTTGTGAGTTTAGGTGTAAATACCTTAATTAATAAACCAATAAAAAGTTCAAAATCAATAATTTATTCGCAAAATAGCGATTAGCAAAATGCAAATAGCTGGTAGCAAATAAAAAAAGAGAATTTCCAATACATTTCAATAGACGTTCTGGAAACGGAGTTTAAATTAATTAAATAGCTTTTAATTGATTGCTGAATGCCAGCCGTAATACAATTTGGCGGGATACGTTTCTAAATAAATTAAATTTAATTTGATTGATCCTAATATTGAGAGATAAGTCGAGTTTATAATTTCTGCAAGAAAACTTTATGGCATTTTAATCAATTGATTTTAATTTTAAAATTACAATAATTTTTTATTCAAAATAATACATCTAAATTCTTTGAAAAATATTTTTTGCATCTCAGAATTCATCATACTCCAACCCTGATTTTAGTCGTAATCAAAAATAACTTCAGTAAAAATTGAGAAAAAAATGCACTAAAAACAATTCAACTGATTTAAAAAAGCGAAAAATTCAAAGTAAACAAATCTAAAAAAGTACACGCAAGGATAAGAAAAATCAATATGATCGAAAAACCAACACTTTGCACTCATCCATCTTACTTTTGCCAGCCAACCTGAACATGGAGCAAGGTCAACGTTCTACTCCTTAAATTTTACGAATCGCCCGGACACCGATTTATCTCAAACTCTCTCTCTCTCTCTCTCTCTCTCTCTCTCTCTCTCTCTCTCTCTCTCTCTCTCTCTCCCCCCCCCCCCCCCTCCCCCCCCCCCCGATAAAACAATCTCTCATCTTTTCATGAAGAAATGAATACTAATTGCATAAAAAATACTGAAAAATTGCAACGTTCATCTCAACCTAAAATTAATGAGACATAGCTTGAGATGACGGCAATCGATCGAACCGGTAAACTCACTCGTCCTCGAAGAAGATGTGCTGGGTCCAATTTGGAACCGTCGGCGGAAGTTTTATTAATATTTGTTTGCAAGTTATCGATCAACAGACGCGCCTGGAACGCAGTGGAATAATTTTCAAGAGATCCAATATGAGCCACGCACGTAGGAGACTGCGACGATTTACGTTCGTCTTCGTTTGGCGTTGCGGCACCCACCCTCGCGCGTGCGCGGCAGACGCGCTGGGGGTTGTTCGCCCCTTCGTTACAGGCCGCCGGTTATTGTTGCTGCAATTATTGTCGAAATGAGCGTGCCTGCAAAAAAGAAGCAGAGGAGCATAGCATGAGAGAAGAAAAATATAGCGATGCAAGTAGGCTTTCATCGCCCTCCTTTTCATAACCGCCCCCCCCCCTCCTGTCACGCGAATTCAAAGAAGCGTCGAGGCATTTCAGACGCCCGAATATAGATATGCAGTATGCAAGTACTTACGTAAGTCCACAACGGGGCACAAAAGAAATATTCAACGAGTGACACCGTTCTATATTTCACACCATTTTTTTTGTATAACAAAAATTCCAATTTTGACTTTGACAATTTCTTGATGATTTTTCTGAAAATAAAATATTTGAGATAAATGTTTTGTCATTGCGTTACAAGTGGATGTTGTGAAACTTATCATGAAAGAGAAAGTTTGTTTAATTTTTCAAAACCAATTAAGTCTGAAAAATCAAAACAACAATTTTTGCTTCAACTTTAGCAAAAGTCACAGTGTCCTTTCAAAAAATAGCGTGTTCTGTAATATTTGCGTGTTTTTAATAAAAAATATAAAAAATTAACAGAGTTAACATCTTCATAAAATGTAATTCAATTACTAATTAATTAAATTGTCTCATGTTTTTGGAGCAAACTTTTTATTTGCTATGGTAATAATTTATCATGCCTATATACATCATCAACGCCACCTATCACAGAACTAAATTCCAACCTCAATGAAGCCGACGTTACCAGCACGTTATTGGTAAACAAAAAATGTATTTCACTTGACAGATCAATATTTGAGCGTGATCAATGAATTACGAATGCACACGTAGAGTTACTCGACTGTAAATTCACATTACCTACTAGATACTAGCTTACAACGCCTGTCATTGTCAGAACACTCTTTCAAGTAATCGGAATTGCCATTCCCTAGACTCTTATTTATTTGGCTTAGCTCAAATTGTAAATCACTTGTGGTGTAAAGTGAAAAAACATTTAAAAAAAAGAAATTTAAAAGTGAAATAAAAAACTGAAGAGAAACATTATTGGAATTGGAAGATTAAAAGTTGTGCGCAGTTATGAAAGAAAAATTGCATTGATTGTTGATATAACAAAGTGACATCTGAAGGAGGATACGTAATCATTGTTCACATGACAGTTATGAATTATCGCTATCAAAATTTCGCGTGAAAATTCAACGAAGGTGATTTTTGGACGATGAATTACTACGACTCGGTTGATTATTTTTTTACGATAAATTACGTCATTTTATATTCGTTGCTTATTTTGGAGTAACAATTGATTTGATAAGTTTCAATTTTTATACACATGAATATTTAAGAAAGTAGATAATACAAAATATAGCAATTTCAAGTGAATCGAGTTACTAAAAAGAAATCTTCATTTTTATGATTTTTTACATGAATTGAATATAAAATTAAAGTTGGAATTATTTGGTTGATAAAAAAAATTATTTTACTGTTTATTTTTACAGATTCCTCTCACGGATATGTCCCGAAGAAAAAGTTCTCAGAAAAAGCAATTCGACAACGTGGATTACGTCAGGTTAACGGAAAACGATAATGGTTTCGTTGATTCACAAGTGGGTACAGCATATGGAAACAATGTTACTCGAATCGCTCAAAGTTTCAAATTGCTTGATTAGAACTAAACAAAACATACAAAGATTAAAAGATGTTATCAGACATTCTACAAATTGTTGCACCGTAAAGGTGACTTCAGAAACATTTTTTCTTTGCTTTCATTTTAAAATATAAAATTATTATTTAAAGTCTCAGATTTCCAGATGCAAAATCAGGAACAAAATAAAGTTTACTAACTTCAAGTGGCATTCACTCCAGAGACCATAAATTTGTGTCAGATTTCAACAGTCTATAAAGATTTTAATTACTTTGCTTTATTTACAGTTTTCAAATCCACCGATAAAAATTCCATGGAAGGCTATCACATTAGCAGCTCTTTTGTTCGTTGGTGGGACGATGATGCTCGTTATTGGAAGTTTAATAATAAGTGGACACATAGACTCAAAGGCAAGTATCATCGAGTTACTAAATAATTTCAAAAGACTTATGTTCGATAACCTTGAGAATTGCTGTAAACTGTAACATATTAAATAAAAAGAAATATACACTGAGCGGGCGAAAAGTTTCTTTTTTGTCATTTAAATTGTGAGAATACAAACTTTTCATGTTTTTCAGTATTCCGATCGAATGTGGCCCATAATCATTTTGGGCATCCTGATGTTTATACCAGGGGCATACCATGTGAGGGTCGCGGTATTAGCGTATCGTGAAGTGCCTGGATATTCATTCGATGATATCCCAGAATTTGACTAGTCAAAACACTTCTCTTTCATACTTTTTATTCATTTATGTTCACTTGCACTGTCACTCTTAGAAGAAATGTAGCTTTTAACTTTATCTGTGATTGCTCTCAAGTATTATTTATCAAACATCCTGAGCGAATAACTTGTATCTTTTGTCACGTTATACACACTCCTTGTACAAAAATTTGCACAAATCAACACAGACGAAAAATGTTTATAACGTTTAAAAGAAACTTATGAATAAATTTTAGTGTTTCTACGAAATAATCATATATTGTATTATTTGACACGCATACTTAATGAACTTTATGCAAATTTAATGCAATCGACAATTGTTACTACAATACAAAGATTTCTAAATTTGAACATTAATTCCGGTATGACTTAAAGAAAATTCAAAAGAAATTAACAAACATTTTAAGTGAAATAGTATTTACAATATGGGACAGAGCTAAATGTGCGTCTACAATCTAATGAGTTATAAATATGGAACAAAATTCGATACTGATGATTATATCATCTATGAAAATTAAATTTTAACTTCTAAGTTTCAACATTTTCATTAATTGTCGTCTATAACTTGTCAATATGAAATAATTATTTTATAACATTTTTCAAATAGTCGATGACGCTCGTTTGTTGCAATTGGACGAAACGCCCAGTCATTTGGTTAACCAATCTAATTGGCGGATTGAATCGCGTGAGGAGTACCTTTTCTAGTACTTTCCGGGCATTCCTGTACTCTTCTTCTCTTTCCCTCATGTCTTTAATGCCATCAAAGCTGTCATTCTGATACAGTTTTTTGGCAGTAGGATATCTCTGGAAAAAAAAAATCAATTAAGAATGTAGCAGTTACGGTGCCAAAGTAGAGACAGTTCGGATATTTGTAATACTTACACAACTTTACTAGTTTAAAGAATAAAATGTTGTTGTTAGAGTAAAATTAAATTAAAATGTTATTAATATTAAATTTATAAAAATCTAATTACAGATGAATTTGTAAACGTAATTTTGATACTGTCACATTTACCTCACTTGTACCGATTGTTCTACAAAAATTATATTGAAAACCACTCTTTTTTTATTCTTACTTGAAAAATGAAAAAAACTTTGAAACTGCTTCGGGTGATCCTGGTTATGCCTTGTCCACAATGCAAGCACAATTGTTCCAGCATATCAGAAACGATCAAATAAATTTCTTCCTCTGTTGTGTTTGATCGCAGAATCAATTTTATAACTCTGGCACTGACTCGCTGATTCTAAAACAACAAAAATTTTAATGATCTATCACTTTTAATACAATAATTGTTGTACATAATACAACATTACAATACATATTATTTAACTATAAATTTACCTTTAAAATATTATAAACTCCGCGATTAGCAGCAAATTCAAAGAAAACTTTTCCTAATTCGATATTATGACGAGTAAGCATAATGACTGCAATTCTGGACACCGAGTCTTCCAATAAGATATTGTATTTCATGATTAACCAACACAGCTCAACAAGTGTCCCTACGTTGTGTCCCAAAGCCAGTTCCAATAGCAGATAGTTGGAATGATATGACAAGTCTAACAAATATATTGAAAATTTGATATTAAAATAATGAAAAACCGTTTTAGGGGGTATCGAATAAATTTGTTGAATAAATAAATTAATACTAATTGGTTGCCAAACGCTCTTTTGGTCTAAGATCAGTATCTCAAAAAGGGCGAACGCTGTAGTGACGTCATTGCAGATCAAAGTCTTCATGAGAGCATTAATCACGTGGACTCTTAAATTTTCGTCTTCTTCTTGAGGAGGAACCAACCAAACTTTTTTGTCTTTATACAAAAGTTTCGTACCTGATAAAAATGCAACTTTTGTTACAACATTTAATCTGTATTTAATTTAACAACCGATATGAAACAAATAAAATTAAGAAATTAAAAAACATTATTTGTACCAAAAATTTCACATTTTCTACTTACTGGTAGATGTTGAAATAGAAAAAAAATGGAGATAAAGATGCTGAACAAAAATATAAACTCACTTTTTAACATACTAAAAGCTTTTTCCGGACGTTGATTGGCGAGAAAAATCTGGGCCTGGAGGAGCGTAAACGATGCTCCACAAGTAACGTTTTCAAGGTGTTTGACTAATTTGTAAGCGTTATACCAGTGCCCCTTATCGACGATCTCTAGCAAAATGCGCGTTCCCAGATCGAGTAACATCGCGAACAATGTATCCCGAGTTCCGCCGCGGACTGAAATGAGTCCAGAAAAGTGTTCAACAAAATTCTAAAAAACTACTTTAATTTTTCAAAATTTCAACTAACTAAAATTCAGAAGAACAAAAATGATTAATTAAAAGTTAGCTTGAAAAATAAATGACAGTTTGTTTTTGTAAAGTTTTAGAAACTCAATTGAAAATAGAAATGTTGTAAAAGCTGTATCAATGAAAAAAGTGTGATGTAAGTTTTTGAATAATTAGGACGAAATTTGAGCTTCTTATACTATTTTTATTAACGATGATTTTTTCTACAAATCTTACAAAATGTAAAAAAACGTAAAAAAAGGATATTTTAAATTTCAAACTAAATTCCTTGTATAATAAAAAGAAAAATGTTGATCGCAAAATTCTTTACCTGCTAATTCTATCATTGTAAAGTATTTTTCGACCATTGTAAATTCTTCTCGTATTAAAAGATACGACACATAACTGAATCGATGTCTCATGTCATCGCTTGAGCTGCGAGCGTACTTCTTGAACACAATTAGTGCAGCGAGATAATCTTGAACCTCGATCCTGTGCCTTATATCAAGCAGGTCTTTAACAAACGACCAAAATTCTTTTTCGTGCTCTACTTGCCCTGAAAGTTAAAACAAATCTTAGTATCATTTCTACTCTCAGATATATCACAATTCTCTTCAAAAAAAAACTACCACAAAAATTACCTTGCTCAACTAATTTCTTTCCAACTTGCGTTATAGCTTTCAAACATTTGTTGTAGCAAGTATTATAAAATGGATTTTTCCCCAAATCCAAAGCATATTTTTTCAGGATATCAATGGCTTTGACGTAATCATGAACTTTCAACGCCCTGGTTAGCCAAAAGATATCTTGGTGCAATTCACCGAACATGTCGTGGTACGCTGATTTCATTTCTGAGCATTCTAAAAACGAAATAAATAATCTTGAATTAAAAACTGTTCACTTCCGAATTAAAATAATTGAAAAAAAAAAAAAAATGAAAAACTGTTTGGTTTACCTATTTCTATCAACTTGACTTTCCATTCCACGAATTTTTCATCAGTTTGCACTTGTTCGTCTGCTTTTCCTTTCTCTTCATTAGGTGTCGTCGTGATTGGAATAAGCTTGAAGGTTTCGGGGTGAACCCTTGGATCCTGGACCATGGGTGGAACGCAAACCTGGACTTTGTTGGGTGACGCGGGCGACAACACGTCTTCGTCTTGGACGTTGAAAACTTCCAGATAGCTATTGAGACCGTGCTTTCTAATAAGATTGATAAATCGATCGAAGTAAACTCCAGAGATATCAAAAGGAACGTTTTTGTCATATTTTAGGTGATAGAAGTACTGACAAACGTCAGTCATGTGAGCACAATTTTTTTGGAGCATGACACACTCCTCAATGATGACGTCTATATTGAATTTGTTTGGAATGGCATTGCTTTCTTTGAAATAATCTTTAAACGTGTCCCAAAAGAGGCCGGGACGATTGATCCTCGAATTTGCAGACTCAAAGAGCACCATTTTGAGTTGCGGATCCTCCGCAAATCGAGTCAGGTCGAGCAGAACAGTCGACAAACTTAAGTTTTGTTTGTTCAACATCGTTGTCATTATGGCATCGACTTCAGCTCTCGTTTGGACCACGTTGCGGCTGTTTATCAGCTTAAACATCTCACAAGCATCTTGGTAATCGAGAACTTCCAAAAAACGTGTGTAGATGAACCTCAAGTAAAATTCTAAACGATTGTCAATAACCAGTTGGATAACCGAAAAAAGGTAATCTCGAGAGCGGGTAACAAGAGCTTCACGGTGACTTGTAAGCTGCAAAAGAAAATTCCACGATCAAAACATGAGATAAAAATTGAAATTAATTTAACATGGACAATTCAGTCATATTTATTGATGATAAACTTACATCATGTTGATAGGGACAATGGCCCCTGGTACATTTACCGATTCTCAAGAGCTGAAAACACATCTTTTCAAAGACCTTTTCTTTGTCAAGTCCAGTGTGACCCAATCTCATCTTGACATCGCTCTGAGGTTTCAAAATTTTCGATGGCGAAAATGACAGAGGCACTTCGTCTTTACTACAGGTGCTCATCAACTGCTGCACAGAACAGTGTTTTGTAAATCCAGGCGGCCTGTATTCGTTCGTAGGATGAGCAGGAGGAAACACGCATTTCGAAACTTGTCCACTCTCTCTCAAATTGATTGGCTCGCTGAACAACGATTGATTCCCATTGCAATCGGTCCCGGCCATATCCTTATCAAAATCTTTTAACATGTATGCAGTGGTTGCAGCAACAGGTTGCATAATAGCAGGCTGAAGAACAGGGTAAGGTGGGGGTGGAAAATGATGTACATTCGGTTCAACAGCGAAAGTGTTCGGTTGAAGAACGAACGGATTTGGTGGAACAGAATATGTGTTTGGTAGAGCAGGAAATGCATTAGGCGGAATAGTGACTTTAGGAAGTGGTACTTGTCTTGAAACAGGGTGAACATTTTTAGGAGGGAATCTAGCAATTTTAGGAGCCGTCTGTACATTGGCTGAATTTTTCACATTAATCTTTGAAACGGTGACCTTTGACCTGTTAAAAATAATTGGCGAGTGCTTTCTTTTAGGCCCTGCACCTTTTGGTGGGTCGGGTTTTAGTTCTTTTACTTGCTTACACTCGTATTTGGCTTCCGGTCCGGTTTGTTTTATTACGAGTTTCGGTACAACTTTTTTCACGCGTTGGGTTTGACATTTCACCGCAGGTTTGGGTTCAGGCTTTGGCTTTGGGCAACCTTTGGGTTTTGGAATTTGATACTTTGAAGAAACCTTCCTTTCTGGACTTTTCAACAATTGGTCACTGGAAAAACAATTGAAGAATAATTATTTTAACCGAATATAAATTATTTACAATTGTAATAAAAAAGTATATCTCTCGGCTGGAACTTACTCATCCGAATAAAAAATCGAGATGCAATCGTCAAAGTCTTCTTCTTCTTTTTTCTGACTTTTACCATCATCTTCCTTTTCTATGTCCCTGGATTCATCATCATTTTGTTCCGCATTTTTTGCAGCTTCACTTTCCTTATCTTCGTCCTGTGTCTCACCATCTTCATCTATTTTCTCGCCTCCATTTTCCTTCTCTTTGCTCTCCAACTCTTCATCTTTCTTTTCGCTTTCTTCGTCCGAAGAAGATGACGAAGAATAAGATGAATAGTCTAGATCCGTGTCATTGTCATTGTTGATTCTTGTTCCGTTGTTTTTTGGTTTTTCCAGTGTTGCATCATTAACATGTCTGCTTTTCTTCTCATTGTTGCAATTTTCATTAACCTGAGTCAGTTCTTCGTGAATGTTGAATTTTTCATTTTCCTGTGTCGACGCTTCATGAATCCACAAACGGCTACAGTCGCCGTTCAGACTCAATGTTTTGCTAGCTTTAACACCTGTACGATTACTACTATAAGTATGACAATTTGAGCTACTGAGCTTTGAACAATCGACCTGATCCAGTTTAAATTTTTTATCGTCAGACTCAAACGTTCCCTTCTCCTGCTCGATCTTCCTTTTTTGCACATTCAGGCGTTTTTCCCGAAACTTGTCAGTATTCTCCATGGCGTTTGCTGAAAAATGACTAACGTTATTTTCATTCAGGGATGCTTCGTTGATTTCGATAGTTTCCGTCTGGGTCATCATTTCGACTATGTCAACAACGTCTAAGTTTGTAGGTATCGTCGCAGGTTCAATGGGCAACAGACTCTCACCGGCCAGTTCAGTTTCGTCATTCAAAGAGGCTTCATTCGACACCATGTTATAAAGTTCTTCTGCATCAAAGTCCGGGTTACCTTGGCATCTTGAAGGTGTGGGAATTGGCGACGCAAGTCTATTGAGGTCTAAAAGATGAGGCTCGTCTAATTTCTGAACCTCGATTATTTTTGGCAAGAGTCTGGGAGTTGGGGAAGACGGTTCCAGTGGGTCGCAACAGTCAAGCATGGGCATACTCAGGGACAGTACGTCGTCTGAAAAAAAAACGACACTTATAATTTTTAATGATCGACAACATTTCTCTAACAGAATAAATAAAAAGTTGACTTTACAAACTCATTACGCATGTCAGAATAATGAAATTGAATTACCACTGCCTTGATCTTCCGCTGAGTCGTTCAACTTAGATTCCTGTTTTTCATTCTCCTTGTTCTTTATTTCACTCATTCTATCTTTGTTGTCTTGCTTCTCTTCCACCTCTTCCTCCTTCTTTTGCTCGGTTTCAATCTTGCTTTTCTTTTTCCTTCCCCTTTTTTTGATCACCAATCCATTCTGATTCAGCTTGTAGATGAATTTGAGGTCACCTTTTCTCGGCTCCTCTGGCTCCTTGTCCCCAAACAATCTTTTGCTGCAGCTTTTCATCTTCACACTATCCGCCGAGTTGTCATCGTCAAAAATCCTGTAAAGCGTCTTCAAAGGAGTTGTGTGCTTGTCCTTGATAACATGCTCCTCCTGTTCGCACCCGACTTTGATCAACGCAGCCTCAATCTCGTCCTTCTGAAGGTCCTTGTGCACCGATCCATTTTCTAGCGGCTCAAAGACCGGGAGATCCTTCGTGCCATCACACTTGACTCCGTTAACGTTGAGAAAAAAGGTCCCCTCCTCCTCCTTCTTAGTGTCGTCTATCAACTCTTTTTTGATCTCGCGACTCTCATTCATCTCCGTCGCAGTTTGAATTTCCGAAAACTTCACATCTTCTTTTGAATCTGTCGTTTTCAACAGTTCCGAATCCACCTGCGAGGTCGATTTGTCACGATTGAAAACAACAAACTCTTGCAGAGCTTTCTCAGGACTTTCCACCGTGAGGTCGACCACATTGCCACCTGGACTCATCGTCAGATCGATCTTAGCATCGCTGGAATTATCAAAAGAGCGCTGACCGGTCTCTTCGTCTGATGAACTTTCGCTCTTGATTTTGATCGTGGCCTGACGAATCCTCGATCTGAATCGATCTCTCCTCAGATATGTATTTCTGCAATTCTCTCTGTCGCCAGAATCGTCTCTCTCTTTACGTCTCCTTGTCTCCCTGACCCTTTTCTTATGTTCCTTCGATTTGTTATTCACCCGACAGATCTTTGATTTCTGAAACTCATCGTCGCTGTCGGAGATGACTATAGCTTGGGAAAGCGGCACCCGAACTCTCGGCGGTGTCCTGAGTCTCAAACTTCGATTCGACCTCTGGGAGTTGCAACCTTGCGAGCTCATCTGAGTTTTTCTGTAATAGCCCGAAACAGATGGAGTGCTAGGGAAGTCGCTGGGCGATCGTCTTCGTGACGAACTGCCCATGGAGTGGCGCCTGTTGAAGGAAGGAAATTTACCCATTACCTCGCTAGCACTGAACGACGACGAATACGATGACCTTGACTGCGACAGACGTTCCAAGTCGAGTGGCTCCAGCACCACCCGCACCTCTTTAAGACCCAGAGCGGTTGGCCCAATCTGCTTTGCGGAACTTTCATTATTATCATCGATCTCAGCCATCTTTTTTTCCCTCAATCGTCTGTCTTTAAACATCAAGATTTTTTAGTTCCACCTCAAACTTCTTATGCTTTTTTTCAAGTTTGTTTGTTTTTTTTCTACTTCATTTCATTATCCGGCATTCAAAGACAATTCTTCTTTAAAATTTTTCAAAATCGAATGTTTAAATGATATATATTTTTAAAAAGATAATTAAAACAACAAACACGTTTTTTGCTGTTATGATTTTAACTTCGACTTGTTTTGCTTTCATCAACTATTTGAAAGAATTAGAAAGAACATTTTTACTCTTTGTTATTATTTTTAACATTTTTTACAGTTTTTTTTCTGTCAAGATGGAGTGTGTTATTAATATTCGAGGCATCGGCCGAATATAATAACAGAGGAAAATTTTAAGCTTGTTAAAAAAAAATGTTCGTTGACAAACAAAGAAAATAAAAACGATTAATTTTTTTGTAGACTTTAGGGCTATGCTGGATAAATAAAAATAAAAACGATTCAATGTTCAGTTTTCATGTGAAAAGTTTGATTGTTCTGTATTGATAGTAACATGATCTGATCTAAACTACGGTGTCGTATTTTCGGTTCCAGAAATGCAGCAAAATCTATCGCGTAAATATTAAAAGCTAAAAAGAATATATGAAATAAAGAAGATTAAATAATACTCACTATAATTGAAATGGAATTTGTCCGTAACCTTTGTTTATTTATTTGCATCCATTGTTTAAAAATGAATCCTGCCGTGCCGCCAGATGTTGTATAGAAAAACAACACAAAAAACACTGGTTGCTAAAAAAATCACTTGAAAAACACAAACTGATTTTCGGTTCAAAATATGGTTCAACAATCGCCAGAAAAAGTTTTCGTTAATGGAATCTTTTCCTTTTATAAATGAAACTACAATTGTTGCAAACCATTCCACAAGACTGAATGGTGATGAATCTGACGAATCGGAAACTGAACGCAGATTTGTATCCACTTTTGCGATAGATGGAACGATCGCGCATGCGTGTACTTGTTGCAACCAATAATACGACCATAACTAAAATGAAATATGATGATTTTGAATGAAAAGAAAACGTTGAACAATATAACTTGAATTATAATTTTTGAAAATATTTATTTAAATTCTTTTTAAATAAATAGTATTCTCTTTGAATGTTATTTGAAAGTCCTCTTCAGAGCTGCGAAAAAAAAATGTAGATTAAACTTTTTTAATTTTAATACTTATTTTTCGATCAAAATTAAAGAATGTTTGAAAATTCTCAATATTTCATTACCGACAGAGCATTATTTTGTCTCTACATTTATTTTCAATATTAATATATCAATTTTTGTTTTTTTTATTCTCTAATTTTTTTAAATGATTTTCTAGGCTCAACGTGGTGGGGTAAGAATGATGCACGAGGTAAAAAATCACGTTGAATTTTTTATTAAAACTAAATTTGAACAATTAAAAAAGTAATTCGAAATTGGTATTCCTTTTTCAGGAAATATAAATAATGTAATAATTGATTTCTGGAATACACTTTTATTTTGATGAAAAAAACTCCTAGAAAGAGATTTTGAGTAATTATTACAATAATATCTGTTTTTTTAACATAAATAACAGGATAAACCATTAATATTTTATCTTAAAATACTAATTTAAAAAACTACTGCTTTCCATTCATCATTAATCTTTTCCGATTTCACTAATATTACTGATGTCAATGAAATGTTTTTTTTCTGATCGTAGTGCTTTTTTTGACACAAGCGGAGTACTGCTAGAAAAATTCTGCATGCTGACAATCGTGGGCAACTTTTTTTTCATCACTGGAATCTTACTCTGTATTTTCGCATCGTCCACTTTGCTTTCAAAATTCAGAGTTGTTTGCTTTGAATCGATTTTCATCTTTTTAGTCAAACTTCTGTTCAAACTCTGATTTGCAGCTCTCTTCTTCTTCGCAGGACTTTTCAATTTAGTTTCAGCTGGTTGTTCATTTTCACTCTGACTTTCCACACTCTGACTTTCCACTACCTCTGCTTCTTTTGCCTTCTTCTTTTTCTCGCTTTTTTTCGTAGTTTCTTTCTCATGAATTGTTTTTTTGTTTAGATTCTGATTTGCAGTTTTCTTTTTCTTTACAGGACTTTTGAACGCGGTTTCAGCTGGTTGTTCATCTTCACTTTGACTTTCTTTCAACTCTGCTTGTTTTGCTTTCTTCACTTTTCTGCTTTTCTTTGTGATTTGTTTCTCATCGATTGTTGTTTCGTTTAAATTCTGATTTACAGTTTTCTTTTTCTTCACAGGAGTTTTCAATGAGATTTCAGCTGGTGGTTCTTCTTCACTTTGACTTTTCTGCACCTCTGCTTGCCTTGTCTTCAATTTTTTTTGGTTTTTCTTTGTGGTTACGTTCTCATCGATTACTGTTACGCTTTCACTCTTAGTTAAAGTTTCATTTTCCTTTGTCGGACTTTCCATCGTGAGTTCGGTTTGCTGTTCATCTTCGTTTCGATTAGCCAACATCTCTGATATTTTCTTCGTCGTGCCTTTTTTATCTTTCTTCATTTTTACATTTTCATCTTTGGTTGTTTTCGTTTCACTTTTTTTCTTCGTTTGTTTTTTGACATCTTTAACACTGGTTTTATTTTTCAAACTCTTTAAAAATTCGTCCATGCTGTCTTCTTCATTCTGCAAATAAAAAAAAATTTGTTAAAATAAAATTAAAAGTTATGAACAAAAATGAACATTATAAAAGTGTTAGTTTCATTATATCATTTATGTTGAATTAAATTGCATTGATACACAATTTTTTACCTCAGACAAACTTTCATCAAAATTTTCATTAAAGGGTTTCGTTGTTGACGTCCATACCAAAGGACTTGTGTCAGCTTCAACCAAATTCTCTATTGCATACTTAAGTTCCACCTTTTTGAAGGGTTTAACGAAGTTCTTTTTTAGCAATATTAAAGTTTGGTCATCGAAATCATCGTCTGTAACCGACGAAGGGGTTATGGAAAATTGACGAGGCAGTCTTTCATCTGGTAAGTAGTTCACGGAAATATCAAAATTTAAAGTCTTCTCTGTGGTATGATTTTCAATCGAATAAAACCTTATAAAAATTTGAGTAATGCCGTCATTTCGATATACAACTTCGCAGTTTTTCAATGTCTTCAAACGTTTCTAAAAAATGTTAAAAGTTAATAAAATTAAAATGGTATCATTTCGCGAATAAAATAATGTTGCTGAATTTTAGTTTAAATTTTCTTTTTTTTTAATTTTTGATTTAAATAAGTTTCTTACGATTAATTCTGTTAGTTGTCTCTTACGATTCTGATAACACAGAATATTATGTCGCAGTTGAAGCAACATATCAGGAAACTTTTTAGCGTTATTGATTGGAGTCTCAGCGAGAATTTCGTGTAAGTCGATACTCATGGGTAAGAAAAACTTCATTAGTCCCCGTTGCTCATCATTATTAGACAATTGTATGAAATATTCTGTCGTTGATCCATCTTCATTGAGCATGGGAAAAGTAAACTTCCTACTCTGATCGTCTTTAGTTTCGCAGACAATACCGTAGTATTCGAACATTTTGTGCTCGTTCGGGTGCACTTGTTTTTCAACTTTTTGCTTGTCAATCATTGCCAATTCTTTCAGGTTTTGTTCATCTTCACGAAGTGTCTTTAACTCTTTTTTTAGAGTTTTCAGTTCCTTCATCAATTTCTTTTTTTCAACTTCTTCTATAAAAGTCATCATACAAAATGTCATTAATATTAATAAAACTATAATTTGTTCAAATAATCATTACATTTTTAATATCAGTTCAATTTTTTCCCTAATCGTTTTTAAAAGTTTTCAAATAATCGTCTCTAGAAGGTAAAAATGAATGAATGTTGAGGTTATGTTGTTTGTTTACAATTACTTACTGTCCGCAATACTATCTTCTTTTGCAGGTTTAGTTTTATTCTTCAATTTTTTATTTCTAGAAGACATTTTGTGATGGAGAAACTCAAGTTTGGCCAAAACAATCTCTTTAAAGTTGATTTTGTACGTTTTTTGTACTCAGTCAATTTCGAAGCGCGGTTAAACTTTTGAATCAAAACATCTGATGCCGGAATCGACCTGTTCGATAAGTTGAAGTTTCGTCTCTATTAAGATTTAAATGTGTAACGTGCGTCTTGGAGAACAGGAAAATAATGTTCAAATCTTATTTCAAGAATCTAAATTATTTAATGTCATTATAAATTTAATTAATTTAGTGAATTGAATCTTTTTATATATATTGACATTTAAAATACAAATACAACAAATTATTTGATGAGTTTGATAACAATTTTTATACATGTTTTTACTTTTTTCTTATTGATTATAAAATCATTCTTACTTAATGATAAACAGTAAAATAACAATATTCTAAAGATAAAAACTAGATTAAACATATTATTTAGAAGAATTATTTTTCATCGTTGCTTCAATCCATTCGACGAAAGCAGAAGTTCTGGTATAAACGGACGGAGCTCCACGTGAACCACATGGAATAATTCCCCAGGACACAATACCAACAATCTCTGTTTTTTTCTTTTTCTTGATCACCAGCGGTCCACCAGAGTCTCCCTGAAATAATTTTCCAAAAATAATTAACATTCATTTTTTACATTGAGAAATTTATTTTGAAATAATAATTTTATTTTATTCAAACATTTAAAATAATCAACACGTATGAACTTACACTACAAGCTGAATATCCTCCTGTAAGTGGTCCAGTGCAAATATTTGTACTGTGCAACGGTGAAGGTCCTGAGACAGTCTCGATAGCAGTTTTGCAGTCAGTGAGATTGATAAGAGGCAATTTAACGTATTGCAAAAATGTTGGCATTATAGGTCTTGAAGTATTTGAAATCGAGCCCCAACCGGAAAGTATTGACGATCCCTTATTTACATCTGCTTTCGGCAGAGTGACACTCGAGACATTGTCATTGAAACGCAGAGGTTTCGTTAGTTGTATCAGACCTATGTCAAACGGAGCAACTCCGCTACAGATAAATAATGAGACATTATCAGAAGATGCATTTTACATTGAAAGACAAAATATTCATTATTTTAAATTTGTGCTTATAATTTAACATTAGAAAATATTTAGATTTATACCCAGCATAATTTTCATGAACGAAAGTCTTCTTGACTGTGACTTGCTGTTCTGAAGGTTCCTTCACGGCAATGTTATATTTCCCAGCCTTCACCACGAAACTGCCAATGGGAGGAATTGCTTGGATACAATGGCCAGCAGTGAGAATCCATCTCTCATCCAAAATAGATCCACCGCAAAAATGTTTGTACGGTGAAACGGGTGGTAATCCCCATTGCAATGAAACTTGATAAGGAAATTGATTTGGCTGTGCTTGTTGACCTCCAACTATCTTTTCTTCTAAACTAGGAAAACTCAATCCAATTTTCAGAAGCTCTGAAAAATAAATTTATAATGAACTTATAAAATAGATCCTGTTAGATCATTTTAAATTTATTATTATGCTGGATATTATTTAAATATTTACCTGCATTTCCGGTAACAAACAGAAAAGCAAAGAAGATCACTTCTGTAATGTGCGACATTGCAAAGAGTGTCTGCAATTTGATGCTACAGATTTATATACCATCAACACCGTGAGATAATAATTAATACGAACAAAGCTGACTAAGCAATTAAGATTTATTATCACGACATCATGAAAGTTTTTAATTTTTAAATCAACATTGCATTTGAAACCATAACATGAAAAGATAAACTAGTTTTACTTAATCACGTATAATAATAAATGAAAATTGCTGTTTGTTGCAGATTTTATTGGTCCAATTTAATTCAATTTTGAAATTGTGTTAGAAGAAATATTAGAAGAAATATATATTTTTCTTCGAGACGATGACTTAAGAATAGATTTGTATAATTTTTGAGATCCAAGAGATAAAGTGAAAAATTATTAATATATTAATTAATATTTCACGTAAAGTAGAACGAGTTGTATCAGATATGACGCAGTGATTACTCTTAAATATTGAATGAGCATAATTGATTATAATATAAACTTAATCGAATAAAAATGAATTGAGAAATAATAGAGAAGCAGTTTATCAGATTATAACAGGTACTAAAAAATGTAATGTTAAAAAATGCATCTACAAACAAAAGATTATAAACAACTGTTTAAAAAAAAGCAGTGCCGGTGATTATTTCATTTTTTTAATGTTGCCGGTTGAGTCGGCAAAGTAGATTTGCCACGAGTAACTTGACGTCTCATAGTTACCGTGTTGATGTATCGGCTCTGTGTTTGTTTCTAGTTAGTTCGAGCGTTCGTTTGACAGGAGATAACAGCTGAGGGAACCACCGTCATAACCTAGTAAAACAAAATCTAATTACTTGCACTGAATTACTTGACGTGTAAAGATGAGAAAATAATTTTTTGAATTAAAATAAAAATATTGTTTCAAGTCAATTTTGATCTTATAAAAACTTAATTCAATGGCGAATATAAGAACGATCATACCGGATCATCTGATCAAGTGGGACTTATCCAACAATCCCCTGGCACCGTTGACAGCTTTGCAAAAGGAGCACCTATTGTGTATAGAGGATGAAATGTCTTTATTAGACCCAGTCCATTTTTCCAAGCCTTCTGATAAGTCATCAACAATGCTGAACAATATTGCAAGTGAAGGTACTCAACAGATTGCCTCGTACCAGCAACTTTTACGCTCTTACACCGGACTGGAGAAACGATATGTGTACTCCGAGGATACCAAGTATCTTGCTTATTTACAACAATTACAGTCTCGTCATCAAGAATATAAGCAGCTGTGTACCCAAGTTGGACAAGCTTTAAAAGATTTTACTACTTTGTTAAACGAGTATTCAGTTGTTTCAGGTAAATTTTACTTTAATAACTTAATTTTTGTTAGAAACTGATTCATTATAAAAATAAAAAACAATTTTTCATTCCAGGAAAAACAACGTCTTTGTATAAGGCCAGCGAGCAACTCTTGTCAGATCAAGAAAAACTCAACAACCTAATAATCAACATTTCTACTTACGTGAAATATTTCAAAGAAGCTGATCTGATTATAGACAAACTGAACGCGCCTACCATCTCCGCCAATAATGAAACATTTTTCAACCTTCTGACAAAAATTGATGAAAACATCTCGTTCGTTCAATCAAATCCAACGCTAAAAGAGAGCTCAACTTATTTGGTCAAGTACAAACACTGTCAATCGAAGGCAATTAATCTGATGGAACAGTACATTTGCAAAGTTCTGGACAAAGCCACCGAGAGTATTTTGGATCCTAAGGAGAGCGACAAAAATTTAGACATGGCGGCAATAGCTTTGTTTTACGGCCGGTTCCAGTCAATCCTTCCAAAAATTAAGCCACCGATTGACCAGATTGAGACGCGATCATACAAGTGTCAGGAATACGACACGGCACTGGCGAAATGCCAACAGCATTACTTGAATCACAGAGGGATGGTTTTAAGGTCAAGTGTACAAAAAGGTCTCGAGTCCATTCAGGAGAAGTACAACGGCGATCACTGTGGCTTGGTCAGACATTCTTGTGCTCTATTACTGCACGCCTCCATCGACGAGCACCGGCTTTTCTATCAATTTTTTTCCAAACAGTCGCAAAATCTTGACATATTTCTCGAAAGCCTCTGTACCACACTGTACGATACACTGAGACCTTTCATTATTCATATCTACCATCTGGAAACTCTCGCTGAGATCTGCTGCATCCTCAGAGTGGAGATGCTCGACGAACATGTTCACAGCAACTCCAAAGCCTTGCAGGGTTTTGGTAACATCTGTTTGCAACTGCTGCACGACGTTCAGGAACGACTTGTGTTTCGAGCAAACTTGTACCTCCAGTCGGACGTGCTCGGCTACACGCCATCGCCAGGAGACCTTGCATATCCGCAAAAACTCAAGATGATGCAAGACATTGCACAGTCAATTGAACAAGAAAACCGACAGCTTAGGATGAAAAAAATTTCTCTTTGCTCGGTAGACAGCCTTAGCAGTGCCAGTAACATTGAGCCTGTCTCAAGGACGCACCTGGCTATTGACCCAGCAATCCAGCATCGATCGCGAAACAGCAACTCGCCTGCTGACCTCCACGGCATGTGGTATCCCACAGTGAGAAGGACACTTGTCTGTTTGTCGCGGCTCTATCGATGTGTCGATAGGCCAGTTTTCCAAACCCTCAGTCAAGAAGCTATCATGCTCTGTGTGCAAAGCATCCAAAATGCAAGACAACAAATTGAAACCAAATCTAGCCTCTTGGATGGACTCCTGTTCCAAATCAAGCATCTTCTGATACTTAGAGAACAAATTGCACCATTCCAAGTGGACTTGACAATTAAAGAGTACAGCCTGGATTTTTCCAAAGTAATTTTCAACTTTTCAAACTCAACTCACAAAGTTATAAATGTAATATTCTTATACTTTCCAGTTCGATCATTTGTTGATACCTTGTTTTATTTTTCAGGTCAAAACGGCGGCATTCAGTCTTTTGGAAAAAAGATCTCGGCTTTTTACGCTTTCAAATAACGCGTTGTTGGAATTTTTACTGGAAAGTGCTCCACAGATGAAAGAACAGTTGATTGACTCGAGAAAACACGTTGATGCCAAACTCAAATCTACTTGCCAAGATTTAATACAGCATGTAACAAGTTTGCTTACTGATCCTGTGATCAAGCTGCTGAATAAGGTATCCCGGAAAGACTCAGCAACACCAGCTGAGGAAAAAAACGTGCTGGGAACTGCTCAACATGTTGCAGCCGTTGTGAGCGATGCATTGAGACTTATCAAGTTCAAATTGCCAAGCATTCAGCAGTCACTTCAGTTGTACCTTGCTAATCGTGAGACAGAATGCATTTTGTTCAGGCCGATTAAAAATAATATCGTAGGGATTTTCACACAATTGTCACAGCTGCTGAGTGTGCATTACACATCGGAAGAGCTGTTGCTGATTGCTTGTCCTCTACCGGAACAAGTGTCGATTATGCTCAGTTCAACGAGTCTTAGCAAAGCAACGGAAAGTGGTCCTCCAGAAAACGAACTTCAGCAACAGCAATCTTCGAGCGATCAGAACTTGTCTGAACAAACAGTGTCGGAATCAAAAGACTCTGAAACGTAGTTTGCTTATCAGAAACTTCAAGTCAAAAGTGGTATGTTAATTATAAAATTATATTTCAGATGAAATTAAGATTTATATTAATATTAAAAATCGTACATTATAAAAATTTAAAAAGTATTTAAATAAACAACTTAATTACAGCTATCTGTGTATCACTTCATTTCAGAATATCATTAGTGTATAACTGGTGAATAGCTTGGCCTATATTGTCACCAATTTTTCGATTATTTACTTTAATGTTGACTAAACTATTTTCGCCTGATTTCAGCAATGCCTGTTGAAGAAGTGAAGGAGTTGGGTATAAATTGGTTATAGCCAATGCTTTGTCAATTGAAAGACCTTTTAACTGTGCTAATTGACGCACGAACATTTCTTGCACTCTCAAAACCTAAAACGAAATACGAATTCAATAACAGAGACAATCGTTTGGACAATCGAAATTATTTTAAAAATCTCACTTTGTTTTTTGATGAGGTTTTGTTGAACTCTTCGAAAAGCATCAAATATTTTGTTTTTTCAGTATCAACCATGGAATCCAAGTCACTTTTTTTGCAACTGATCAGGCGTTTATTCTGCAAATCAAATATTTCAATTCATAAAAGAATCTAAATAAACAAAATTGAAATTTCAATCGCTTTACCTTGTATTGATCATATAGCACTTTTGTCAAGTTAGATAAATACAGGATTGTGTCTTTATGATTGTCTGTATATTTTAAAGAAAATCCATCTTGAACCAACGAGTTGGTTGCAGCCTGTTGTAAACTAGTAATTGGGATGCCTGTTTGAGCTTTTGCATTTAAACCTTCCACTAGATAGATTATGTTTTTTATCCCAGATCTTTTCAGCCTGAACTGCAAGCATATAAAAACAGGATTATGCTGTCTAGTTCATTAAGTATTTTGACTAAATTTACAAAACTGAAAATAAGAAAAGGATTTTTATCATTTTTTTTTATTTTTGTTTTGATAAACCCATTAATGTCAACCTTTTGCTCATGAAAGCGACCGTCTTTGATACTACTGCTCAGATCATCAACTCGTTTTCTCTCAACCACATAAGGCAAAGTTAATTCTGTTTGAGTTCTTCTGCAACGAGCAATCCATGCAAAGTCACCGACATTTAAATGTTGAACTGAGAAACGAGTGTTTAGGTGATTAAGTCTTGCTGTTGTTTCATTTCCATCTTTGGATTTTCTAAAAATAACGATGTTTTGGACTATTAAAAATTTTGTTTGTAACACGTTTGTAAATAATAAATAATTAATTGAAAGAATATTTACGCATTGGTCTCGTGCACATCTACAAGCAAAATTATATCAAAAGAATAAGGTTCCAGTATGAATTGTTCAGAATGTTCAATTTCGCCTGTACCTTCCATCTTACTTGATTTTCCTTCTTCATCATCTTCCTTCTTTCTTTTCAATTTTGCTCCTTCATTTTTTCTTTTCAATTTTTCTTCTTCTTCCTTTTTCTTTTTCAATTGTACTTCCTCATCCTTCTTCTTTTTCAAATTTTCTTGTATCTTTTTTAATTGTTCTTCCTCATCCTTCTTCTGTTTTGAAATGTCTTCTTCCTTCTTTTTTTTTGTTTTCTCTTCTTCTTTTCTTTTAAGTAATTTTTTTTTCGCTTTTCTATTATCTATCTTTTCAGCTTCGATCACAGATACTCCTAGTTCAGTTAATCCATACCTGAAATATAAAAGCTCATAAACCTGATAGTACCCCTCAAAGATTATATAAAGTTTTCAATGAATTTAAAATTATTTACCTAACAGGACAACTCATTTTGCTGACAAACTTATGGGATATTAAATCAGATAATACTGATCCAAACCGTTGAAGAGTTTCATCTGCATCTGATGAATCCTTACAAATTTCTGACACAAAACCTTGTAATTGTTTCATAGTCACGAAACCTGAACATACTTTTATTAAACACACATATTCTCTTGAATCGAACATCTGTTAAAAATCTTGCATACATACCAGATGGATTTGATTGCTTAGCTTCGTACAAAGCTGTCATAATCATATTCGATTGTAATTTATTTTCCAGAATAATGGGAAACTAATGAAAATACAAATCGTTATTGAAAAGTCACGTTATATAACGTTATCAACGTTATCAAAACTAGATTTAAATGAAAAGAGTCAAATCAAAGTTAAAAATTGTGAACAAACCTCTTGTAAATTAGTTGAAATGTTGACTGTTGATGTATTCTTATTTCCACTATCAAATTCATCAACATAGTTAGTCTCAACCTAAAATAAACAAGATATATCAATCTGAATATTAATTTTGTTTAGTAAATTACAGTTTAGAAATAATACGTTTTCTTTTCCTGGATTTGATGAGCTCGATCCTAAATTATGCAGATCTTGTTGAATATTTTCTTGATCATTATGTTTTTTTAATTTTGTATCAATTAATTGACATAACGTTTCAGAAAAATGTTCAAGTATAAAACAGTCTTTCCCAGTTTCAAATCTTAGAGGACATTTGCTCATAGATTTATATGCTTTAGCCAGACTATATTGCGCTGGATTTCCATTATCTTTGGCTGCTTCATACCACTCTATTAACCATTTTTCAAACAATGGATTAGCAATATATCTACGAGGCTTCCTTAGTGACTTTTTTTCTTCCATTTTAACGTTTTTGCACTATAAATAAAATAAATATTCTTCCATCAGATTTGATTTGTAATGATAATTAATATTTTGAAATGCATACGAAAAAACAATAAATAATAAAATTATTCTACTTACGTTGATACATGTGTCTGAACTTGAATAAAATTTGACTGTTTAAGTTATTTTTTATTTAATTAACTATAACCTGATATTAGAACAACCAAAAAGTAATGTTTTTTGTACGTTTAAGGTTATGGAAATAATTAATTTGCTTTTCTCATACTAATTAATACTTGTTTTAACGGTATTTTTCTATTTACTTTCGTTCGACTATTAATGGCAAGGTAAATAAACAGTAAATAAACAAACGGTTTTCAAAAACTGGGAGAGACAAAGCAAAATTCATAGTAGATTAAACAAGGATAGACCGTTTAAGTCCATACCGAGTGTCAATAACCACCGCATAGGATCCTGCTGCTCATGCGCAGAGAAATAACAAAAATTTGAATTCATAAATTATTAGTCATACTAATTCAAGAGCAGATGACCATAATTGACTCAATACAAATAATTATGAAAATAAAAATACTAACTTGATTTAAATCTTGTTCTCTTTTTCTTAAGAAAAATAAATTTAATTTAATTAATTGACTTGATTTATTCACTTTTGTAATAAAAATATAAATGTAGATTTCTTCGAGATGATTTAAGAATTGTCTTTTATAATTGCTGTGATCCAGTTTGTGAAAGCAGAAGTTCTGGTATACACAGAGGGAGCACCATAAGCCCCACAAGGAAAATTAACCCAGGAAACTACCCCAACAATGATCGTCTGGTCGTTTTGTTTCAGTACTAATGGTCCCCCGTTATCACCCTGAAAAATTGTTAAAATATATACTAATATTTCTTCTAATAAACTAGAACGAGCAGTATCAGATATGACACAGAGATTACTCAGATATTGATTGTATAAACTCAATCAAATAAAAATGTATGAATAAATAATAGAGAAGTTGTTTATCAGATTATACCAGATACAACAAAAATTAATGTTTTAATATTTATTTAAGAAATAAAAATATCTTACACTGCACGACGTCAGTTCTCCGGTGAGAGGCCCAGTGCAGATACTGGTAATGTGTACGGTGGCAGTTGGTATAATATTTCGTACAGCTCTTCTGCATCTAGCTAAATTAATTAATGGCAACGTGACGTACTGCAAAAGACTGGGCATTGAAGGTGTATTAGTGACCGAAACTGACCCCCATCCAGAAAGAGTCACATTTCCTCTATAAGTCGCACCTTGTCTTGGAAGGCCAATCTTGGAAACATTTTTGTTCAGCACTAAAGGTTTTGATAACAAAATTAGTCCGATGTCGTTTGGAACTATTCCGAGTCTGAAATTGTTTTAATCATTATTATTAAATTGAAAGAAAAAGTTCAAAAGAAGATTCTTTAATAAATGAGATTTATATATACTTGACACAAACCGTGTATAATTTTGATAAACGAATATACGTTTGATTAAAACTTGCTGTTCTCCAGATTCAGTTTTGCTGATGTTATATTTTCCAGCTTTGACGAGAACACGTCCGACAGGAGGGATTTTCTGGATGCAATAGGCAGAAGTGAGAATCCACTTGCTGTCTAAGATGGAGCCTCCACAAAAATGTTTCTCTGGGATCTGGGGGGTTCTTCCCCATTGTAAAGAAACCTGGTAAGGAAATTGGCCAGGGACTGCTGTTTTACCTCCTACTATTCTACCAATTTCTGCAAACATTTCTATCGTCAGAGTCTAAATTTTCTATACAAAAAAAAAGTATTAAATCATTTTTAAAATCACTCACTAAAACTACTTGTTACTTCAACAATAATGAAACAAATTAGCAAAGCCTTAAAAGTCATGATGCTAGTAGCTTATAAATTCTAATTTTGTTTTGATATAACTTTTATACATACCTCAAGAGGCGATTGACTCATAATGTTAAATCATTTTTCCATGATAACATAAAAAAACTATGTCCACATTGTATGTTGTTCGTACGTGCGTTTCTGGTGTATGTAAAAAATGAAACATTAAAAAAATTGTAGTAAAAATCATTGCGATTAAGAAGCTCAGCAAATATATAGTATAGTTCAACGATGAGCAGATTAAACTTAGCCGCTTTTTCTATTCCAGAGTTAGAAGAAAAAATTCAGTTTTATCGCGCATTTCACGTTTGATAACACAGTTGTAGTGAAAATAAATATTAAACGTCAATAAATGTTCGTTTCCTGATATTTGTTAACTGCGAGACAAATTGAAAATACAAAAAAAAATGCCATAATCATCAATAACGAAATTGAAATTGTTTAAGAACCGATTATTTTTATTTCCCTTTTTATAAACACGATCAGGAATAGAATGCATCAAAATATGGTATCTTCTTACAAATTTTAGGACTCAAAAAGCATTTATTTCTCTCTCTGTTCTTCCACTCGTTTTCTACTTGAAAAATCTTTCGCCTCGTAGAGTCCAGTTCATCTTCTGCAATACTTCTCTGTCCTCTGTAAGGGGCGAAGTTTAAATTGATCCTTTCTTGGTATTCCTTCTGTCTCAATGCTCCAAGAAGCTCTATCAATTCCTCGTTTGTCTTTAGGGACAAAATCCTGTCATCCAAACCGTTGATGGCCAACCCCTGATTCTCTATTAGTTTTCCATTTATTCGATTATTCACCATCTGCTTCAAGTCCCTGATGTATGCATTCATCATTCTCATATCAGGATTCAGGATGTGGCAGTCTTCATGAAATTTGAAGTAACTCTCAACGCGACGGCTGTTTTCCAGTTCGGAGTAAAGCTGCTCTCTAGTCAGATATGAGATGCTGTCTTTGGCGCTGTCCATGATCTTTTCCACCGTTGAATCCTCTTTCGGGTTGCGTAATATTTTTAGTAAAAGTCTTCGCACTGTGTACGAAATCACACCCCTGATTTCCATGAGCTGGGAGATCAAAATTTCTAAGCCGATCATGGGAGACATTTCGTTCAGCTTAGGAATTTCTAGCGTTCCTTTTGGATTTTCAGATGATTTGGAATTGGAATGTTGGCAGGGAAGCACTGGCACAAGATAGGGCATGAAAACATTTGATGATATTAAAGTAGGATTAGCTGGTAGTGGGTTTTGACATTGTTCCATTAGATTTGGGTACATGATCCTTAAATTTCGTTTCCTGGAAGAAATCGAGATAAATTTGTTAATGATAAAAACAACAATTTCAATTTCATTCTTACTTTGTTGTTTTTTATTTCTTTTTTGATTTTTATTCTGTGGTTAAATTTCACTTGCAATTTTGAAAAGTTGGGCCGATATATTTGTGTGGTTGGTTTTGATGAAAATGTCACTAGTGGATGATTAACAGTTGAATGTCTACAAAAAAATCAATTTTTAAGAAAAATTTTTTGTTCGAAAATACAAATCGTATTCATTGAAAATATAATAAATAAAAATTACATATACAACAGAAATTGCAAAATAAAATATAACTCATATTAACTTTTAATATAATCAGATATAAAAATTTATTGTAGTGTAATTGTTCCAATATTTAAAATAATTACACAGTATGATTGTCAGTTTTTTTTACAAATACTGTTAGTGTTATTGCAAGTCTTAGAATATCTAATACAATTATAACGAGACCATTTAAACAAAAAAAAAAAACAGTATACAATAACGAAACCAATTGAAGAATAAACAAAATCAACAACGTATCTATAACGCACCGTACATAATACTTCTAGTATACTAGAATTCGTCATAAAAATTATGCATGTGAGACTAATCGTATACAAATATTCATCAGTTACTCTTCATATGAAATGAAAAATCAACTTATTTCATAAAAACTCATCAAGTCTCAATAAAGTGCTCACTCATTCAGTAACACTAACATGAATTCTACAAAAATTCAAAAAAATATAAAATTCTGAAAATCAAATTTACAGACAAACATCTATAACTACTTTTTCTTACTTTTTTCACGTCTATTATAATTTTTCTCTTCACTTTAAAAACAACAGTCATAAAATACAATTTGTCTTCAGTTTGTAATAAAAAATAAGCATTAAAACACCCCAATCGTAGGAAAAATCGGATCAGGTTTTCTTCGTCTGACGTGCATGTCCTCCTGACCATTTTCCCTTCTATCTAGTCCATCGTCCACGCTCTCCATCATAGTCCTTGTAGAAACTGTAGTCTCATTTCTGCGCATCGCTATTTTTGAGTTATACAGGGGCTTTATATGCACCATGCACAAACTAACTAAAAAGTTAAGTAAGATTGGTGCAACACCAGCAATTACAATGCAAATGGCTACAATCAATGCCCAGTTGGGAAACCGTGCAGTTACAGTTTTTCCTTGCTCGAGATTCCAAATCTTGTAGGTGGGACTGTCTATCATCATGTCATATAGATTAGCTCCAAGAACAACTGCGGTCATGATGGGTCCAACGAACGCTGAGATCAGTCTCCAAAGCTTGCCTGGTTTGTACCCAGTCATCTCGTAGATATCTTCTGAAAACTCTTTGGTGCCATAGACAAAGCCAATAACGATCATTTCCATAAAGGCGATGAAGACCAAACCAATGGTTCCGGCGAAGCTGTCGAACATCTGCACCCAATACTCTCCGGAACCCGTGCAAAAACGAAGACCTATGGTAAAGCAGAACAGAGTCATCACTCCAGTTATGTACGGTTTTTTGAATCCTTTGAACCACTTGATTTCCGTGAGCACGCTCAGAGCTCCCTCGAGAATACCGATCTGCGACCCCAATCCGAGAGACAGCAGCATCAGAAAGAACGCAATGGACCAGATCTGAGGCAGCGGAAGTTCCAAGATAGCCTGGGCGAAGACGATGAAGGCCATGCCCGTACCCTCGGCGACGTTGTTCAGTTCGTCATCCAAGTTACACTGCACCAGTGTCTCATTGAGGCTCGCAGCAATGAGGCTGTTTTCATAGTTGCAGTTTTTGAAACTGTTCATGGCCTTGTAACCCAAAAAGGCGAAGACAACTGTGGTGGCCAGAATGGCGGTGAAGGCGTTGCAGATGGTGATGTAGATGACGTCTCGAACGCAGTTGTTCTTCGGTTCGTTGTAGCTGCCAAAGGCGATTAGGGAACCAAAGGCCAACCCGAAACTGTAAAACACCTGGGTCGCCGCGTCCAACCAAACCCTCGAATCTTTCAACATCTCCAGCTGAGGGAGAATACAAATAATTTTAGAATCTCAAAAATGTATAATTTAAATCAGGAGTAATTTCAAAAGATGTAACTTTAGTTTCGTACCCTTGGCTTAAACATGTGTTCCAGTCCTTCCATAGCACCTTCAAGGAACAGCCCTCTCCCAAGGAAAATGAACAAGATGAAATAGGGAAAGAGAGAAGTAAAGTACACTACGTACTTTGAGGAGTTGATCCCCTTCATAACCACTAGATAGACTAGCAACCAACTGCAAACAAAACTGATGATAACCCACGTCTTCATAGAGTCTCCATCTTCTATGGAAGATGAAATGTCCAAGGTGTGTCTGTACCAAAAGTAAGCTGTCTCTGAACTTTTGGCACACTCTTCAACTGTGATGTTTCCTACCATCGGACAGGATGCCCAAGGCAGATCGTTCCAGAAGATTAGAGAAACGAACGATTGATAGAGGTAGTACATGACCCAAGCAATGATGACGTTGTAGTACAAAGCTACCGAAATGGCAACGATGCAAGATGCTATGCCTATTCCTGCGCTCCAAGGGTGGACCAAGTTCCACGCTCCTAGGGCTCCATGTCTAAATTTCTGCCCTATCCCAAGTTCTATTAAAAATAAGGGCATTCCTTCCAAAATAAGGAATATCATATAAGGGATCAGAAAAGCTCCGCCACCGTTCTTCTGGCAGAGGTAAGGAAACCTCCAGATGTTTCCCAGGCCTACGCAGAAACCAATGATACTGAGGAAGCACTGCAGTTTGTTCTCCCAAGCTGGTCTGTTGGATTCCTCCGTGACACTGTCGATATTTTCATTTGGATTTAATGTTCCATCGGCTAAAACTTCGAACGACCCGTTTGGCATTGCCAGACTGAACTCAACTTTTTTAGACTCCGAGTCTGTTAAAACGGTGACTTGCGAAAGTTTTGAGCTTCTGATACTCGACGGTGTTCTTCGCAATTCAAGATTCAACTTAGATTCCGAAGAAGCGAACGTCTGTCGATTTGAGGATAGAGCTGACAGTCTGATGGCCTGGATTTCACCGGTTTCATTTCTTGGAACGTCTGTGTGAACTTTTGTTAATGATTTTTTCCTCGCGACAACAGATGTTGAGGTGGACGGTTGTTGAGATGTGCTTGGTCCATGAAAACTGCTCAAGTTGGATTTGTGATCATCAATTGATGAATATCGAATTTCTACATTCGACATTTTTGCAGATTCAGTTGTAGCTGAAAATATATCAAATAAATGTCTATCATTTTAATATAATTGATAAAGAAGTATTAGTATAAATGACGAAGAATTTAGTTGTAATTATTCAAATCAGAAATTATGAAGAGATATAAAAAATAAAATTATTTTAATAAAATTAACTTTCAGCTGTTATAAGAGTACTAAACGAACCTTTTCTTTTAAAGCTGCCTTATATTCAACGTGCTTCGAACGATGAATCCGTTTATGCTTTCTCGTAACAAGTTCACAAATATTTGAAATTAATTGTGCAAAAATTTCAACATTCACTAATAAGCATTTCTGTTTGCCTATTTATTTTTAGGACATGACACAAATTCGATCCAAAAGGTAACACAATCTCCATTAAAATTGGAGCTCACTTTAATACAGAATACACGTGCTTTGTTTGTTGGGATAGTACTGAAGAAACACTTTCAAAATATACTTTATTAGGTTTTCTGATAAGAATCCTAATTACTTGGTTGGGAAATTATAAATTTTTTTTTGAATTCGTTAAAGTTCAAACAAAGTTTATAAATAAAAGCAGTGTAATTAATGCAATAAAAATTTTAAATAAGAGTAAAACTTTATTAATTAATGTTTTAAAACTATTTAATCAGTATAAAAAATTGTATTGCAATAATTGTAATAAAAGTTTTTGTATTGATTCATAGTTATAAATAACGTAATATTGAAATTAAAAAAAAACAATTTCAATGCAACATTTTTAACAAAAAATTTTTTTTTAACCCACGCTTTTAGATGAACTTTTATATTTTACAATATTTTTTTATCAGTCATCTAAATGCACAATTGTTATTTCCATACAGAGATATCAGTGAGAAGAATTTCACAATTCGGTTTGCTTTATTCCAAGAAAGTATCGGTCAAATAAAATCATAATCTTGTGATATTTGCATCTGCGGAGCAAATTCGTCTTCAAAGTATGTCTGAATCTTGTGCGATTAATTTTATTGATAAATTCATGAGTATTTGGTTCATTAATTTCAGAGAATGGAATTCCATTCGTATAATATCTATTAACTAATAATGAAACAATTTGTAATTCAATTGTATAGTTATAAACAAAATTTGATCCGGATATTTTAATTTACATTTATCTCTAACAGTTTGAAAGAAACGTACAAGCAAAAGATATTGAGCACAATTGTTTTAAAAATTGAGACCGTGTAATATGCATATAATGAATCTGCTATGCATATTGCACTCGTCAGTATATTCGCTAAAGCGGTGGGAGGGCAAAAAAATCTGTGTTCCTTTACGAGGATAGCCAGTCGTTATTCAGAAGTTGAGTGTGACAAGTGAACTTGATGAAACAGTGAATACAGATACTGATAACAAATGGTAAATAGATTAATTTCGTTCTTATATGAAATAAACATTTTTTCACATATAATTATTTTTGAATATTCTTATTTATTCATAAAAATTATTATCTGAATTATGTAACGAAAATAAACGTTGCCAAATGTAACAAAACTTGTCGTTTGTTTGCTCTTTAATTTTATTGCTTGATTTTAAAGCACGTGAGTAGTTTTATCAGTAAGAAATACAAACTTTCGGAAGAGTTATTTACTTAAAAGAAAAAGACTATGAATATAGATATAAATGAATGAAAAAATGAGATCAAGTCACTAGAACAACCATGTCAATATTCATTGAATTAATTGTCATAATTATTCTTCAACAACCCTTTCTGTTTATGTTTGTTATATAATAACTTAGTCAGAGATCTCTACTCAATATTAATCAGTCAAGGTTTTTGAAGGATTGGTTTAGTTATGATAATGGATTTAAAAACCAAAATGTTTCGATAAAATTAAAGACAAAAATTATAAATTTTAATTTCATTTATTAATACACAATTATGCACATTTTTGCAGGGATTACCGCAGACTAAAAGCCAGTACTTGGCACATATTAATGTCAAATCTGATAATCCTTTTGACTTATTTAAAGAATGGCTTTCGGAAGCTAAAACATTCTCAACTAGTTCACCAAGTGCATTTTGTTTATCCACAGTGTCAAAGTAAGACTAACAAAAAATTTACGGGGTGGAAACACTTTATCCCGCCTAACTCTTTAAAAAATTATAAAAGTTTTTTATAAGAATAAATTGAAATTATTTTTTATTTTCAAGAGATTTGAGTGTGTCTTCAAGACATCTTGAACTCAGACGTCTCGAGTCTGATGGATTCGTTTTCATCACTGACAGCCGTAGTAAAAAAGTTCAAGACTTGGTAAATATCACATAGAAATAACAATAGATGAACATTATATTTTCATTCTAAATTTGACACTATTTACTAAATGTTTTTTAGATGGAGGTTCCAAATGCTGCCATATGTTTTTTATGGTCGTACATGAATGATCAGCAGGAACATATCGCCAGACAGGTAATTTGTTTTTTTTTTCGATCCAAAAATCATCCTATAACATTAATAAAAATCCTACTGAATTTAAACATAAAAAGTCTTTGATTTTTTGTTTTAGGTGAGAATAAATGGTTTCGTTGACCAATTACCTGTAGATCAGTATGTAGACATTTACAATAAAGAGCCACTGAACTTCAAAATTAGATCCTTAATGGGTCCTCAAGGAAAAGAAGTCAAATGGGAAGAACAGTTAAAACATTTCCAACAGATTCATGCCGAAGTTAGTAATGGCCAATCCTTGCCGATGCCTAATCATCTGTAAGTAGTAGAAAATGAACTAATAGTTAAAATTAACTCAATATTAACTAAATAACATATTAATTAAACATACATTTTTTCCCATAGGGTTGGTTTCAAACTTTATCCCAGATCGATGGAATTTTATTTTGGATTCGATGATGTCATTGGCGACAGAGTTCTTTTTACCCGAGATTCCACTACTGGTTTGTGGAGCCATTGCAATCTTGCTGCGTGATTTCAAATAAAAAATCTCACGCTGAACATAACGAGATATTTCCCGTTATGAAAATGAGACAGCTTAATGTGCCTCAATGCATTCGTGAAAATAAAAATTTAATGAATTGTAAATACATGTTAAACTCGATGTTAGAACAAAAATGAATGAAATTATGTTTTTACGAACATGCTGGATTTTAATTGAACGACTAAAATCTGACTTTGTTAAGAATAAGTAGAAATAATCTACGAAGAACAATCGTTTTTTATTTTGAAAAACAATTTTATTTCCTTGCTGAATACTTGTTTGATAGTATGATAAAAGATGCACGTTGACTGTGTGTGTTGGGTGGAACAAAAATTATTTTTCGTTAATTGCCACTTCGTTTATCATTTCTCATCAGAATGTTTTGTCAATCATGAGAAAAATTTTATTACAAATAAATCAGCTTGCATTCATTCATCGATTCAGAAAATGAATTTGACAGATACACACGTTGAATATGATATTCGCTTGAATCGAGCACGGTAAAAACATTTTTTTACAAACGGCTAGACGATATCATTCTGTAGTTACAATGCTTATACATTCACGATTTTTCGCATATTGAACCAGTAAAATTACAAGAAAAAAAATTGCGACAATAATAACTGTTTTTGTTTGAATTCTTTTTTGTTCAATGTAGAAATAAATTTTCGCACGCTAAAGCACGTCTTAAACTAGAAGTATCGCTTATACAAAAGTCAAAAATATTCAAATCGAATTCCTCGGCTTTCTTTCATGTTTCAAAATATTTCATTTTTATTTCTCACTGTACATATTATAAAAAGGGCACTGTGCAAATATAACAATTTTATTTTTCCTTTTATCAAGCTTACAGCCTTGGAAAAGACGTGATTTTGACATTTGAATATTAATCGCCAGGCCTTCAATCGAAAAAAACGCATCCTAAATATTATATTCAAATAATTATTAGAACAAAATGCACAAAAAATAATTGAAAATCAATAACAGTAATTGTTTCTTTTTCTCAACATTCAACAATTACTAAATAGAATATTTTCTTCTTTATTAACAATGTTTTTATTTATTTAAAACTATTGTACCATACGTAAATTATTAAATTAATTTTTTAAATTTACAAATGAGAAGAACAATTTTAATGTGGCGATTCGTATTCGAACTTTGTTCCTTCCAATCACTAGCTACTCGTCGTATTAAAAAGGCTACGCTAAAACACATAACTCGCGAACCAGAAGCAAAAGAATTGTTAAAATTCAGATCTATAAATGTATAATTCTGTATATAACTTTTTCATTCAAATGATGTCCTATTTACAAGAATAAGATAACTGATCGTGGATTAACACTTGAAACCGAACAACTCTTGTCGCTCATTAGTTTGTACTTTTTTAGCTAACTCGAAACGTTTCAACTTTCGACTAGAAATATATACAAATGTGATGTATTAAATCGTTCTATTTCATTTCTGTACTTTGAAATTAATGATAATTTAGCACAAAAATAAAATAAGATATAATATAATCATTTGACGATCATGATTACATAAGAAAAATTAGTGACAAATGTTCACGTATGTTGATGTTCGTTGTCAAATGCAGTTTTACGATCAGTCGGTGCGTATTTACAGTCAAGTCATCAGTTTAGGAAGTTGTCACGCTAGTTTCCCCTAGTATCCTTTTCGTTCACGCGACAATTTTTCTTAATTTTAACGTCTTTTTGTACAAATTATAAACGACTATATATTAGAAATGGAAAATAAAACATCAGTACCACTCCAGATTTGATACATAAAAATAATAATTTCTTCCTCATAGATGAAAAATAAATATTTGATGATGAAGCTCAAAGAATGTATTATGAAGTGAGGATTTTCATGTTGAATATACAATATATAATGAATTTATTATATTTTTAATTCGTACTGCAAAAACATGTGAAAAATCTTTTAAAATTTAGTACAAGCTAAAAGCTTTCATCAGCTTTTTATTAGCTTTCAACGAAATCGTAAAGACAAAGAATATATTATGTAGACTATAATTATTTTGCCAAAAAAACCGAATGTCGAATGTGATTCAATTTAAATGTATGATTATTCCACAGGCGTCGACGTATGGGAATTCACAGGAGAATGCCATTTATCACAGAAGTTGCGTGAGTTGTTGCATGGGTGTGTTGTGTTAGTCGTTACCGAAATTGATATGACTTGGAAGAGAGGTCTTGAATCGTTCGTTCACAACCCACGTGTGCTCGCACTACTCAATCGACCAGATAAAACTACAAGTCGCGTTATTTGTTTATCTAATCGTTTTTATCTAATACTACTGTACGAAGTTTCTTGCTTTTTTGGTTGTTCTTATTCGCGGATAAGAATAAAAAGGCACGTTTTGCGTTTCGCACCATCAACTTCGTCTCGAAGTCCAATCGAGCACGTATAGGCTGGGTAAATTGGCGTGGCTTACGTATCCTTGCCATTCAGAGCTGCGAATTCGTCCGAACCGTTCGAGCCATCGTCTGATGTACCTAAAATTGCAACAAATTAATTTCATCTCAGTTGGTAAATCTAACCTTACTAGAACTTGTAAGAGTACCTGCAGCGTTTGCACAGTACGCCCTGTGCTCTGTGTACTTCTTTTTATTCGCAAACATTTTTCCGCATGCGTTGCACAATGAAGCGTCATCACCAAACTGTTCGTCTGCTTCGACTACCATCTCCTCGTCCCCATTTTCGAAGACTTCCTCGAACTGGGACTCGAAGTCTCCGTCTTCTTCTTCTTCAAGTACCAGATTAAGATCCTGTGTTTCTTCATCATCATCTTGAATCTCACCGATAAACCTGTTTTCTTCTTCATTTTCACACTCTGTCGCTGGCTGTTCAGTCTCTTCGGTCTCGTAAACCACCTCACTGTCAGCGTCTTCCTGAGGCGTTTCCTCCTCGTAGTTATAACTCTCATAATCATAATACTCAGTTTCATCAACATCACCAACTTCTTCTTTAATCGTGATCTCATCATCTATAAATTCGTCTCCGTTACATTCTTGTTTTATTTCAATTTCTTCTTCATCGTCTGTTTTTGGTTCTGGCGCTTTCGTGTAAGATCTCGTTCCTGATAGCCTTTCGGCTTCATCTTGGGCTTTAGTTTTCGTCATTCCGTGACGTAAAATTAAATGTTTCATTAACCTGAAAATGAATGAAACACAGAAATCAACGAGTGAAATAAATCTATGAAAATGAAAAAAATTATATTAATAATTATTTTACCTAACGTGGGACATTCGTTCGCCACAATTCCGGCATATTTCCGAGCCGTGACTGAGGCGCTGGTGCCGATCAAGCATCTCGCAACTAATGGCGCTAACATCGCAAGCCCAACATTTGACAGGATTCTTTTCATTTTCCTGTGTCATATGTGTCTTTAAGTGTTTCTCGGAGTTAGCTACGTACGGACAAAATTCGCACCGAATCTCTTGCTTCGTGTGCTTGCTTGAATAGTGTTTCTTCATTTCGTAAGAGTTGACGAACTCTTTCTCGCAAACTTTGCAGACGTACGGCGTTTCGCCCTTGTGTCGAGCCACGTGTGTTTTGAAGTACCATTCAGTTCCCAATTTTTTATTACAATAAGGACACGAGAAGTGTTTAGATTTCGATGGTTTCTTCTCCACCGGCACACTACAAAACAAGTCATATTAGTATGACAATCGCATACACCTTAATATTATTCTACAGAAGGTTTTTTTGTTAACAAAAAATTACTCACGTCTTTTCTTTCTCGGCATTAACATAGGTTTTGAAAAGGAACTTGTGCTGTGTCTTTTTCCTTCGTTTTCGTATCGTATCTAACATGGTACCCTCGCCTAAATTATCACTCTCCTCTTCCTCCTCGTTCTCCTCTTTGATTTCAATATTATCGTTTTCTGCTTCAACTACCTCTTGGACTTCTTCCTTTTCTACTTTAGGAACAATTTTGGGCTCTTCTTTTTTCTTAGGAGCTATTTTTATGTTTGGAAGAACTATCGTCTGTTGGTTGTTGTTGGTTTGTATGGTTTGGATGCGCACAAGGGGTGGTGGTTGCAAAATCGATTGAACGTTAGTCGAATCTGCCATGATGCAAAACTTGGGCATGCCTTGTACCTGGTGCAGTAATGACGGTTGTGTTTTGAAATTTGCAATCGGAACCACTCGGATCGGAGTAATGATAGGCTTTGGTTGAAGTTGTGACGTTGTTAAGACCTGAACGAAGGTAAATTTCATTAATTTTAAACTTTATATTCTAGTATTAAAATAACATAAAACTATTTGTTTTAAAGAGTTTTAAATTTGTTTCTCTTACCTGCGACTGGTTATTTCCAGTCCAATTACTCAGTATAACCGGTCTTATAATATTTCCCTGTCCTTGAGCACCCGGTACCGTGGTGACAGTGATAACAGGGTTCTGAACAACATTTTGGCCTGCGCTACTAGCAACGTTCACCGCGGTCCCACCCTGTTTGCCGGTGTTCAACAGGACTCCCTGCTGATTCCCAATAACGATAGGTATACTACTAATCACATTGCCATAGACATTTTTAATCTGCGGGAGCTGTGTCTGCGTGACATTGCCACCTCCGCTACTATTATTTACAGTGAACTGTTTAGTGGTGGTGGTGTTGTTCTGCACAGATGTCGGTAGTGTCGTGATCGTCACAATCGGGGCCTGCTGCGACACCTGAGTCTTGGGGATCACGATAAGCTCCTCGTTTTTGCGAAGTATCTCTAGGGCTTTGTTGTGCCCATTGATAGGATCAAGGTAATCCTTTCGTTTCAACTTGGCACTGTCCAGGATCTGGAGCTCGCGTTCGCGCATCTTTTTACGCAAAATCTCGGCACTGTCGGCTTCATTGTGCCGGTACACGTGCTTGCGCTTGCAACCGCGATGATTCGCCCGGAGTTTTCGCGTCTTAAGCGGCACCCCGCAGATGTCGCAGCAGCTCTGTTTGTCAAAGCGGTAGAGGGCAACACTTGCCCGTCGGCACCTGTTGTGGTCGATGCTGAGTGCATCGCACTTGGGATTCGCACAGTGCCGAGACACCGGCGCGTTGATCTCGTCCTCCTCGTCGATGGTCCGCGCCAGGATCGGCGTCACCCCGCTCTCGTCCGCATAATTCTGGAACTTGACATCGCAGACAAGGTGCTCGCATGACTCGTAGTGACCGCACGGTTTTTGTTTGCGGACAATCGGACGGATCAGGATTTCAGACTTGCCATTGGTCTTCGATGGCAGAAGAGTTTCATTTCTGCATTCATCTATCGGTACTGAGTTCTTAACAGTTTGAAACGACACCTGAGGTTTATTCGGGCTACTCGAATTTTGATTCAGACCATTTTTCTTAACACTGAGAATGATATTTTTCTTGATGCTTCCTTGGTTGGTTAGAGACTTTATTGGTACCGTCCTCAAGATGATGTTGGGCTGATTTAGCAGACGTTTAACAGATTCCGATTGTAGAACTTGCTGAAATATTTTGTTGCAATTAATTTCTGTTGTAAATGTACTGATTCACGTGTCTTAATAGCAAAACAAAGTGAATTTTTCTCTAGAAAAATTTGCAAAAGTATGAATAAAGAAAAATATAATCATTCTTATCAAACCAATTGAAGTATTTAAATAGTAAAACAAAGTGAATATTCTTACTTGAAAAATTTGCAAAAATATACATTTTAGTTTTTATAACAAATTAGAACGATTATTTAGCTTTTTGGTTCTGTGAACAAACACAATTCGAATACGTTATTTGCTTATCTCAAATTGAAATGTGATTTTTTGAAATGAGATTAGATAGAAGTTCGGTTGAACGTAAGTTATAATGTGACTTTAACAAAAACTGTCACAATAATGCAAAAATTATGGTAAATATTGTGTCTGTTTGATGTCAAAAGATCAATTACTGTCCATTGTTTACATTCCAGTAGTATGAGCTTTGATTTAATTTGTGTTGTGAAAAGTAATCGAACCGAAATACTTTTCTTTGACAACAAAATGTTCTTGGCAAGTTTTTGCAAATTATCAATACAAAAATGCATACAAAATTTAATATAAGAAAATGCGATGAAATCGCTGCTGACTTACATTCGAAAATGAAACATTTCCTTGATCGCCCTTTGCATTGTTCTTTTTTATTGTAATGATCTTCTGTATTGGAACGCGAGACATTTTCTCTATTGCGTACCATAAAACATGTACGCTTTATATCACCTACAATTCAAAAACATTGGTCAATAAACAAAGATCATCCTCGAAATGTTCACTTATAAAACGTACACAGAGGCGAAAAAAAAGAACGCAAATAAAGCGTGACTGCTCAAAAAATCTTCATATACCATAATCTAGCGAGTTTCATGTCTCAAAAATTCGATTAAAAACTAAAACCAGGGTAATTGAAAGATTGTTATTGTAGGTATAAATTGGATTTCACGGTATATTTTAGAAATTGAAAAAGTGATTAAAAAAATAACCTCAAATTGCGCCCGAGATCGTGCCAAGTAAAGGTCATTTTGAGACAAAGGTGGGGGGCACAGTATAGAAGGGAGTCAAAAAATCGGCGACGAATAATAAGCCAGAGAGTGAGACAGAGACAGCAACAATGTAAATAAATATGTGCAAGCGAGTTAGCATTTTGTTTATTGGCAACACTGTGGACAAAGGAAAAAGGAAATTCGATTCGTTACCGAGGTAGAGGTTAGAAGCGCGGTGCGGCGGCTATCATTGCGCAGGTTTTTCGAAAGGTCGATCCCGCGTCGCGAGAACGTGCCGAAAAGTCGTAGCTACAGGGGCGCCGCGAAGCGCCAGCATTCGCCTCGCTCGCGTTCTCGTGCGCCTCGCTGCAAAAGCTCTCACAGCCGACGCTGCGTCGGATTTACGCGATTCTCCGTAGTTAGTCGCCCATTTCTCAGCTGACTTTTGAGGTTAAATCGCAGCTGCGCTGATATTCGCGCTACATCCGCATTGCACGCGACAACGGCCGAGGTTTCACTGCTGCCACGAGAAACACGACTGAGCGCATGCGCCAACATTTTTTACCGTCCGGGCTGCCTTCTCAAAAAGTTTCTCTCTGGTCGTAATTGCCCGTGAATTTTCAGTGGCCACGCAAAGTCGAGGTGGGGGATTTCAGAGACCAAAGTGGGAAGGAGGGCGCGAAGCCAACACACGCGAGGTTCCGTTTTTCGATGCAATGTTTACAAAGCCGTTGATAACAAAGTCGTCTTTTCAAAAATTGAGATACCATTTTCATCACTGATAATCATTTTTCAATTGTAATGGGAAAAAAGACACGGGATTGATCTGTCAATAGATTCTTTTTGTTTTGGAATAATAATTGATGTTTTCGGTTTGTTTACATGTTTTGTTATCACAGTGTTATTGGTTTCACTGTTTTATGAAGATGCAAAATTTTTTGATTTCAGGCGACGATATCTCTTGATGATGCTGGGATCCTTTCAGGCACCTAAAACTTTTGTAGAAAAGGTAGACAAACTTTTTTTTTTTTTTTTTCAAAACATTTTACATTTTTTGATTGTAACATATTTGCAAAAAAATTGCAAAATCGCCTTACTGTGTTGCATTTCAAAATCGATCACTAATTAGGTTAGAAACCCGAGCAATAATGAAAAACGTTGTTCGCTCAATATTTTTGCTATTGAGCTATCAAAATACTATTTTGATTATCTCGAAAATCTTACTTTGTGTTGCGTTCTCAGTCATCTTTAAAAGACACAAAATTGTCTTTTGAATTGTAATAGCTTGGAGCGTTTTTACATAACCGGAAATGCAATTTCCAAACAAAATAAAAATCAGAATTAAACAAAAATATTTTTGCAATTTTGTCAGCACAGATTTTAGACTAGCTCTAATAATGCTGTTAGTATTACTAGATAGAATCTAGTAACAGGCAAAGTTATCGATTTTATGTAACTTTCCACATGATATTACAAGTGGAAATAAAATTTTCAAACGGCATTGTATTCCCAAAAATCAATTATTTACAATTTTTGTTATTATTTATATTCAATGTTATTGATTAAAAGAAAGCATGTATGAACATTTTTGAACTTGAAATAATATTCTAATTTAATTGTATATATAATATTATTTTAATTTTAAAATCAAAATAGTTAACAAAATTATTATTTTGTTTAATAAATGAGAGATCATAATTAGCAAGTACATCAAAATTAATTGAAAAAAGTTCCAAAATATAATGTATCATACATTTTTTATTATTGAAAATCTATATATATATTTATATATTATACAAAAATGGATGCATTAAAGTTTTTTTTTTTTTTTTTTAAACGCTGACTCAAAGCGATATTAAAAACGATTTCAAGTGTAGAGGCATTATCAACTGAAGGGTACAGTCTCAATTTCAATTTCGTGCGCAATGAACTCGCGCAGGGAGAGAGAGAGAGAGAGAGAGAGAGAGAGAGAGAGAGAGAGAGAGAGAGAGAGAGAGAGAGAGAGAGAGCGGGTAATATCTATGCCATGCTCTGTGCATCAGCCGTTTAAAAACAGGGGCGTATTAGAATAGAAAAGTTTAAGGTAGCTGAGGAGCCTAAAATTATTTGACTAACTTTTACAAATTTAAAAATTTATTATAACTGAAGTCACTGGGAATTAAAACTAAAATTTGGATTTATTAGTTTACAATATTCATATAAAAATTGCATTTGGTTTGGATATTTAACATTTTTTTGTATCAATTTGTATTTTTTCAACAATTAGTCAAAATATATATTAGCTGATTTAAAATAAAAACCAAATTGATTCATGGTAGTTATCAAATATTGAGATACAATATTTTGATAAGAAACAACACATGATTTTATAAAAGAAATATTTATTAGCATATGCTTATTTGTATGATATAATGCTAATGTATTGTACAATAATGTACAGCGTAATCATTTGTCATCTTAACAATTACAATTTATTCAATTTCACGGTTTAACCTGGCAGAATGCATGTAGAGTACATTATATTCTTTGGTATTGGTCGTTGAATTTCCAAAATCATTGCGTACAGATTGAAATGTTTTTATCGTTTTCATTTCGTTACTACATCAAAGTATATATTAAATTTTAACTCTTCAATTATTCTTTTTCAATTTTAAACTCTGAATAATTTGCAGTATTTGTTTATTACAAAAATTATATTACAATTCGGTATACCTCTAACATTTTTTAATTATCATGTATTTTGGTGAAATTCCATAATTTTAATTTCTTATCGACATTTAATCATTTACGTAAGACATTTTTTTAAAACGGAGTCTTCATACACGGACAACAATTTCATATGGTTATTCCTTGAGCATTTGGATTATAATTCCGGTGTATAATTATATCCGGTGAGTGTAGAGAGATTGTCTTTTAAAACTCATATAATCTGAGTAGATTGTTTAAAGGTTTAGCGTTTAACGAGTCATCTAAGGAAAAATAGTATGAAATTTTTATTCGTGTAGCAGTATCAGTAAAAAATCTATTATGTTAGAACTTACAATTAATATTTGTAACACATCTTCCAACGATTGAGTTTTTTATGTGATGAAAATTATTATACACTCAAATTTGTTTTCGTCCATAATTCTCTCTCTTCGTGCAATAAGAATTTTCACTTTACGATCGTCATTATTGTGACACATGTGCAAAAACACAAAATTTGGTTAGTAAGTGAGAGTTCCCAGTCCCGGTGTATTGCACGAGGAGGGATTCAAGTATAATTCGCACAAGTCTTTACACATTCAATTTACATTCGTTTCAGTTCAAAATAATGTTTATTTTGAAACCAGCTATTAAATCTAAACTTGCTCCCTTACAATTTTTTTCGAGACATTTATTATTCGTTTTGTTTATTCTTGCAATAAATAAAATAGTCATTCTGTTGTCCAAATTAGAAAGGAGCATGTTTGTTAACAATTGATTGTCTTTTCAGTGTATCTCATATGAGTTTCGCTGAAAAAAGTGTAAAAACAGTGATTCGAAAAACAAATTTAAACCAAGGATTTTTACTTTGCGTAAAAATTATATTTTAAAAACATTTGTCGCACATTTTACATGATCGAAGCAATGATTTAAAGTGAAATGATAAAAGATCGAAACATAAAAACAGCGAATAGTTTTGATTTTGTACAGGTCGTAAATTGTAGGAACTATGATATTTGTGATATCGAAAAGCCCGGCTAAATGCATCTGCAAAATATCGTTAAAACAATACCAGTGCCTGCCTATCTTAGCTGCTACGAGTTACAACTTAGTCTAGACTTAAATAAAAACGTTTAGAACAACATGGCAGTATAAAACTCGTTCGTAAAAAGAAGACACGCACGTCCATTTTGTCACACATGTTTTTCGCTTTTACAAAATGTTTTTTCTACAAATCTAAATTTTCGCGCGCGCGAAAATCAATTTGTCGTTATTTTCCCGGCACGACTATAAACATATTTACATTCAGTCAAAATAAATAAGAGCCCTTAACTTTGGGTTCAAATGTTTAGTCATTTTTTTTTTTACAAAATAGGTTTCTTGCTGATCAATTGCAATCTGAATTTGTTTCCTAGTTATTGTAGTTAATTTTTTTTAATGCTGTTTGTACGGCTTCTGTGTTTGCGCAGAAAAATAATTTTTGTACATTAGAAGAGAATCGCAACGGAGACCGTCAGATGGAGAGCTGATTACTAAAACCAACATCTTTCGTGGTTCTTGTTATTTTGCACGTTGAAATTTACATATCACAGTTATTTGTCATTGAAATAGCGAAAATATTTCAAGCAGTTGGGTATGTCTCCGCGCGAAAGCTTCGCTTCTTGTATCTTCATCTAGATTACTCTGTCAATATATAACTATGCTCATGTCAATTACAATTATTATACATTACATGATTCGATATACATTACATATGTACATACAAGATCAATTCGGTTGTGAACATGTTTGAATTTTATCAGAACTCGGATCGAAATCAACGGCTTAAGGCGACAGTGAATTTCCTTCGGAACACATGATTTGAATACAATTTATCAAACGGCTACGTATCCACCACGTATATAAATAATTCTCATGAACGAATAAATACTATAAACCACATCTTCGCAGCGCCACCTGGTGCAGACGCGAAAGTCCATAATTTCTTTTTTTTCTCTCTTACAAACAACACAATTACACGAGCGCCCTCTGGCTTCGTTGATAAATATAAATTGAAAGACTAGAATCTCATGACAGGATGACTGCTCTCATTTTTTCTCACCAGATTTCACGGCAGTTTCCTTTCTCGCAACACCAGCGCCACCTATATTCTTCTGTTCGAATTTTTGTTGCAACGAAGCCACATTGGACTTGACACGTGGCACCCTCTTTTCTTCAGGTTTCATGTCCTTGACGAAATTCTTGTTTCCCACAGGCGACTTCTTCTTGTCTGGGAACGAGTTCACTCGGCTGGCGACAGGGGTCGCTTTAGGCAGTGAGGTAATTTTGGCTTTGGGTTTGCTGCCGTCCAGCACGTCGGGCGATTTTGTACCGTTCTGGTTCGAACAGCTGGACACCACGTCTGGACTGTTGAGCTTGTCGTTTGCTGGATTTGAAGGCACACTTTTCGGCTTTTCCGGACTCTGATCCAGGCTGCTGTTGGACTTACTAGACTTGAGACTTGCGTCTGAGTTCTGCCTAACCGATTTCTTTGATTCTATTTTTGTTTCCATCTTTCTTGTTATGCTAGGAGGCGTTTTTGTCCTGTTCAACGGTGGTTTAACCATTGCTACTTTTTTTGCAACCAACTTTGAAACTATCTCTTTCTTCTCACCAGAGGACTCTGTCTCCTCAGTCTTTTTTACGAGCGCGTTAACCGTAGAAGGATGGACCTTACCGGAACTTGGAGTAGAATTTTTGGAATATACTCCCGCGGGCGACTTGTAGTGACTCGAATTCACATAAGTGCTGCAGTTTTCTTGCTGGGACTTTGCCTTTTCCGCTGCCTTCTTCTTCCTAGTCAAAGTAGCCGTAGAGTAAATCGAGTCGAAATTTCGATTTGAAATTTCTGAGACGATTTCCGACAAAAGTTCCATGTTCGAGTCCACAGGTTTGGGGGTTTTGTACTCAGTGTCGAGGTTCGGACCTTTTTTCTCCGGGACCGCCTCTTCTATCACCGCATAAATATTGTCATTGGAAGGTGATTCCTCGGAGATTTTTTTCAGATTACAACAGTCATCGTATGTATTTTCTGATTTGGATGGACTGGATTTCACCGAAGGGGTCTGGTACCCTGGTAGGCCAATGATTTTGGGCCCATCAACTTTGTCCTCCGATGGCTTAGGAGGTCCGGGTGGAGGAGAGGTGGGCCTCGCATTATTCGGGATACTGCTCGGTCTTTTCACTGGACTAGGCTTTCGCATCGATCCAAAAGACTGAATGCTGGGTCGAGGAGTGACCTTAGGGTCCCTCATAGATTGGGTCCGCATCACAACGTTGTTTTTTTTCTCCTCCTCTGCCATCACAGAGATGGTTGTTCCAGGCACTTCTATCTCCTTCTGCAAAATTGGGCCTGAAATTTCCAGACTCCTCAAGGCATTTTTATCCATCGTCTTGTTGGCTTTTCTTGGCATCGAATTGGTCCGCTCGTCTTTCCCCCAGGGCGCTTGTTGGACTAACCAACCGATCTGAGGACCCGGTCGGAGAATCGACGCAATTCTCGTCAATGTACTGGTTCTGACATCCGGGTTTTTTTTCGGCTCCGGTAAAATTGCATTGGTTAGCGGGGTACTCGTAGGCCTGGGGGGCCTTACAGGAGACACCTCAGGCATAACTGCAGAAACCTGTGGCGCCTCCTTCAGTGTGTTCGGGATATCTGGAGCTTTTCTCGTAGGCACCTTTGGTACGTCCAAGTCAACTGATGTGCAGGTAGTTGCAGCAAGTACCGGGCTACTTATCAGAGGGCGCGCAGTGCTGCCCGGGTTCATAGGTGGCAGCGCTGGCGCTATGGGTTCCTCGATGGGGGCGCTGCTGGCGAGGGCACTTCGTAACGTGTTGCTGCGTTGAACAGGTCTGGGGTTTGTGGTTATTGGAACGGTATGGCTATTGGGCACTACTACAGGTGGCGCTGGCGCAGCAGGTGGCGCTTTTATCGGCGTTATCGTGAACCCCTTAAACTGGCCGAAAAAGTGGTTGTTGTAGCGCACGTCCGGATCCGATTTGGGTAAAAGGCTTGCACACGCCGGATCCTGACTCAGACTCGAGTCGATCGTTTCAATGTTACGTGGCAACGGACTGGAACGGTCGATTGTTTTTATAGACAAGACGTTTCCTCCGCGATTCAGCCTGTAAATGGAACCAGATGATTATAAGCACAGGAAAGATCATTCAGGATTTCTTAAGCGGTTGTAAGCGAGGGTTTTTTTTTTTCAGGTTTTGTGATTCCGTAAAGTGATCGTTGTTTTTTACTTTAAATTGAACGTTTCAAATTGAATTGATATCGTTATACTCAATTTGGTATTCAAGTATTGGACTTTTATACTAAAATTTAATTCAACTTAGCCGTTATAACTATTCTAAAATCTAAAATAAACATTACAAGCAAATACAAAAATAGACAACAACAAAAAAATCAATGATTACAAGCGAAATAATCTGTTACAAACAAACTGTGCCAACATATTAATTGGATAACCATAAAAGAGTTGATTGCAGGTAGGTTTTTTTAGTAAAAGATTAAAGTGTTTAGTAGCGAAGCATCGTTGAGAGATCAAAATTGGGAAATCAATAATGTAAGGTTTAGAGAATAAGTCTTATTAACGGTTGTCTCTGTACTTTTATTACATAAAAATTTGTTACAGCCAGTTTCAAAATTGACTTGAACAATCAAAAAATGCACTTAAACACATTGGCTCTTTCCATTTAAATTGACTAAAAAACATACGCTACATGCTCATGCCACGTACTCAATCAACAACACGACAAAACTATGCGAAACACACTTTCCTTCGACTGTCACGAGACCAGCAGAAAAATCTCTCCGTGCATGCGCTAATTGAACTTTTTATTATAATTACAGTAGTTGAGATAAGCGAGTGCACATGCGCAGGAAGATTTGTTTTGAGCTTTGCGCATGCGCACATCGTAGGAGTTACGGTAGTTAAGCAAGTGCACATGCGCGGAGCGAATGGCGGTCACTCTGCGCATCCGCGGAAGCTACAACAATAAAAGCGCATGCTCAGACTGACCGTTTGACCTGTGACCTTCGAAAAAGAGACAAACATGGATTAAAATTAATTTTGTATCGACTTTAAATAGGTTAATATCGTGCATCATCACATTCACATGCACAAACATGCCCTTAACCTATAACGGCTTACAAAAAGTAACGTAAGATTTGTTCATCGGCGTGATCTACATTTGTTTTTCTTTTTAGAAAAATTATGCAATAGTAATATATGTTCTTGAGGATTGTAATAAATTTGAGTATATTGTACTGAAATTCAAAATAAATCTACGAATAATTGAGCATTTTTTTGACGAATTTTCGAATTAAAAAAAGTTGAATTAATTTGAATTATACAATATTGAACAACTAAATGATAACCACTACAAAGATTTAAATTTCAGTACTGTCACGATATAAGTTACTTCTAAATATACAACTCGCGTCAACAATTCTGAGCATTGCGAGAAACAATGGAAATAAAATAAGTTGTCTATTATGGAATCACAGAACAAAAGCCTTAGGACTGTGTTCTTTCCAAGTTGCTGACTTGACATTGCAATTTGTTATAGTCGCACTTTTCTATGACTTTTTACGACGTGAATCCAAATTTCATCTGTTCTTACACGAGATCACCAGCTGTGTTTATGGCCTCCTTGACATAAAACAAGCTGAGATTGTAAAAAAAAACGTTTGGCTTGCTAGAAGTGTAAAGCCTCAGATAATTTTATTAATATCATTGAGTTCAATCAATTTGGTAATAAAATATTTACAATAATATAAATTTGGCAGTTGAATGTATCAAAAATAATTTTTACTTCTTAAAAAAAAAACTTTGGATTAGTAATCCAAATATCAATTCCCAATTCTTTTATACAAAAATACGTAGATCATTTTCAAAAATATTTCGTATTTTTGATCTGTTTGTACTTTTTCACCAACTTGGAAGAAACATCAGAACTTGGGTTTCAAATGTTGTGGAGGCGCGGGAGGGGGCGGAGGTTTTTTATCATAAAACGGTGCGGGGGGTTTCAAAAGAGCATCTGCACTTCGCGATCCGCTCGCCGGACTGCTTCCGGTCTGCTGATGGCTGATCCCATTGGAATCAGTCACCAGTTTCAAACCCTTGAAATTTTTCGGCGCAGTCGGTAGGAGCGACTTGCGCGCCTCTATGATGCTGCTACTGCTGATCGCGTTGGGATTAGTCGTGGACACAAGGCCCCGCGACGTGATCTCTGGTTTGAGTTTCTGCGACAAGTTTTCGCTGATTGTGAACAGCTTGTCTGGTGGGGCTTGTGCTTGGGGGTGCGCCGACGCGGTCGACGGTCGCGCCACCAAGACGAGCGCGCGCTCGAAGAACCGCCAGCGCCGCGGCGGCGAGCGTGGCTGCGAGCGGAAACATTCGAAACTTGATACGTACGTTGATAGGGTGCTCTTCTTCCACTGACGGCCAGCGTTGTTGCGCACGTACCATACGCCTAAGGCAACCAGGGCGCACATCGGTATTATGCCGAGGAATATTATGTACATTGCGGTAGCGAAGTCGTTTCTCGCTGAAAATTTAACGGTGTTTTAGTATCACGTTACAGATATTAATGATTCTTTTATTTTACTGCTAATTTAGTTGGTACAATTTTGAGTAAGGTATAAGTGTGAGGACATTAAATTACCATTAGGATCTTCTGCAGGGCCACTGTCTTCCGATCCACCAACGCCTGGTTCAATGCAATCTGGGGGTCTGAAACCTCGATTGCAGTGGCAATGACCGAGACTGTTACAGACTCCGTTTTTATTACAATTGTTTGGACACGTTCTTCCTCCAGCTCGCAGATCAGCGACTGGTAGACATGTTTGATTTACACACATCTGTAAAAACAATTTATAATTCGATTAAATTAAAAAAAATGAGTAAAAAAGGTTGAGATTTAGATAGGCAAAAGGCAGGATTACCTTTCCAGGTGCACATTTAGCGCCATCTGGTGCAAGTCCTGGGTCGACTTGGTTGAGCCCTAGATCGACAATCGCTGAGCGACAGGGAATTATTTTACCCGCGCTATTGATAAACGAGTGGCTTAAAATGGCTACAGATTCCATCCCGAATTCTAGACGCTCGTTCAGGTGCTTGCAGTGGAGCATACCGCATAAAATATGCCTGCAATTTTAATCAATTTTACTCACGAAATCCATTTTAAACTTGAATGGTCGTTCGAATACAAGTCAGAATAATTTATCTCATCTGTCATCCACAAAATTTAACGTGAATCGTCAATTTTTCCTAACCATCCATTTTTCATCAAATCACTATATATGAAATGTGCAAAACATTAGACAAGGAATAAAATGTGAATTGTGAGCTTACTCTTCTTCGCACTTGGCATAAATCGAATCCAGCCTGTTGTAACCGCAATTCCCATGCTTAGTTCCCTTATTGTTCATGTCATAACACTGTGTATCCGATGATGTTCCAGTCGGTCCCCAAAGTAATCTACACTGATCATTATGCGTGCGACATGAACCGTGATAACAGAATGCCTGCGGAGGAATTATTACTATCACAGTTTTTGAATTTTTTATTTCTTATAAAAAAAAGACAGTAGCACACAAAATTAATAAGAAACTTTAAATTATATATTCAACTCTTAGCAATTTTACTTTTTGTTTAACATTTTTTCAACGAAATTTTAAATAAAAGTTTCCACAAAGGTTGTCAATTTTTCTGACAACTAAAAGTTATAATCCAAGAAAATCATCTCTCTATAACTTATAGGAAATTTATTCTACTAGTTCGTGAAATCAGTCTTGCAGACATACTTTATCCATAGCGCAAGTTTCTCCATCCATCTTGAAGAGATCATCCGGACAATATTCGCCTTGCCCAGTGCAATATTCTGGTAAATCGCATTCATGTTCCGCTGATCTGCACTGAGTTCCAGCATTTTTTGGTCGGCAGGTTTGCAAATCACAACATTCGCCTGTGGCGCAGCTCGCGTTCGCAAACAGCATGCACGTGGTGGCGTTGCAGCACGGGTTGTTGCAATTTTCCTTCAAGCCGCAATCACACTGCTCGCCCGATTCCACGAAGCCATTACCACACACCGAGCTTCCGAACAGTCTCTTGGGTTTGTTCCGTAGGCAGTAATCCATCCCGTGCTCAAAAGCAAGGGCGAGATACTCCAGGGAACACGAAGACCAACGAACTGGACTTGACGAGCCGCTAGATGGCGCCATTATACATCTGCAAAAATACAACTCAGTGATAAATGTTGTTCGTTAAAGCGAAACCGAAGTAACAAAACTTGATCACCGATTTGAAAAAAAATATAGTAATGAAAAAGAAAAAAAAAAACATGAATTCGCATGGTATTTTGATTTTCTTTTTTCTGTTCATTTATGATGGAAGTGTAATATTAAATCATGCCGAGCCCGCAAATAGCTCGTGCAATTCAGCAGTGACAAGCAGAAAACTACGTCGCGTATTCAGACTCATTCATCCGCGAGTGGTCTAAATTTGCTTGTGGCCTGACGGTGCCAAAAGACTGAGGGCGAGCAATCACCTGTCGTCCGGACATTTACACTCGGGCGAATCGTGCTCCATGCCAAAATTGTGACCCATTTCGTGCGCCACTGTGGCTGCCACCAGGCCCACCACCTTGGAGTGGTCCATTGACACTCCCCCTGAATACTCGTAAGTGCAGATCGGCCCTTTCAGCGCCTTGCCAACGACGCCTCCGTCGAACTGTGTTTGACTGTAAAAAAAGCAAGATTAACTTTGATGAAACTGTTTCTGATATTTGTTTGCAATTTATTTTCAAGTTTTCTTGACTGATTTGATTTGCTTGTTGAAATACGTACGTCAAAAGTTGAGCATTGTCATTTGGCGATGACTTGACCAGCCTTTCTCTGCGATAGCGTAGAAAATTTGTCAGAGTTACTTCTCCATTCGAAACGACCTCTATTTCGTCTATGTCGACCCAGACTTCAACTCCCACCAGTGCGATAAAAATGTTAAGTGGCATGTACAACTGAAAATCAAAGAACATTTTTAATCATGATAAACCTTTGACGAGTGACAAATTTCCTCCTTTCTCAAGAAGTTCATCTTGAGAAGAAGAAGAAGAAGAAGCAAATTACGAGGTAGAAATATATTGCTGGGTAAAGAAATTCTCATTTATTTTCATAAACTAGAGCAAGTGATACCTATTTCTTGATATCTCGCGTCAACCGGGTTGCCCGAAGACGAAGATCGAAACGCGAGATTAAATGTGAAATATACTCACGGCGTTAATAATATTAGCGATGTCCTTGCAATGCTGATAAGTGTTATCCAAGTTCTCGTCGAGCGCTTGATACTCGCTTTTATCGATGACCAGAACGAGCTCCACAAATCTCGACTGCCTGTTAGCGTTATAAGGCCCTCTTATTATCTCAGCCTCCGCCGATCGCTTGTGCTATTTTTACATAATTTCATATGCATTACTTGACATTTTTTTTGTTCAATAACTTTCTACTTTAAGTTAAACTTGCTGTTAAATCGCTACTAATATTGTATAAAATTTCAAAATGGAAAACCAATACATTTTTTTATAAAAAAAGAAAACTAAATTTTCATTCAAATATTATTAATTTAAATTCAGTTTAATTCAATTCAGTTCAATTCAATTCAATTGAAGTTTAAAATTTTGGATTAGTTTTGAACCGTTGAAATAGATTCAGGAAATAGAAATAGATAAGAAATGTTCGTCGATAAATACCCTCCGAATCATGCCTTTTTCCAATTCGAGCTGCTTGATGATATGATGCGGCGTTCCATCGTATCCTGCAAAAAGTGTAAAAGCGAAAGAAATGTAGACTAAAAGTGGACTATGGGAAGAACAAAGATATCGGGCGCGTTCATTCGTTAAGACCGTAAAGGAGAAACCAGTACCTTGGCCGAGTGCACTACCTTAACGAGAACTTGTTCAAGATGCGCTCCCGTTCAAGTGCACGTCTGGCCTCAGGCCAATCAACCAGCCTGATACCAGCTATAAGACTAATATTCTGATCACGCGCTTCTTTTTGACAATTCCCTAGTGGATCTTCATTTAGGAACCTTCATAGCCAAATTACACATTTGATTCAAAATTCGCATCCAATTTAATTTCCATCTCGGTCTTTTGCAAACTCTTCTTAGGATGATTATTTTTAATCTTACAATTTTTCAAATAAATATCTCGTTAATTCTGGTTGTGAGTCTTCAGATTTTGACCAAATCTCTGAAACGGTTCTTTTGAAACGAGAAGATTTCGGTTGATAACAAGTAAGCATTTTTTTCTTACCACAAGTTTTATTAGTTGTAAGATGAGAATCTTTATAAATGTAATGTTGCGAGTCGAGAGAATTACTTTCGGGTTGAATGTAATGGGTTTCCTTTCCGTCGAAGATGGCACCTCGTAATCCTCTGCATGTGGACACCGCCACCCAAGAATCAGGAACACCTCGGATGATACCTTGGTAATGGCACAATTCCTGAAATCAAATTTAAATTCTTTTTCATAAAATGATTGTGAATAAATGCATAAATGAAAATAAAAAAAAAAAAACAGAATAAATTAAAAATAGTAATTTGGTATTTTTTAAAGTTCGATGTTGGCTGTTGAAATTTTAATCAAAAGAAAATAGTTTACGTAGTGGATTGTGTCAGAGATCCGATGGAAAATATAGAATTCTATTTGTGGTGTATCGAGCGATTTGAACAAAAATCAGGGAAGCGCGTAAACCAGTCTTTGGTCGGTTCGATGGTTGCGCGAACGAGATCGAACATTTGAAACGTGGCTCGTCAACTAGAATACCAATTAATTCATTCAATTGGCGAAATGCACGCGTTCATCGGTGTACGTCGTATTGGCCGTGCGACATCGCGATGAATCGCTACGAAGCTCAACGAACTCTTTGTCGTCGTGATATAATTGTTATTGCGGATACTTTTTATCCCTCCACAATGCTGCACGTTGATTTTTTTTTTTTGTTTCGTTCCTGCTCTTTTTGCCTTTAATTTCCTCTGATAAATATATCGCGTGACATTTTTTTTCGAATTAAATTGAATGATAAAATGCATATCAAATCAAAATATTCAAAATGTTAAAACTAATATTAAACGCAACATATCAAAATCAAATTTGATACACTGAAATTCTACTTGCAGATTAAAACATAAATCCATACAAGAGGAACCTAATTAAGCTAATTATTATTCATAATATTTGTAAATCAGATATTATATACGAAATCAATAATGTATACTCAAAGCCCCAATAGAAATGAGTGGATGTTTAAACCTACCACTTTGCCAGGATTATACTCCTTCATTCTGCCTTGATGTTGATACCTCCTCCGAAACCCTTCAGAGAGAAGATCTGTATTTAATCGTAGATCAAATACGCGCTCTTGCCCGTCGAGTTCGAAGCTCAGCGTCAACATGTCTACATGGTTTCTATCCTGAAATTGAAGAAAAAATCCAATAAGTTTCAAAGTGAACGAAATTGTGCGGAACTGATGGAATTACTTTTACAAATTGTTAAAAAAGGCAGTATACAATTTTGTGGATCTCTACAAATTTGTGACAATCAAAGTAAATAAAGTAAACAAATAAAAAAAATGAGAGAGAAGAAAAGAAAAAGAAATCTTGGAACTTGTCCTGACAAGGTATCAATCGAAATTGAATCTCCTGTAGCGCATTTGAGTACAAACATTATCACAAACACCGGGGGTGGAGACGTTTTTCATTTCGATTTGCCGCACAAAGATTACATTATTCATAGTCAAAGCCCGGGATGGAGAAATAGTAAATAAATTTGGGAGTTTGGTCGTGTTTACTTCTGAGTTAAGAAAGACATGTATAATGCATGGCACAGTCCCTGCATCCTATTTCCATGAGAAGGCAATAGACGTACGTGATTACGACAATCCTGTTCTGTTTCCCATGTATACCGGAAATGCACCTACATGCCGAACAGGTAATCGTCATATTGTCCACCGCCTTCTGAACATTTCAATCGACTCAGCCGCGTTCATTTGTCATCCTTAATGTAATCAATCTTCAAAGTGAATTCAGTTATACGATTTTCCATCTAGTTTATGTAAGCCTCAGCTTGCAACGTTGGATCACAAATGCATTCAATTAAGAAACATTTTTGTTGTTTTTTTTTTTTTTAAATAGTTTAATTGTTTTCCAGTGTAATCAAAAAGTTAATATTAAAAACATGAAATGATACGAGATAACATGTCGTATATATTTAACTTTGTTATATTTATCTCAATTTAAAACATCAGATAAATTCATTTAAAAATTTGATATAGAGAAACATATTTTGTTTGAAGTTTTTTCTTTTTCTTTCAGTGCAGTAAAAACATTATAAAAACTTTGCATTTTTTTCAATTTAAAACAACCGTGTAAGATATATGATATTAATTTTTTTTCCAATTATGAAACAAGAAACCGGCGATATTTTGTATTTCACTCGCGTGCTTGTTGCTAGACTGTGAAACTGCGCATCGGGCAGATCGCAAGGCACGGCAGTGTTCGGTGAACCGTGATCGCACATTTGTCCAGAAGGCATGCATTGGTGAACAAAATGAAAAAGCAATTTTGCCGATTAGCCGTCGAATTTGCTCGCCGATTATTCAAGCCCGTTTGAATTTACATGGAATTTGAAATTGCCAGATCAGGATTTTGTCATAATTTGTCATGTTTTATGACCCAGTATTGACAAATGAGTGGCCAGTGCAGCTTTACGTATATTCAAACAGAATTTATTTACACTTGGCACACTTTTTTGTCGAGAAAAAGACAAAAAAGATGTTTAAGGTCAGAAGATTATAAAAACGTGAGAAAGTCACGAACAACCGATTCTTTATGTTTCCTTACGATTGAAATGATTTTTCGCGGTTTGCTTTGATTTATGTCTCGCAACAAACAAAACAAGTGTTGGTTAGTCATGCAAGTAAGCGAAAATAATCGTAGAATGGAACACCTATGAAAGTAAGCGTTTGCAATAACTGAGAGAAATGAGAATTTATAAAAGGCGCCGGGTAAAAGTTTTGCATTTTTTGCCCGATAACATACATTTTTGTTTTTTCAACATTCTAAATCAACACCTTTCATTTTTGTGTTTCACCTTCTCGACCTGCTTTGGTGGACCATTTGTCAAAGAGAATCAGAAATGGAGGTACATTTATTGTCGAAACTTTTCGACTTTTTGACTTTTCCGAGCTTCTAAATTGTTCAACTTTTTTTATGCATAATTCATAAGATTTAACCATAAAATCGCAAGCTGGAATTGCATTGAATAATGTGAAACGTCTGGCTTCGCGAAGAATAATTGTTTGAAGCAACGCCTTTTTACATTGAATTAGCATATGACATCTGATGTTCAAAAAAGGAGGGTGGACACACAAAAAATGTGACGTCCGCAAGGTGAACAACACCACACATCCTGTGGCGGCTCATGGAAAAGACTTCCCTTTTGTCGTCGCGATTATTCTAATTACAGTGACATTATTGCGCCAGAAGTCGCATAAATGAACCGTGATTCCCAGTTGGCAATCAAAAAAAATTTCCCTCAAACCCTATTGTTTTGCTGGATTTAAATGCAAAACCGGTATTTAATGAACCATAAAATGTTACATAATGGAACAATGGCGACAATGAACTTCCGCTTAATTCAGTAGTAATTTAACAATAAATTGCACCCGAAAGTGAAAAGCACAAAAAATAATGTGAAATGACTTTGTCTTGAGAAAAAGAACGAGTCTTGTTGTCTTTTATTATCCAGTGAGCTGACAGAGAGGCAAATACTTTCCACTGATTAATGTCACAACAAAAAGAAAGAACTTGAATATCTTTGTTGTAATTTAATTTTTGCTTCGTGAAATTATCTTCCAAGTTCCAAGCATTAAAAGCAAAAGCGCTGTTAATAAAAAAATGCAATAACGAAGTTCATCTTTCTAATATCGTCGGATTTCTCTTTACAAAACAAACGAACCAAGTCTCATTGTCAGAAACTGTACGCTTTGTAAAAATCTTGTTGCGGTCTGCCTCCTTACTGAATTTAATTAACATTTTCTGGTTGTTATAAATTTTTTTTTAATTCCCAACCTTGGGATTGTGAAAACGGAGTTGCGCGAAAGTTTGGATTATAAATTTCAATTTCTAGATTCACTACTCTCGCGATTCCTTTGATTTTTTACCTCCCACCAAATTATATAGTCCGCATCGGAAAACTTTTGCCGCATTTCATTAGCAAACAAATCAAAGGAAGCAAATGAATTTCCACATCAGTTGAGAACACTTTAAATTAGTTTTTGTAATTTTTCATCACAAGTCGGTTAATTATGATATTCTAGGTCTTAGTGTTCAGGGCAAAATGGTTTACAAAAAAGAAAATGTAACGAGATAATAAATCTTACGGCCGACTGATACGGTAGGCCCGACGGCAACATTAATAACTATTTACGTATGCTAATCCCTGGGCATTTAGCAGTCTTGAGGAGCAGCAGCTAACTTGCACCGAAGCATCGCGTTTCTGATGGCAAGAACGATTTTCGTATGCAGTGTGCAGACAAGAATTTGCATTGAAATTGTTGCACCGAGGCAGTCACGAGTATCGCCTCGCATAATAATCCATAGTCGCACGGATCCCATCTCGAGGGGGATTATGGCGCTTCGTGCACCACTCATTGCGCGAGCGCTTAATTTAATAACGGATTTTCGATCCCAGGACTTACGTTTTCCCTAGTCGAATCCAGCGCCCTCTTGCTTCTTGCGTGGTAAATTTTTGGCCTCACGATTTTGTAGTTGCTGAATTCCGACGATGGACCTGAAATAACAAAAACAATATCTCATCAAGTGAAAATTCAATTTCATGTAGTTTCATTCTTTTTCATTCGAGGATAGGAAAACGACAGGGATACTCTGACCGAACAATGAGATTCGTATAGTTCGACGGAAAAAAAGTCACTGCACTCAATAAATCATCTCGCAAAATCTCATATCGTCGTTCTCTATATTATTTATGACGTCATTTCGCAATGAAATGCGATTACATTTATGCGCGCTCATAGCCCCGACAAAAAGTGTGCATTTTTTTTCGTCCGTTAGTAACTGTATTTTGGTCGAACATGAATTTCGAGGGTGAGCCGCTCTTGAGGACACATCTTGTTTAAGAGTTGACAGAGACGAAAACTCAACAACATACATGGGTTAAATTTTGTTACATTTAGAGGATATCGCGGCTGCTGAAAGTTACGCGTTTGATATTGCGCGTGAAATGAAAAGAAATAATGAAAACAAAAAAAAGAAAAAATTACGAGCTATGGAGCATGTGCTGCGTCGCGTGACGCTCCCGCTCAACAAAGAACGATAAAAAGTGCGTATCAGCACGTGCTACATTTGGCTGCCCGTTGGAAATTTCACGATTGCCGCGTTCGCGATACGTAAACCTGATTTTTCCTTTCAGCAGCGATCAGCGTGTGTTTGTTAAGTTTTATCTCGTCGGTTATAAAACTTTGTTTAGCGAACAAACAAGAAAAAAAGAAAATCCCTTCCTCGAATATCTGTTAACAAGTATAGCTAACAGAATAAGAAAAAAAAAAAAAAAAACATTTCAAATATTTTGCTATCCAAAGAGAGATTTCTTCGCAAAAAGTTCGGGCGTACAAACTGATCTTGGATGAAAAATGTCTGAGCTTTTCGAATTGATGACAGAAGTGCAGTAGACGAGTGTTTTTGTTAGGAGAAAAAACTTTCAAGTGTCTCTGAAAGGTTATTGTATTTATAACAATATCGGTACTGATGAGCTTTTAACTAAAGTATCGAAATTGGGTTTCTCATTACCTCAAGATAAGGTGAAAGTTAGCTCTCTATTAGTGGCAATATCGTTAGAAAAAAATGGAGATTGGAGAGTCGTTATTCTGAATTGCGGCTCTGGTTAACGAGGGTGGTCGTTTTTGTCGTTGGTAAAGTGTTTGCCGTTTGCTCGAGTTACAGTTTCCGCTGGCATGGAAATTCTCGCAAAAAGCGACAAAAAGGTCGTGTACCTGCGAAGGCTAAATTTATTTAACGTTGCGATGCCACAGACTATTACCGATAAAGTGTCTTTTGTCGATGTACACACAGACCACCATATCTCAGCGGGTATAAAATCAATGCAAACTCGATCGGGTGTTGTATATTTGATGACAGCTGTAGCGACCATTTTCGAAATGGCACAATTATGCGTTATTACGACCTACCATTGATTGGTTTAATGGGACGCAGTCATTGTTATTTGCGCGAAATAATTATCGTCATGTCCGAATGTTAATATCAAGTAATGAGATAACTCATTTAACAATTTTAATGCAAACGTATATTAAGTTTACGGAATGTTGCACAAACATTTTAACGAATTTGAACATTTTAAAAGTATTAAAAAAGTTTGTCTCACGTTGCTTTACAATGTTACAAACAATTTGTTAAATTGATCTCATGTTCATTTGTGAGATGATAATTTGATATATTTTTCATTTTTACAAAGAAAAAATGTTTCGAAACTTTTTTTTATTTCCGAACATCATTAAACTCATCCAGATGCTTTTTATAATAAGGATTGGATAATTTCTTTGAAAAATAATGATTTTAGCCATCTCACTTGAGCGTCCCCTTTAGTACAATGTACGCACATGATAAAACAGTTATTATCATTTAAGTATTTAATTTGATCGGAACGAACAATTAATTTGCAATCTTAGGATTTGCCGTTGAATTGGTCAGTTTATTATTATGCGGTCAACGAGATAACAAGTCATCACGCTTGAACAATACGGTGTAATTACGGCGCAATAACGGCGGATTTGTTCTTTAATGGCAATTAATAAATTCGGTGGATTATGACCGCAAATAATACCGCGGGATACAAAAGCCGAAGATATATTGTACAGCGTTCGAATTTCTCAGCCCGTTGTGCATGGGAATGGTCGGTTGCACAGGTTCTTGTGGCTCCGCAGCACATGCAATATACACACGTCCTGTGCCGAATTAACGCCCGGCATTATTAGTCAACGCTGATTCGTGCATGCGCTTATGGCAGATCCCGTTACACGTTTTACGACGTCACACACCAGCCGAGAGTGATTCAGGGGCCAAAAAAGCTTCATCGATTATCCCGGATTTCCTGCGTCTTAAACTTGACGTCATCTCTTCACGATGAAACGCGCGGATAAAAAAAATTGCAATCCCACGTGAATCTTGCCACGGTGATTGAATTTTATTCGATATTGATTTTTATTTTAATTTGATTTTATACCCGGCTGTATAATGTGAGCGAGTGCAAATTAACAATATTCGCTCTGTCAAGCAGCTGAAAATGTATAGGTATATAATATTAATTGCAAAAACATTCGCCGATAAGACTTCATTCATTAGGGCAAATGAATGGTGATTGATTAAGTTGAGATGAATTTCCGCTTTTTGAAACGCTCCGTTGGTTGGCGATATTCATTCATCACTTGTCAAACCCGACGATGATAAGGGGCACGAATTTTTCATCGCACCGAATCAGCACAATTCATTACTAAAACGTAATTCACTCTTGAAAATATAATTTGTTCGACATTGCGAGCGCGTATTAATGAATAGGTAAATATAAAGTATCTGAATCAGGGGCCATTTTTGCCATCAGTCCGACCTGGCTCGTTAGCCAATTCAAATTCATAATTATCGTAGTTGCTGTGAATTAACATGTAACTGGAGCTGAACACATGTGACTCACACCGGACGCGTCTTCTATACCTACGGTATAGCGCATCTCGTCGACATTCATATGGCGAGCCGCGACCGCGACCCTGTATGAATGATAATGCAAAAATTTGTGTGACGTGAAAACATTTCCGTCAGTGCCGCTTCTTCTTCTCTTTTTTCGCCCAACTTTTACATTTTTTACGCGACGGGATAGCCTTAACTTTCAATCAAACTTCTCTTTTATCAATTGCACGAGCTTAGAAATTAAAAATCTTCCTTCATTCGTCGTGTGTAACTATGCATTTTAATTTCGTTTGATTGAATGCGATGTTTTCAGAAAGTTGCTCGTTGTTAAAAAAATAAACCAACAAAAAATAAAGAAAATGTTCATTGATTCTGAGCGAACGTGAATCGGTTAAGAGATTTTAAACAGTCGAGTTATTTATGTTTTGTACCGCACTGAAAGACCCGAGACCCTAAGCGTTAGAAGCACTTCTGGAAGGACTAAATTGATTGTAATGAGAGTTGCGGGGTAGTATTGCAATCCGATCGGAATCCTCTCGCATTTTAACGAAGAGATTCCGCCAAGTTTGCCACTCCGCTTACGAGATTAATTCGCGCTAAAGTTTGTGGCTCGATGAACAGTGTTGGTAAACCGATTTTGAACGAAGCCATCTCAATTATCCTTCGCTGAACACTACATTCATCGATGATTTCCTTCGATTGATAACAACTTTTTATTAATTAATTAAGTTGAATCTTCCATCTACATCTGACTGTATAAATAACCCGAGTTTTGGAATCGTAAAGTAACTTTCCATCAAACTTAAATTCGTTATGATAAAAGATTTACAAAATATTCCACTTTTTTTTTGTTTTAACTTGATTTCTCTTTTGCTCTCGAATTGTACTTTAAAAATAATTAAGAAACTTGTCTTCAAAGACATTCTCGAGATACTCTTCTGGTATGATTTAAAGAACGTTTTTCATATTTTAACGTTCTGAAATGTTATAAATTTCTCGGGGTTTTAAAATTCATGCAGCAGTGAATTTGGAGCGAGTTATCTTGATTTGAGACTATATCAGTGATACGTTGCATCGAGCTCCGGCCGGGTTCAAGTTTGTCGGCTGGTTTGGGGTTAATTACTATAACAGGCGTCAAGTGTTGGTTTCGTATCTTAGTTACTGCTAGCGCTTATTAAAGCTTTAAACATATAACGTAACAATTTTCGTTGGCATCCTCCTCCTTTTCTCCCATTCCGCAACACGCCATTTTGAAATCTATATAGTCCGATAACGATGATTACCGCCCTCGTATTTTCGCTTCACTCATCTGGAAACTTGTCTCTCCTACCTTTATTTTATCACTTAAATTTCTGTTTCCAATTTTTCAACTAGATAACCCAATTTATTATCAAAAAATAATTGGATCGTACTATATTTTTTGATAAACTTATCCACCCCCACTTAAAAAAGGACAAAAATTGGTCCTTTAATTTGACGATTAAATTGCGTTTATCTCGATTTACATCGTAAGAAAGTGTTGGCTCTAATTTTGTTCATGTCCGAGAGTTCAAATCTATTTTAGTAAACTGGCTTTGATTTCATTTGTCCGTTCATATGAAGTTATTTCCGTGCACGTTTCGTCGTGCAGAAAACATGCACACGTCTGGCGCACGTTTTTGTCTAAGCCGCGTAATCGCGTCATAGACAGTTAACCGACGCAGGATATCTGTACGAAAGCAGGGCACACGCCCCTCGAGAAAATTACCGAATGCCATCCGGAAGCATCATCACTGCGGTGTAAAAAACTCGTTGGCAAATTGACATCTCGTGAAACTCGTTCCGTCTCAAGAGATTCCTTCCGCCCGTTGACTAACTTCAAAATGAACCCAACGGGGGAAAAAAAAAACATTTAATTTCGTCTGTCGCTCCCGTTATTCATTCATTTTGAAACTACGAAATAAAATGCAGCTCCTTTGGATTCTTTTTTCCCTTTGTTATATCAAAGAGGCTGCAATTACAGTAACTCCGATGGAAACGATTTTGAACCACGCTCTGAAACTAAATTCAAGTCGTGAAAACAGGTTGTCGGCATTTGCCGGCTCGCTTCCATGTCTAATTTTATTTAACAGCGGCGAATATTTTCGGCGGAATAATTCGATGAAAATCGTACAGAGGCGAGTTTCTCGTGCGCGAAGAACGTTGGATAATATTGTTAGAAACAAAAAGAAATAAAGTTAATATGTTCTCAGTCTGGTTCATGGGTCGCAAGAATTTCGAACAAAAGAGAAGTTGTGGGCGAATTAATTTCGCATTTTCGACTATCGCCCGGTTGTGTGATGGCATCTCCATATTTATTGAGCCATTTCAGATAAAGGCGCACCATCAGTGTTTGAGTCGGGACATGTGCACGGTCCTCAAGGAAAACCTATAAAGTGAACACACGAACTTGTTCCGATGAAAGGTAACAAGTACTGTGAATTTCCATTCAAATGCACCCGCTTGAAAGGAAACAATAGAAATTCACTGTTCTGTTTAGTTGTTGAGTTGAAATTTGAAAATTCAAAGTTTTGCAGTAAATTTCAATTTAGTGCTTCAATATATAAAGGAGAATCAAAAGCAGACTTTGGGAAATGTTATAAAATGTATATCTTAACTTCGGTGAAGATATACTGTTACAAGTGAGAATATCAAAATTCAATAAAAATGTTAATCAATATCTGAAACACAAGAATAAAGAGATAAATTTTGCTTTGACATGACAACTTCAATACGTTGAAATGTTTTGTTGTCTTGATAAAAATTTTTATTCTTATAATATCAAAGTGTTGAATTGAAACAAAAAATACTGTTTTACACTCGAACATTTTCTTTGAAAATATACTGCTCCATAAAGTCTTTATTTCGTGTAAACTGTTGTAAAGATTGCAAGCCGTAATTCCGAGACAGAGCGAGTATCTGAGTCCGTTTGCTTTATCGCAGTTTTGCTTCAGGCAGGATAACGTATCTCGTCCAATCATTCGTCGTCGCCCGCCAACGAGCGGCACTTCCGCCCTGTTCGACTCGGAACGTGCTGTTTGTACTTCGTTATGCAAATCAAATAATGGCACAACACTCGAGCCTGAAATTCAGCACTCCCACCAAAATTAATGGTATTAACAATTTTTTGTCAGCTGAAGCAAATTAACAGCACGCGTTAAAATTCAAACAGACGCTCTGTCTTTGTCATCAGAAAGGCGGGGACCAACATGCTTGACTTGTTTAATGCAATCGCAACGTAATATTGAACTTGCCGAAGTTCCAAATCTCATAATCAAGCTGGGTTTTGATTAATTAATAAGCAGGTGAAATTTAGGTAATGTTTGTTCCGAGTTCTGTCGCTCTGAGTCTAACGTAATGTAAATTGTTTGTCGTCGGAAGACGAAAATGATATATCGTTTGCGAAATTTTGTGACGTTGAACAGTATATATCAAAGGAGGAAAAACGTGTTTGTCGTAATTAATTATAACTCGATCACCGTATACTGAGTAGATCAACCGAAACTCGGTTATCGTCTAGCTTTTCTGCCTCGTATGAGCTCGGTAAACGAGATTAGCAGTTTATCAATGCAACATACACGAAATCGACCAGCGGGTTCTGGTTTCAATAAGTCGAAGCTGAAACAAATTTTATACTCAAAATAGGAAATCCAAATTATTATTATTATTTGCTTGTGAAAATTCGATCACGCCAATTTATTTAAAGGCAATTTTACGATCCCCACATTGAGCGTCGGAGACGACATTTTCATTATTTCAATATAACGCAAAGTTATTTCCTAAAACAAAGTACTTTTCTCAAAGTCATTAGTTATCTCAAACGCACGGAGCTTACGGTCCGAATTAATTAAGCTGGAATGTCTAAAAGATTCATTTCCACATTCAATCACGACGTGTAATAAACTAGTTTCATTTTGGTTAGGCCTGCCCGCGATAAACTACACCGTTAATTAAATTTCAATAATCAATTAATCCCGTAGATTGCGAAGCTAAATTGCAATTTAAATTACAATGTTTCTATTAAATTTCAAATATATTGAAACGTTTGCCATCATTTAATTTTTGTTTCCAGCTTTTCAAATTTCATTTCTTTACTAGCCTTATCATTCGCGATGAAAAAAAAAAAAAAAAAAAAAAAAAAGAAAAAAAAAAAAAAGTAAATACATGAACTAAAAACAAAAATGATCTGAAGCATACTTAGTTTCAAAACGAGATTCTCTCACCTTTTTTATAACTGACACACAAATTGGAAACAAAATGCCATCAAACAAATTTCAACATTTATTTTGCACTCAGTTCCCTCGAGTTCGCAAAACTTAGCGACGTTTTAATAATCTGGCAACAAGATTTCGCGCGTGCTTCACGCGTAATGAGGTTTTCGCGAATTTATTCCGCGATAATCTTGGAGCTTCGAAAAACTTGGTGCAGCGCTCTGCTCCAGATTCTTGTTTTAATTTCATAAGCGTCATCGTATCCATGGCACAATCTTAGCGCAACTCGTGGGCAGATGCAGACGCTCGCAAAGAGGCGTGACTGAGACAGAGTGGCAAAGAAAAAAAAAAAAGATACGGACTCCGGGGAAAAATAAAGGCGCGGAAAACTTGGGGTGAGCAACTACGTTTCTCGTTTGCCCTCATGTGTTCGAGTCGCGTAGTGGCTTAGGGCGATGACACATGCCCAATATAACGTGACGCGCCTGTATACGTTATGGAAGCACATCCTCTGGGTAGAGAAATACGAAAAAAACTCACTCTTTTGTTGTGCGTGTGTTTTCTTCTATGTTATATAAACAAGAATGGAGATAAATAAGATCTTTTGTTTCATCAATTTATTTCATTTCTTTTGTTCAAAAATGTTACATTTGCAATCAAAATTAACCTTTGGTAAATATTTTTTGTTCGATAATGCATCAAGCTTGTTACACAGACCAAATAATTTTCAACTTTTATACAAATGAATGTTTGAAAAATTGATTCTGATATTAAATATAGATTACAGAGAAACCGCACCTGACATACTCACCATAATTTTTTATCCCGTGATAAAAACCATAGTATTATCTCTCCCTTCCATTACAAAACATTTCCATATCGATTTGTAAACAGAGCCAGCACCGAGATATCGATGTCAGCAAACTCGTGGAGAGTTTTTATTGCTGAAGAAGTCATCCAGCTTACTTTCAGGATTGTATTTTTTTTTTCAACTTTAAAAGGGCTAAGTAAAGGAAAATCCAATATGCGAACTTGACTCTATGCGAGTGAATTAAGTTTGAAATTACGTGAGAAAAAAGAAATGAGTTGGCTGACACGAGATACCCAATGAGATAGCTTTTAAGTCGACCCAAGGAATAATCATCCGTTCCGTAATTGTTGTTGCGAATTGTCAGAGCCTACAAACACATCTTTCGCAAAGAAAATCTTTGTCGCAACTTTTTGTCACGTCTTGTTAAACAAATGTTTTTATTTTTCATTTTTTTGTAACTAGTTGGAATGGAAGCTGATAAAAGGGAAATTAGGACAATAACAGAAGTATAACTTGAACTTTCAGAACAATTTCTTACGAGTTTCATTATCAACCAATAAAAGTAGTTTTTGTTTTGTTTGAAGCACACAAGTTTTTCAAGGCGTTTTTCAAAAATGAACAAACAGAGTTGCACAATTCCCCGTTTGAATGCACTCGTTTGTCTGTCCTTCCTCTTTGCATGTTCATTCACTCCATCCATTTCGCAAGTTTTTTTCAAGTATTCTGGATGCTTTCAACACAATTCCGTTTACACAGAAAAAAAAAACAATACTACTTCCTTGGCTTGGCAATTAATTAAATTACCTTCTTCTGATTTTTCATCGCGATAATAATTGATACGATTATTATGCTTGAGAATGATGTATTAACATTTACAAACTAATTTGTTTGAATTCATTAACTGTTAATTTTTGTCGCGCCATTTTAGTTTAGTAAGATAAAAAAAATATTGTTCCGTCTCAGTGAACAAACCATTCTTCATTAAAAAATGGAGGTACAATTTTGAAAGCGTTTAGAATTTCAGAACCGGAAACAAAAATTTTGAAAAACCGATACCATTTTCCAGATCATTGATCGTCGGATGAAACCGCCAGATGCTGTGCGATGGACATAATTTTGTGTCCGAATTTGAAATCGATACGCGACGTGGAAAGGTGCGAACGTCAAAAATAATTGGGTTTTGGTTAGAAAATGTTGATGCGAATCGCATAAGGATTCCGTATGTCCGGTCGCCCCCTCTGGCATTAGTATTCTCTTACAGCCGTCGTGTTCAATTTAGGGTGCCGACCTCGTCCGCTGTCGTATCACAATATAATTATCGCCCAGGTGAATCAGCTTTTGAATTTGAATAATTATTTCTCCTCGTTGTTCATGCAAAATGTGCGGCGACTGCGATTTGAAAAGTGTCATTGGGGATATGAATGCAAAATATTTTCTTGCAAAATAGTACATTCGCATTCCTTTTTATTTTCTACTGATGAAATGTCATTCATTTTTCACCGCTCGTCTTTTGCAGCAGCAACAAGATAATCTTTTTTGCAAAACTGCGTTGATGAAAAATTGATTGACAGTTTGATTATCCGGTTTTCCTGGACCGAGTGTGACTAATGTTTTTTCATTTTTTTTCCACTAATCCACGTGATTCTTTGAGTCTCAAGGCAAATCGAAATCTCATAAATAATTACGAAACGCTGTATCAGAGAGCGAAATTATTGATACTTCCGGGCTGCATGCATAGCTCTGAAAATGTACATGTGAATTGAGCATGAACATTTTGCGAATTCGCAGCAGAATATTTTCCGATTGAATACGTGAATTCGATTTGATTGTACCCCCTTGAAGCGTTGCCTACTCCATAGCCTCTGCTGATTCTTCAAATATCTCATATTCCGAATGCATCTTAGATGATATTCACAGAATTTCGGATACTGATGAAGTTCTTGCACAATTTAGCCATCTGATTGCAACGAAATTGCAATGTAGATATGACGTTGTAATTTATATGAGAGATTTACCTTGTTCGATATTTTATTTTTTTTTGATTATTATGTTGGAGACGAGATGATGAAAATCGTACCTGCAACAGAAAGATGAAGAAAATAATTAAACACAGTTCAAAACGTTTTCATGTTGGTTTGTTGTAGCTATAAACTATGATGAAACAGTGCACGAAAGTGTTCATACGAGAAGTTCGTAAATTCGCTGCAAAATGATACACATAAATTTAGTAATATCTTTAGTTTTATTATACTCAAGAGGGAATAACTTTCAGGAGACAGTGAATTTAAATACCTCGAACTATGCTCGCATACTTTTCAGTAACTGTTATTTTATGGTTTCCTGCATTGCAAAATTCGATGAATATTTTTAATTTTCCACTCCATTCATTGTGACTAAATGCGTCATTTAAAAAATGTGTACTTCCCATTATTGTAGACTGGAAAAAATGTTTAAAACGTTAAAAACATTTGTTCACATTTTTTTTGTATCCCAATTAAATTAAAATTTGCGGAACAAATTTTATTTCAAACGAACGGCAGCTCGGTCTCTTTTGCTTTATCCAAAGACAAGCAATCGATTGGCTTCCACAGCTTTGGTGGCGACTCATGGTAAATTACGCGCGCTCGCAACATGGCAAATGGTTGATTCGAGGGGACTAGCAAGACGCAGGGTCAATAATATAGAGTGCCCATGCATTCGTGGCGCTGTTTATTTTCGTTATTTCTTTAATAAAACTTCCATTTTATTTGCAGGATCGATAACCCCTCTGGCTTCGATTGCCTTTTATTGAATTTTCCAAAGCAAATCGTATAAATGTCCCATAAACATTCGAGGCTCTTACCTCTCAGTTGCACGTGACCGTTAAAGTGCAATAAAATATCAACGAGACGACAATATCAATCGACCAACAATGAGGATTCAATGAAAATTAAAGTTGCATAATATTGTCATCACGCTCTTAGAAAAGCTGAATAAGCACCGGCAGGGCTTGTGATTTTATTAATACCCGTCACTCTACGAGACACGTAGGCGTAAGATTCACCTGGTGATTCACGACCGGAGTCTCGCACAAACCTCGTATAACTTGATCGACTATTACGATAGTTCCATTCCGATCCTCGTATAGATCTTGTTTATCTCTACCAAGCGAATGGAGGAAGTCATCATCTACTAACTGGAATTTTACACTGAAAAGATGTTACTCATCCATTCATGAATATATTTTAGAAACTATTATTTATCATTGACTGTCTCGATTACTACATCAATTTCAAGCTCTCCTCCAGCTTTCTGACGTTGAGCCTTTTTATTTTCTCAACTTTTAATTATGGCCTGAGTTTTGTCCTTACGCAAATCCCTCATAAAGCTGTTCTTTGTTTTTTTCCTTTTTTTGGTTTTTTGTTTTTTTTTTGTTTTTTTTTTTTGAGATTTCATTCGCACTGCACTTGCAATCTCCTCTTGCAAGTTGAGAAGACATAACAACTCATTATGAACCTCGACTATGAGAAAACATCTTCAAAAACAGGCGCCATCATTCACAGACAGGATTAAAATAAAAATTTATTTAACGTGCAAAATAATTATAGCCGAATAATGAAATTATAAATTACACATTTTGTTGAAACAAAAAGTTTCGTGGAATTTTAATAAAAAAAATTTAGATGAATTAATTTCAATTAACCTTTTGCTTGAGCAGAGATGACTTAATAAGAAAAAGAGTCATCGGAAGTAATTTTGTTTACATGAAAAGGGCTTGGATCACAGTATTTGGTTTCAATCCGAGAGTTTATGAGTTCTTTGAAGAAAAAAAAAATTTTTTTAGTTAGCCAGTCTTTGTCAGGAGGCGGTGATAAAGTAGGAGCGAATTTTCGGGTGTGGTTGGTTGAGACGCGCCGAGTTAACAATGGGGCTTTTTGCGGGCGTCGATGTCTGTGGAGAATTTCGGAGGCAACGAACTGATACGTACACATGCAAAAGTGAGTGACTCGTCGGCGCCTCACCTAGCGTATCCACGCGACGACTAAATCAAGAGCCGTCTGCCACGCTAATTGCGTACAATTGAGCGTTTCTTCCGACTACCATCATCATTTTGATTTTGAAAATCGATCTACTGGGGACAATTTTCCACAAATGTTGACCCTCCTCTTTTAATAAGACATCTTTGAGAAATTTTGTCCTTTGTTCAGAGCTCAATTTAATGTCACGTATACGTCGACGTAATCGACAATAATGACTAACATGGTACGTGCAGGAATCCTGGTCAATTGATCGTGCATATTTGCGGCGAACCCCTGCGATTGATTGAATCGAGGAATTTTTTTTGTCAGACTAACAATGTTTCTTCTGTCGAATTTGTTTAATTTTGCTTCTCAAAATGTATTTTTCATTTTATTTTCATTTATTTGCATTAACGAGCCATTTTAACATTTGCATGAATAAAAACTATACTTTGCCATTCGTCCGGAAATAGACCAAACGAGGAAACCTTTATCAGAGACCTTGTCTCGAGTTCGCGTTTGAATTTCCGCCACGGTAGCTCAGATTATATTCCGGTCGTCGAGACACTTGCCAGAGACTCCATGGTGTTTATTATTAGTAATGATTAAAATAATAATTAATGTACGTCTGTTTTGCGGCCCCGAACTTTGCGCAACTCCAATTTTGTCACATGGAATTTGATAACGGCTAATGTAATTTATGCCCTATTAATTTAGTCGGATTAATTCCAACCAACATTTTACCATGTTATATCCCTTCTGGGCATAATTTATTAGCACCAAAGAGGACAACATTGATCTAGCTCTTGAATTTTGTAGTTCGTAGCAAAAACAAAGTCAGAACTGAGTTTTAGATAGACAAAAAAAAGTGCATCATTTCAACTTGATACATATCTTTTCGTCTTCAGTAAACAGCCGAGAATGAGAGTCGGTGAAATTGCACACGCTTTTCACACTCCTCGACTTACTTTTCTGACCTACGTCAATTACTTTGCGCTTAATTCCTTGTTTCAATTGAGAGTTTGCACTTTCTTTATTATTTTTCTGCTGAGTCATTTATTAATGCGTCATTTCAAGTTAGCAAAACAGATTGAATGACGCATTTATTCTTTTTTAATAAAACTTTCCATTGAAACCCCAAAAACATTCAGATTTCATCAGATCATCAGCCAATCGCTTGACAATCAATTAAACTTTGTGAATCAAACTGTTTAGACGTAGGCTGACAAAAGCCGCTGGCCTCGATCGGACGGTTCGTCAATAAATGAGTACTTATGTTCGACACATGTGTTCCAGTGACTAGTGGTATGTTTAGCGAATCCTATATTGATTAACGTTGGGTGTCTTATTTTCATTGCATCCATCAGAACTTATATTGAGATTGATCTGGCTCGAATTAATGTAACACGCAGATCTGTTTATGATACACTTTGAAAAAAAAGAACCAAAATGTTATTTAAATAAGGTTCCGTTCAAAAATATGATCAGTTGAGATGAATATATGATAAGATGTGTTTACCCTGGATACACGAAAGTATGCAAATTCTATTTATATTGCTTCGACCAATAACACTTTATGGAGACAAGCTTGCAGGTTTAAACGCTGTTTCTAAGAGTATATTTTTATTTTGAGATTTTAGACCACATATGGTTTCATGGTGTGGACTTGGGTACAACGAAAAAATTCTAAATCAAATTTGAAATGTAATAGAAAGAGATGTTCAATGATATTGTTTCTCAACCACAACTCATCTGTCTCTCTCTCTTTCTCTTTCTCGGCAGGACAATTAAATTCCTCAAACATCAATATTCTATTGGTTCAATTTGATAGCAGGATATTTGATGTTTTACGTAGAAAAACCGTTGCTTTGATGTGAAAAATATTTCTCATTGTGCAAAAATAAACAAAAAATTCCTTTCATTCTTTTTCTCGCTAAATTATCGTGCTAGAAAAATGTTATATTTAAAAATAAGCAACGGATTGTAGTCGTATGTTAAAAATGTCTATTGTTTCGATTATAATTGCTCATCAATACATTTTTTTCAAAGATCACATTCGCATTGACGATTGTTCAACCATTTTTATTGTAAGCAAAAAAGCCACAAACAATAATCGTTAAAAGTTTTGCTCGTATACGCTTGTAGCCTTTTGTTTCTGTACGCCCGGCATGCTTGTTATATAAAAAACGTATTTATCACCGTTCGCACAACGACCCTCACAGAAAAAATAATGTTTCAGGAAAAAAAAAAAAAAAAAAAGCTTTTGTAGTCACTTTTCGAACATTTTGGAATTTTTGCTACACCAAAAAACGTTCTTTTTTCTTCTCTGAACCATTATTTTTGTTGCACTGTTTTTGTCATCGTGACGATTCGAAAAATCGCGTTGTAACCCCGTTGTTTGATTTTTATCGCTGACTTGTAGTTTTTTTGCTCACGGCTCCGTTTTATAAGAGGTTTCCGCGGGCTAAAAACTCCTAGATAGGTGAAACTTGGCAAGTGTTTTCCCGGCATTGCTGCTGATTAATTAGCATTCATCATTTTTATTACGCTGCAATGCAGATGAAAAGCCCCAAAACTTTTCATAAAGTTTTTTCTTTCGCTTATTCGGTGATCTGCTGGAGAAAAAAATAAATTGCGCGTGTGAAATGAGAACCGATTGCCATTACAAATTATTTTACCATAATTTTAGCTAAATGCACAGCAAAAGCTTCACGCCCTGTTCTAGCTTGACTTTAATTAAACGTTTATCGAGCGCTATAAAGAAAGAGACTTGCTGTACAAAATTAAAAGCAACAGTTTTGCAATTGACAATTCAGACAAACTTGAAATGTCGCGTCTGTTCTCGAAGAAAACGACGGTGATTTGGCTTTTGAACATTTGATATTCAATGACCTGTTAAAGAGTCAATTAAGTCGAGGTAAGATTATTGAAATTTGAGAAGTTCCGAAAGGTACTCTTGTTCTGATGTTCGACATAAAGAATGAATTTATGAAAACAGGATCCAAAAAAACTTTTTGAAAACAGTTTCTAAAAGCTTGGGCAAAAGAGGCTGTTCTTGTAATCGTTTTTCTCTAGACGGAAATTTGCGAAGATTACATAACAACTCGATGAACTTTTTGATAATGTTCGTGCTCCCGCAGCTGTTTCGTCTCCGAAGATAAAGTCGGTAGCCTGTCGGCAGCAAGAGGGCATGTTTATCCAAGTCGGTGTTGGAAAATGAGCACGTTATTAGTGCCACGAAAAACCATAACGTTCCGTTCACAGTCACGGTTCGAAACCGGACGTTTACTTTAAAACGAAAAAATTCGACTTGAAACTAGAACGAAAATTATACAAACGCAACAACGAATATAATCTTTTTGCGAAGACCTCGCTCCGTTTTCTCCAGGGATCGTAAATGTAAATAACAGAACATCCAGAAATATATGTATAAAATATACATATATAATATCCCACGTTTTGTTCGCGCATTCCCCTCTGTTTTCCTTTAGCCTCGCAAAACTGTTTAGAAAACAAAAGCAACCGAGGTTTGTTCTGCAATTTCGTAGGAATTGAAGAAAAATAGACTTTTTGTTCGGATGAGAGCTTGCGGAAAGTAATTTTATGATACCTGCTGTAATAAAATAGAAAGGAAGAGAAAACAAAATATATCCTCGGATGATATTTACTTACATTTTTAAAGCAAAAGAAAAGAAAAAAAAAAAAAAAAAAAAAAAAAAACGAAAGCGAGTCTATTATTAATGTCTCGTATTAACAACAAGTTGCTGTTAATGTAAATATGAAATGTAAATTTCTTGCCAAGCCCCGTGAGACATTAACGTTTGTACCATAAAGAGCCTTTTTGGCATAGTGTGTGACTTTATTCAGCGCTCGCATTAACTTAAACTGCTTGCGTCGAGTTTGAAACTGTGGCCCATTGTTGAGTCGGGAATAGATTTGGATCTGGTTGCAACGTCAAGAAGTCGACTTCCTTTGAAGACACTCGGTCACGGAATTAAGCTTTTTTTCTCGTCCTTTTGCTCCATTGCTGGGTATTACAAAAAATACGCCACTTGTCACATGATCGTACCATTTTTCAACTATAATTTCAAAATAATCCGTTAAAACTCTGGAAACAGTCCAATGGACGTGACGTTTCTCTACATAAAGTACTCTTTGTACTTTTTTTCTTTCGCATTAAAATTAATTTATTTATTTCCCTTTTTCAGATAACATTTTATGGCAAATAACATGACATTTCGGAGCGATACAACTGTTTTCGGAAGAGAATATATTTTTGCTGGAGAGCACTTTTCAGTTTTCACTTTAATGTGTTCTTCTCAGAAGAAATGTAATAATAATAATTTGGTCACTTTGTAGGACAAAAAAAATGCTGGAATTCGTCAAGGTCGGTCTTGTGCATTTCTAATTAAAGTCAATTGGACAATAGGAACAAGAGAGCGGGGTCTAATTATTCAAATCGCGCCGATGTTAAAATTGAAGGAAATGTGTATGAAAGCTGCAAAAAATTATAGTAATTTATCAGATGATGGAGGGTTACAGAAAAGATTCCTTCACACATTGGCAATTAAGTTACTCCACTGGATGACAATCTCTCACGGACAAAAATATATTTTGAAAATGTAAATAAAATATATTTTTTTCCACATAAAACATATTTCTGGCAATAAGTATGATTTCTGGTTTATATATGTTTTATAAATATCATTGCATAAATTCAAGAGATATAAAATAAAATATATTTTATGTATGAAACATTTATAAAAAACGACAATAAGTTATATAAACGAAAATATATTTTAGCAAATATATTTTCGTCCGTGAGGGAATTTTGCGTGTATTTTTGCCAGCTAATTTTTGGTTTCGAGCACCTCTTCTTCTTAGTTCGCGAAAAGCACTGAGATTCTATCGCGGAGAGAATGTAATTTCACGGCGATTCAGCGATTTGCATAATCATGCCCGAGCTTGTCGCTAAAAGTCCGACTTTCTTCTAGCGAACCAGAACTTGCGCTAAATGCATTTGTGTATCTTTATTCAACGAGCGGTTACCACGATGCGGTAATTATTTTCGTGTTTATGAAACAACGGGTCGAGCAATTTTCTTCGCTTGTTTTATGTGTGCGAACGCCATCTGGTGTTGACTGCAAAAATTTTGACATTTCCGTTTGCCCACTAAACATTATTTCGACTTTATTCTCTGGTGTTGATTTGATAGCCTGGCTTAGCTATTTCTCTTCACTATAAAGCAAATCAATTTTAATTGAAACACAAACAATTTTTTTTTACCTAAAAATGATTTCTGATATTAAAAAAAAATAATAATAAAAAAACAGAAAACTTTTTGTGCAATTGAATGAATAAATTTTATACTAATGCTAATTTTAAATTATATAGCTAATCAATTGGATCGAATTCGATCATTACACCAACTGAGATTATTTAAAAAAAGACAACCGACACAATTTTTCTCAGCAGAAAAACTTGAAAGAAAAGTTGGATCATGAAAGAATGAGGCGGACTTCGTGCGAAGCGTTTTAGCGTCGGTGTAATGCATTTTATAACTTCACTGAAATTTTTTTTTTTTCTCCTTCCTTTATCCCCGACCATCGGAAATGTTTCCGACCGGCGCCACTGCTGATGTGACTAATCCCACACCGCATGCAGAGGAACAAAAGTTTGTTTTTTTGTTTCACTTTTTTGCCCCGAACAAACAAAACTTTGTCGACAGAACGAACGAAAATCACAAATTTATTATTGTAAATTCTCGAAGCTCGCAGGCTAAACAAAAATTAAGTGGGATTAAACGCTGACGTTATAGTACTAATTTTAGGTCTAAACAATTTTTTTTTAACTCGTTCGATTTAACGCCGCTGCGGTTATAGTTTTCGTTGTTCGACTCGAGAGCAATGATAAGTTCTTTGCAACGCTTTCATGAATAATTGTGTCGTAACGATTCTGACGTAACGAACACTTTATCCGCACTTTTTGGCCTATTATCGACTTCCCCGCGGTTTGTGTTTATTAATATATAGAGGCGGTATTTAAATTTAATGCATATGGATTTACATACAAAGTACACGAAATCCCACTGTTATTTTCGCAAAACTCCGTTTCTTATTGAGATGAAAATACAAATGGAAATATATATTGTGAAAGATCCGTTTGAAATATATATTGCATCAAATATCATAAGCCCCCTACTTTTTGTTTTCTTTTTCTTCTACAAATTGTCCATTTATTTTCACTATGGATAATCGTTTGTTTTTTTTTTTTTTTTTGTAAACAACATAACTGGCGGGAGGAGAAAAGTACAATACAAGAAACGCATCACATAAACCAAAGTTTGCTTCAACATAGGAAAATGGGAAACGCTGAATAGAGCGGATTGGAATCACAATTTAGGGTACGCGCTCAGAATATTCAATAGCCTCGTTCCGGCTCCACCCTCTTTATTTGTTATTACTTTCTGCTGAAAGAGAGTCATCGCAGATTCCTGTATAGGAAAGCGAAGTTTATTCAACAGGCTATAAATACGAGTACAAAAAATGTTTCGAGCCAATGATGTTTGATCAGATGAGTTACAGTGGATAACAAACATATCAATCGTTTGTCCACAGACTTGATCGAATCATCCGTGGAGCAAGGACCCGATGATTAATTTCATTACCGTCAATCTAAAGTTGATCCTGTCAAAGGTACGTGCCTGGGACCGTCATCCCATCGAATTCCACTTCGACGATGTAATGCGTGGATTCGCAGCCAAAGAGCGGTTATAAATCTCGGCGCCGGGTCGGTCTCATCGATCACCACGCGACTCGTTACAAAGAGCCCCCGCAATTCGAAATGATTCCGGCCAGCTGGGTCGACGCGATAATTTCGACTTGGCTCGCTGTATTGACATTTATTTCGTGACCGATCTCCATTGTTCCGGACTTTCATTGCGAGCTCGTCCTTCCGCCTGGCTTTTCAACCGAACAACCCTGGAAGCCCTTTCCAATTTCCAGGACGCGTGTCGCGTCAGCCAGATGGCTTGTACCTTCGTCTGCACGTGTGAGAGAATCCATGTGGGCTCTCGGGTCACGGGAGCAAAGGACCGCGATCGAATGCGGGATAGATATGGCTTTTGAAGTCGAACAAGGCTATTATGTCACCCGGCAACCTGGGTTGTTACTCGGTCGATTTTATTGGCCCGAGAATGATGCCTGGAAAGTGCCCGTTCACGGTTGCTATTCAGCGCCACTGTCAGCAACGATGGGATGAATTTGTTTTGAACGCTGCGGTGTTCAAAATGATCGTCGCATTTGTCCCGCGCGTGGACTGATGGTTTTGGTTTAGGTCCCGGTAGGAATGTCGGATTTGTAGATAACTTTCAAGCCAATACTTCCAATGGAGTTATTGTGATCGAGATAAAGAGTTAAGAGAGGATTACAGTGCCCTATTGATGGTGATTAAAGAGGGGTTGATCCTGAAAGGTAAAATAAGAATGAGGGTAGCAAGTCAATGGATTCCCCGGCTGGATGTTGGATGGGTCTATGTCAGGACTTAATTAACTTGACAGAATCCATGACTTCTGCTTTTTTTCAATCTCGTCGACGGTCATCTTTGTCACTGACTCTCGCCAAGTTCGATCGCCCAAGAAGCAATTCGCTTCGTCAGTTGTCTGTATTTAGCTCCTCCTTTTTTTCACAATTCGTTTCTCAATCATCATCCTTGTTCCGTTAAGTTCGTTTCATAGATGAACGTTTCCATCGTTAGCTTCATTTTTTTATTACCAGGATGACGCAGCTAAAAGTTGTTCTACGAGTCAATTCTTAATTGTTAACCAATTGTGAATAAACTTCTCTCATGGTTTAGTGTTGAGATGTATCCATGACACCATCTTCCTTTTTGGTGATCTATCATTCAATTGAATCATTCCTTATCTTGTTGCTTTTCATCTATCACTTTCATCAGTTTAATTACCAACGACTAATAAAACATTCCATTTTACAAGTTTATTTCCAGTTCCCCTTTTCTATTTCTGTCGTCTTAATACTGCCACCAATCAAATGACAGTTGGCGGTCTTCGTCGTCAGTCTTACTTGCTTTCTTTTTAATTACAGAAAGAACATTGTACATTGGGAGGGAACAAACTTTCTCGCTGTATCAAGCATGAAAAAGTATCAAAACTATTGTGACTATTTGTCCAACTGTCTGACAATCGGCTCGAGTTCTTTTTTTTTGTCGTCCGGACAAAGTGGAGTCAAATGTCACAACAGAGTGAGAAACTGTACACAGCACTTCGATTCGCCAATTCACAACGTTCAATCTGTTGCCCAAGTATTTTATAGTTCCACGCCATAACTTGTCGTTACGATTAATTATTGCAAGAGTGTAACATAGAGAAAGCTTGACGTGTCGCATTAAACGTTACTTCCAAGCTGACCAATGATTCCCGTAAATGTCTTGATATCATATTGTTACAATACATCAAAATGTCAAACAGAAACAGCATTGCCTCGGGGAAATTCAATGCAGATTATATGCATAATTTTCCACGTCTCTAGCAACACATTTTGCAACGCGATTTTCATATTTTAATCATTTTGCAAGCTGGCTCAAAATGTGGCAACAAATACGATGGCAACGTGTCTTTTTGCATGAATAAGATAACAGTTTGGAAAATTCGTTTTCAAGTTCGACGCGAAAATGGGACAAACGGCGAGATTTCGGCAAGCTTGGATGGATAGTGGTAAGTAGGAAAAGCGTGAGGAAAGAAGCGCTGCGGCGCAACGGAGACAGAAAAGAAGTAATAAAGAGCGTATTTTTGAACTACGCTCGCTGCAGACTGCCAGCATGTGCTTGTCTCCGCGCTAGGGAGCATGGCTCGGGGAGAATAAAAGAGCCGAGTAGTAGACTGTTAATATTTAGAGTCAAGTCGAGCAACATCCGTATCAACCACTCGGACCGTTCAATCAGAAACTGAGATGATTTTAAAATCTGTTCTTTCAATTTATTGTCAAAACTTATACACTCGCATATAAGATAATTTATTCAATGCAAAGAACATTTAAAAATGCCAACACTGATTTTTGTGACTCTCATTAATAAGTCGCAGAATATTTAAATTGTAAATGATAATTAAAATTGTGGATTTTTGTTTGTTGAAATGAAACAAAAAATAAAATTGTAATGATGGAATGATATATTCAGTACCGATTGCCAGTAATAATTATGCGCCTCGTTAAACACGATTTGTCATTACGCTTCATCAACTTCTACTTCCCACGAGATGACATTTGAATTTTAAAACAGCGAAAGGCTATTATTCCGAATAAATAGTCCATAATAAAAAGAAAATCACGTGAACAGGTATTGGCAAACAGCGAATCTGAAGCCGGAAGACACGATCCAAGTGCCCGAGCACGGGCATTTCGAACCATTTATCGTAAATCCATTACTTGGGAAAAGAAATTCAATTTCCCCAGAATGCTTTGTTACTTAATGTTGAACGACAGTTCGAACAGCGTATATAGGGTGCTGATAAGTGCACCAAAAATAGATCCCTCGAACGACACGGATCATACAGTAAACGATCTATGCAATTATCGTTATGAATTATAGACCAACTATAATTCTTTAGGACTGCGTGAATAAAATGGTATGATGAAAAGTCATCTCACTTGCGACCACTTCGGTCGTGATGTAAAAATAGTTTAAATGGCCCTGACAAAATGTTTGCTTTTTTTTGCAGAATTTTCTTTTTTTCGAGATCGCTGGTGATGTTTACTGCGAAGGCGTGGTGGATATTTGCAGCACTGGTGAGTCTCTTGTTTTTGTTACAATATTTACATATTTATGAAACGAAGAAAATTCGACATGATCTTTTTTATGGTTGAGAAAGTTTTGAAAGAAATACGAATTCGAGTCGGACGAAACAAAAGAGAGGAGTTTTATTTTTTTGTCGTACAAGTTCAGTGAATTTCAATATTAAAAATATAATTCGGTTTGTCTTAGGCGTTACTATATTAATCACAAGTAACGTGTTTCTAATAACAAGAAGTAAGTGTCGCGTTGCCCGACATGTGTTCTTTATTCTGATAAATCCTCGGGAGATATTTTCGGTTGGTTATTTGACGTCTTCAATATTGTACCAAAAATAGACAATACGAATTTCAAAGAAGTTTATACTGACTGAGTAGAGAAAATATATTCGACGAAATGCATTTAAAAAGTTGATAACGTTGGGAAAAATGTCAAAATCAACAAGTGAAGTTGTGACAAATTTCGGTAAAAACAAAAAAAGAAAAAACATACAAAAATGTATACTAAACAGCCTATACTTCAATTCGTTCACTGAATAGAGTGAAAATATTCCACTTTTCTTAGACGCGTTCTTTACAAATATATTTGTATTGGTCTTACAAAATGTATAATTGAAAACGTTATAATTAAACTTATCCATCCTTATACTTTTACAGCTTCATAATTTAAAATGAGCAAACGCAACTGAAAAAAAAAAAAAAACGTTTTAAAAGAGTGAGGACAACATGTTGTACACATTTTGTTTGCAGTGTATGATTTTTCATTAACAAGATACGGTTTTCAGCTGCTTGATATAAATTTTTAATTAAAATGTTGCCCGTACTTCTCTGCCAGTAGAAAGATATTTTTAATTCAAGATGAATCAGTTGATGTTTACAAAAGAGTTAGTTGCTATTCAGATTAACGAAATTAAACCGGTATTTGATTTTCATAAGAGCTCTTCGTGCGTTTCCCGTTCCATCCTTGTTTCGTGTGCATCATTAAACGAAAATGAATCAACTCGCAGCATATGAGTTATTGACGAACGTGCCAGGGACATTGTTGGTTAATTGGAATACGCAAAACCCGCAAATCTATTTTGAAACACATTTCATTATGATTCCATTTATGAGACGAAAGTCAACCCCCGTTTTGTGTGTGGCGCACCTGCGCAAACAATCGCGCATTGCCTAGTTTGAACAGTTGCGAACAAATTTCATATAACACCCGCTCATTATCACGTCGCGCACAATTATGTATCAGAAAACGAATTATATATTGCGCCCCTTCCTAGGGTACAATTTGTGTCCGTTATAAATCTCGGACGACAGATGTCGCACGTATTCCTTGTACCGATAAAGTTGAAGCTGTTATAATTCATGGCAACGACCATGCATATAATTCTCGATGAGCTCGCGCACCCACACACCTATATAGGCAACATGTAGCCGTCCTATACGTCTGGCACGAGCCTCCTTAGAGCGACAGTCCTATTGGGCTCAACGCTCTTGACCCCGCGCTTCTAAGCTGTGAATAACGACACTCCTATGCTAATCCCGTGATTGAGACTTCCTCTATTAGAATTGTTCAACATTCAAAATCCTATTTTTTGTTTGTTTTTTTTTTTTTTCATTTTTATTCGTGTTATTAGCAGTTATTAGCTTTGAACTATCCTTTAAACTACATTTTCTTTTTTAGCTGAAAATGTTGATGCATTGCTGTGTGAATTATTTTTAATTGCAATTGATTACTGCAATATCTGCTATGCAGGAAATGTCCACCACATTTTAATTTCCTCGATTTAATTTCCATAATTGTTTTTACATTTTTGCAGTGCAAATATTTTTCATCTGAAAAGTGGAATATAATCCGGAAATTTGAACAAAATTTAATCAATTCTATGTCCTTGTCCTATAAAGAACTGAAAACAAGAAAAGAAAATTATTCAACTATGTTTTTCAAGGTTTGCATCTGAAATAAAAAATATTTTTTGTTAGAATTTTAATGGATGCCCCTACATTTTTGTCAAGCATCCAATTCCGAACGGAGTGTATATCTACAGGATCTGCATTCAACGAAACTGAAAATCGATCGCATATCCTTAACGCAGTCATACAAAGCGAACACATTCTTCTCTTTGTTTCACGGCAATTCCAACTCTTTATTAATGTTTCCCAACAACCAAACTATTTCTAAAGCGCAACATATTTTACTTTCTTTTTTTTGTTTGCTTGCAAAAAGTTTTTAATTTGGTGAACTGGTCTCTTACTGGGGAAGAAAATTGTTTGTACATTTTAGAAGAGAGCTTACTCTCAAGCTGTCCTTATTGAAAGCTCTTTGCTTTGGCCGAGTAACACTGTTCAATCTGTGAAACGTGCGTTTTGATTACAAATCTGACTTGGAAAAGACTTAGTGGAAGAGGTGGACACACTGCAAATTCTATGTAGGCCAGAGACAGATTACGTCGCAGACGCGTAAATGGGATTTGATTTTGAAACGCGGGCGGATCGATACGCGGAAGGTAAGTGGAGCATGTCGGCCGTTTTCTTTGCAGATTATTCGGCGCGACACGTGGCACTTTTGCACCGTACGGATTGCGCGTTGCTAGTGAACCTTGCGAGAACGATAAACCTACATTGCCTCCTGCCGCAGTTTCAACGCCGTGCGTTCTATTTCAACTCGCATAAACATCAATAGCAATTAATGAAACCACGTCTACGAACATGCGTGCTAGTACGTTTTCAAGTAATTAATAAGTAACTCCCGAGAGCACTAATTTTGTATTCAGCTGCTGTGTCGAATGTAACGAATCGAACAATGTGAAAGGTTCCAACTTCACAGATCTGACATATACTTGCATATATATGTCTTTCCCTGGATACCAGCAGAAATTCGTTCATTCGTTTTTCTGATAAGATATTTTTCTGCTTACACACAAGTCAACCTGACAGATGAGTCACAATGGCACGCTGATTCAGTGACAAATCGGTTATGCAATAGACTTGTACGATATTATTCCTAAAACGTCTTACTACGATCCAAAAGTTTAATGGAACATTTCATTCACGGGACGCTTTACATTATCGCGTCGAAGAAAATATCTTATCTTTCGTGGAGCGTTAAGTTTGACTCACTCTTACAATCTATTCTCATTGCGTATTACCAGCGAGGAGAACGTGCCCGTTGTTCGGCCCAATTGTTCCAACCAACTTTGACCCCCTCCCTGTCGGATAGATGTCAGAACTTTGACGATACTAAAAGTCTAAACTCATCAGCAGTCGCATAACGTGTATACACGTGGTAATGTCATGGTTGGAAAAAACAAAAGGAACCGGGGGAAATCAAAAGGTTGGAACGCAGAAAGGAAGTATAGAATGAGGGTTCGGCGCACTTTGTGGTGCTGTCGCCAAGTCGAAGCTCGCTACCGAATGAATATTACGGATCTCTTTAGCGGACAATCCAGCGTGCAGAATAAAAGAAAGGAGCCCTGGTGCTCTCTGTGCTGCTATGCCGAATTGTGGGCCGATTAAGCTATTAGCTTTACAATAGACCACTTTGTGCGCGAGGCCATGTACTTTCGAGCTCGGCTATAAACATTCTGTCAATATTTTTAAACGACCGCGTTCATTTTCTCACTGTGCTTATGAACGAAATTTTTAAGCCATGACTATGTTACAATGTTGTGAAGTATTTGTTTTATCGTACAAGTTTTCTTCAAATTTTGTGAACATTTTTCAATGACATTTGGGCTGTCTCAAATTGTTGGCGATGAAATTTATTCGATCGCTTCGTTCGAACGTTAAATGTTGTAAATCATGAGTGGTTTTGAAGTGGTCATGAAGTTTTGTATCGGAGGTATTAAATCACAAACTTATAGGTTAACTTTTGTACAATCTGAGAAGGAGGAAGACACAATTTTTTTTTCTCATCAGTTTCACTTTAATCTAGCTGAGAAAAGTTAAGTGATACACTTTGAGCGTGAATGAACAAGAGACATTTTTTTTCGAGTGGATCAACATAAAACGGATAAAGAACTTGTGAGATCAGTGAACAATTTAATGATTGAAAATATAAAAGTAGATGTAAAACAACAGTACATGCTGATTCTTAAATAAATAAATTTGAAAGAATTTCATATCCTGTTTTAGCATTGTAACTGTGATCAAAAATGGGGGAGATTTAAATAACAAATTTTGAATTGAGTTAGCGAAAAGGTCACTCTTTGATTTAAATCTTTTAGTAAAGATTTAACAAATTTATTCCATACCAGGATTTGGTAATTTTTTGAGCTGTTGCAAATACAAATGTTTACAGCAATTTTTTTTTTGTAACGATTATATGTTAATTGTACGTCAGTAGCTTGCTGCAACAGTCGTGCAATATGCAAGACAATAGTTTTGGCAATAGAAACGGGCACGTTTGGTTCGTTGATGCGTTTCGATGATTATACGATGTAGGAGAATAAATGCTCTCTTTGTTTATATGCTCAATGAACGACTAGGCAGGTTCGATGGCAATTAGTGCAATTAATGATCTGTAAAGTGTGTAATGTATAAGGAGATGATAATTTATTCATCCTCGGTTAAACGTTGCTCAGAAGTGGCTACGTGTGTTACGTGTCATTGTGCATTGTACTCGTTCTTTGAAAGTTCACTAGGGACGACTCATGTTTACAAAAGGCTGCGGTTGCATCTCTTAAACAGATTATATTACCTCGATTAAGGTGCACGAACTCTTGCAATCAATGCAGTTTGACGATGTTCTGATTATGATGTTCATGTTTACATTCCAACAAGAACCAACAATTTGCGTTACTTTTTACTTTTGAAAGAAATAAAAAAATTACTGATACTTTTATAGATAAAAGTCTGACAATCGTTTCAACATCTTGACATTTGACATCTTATCTTACGTTTTGATAATTCAAAAATGTAAAAATAATGAAACCAAAACAAATAAGTTGTTTCGCCAGAGATGACAATTTTGAAAGGTGTTGTTACCATTGATTTAAATAAAAAAAAAAAATTTTTATCACACAAAACAGAGTGCAATTTATATTGTGTGAGAAAAAGCTTTTATTTCGTTTTGCCACATTCCCAACCACTTCCAAGTTTACACACAGACCTTGATCGGATGAAACTTTTGGCAGAAATTAAATGATAGTTGCAACGACAGTTCAAGGACAGTTATCCAGATAGCACATGTGTGTTCAATGAAAGTTTGCCGAGTAAACAAGCGTCGCACTTCTCCGTTAACGAAGAGTCAGCGAATTTTACAGTTACACTTCAACTCGGCGTACAAAACGCACGATGCGGCTCGTTAACGGACCAACCGACCCTAATCGAGGATAGCCTTAATGCCCACCTACATATATGATCCTCCGCAACCCACATTTGCGTAATTAAAGTCCAGATTCATCCTCCATTCGCAAAATTGCGAACAAGACCTTTGCGACCTGGATCTAAAAAGGGGTTTCCAAAGCCACAGTCAGATTATCCAATCACTTTTCTAGTAATCATTTTTAACGCAACTGCAATTTTAATATTGAACTTTTAATTTCTCCAACAATTCAACGTTTAGGCTTAGTTTATAGCGTAATTTATTTATGAATAAATTAGAAGAACATATTGCAAATTTTGCAGACAGTTTACAATCTCCTCGCGATGAATTCTATACAGCATGATTAATGAAGTTTAAGCTGATAAAGCTGGGTCATCCAAAATTCATCATTGGATTATCTACGAATGTTATGTACGCGATGCATTTTGGATTAATTTCAAGAAAACTTTTTTTCATTCTCAATTACTTAATGATATTCGAAACGACTGCTAAAAATAACATCTATTAAACTAATATAGTTATTTGAAGGGTATGTTTTAGCAGGCAAGTTATAACAATTTGAATAAAATTCGAAAGATTTTCAACTTTTGTTTCTAACAGTCATAAATATTTGTTTCATTCTTTTTTTCTTGCCATTTCTATGTTTACAGTGAAGTTAAAAGATTTGTTTTGATGGTTTGTGAATATAAAATCCTCTGTTTAGTTTTGTACCGTACTGTTATAATTGTACGCAGCTGTTTGGGGGGCAGGTGCAGCCGCGTGTGCTGTATCTATCGTTAGCAGTTGGTATTAGGAGATTTCCAAAATAACATTCAACGAGTCAATGTTCACATGCATCGCCTAAGGGATTAGAATCTAATACCTGCTCAAATTTGTTTGCCCCTTTCCAATGGTTTTGGATTGCTTCCTGTTTCAATTTCCAATCGATAATAATCGTACCCCCTTTTTTTTCTTCATTTTGCAGTCTCCACCAACGATTCAATTCAATTTTCATCTGAGGTAAGAAAACGTTTTTTGTAAATACGTTTTGATATGTGCATCTCTAGTACGATCAAGTTTCCCAAAAGTCGATAAGGATTTCTGCGAAACACTTTCACGCACAGTCGGTACACATAATTTGCGCAAGGAAAAATGAGTCAGAATAGGCATTGCACACACGTGTGTGTCAGCCAATCGTTCCTTCCCTTTCTTCGCAGACGCGAATATCCTCATAAATTTTCATCCGCTCGACCAGCCAGACAATGGACCTAAATTCTATGACGAGCTTTTGTTAGCCATAATCTCTCTCCAACGTCGAGTCATTTCTCTCCACTTATGTATGTTTTGACAATCCAACATTGCCTCCATATTTTTTTTTTTTTGCATTTCTTCTTTTTTTCTGTTTTGTCGTTTTCATTTCTTTCTTTCTCCTTCTCTGATTTGCTATAACAAAAGACTTAATTGAAGACGAATGGTCAATTGAAGGCTATATCTCTCTTTATAGAAACGGCCACTGTGAGTCAATAAACAATCGTCATGGCTCGCGCGCGGTGATTTGTCAGGCCGAACAATGCGAGCCTTGTGTACGTCCACCTTTTCCATCATTTTCTCTCCTGCAATCGCGTCCCAGGATCTCGCCGCGTTTTCTTCGTTCAAATACGTTACGGTCAAAACACGCTCTGCATGCTCAGAATTTTAAAAAAACGTTTCAACTCGCGCGTGTCTTTATGTTACATTCTCTGTAGAAAAAAGCACACAAGCGGACCACTATTTTGCCACTCGAGGGCAACGTGCTGTCGAACTTTTCTGACGCCTTCATGAAATCCACTTGAGTTTATTTTCGAAGCGACAATGAATTGACGCCGGGGAAAAGTGTGTACACAGCGTGATGAGTATGTTAATAAGACAGTGATGCATCTTGCCCGGGAGAGTCAAAGGTGAAAAAGTTGTAATGATCGAGATGACAAAGGAAATAACTTGCTTCTAAATCGAACCTCAAATGCCTTTGGTCGTTACAGATTGTTCCTTTATCCTATCTAGGAAGTTTTAATTAACAGAACTTGATTGTCAAATGACTCATGTTCAGTGTTTCCATGTGAATATAACTTTGCACGTTACATAATTTAACTTCGTTGAGCAAACTAGCATAAGTTGAGCTGACGCTGTAAATATATTTTTCATTTGTTTCAAGTTTATTTAAATTATTTAAATTACTACTCATGTTAGTCATTAGATGCGAATCATGTCCGCCTCCTAAATTAAAAATGCACACATTACAACTGCAAAATAACACCTTAATCGAAAAGAAATTACGATCGTTCGTTGATGAATAATTATGTCAGAAAATAATTGTTCGGTGGAACGCGAATTTTCATAGTTCGAGACTCGAAAAGTTCCGACGGTATTTTTGTTTTATGAAATTATCGTTGATTACAAATTTTCCAACGAATTTGAAACGAATTCAGATGACTTTTAATTGCATTGTTATTATATATAACATTCTTAATGCTGATCTGAAATGTAAATTCAATTTGTTCAACTTTTCGAGAAACTTTTCAATTATAATTTTGTGGTTACTTTTTTTTTTAATTCTGACACTTTTTTCAGTTTGTTTCTCAATGGAATTTCATTTTTTTTTGTTCCCTATCAAATTTAAAAGTCAGAAAACGTGCAAAAAAGCGTAAAAATAACTGGAATCACTCGTTTCTATTTCTCTGCTGTTTCACTGTCTCTGTTTTAACGAAATTTCCCATCCCTTAAATACCGCTGACAATTAAAAAGAATTTTTTTTTGTTCGCAAAGGCACAATTAGGTTAGAGATAAGATCTACTGTCACAAAACTTATTATTTACTGACCAAAGTCCGCGCCAGAACTAAGAATAAACTTGACTTCTTTTTTTCCATATAATCAGCTAATGTTTCGGGTTTTTATACTGCTCTTGTCAGCCGTTTCAAATGTGTAACAAGTTTCTTTTTTCAAACAATGGTAATAACAAAGTCACTTTAATGTTTCTAGAAATCAACAGAAAAAATATACAAGAAATTCTGACTTGCGGATTTCATAATTGAAATTTTGTTTGTTATAAAAATATCCAAACATCTTTAATGATTAAATTTTCATGATTCAATGCCCATTCAGTTTTTAATTTCAGTATGCAAACTAAATTTGAAGTTATTTGAGTTAATTATTTATTTATCTGTGTGTTCACGTATGAAATGTAAAATGATGGATTAACACTTTATTTAATGCAATTAACTTCAATAATGTCCAGTACCATAATAATAACAGTATAATAACAGAGTATAAATGCCAAATTGTTCAAGTAGCAACTGAATTTGAAATTACCAACAAATATTTCAAGTTAACTGATTAACGTTTATTATTCTATAATCCATCAATTCATTAGATAGATCTCGAAAATATGTATTATATTTATCTTTCAATTTGTTGAACTGTTGTTTACATTGAAATAAGCCATATGTTTCTGTTGAATAGAAATTGTGTTTTACAATTTTTATTGAACCTTTATGCTATTTCATATGCAGTAATAAATATTGCCCAGGTTCAATTTGTTTTTTTTTTTTTTGTTATCGCTGTATGTAAATCTCATTTATGGACGACAATAAAATGGTGTAATCTTCAATACGTTAGGATGATCATCACTAGATTTTATCACAAATGCAAAATGCATGTATAAAAAATAAAGTGAATTTCAAACTTGCCCACTTTTGTCAACAGCCGATTATTTTGAAAATAAAATTTAATAAAATTCATACGTTTTGATTTAATTGTCTTTCAGATTAAATTAATATTTTATAGAGTAACATATTTTTCTTGTTGGATTAATTTCATAAGCAAATTTAATTATTCTTCGTCGTTTATTATTACTTTGCCTTGTAACCATATATTTATTCTCTTGTAGGAGGTTCCAACTGTACTATTCAATTAAGTAATGGGCTAAAAATTGTTATGTGTATGAGGATGAAATGTGGAGAGATGCCAATATAGCAGATGAAAAATGCAATAGGAACGCGTTCATAATGTGTACAAAGTGATCCTGTTGATTAAGAACCAAATAAGAAAAAGCAAATATTACCATTACTAAAAAAATTTTTAAAAAAGAAACAAAACATATCTGAAAAATGGGAAACAAAAGAAAATTAAGGTGGAATTAGCCAGTAGGTATTAAATCGTTAAATTATTAAAAAAGTAGGTATAGTTCAATTAAAATAAAATAAAACTTGGAAAAAAGCGTCTGCTATCTGAACCTTGATCACGCACAATGAGATATTAATGTAGTGTAATTTGCTGTGAGATCAATTGTTAAGATTCTTATATTACAGCTCATAATTATGGGAGTTTCAACAAAATACAAGATTTACGTTTAATGACTTCTTTCATTTATATAAAAATGCCAAATGATGGTAACAATTTTGGAGTTAAAATGTTCACAAATTTAATTGAAAGGATCTAGATAAACTTTTTTTCATTGCAACAAAAATTGTTTGTTACAAAAAAAAAAAAGGAAAGAATGATGATGTGTAGAACATTTCAATTTAAGTTTCATAAAAAAAAGTTTTATGAGCGATCAAATGAAAAAAGGAACTAATTCCTGATGAAGTTAACATTATATTTCAAGTTTATAAAAAAAGCGGTTCGTAATAGTTGAGATTGTTTTGTAATGAAGTTTGAAACAAGTGAAGAATTTTTGTTTGTTTGCAATTGTTCGAATTAATTGGGAGCATGAGTGTGTCTTTGTTTGATGAAAGAGGCGAAGTGAGGAGCAAGTGAATTGTTATTGTGGCTGTCAAAAGCGCGGGTTAGCGTGGACGTAAGTGCGGTGAAAAGTGACTCACCTTGGTTGTGAGCGGATACGGCGCGAAGAACCGTTGCTAGCACCAACAAAACCAGCACCGATTGCCATTTGAGCGCACCAACAAGCCGCGGACCACGTGAAACAAAGCACCAAATATCACTGGCCATGGTCGCCGAGTCAGTTCGCTTGGCTTCACGCAAGTAGAGTCATGACAATATTGTTATTGGCCGCGATGCCAGCGTCGCAGACAAACTTACGCGCGAACCGCACCGATTCGACTAACCAAACGACCAGACGGCGACCAAACCTCCTGCTCCTCGCCCTCCCATCGCCATGCGCGCTCCTCGCACTTGAGCGTACCATCACGCGCGCTACGTTGTCGACATCTGGTCGTAAAGCGGATTACTCTTCTCTTTGTTAATCAGCGCACCGGCTGATAACTCGAATACAATCAATTTTAACATTTCATTTTTTATATTTTTCATTCATTTTGTTGCTTCTCGTAGATCAAAGTAAACATTAAGCAACATTTTTGTACCACCAAACGTGAATGCAATTATATATGTATCATGTAACATATATGTTTACGTAAATGCAAATTGCGGATTTGACATACATTTCTATATAACTATATGCAACTGTGCAACATTTGTCCAGGTACAAATTAACATGTATGAACACACATTTGACATATATGTTACTTATTTATTTGTTTGGGTTTACATATCACTATGTTTATTGCTTTAAACGGTCTTTTCATTTCACTCTCTGATGATCTTATGTTTAATATGATTTTGATTATGTGTTGTATGTTATAAACATTTTTTTCTTGTTTATTAACATCTATATAAAATAATCAGCTTCCAATAAAAATGCAACAGTCGAACTTTACAATTTTATAATGATTATGCATCTTTGCATTTTCCAATATGAAATGAAAGTTTTTTTTTTCAATGAAACATTCTAATCATGAACTTCTATATCCTGGATTTCAGGTTTTGGATTTTATAGTTGAATTAAAAATTGAAAATACTACACATAATTTATAATAATATAATTATTATAATAATTCAATTAGAATTTGTTTACGGTCACAAATTCTCTAATTATTTAAAATTTAAATTTCTAATTCATGCAATATACAAAATTCAGAGACTTAATCCTATATTATTCATTTATATTATTTATTAATGAATTTCAACTGAACCAAATTATGATTCATAATACAAATTGACGCTCGTATTTTAATGAACATTAGTATTGTTCGTATTAATTTCATTTTCATTCCATACAATTTTCGCTTCAATAACTTTTCCTCCCAAGATAATACTGGAAAACGAACAAATACATTGTAAAATGTTCTATGTAATTAAAGAATACGTATACTTTGGATTCAGCTGTTAGTAAATTAAATTTCATTTATTTACTTAATTTCTCAATTTATTTAAAAATACATTATATCATTTTACTTTGTTGCTACGAAAAGAATATTGATTAAACACTGTGTAGACTCGGTTGTGAGATTGTTTGTGAATTTGCCTCAGATATTCTAGTACCGACAATGCAGATGTGGCGAAAGGACTTGATTCAATCTGTCAACAAAACATGCAAAGAAGAAGAAATCCTTGCATCTATAGAATTGATTGACTTTCTGGTACGGTCATATTGCACTCTACGTATATAACAATTGAAAGAAAAAAGACTTGACATTTCATTATTGTGTGAACGTACAGATTGATTTATTGTTTGTTTAAGCTACAACTGATAATATTGAATCCAGATTATCAAAACAATGACGGCAAGATCGATATGAAATGCGTTGCAACGACCGTAGTAGATAAATTACGCGATGGATCTGAAATAACATTGATTATAGTTAAAATGCAACTTTGTTTCATGAAACATTATGAAACTCGAGGTAAAAAATTTCTTCCTTAGTGAAATGTGATATAATTTTAGATTCTTAACAGAACGTTAATGATAATGATACTATATTTGCATACAGAGCAAACAATCAATAAACACAGACAGAAAAGAAGAGAGAAAACGAAACCATTGATTAAAGAAATCTGTGAAACAGGTCCTAAAGAAAATCATCTTGGCGATCAAAAGTTATACTACCAAAAGATCATGATAGTAATTACACTTCTAAGTGGTTTGGGAAAACCCACAAGTTCATCCATTCTCCGGTTTGTTCAATCAATTATGTTTCTTTTTTTTTATATATATAAAAGAAGAAAGGAGTAAAAACAGATTGTAACTTATTAATTACTCTAAATGAAATCATCAAATTATTTAAGTTTGTATTGAAGTGATGATAATTAATTGCTTCTTAGATAAATTGAATTGTAAAAAATGAACATATCTCACTGCAGGGAAGTTGAAAGGGCGTTGCAAAGCATTTTCCCTCCGAGCGAATTATCAAATTTTTTCTCATTATCTTGTACAAAAAAGGAGGAATATTTGATTGAGCTAATGTGCATTGCTGCTGGGATGCGCATTTTTAAAAAGGACTGTGCACAAGGCGGAGAAGGAATTGAAGACTGTAATACATTTCACTTTGGATATTTAAAACGTTGAATTAATTTATTTGCAGAAAAATGAATTGCACTACGGATAATGAATTTAGAAACAATTATTCTCATTTAAATTTTGCAAACAAGCGAAAAAGCATTTAACATATAATATCATTTGATATTAAAAAGAATGAAATCGTTATGCGAAGCGTGGATTAAAAAGCAAACAAGTTTAAAACTTTTGAACTGCACATGAAAGATGAAAAGTTTACTTTTATTCTGAAATGAGATATTTTTTCATTGTTTAACAATGTGAACGTTCTTTTTTTTCAATTCAGTGCCAGATATTTTGGAAAAAGTGGTCACTAGAACTGGAGCGACAATTGTGGTTTCACTCGAAGATATTATGAGCAAAATCTATAAATACACCACAGCAGCGGAGCAATTTTTACCGCTTCTTGAAACGGAAACTAAATTGGACGATGGAAAAGAGTGCTTTTTTACAAAAGTTGTCACAAAGCTAACTAGCCTGCGCCAACAAGAATTTTATCTGAGGTTAAAAAATATTCGAAATACGGTTTGAACGTTGCAATTTTCCAGTTATGAAAATCAAATAAAAGTCAAACAATTTGTTTCACAGAAAAATTCTAACAGAAACTGAGACCAGCAAGAAGCAAATTAAACATTTACTGGTGCGACTTCGGGAGCGAATGTTGCAACTGCACGAAACCGTACTTTGTACGAGCGCTGTTTCAACCAGTCAATTATATGTAAATAAAATCATCTTAGCAAACCGAAAACATCAACGGATAATTTAATAGCTTTCGTTTTTGATTGAGTGTGACTGAGTCTGGAGCGAGCTTCGTTTGTTGCGTCTATTTGGTCAGCGCAAAAACAATTATTCTTTCATTATTTGTTATTTCAGCCCCAGTTTGTCGACCTGGCTGACATCTGGTTGAAATTGCAAGATGAAGTAATAGTCCTGAGTCAAATAAACAACTTCCTCTTGCGCTTGCAAAGCCTTTGTGTTACGGTATTCAAATATTAATTAATGAGCACTTTGATGAGACAACAAAAATTAAACTTTTATTTAACACTTTTTGTTGTGACTTGAATTTTAACAGAGCATTGTACATTTTATTTTACCGAGAATCATTAATGGAAGTTAAAATAATAATTACAGTATTGATAGCATTATTCATTTTATAGGAACAAATTTAATATTCTAGGTAAATTTTAATGGAGATAGTGAATTGGATGATGTGATTCAGGGAGTTGATATTCTTACTGACGTTGAAAGGTTTCAACAAAATATGGGCAAAATAATAAGTACGTAATGCATAAGGAGGGTTTGCTTGAAAATAATGAAAAGTTATTACATTTTTTAGTAGTCGAATTGACGTAATTGTCTTTTTTCAGCTAAATGTGGAGAATGTCAGGTTCTTTATCCAAATGAAACAGTAAACTTTGACAAATTGAAATTAGAAGTAAGCAAATGCACTTTCGGATTTAATTATTTTGTTTGAGAATTATCTGAAATATTGTTTGAAACAATGTTTTCAGAGTCTACAATTTTCTCACACTTTTTTTTAGTTTCAAGGATTTTGCCTAAGAACTTTCGTGACAGGCAGAGGAGTGTTAATCCCCGGGAATCCGAATCTGGGTGTTATTGAATGGGAGGGTAAACATTTTGTTTTTGCATCTCGGTGTGCTGCTCAACGATTTGGTGAAGATCCAAACAAGTTCGTACTTGTGAAGTCAATCTTGCTACACATTTGATACCAAAGTGTAATTTAATTATTCCTTTCGGATTACATGACTGAATTGTATTTATTTCCAGGCACATATCTGATGCTTATAATTTTATCAGAAAACGACCTGAGTTCATACACTTATTTCAGATTTATGATACCATTGAACAACTATCTGATATCAATGAAATGTGAGTTTACTGTGTCTTTAATTCAGTTCGATTAATATTTGATGCTTTATTAAAATGAAAATTGTGTAGTGTTCGTGAACATGAAGCAGAACAGCAAAATCGAGAAATTCAAACGGATGTTCATATCTTACAGCCTTATATCGATAAAAATTATTCATCAAGTCTTTGGGAACACAGACGGCGAGCTTTGAAATTGGTATTTTATTCATAAAATAATTGAAAATAAGCTTGTTATGTTCTTTTATATTTTTATTCTAGTGAATTGAATTATCAGCACTTACGTTCTTCTTATAGGTGAAAATTTTCGAATCCAATACAAAATCGACTCAGACTATCAGGTCTCATTTCAGAAAGGAGTTTGAAGTTCAAGTGGGACCACCAGAAAATAAAGCAATTCAAACAAGAATCGATGATTCAACAAATTCGATTCGTATTGTAAATTACATCCCGGCACTACGCGGTCGAGCTTGTGATAACCAAAGCAATTTTAATGGGTGAAATTGAAAGAAATATCTTTCACATGATATTAAAATTTTCAATTTATCAATAATAATTAGTAGTTCTAAAATAAATTAATTTCACTCGAATTGTTCATTACTTCATTTCATTTTTATTTAATTCTCTAAATAAGTATTCTATACTGACCAACGCGCCGGTATCCATGGCCGAGGTCAGCATAAAGTACTGACCTACTTTAGATTGCCATACTTTCAAACATATAACGAAAAATTAATTTAATATTATTCAATAATCACCTCAAAAACGCGCCCAGCTTACGATATCTGCTAGCTCTGTAGTCAGCAGGGCATGAAGAGTTAAAATTCTGTAGTTTTTTTTCATCAGCCGTGAAAACTGAACCATAAAGAAATTCTGCTTGAAACTACAGAATAATGATATATGTATAATTATAGTTATATCATTAAGAGGAAAACTCGATTGCGTGTTGTCGTACCAATAATTTCCAATCGTTCAAACTGATATAGATTTTGTTACATATTTCTTAAATCACTACAATGTTAAAAAGTATTAAAAACCATCAGAATTTATATTTTTTCGTAAAATTTTGAATAACCACATCTCAATAATAAATATTAATAACATCCGAAACCATGCAAGAAAATATTTCAAATATTAACGTCAGATATTTGTCATTGATTCGGGTTGAGGGTAAAAGAGCACGAACACGTTGATTTGTAAAAAAACTGAAAGCAATGGTTCTTTAATTCGACAATTAATAAGAAATACATTTATGAAAAATTTAATCTATATTGAAAGCCATCAATACTTCTTGGTTCTTTAAAAATGTGTGCTGAGCTTTCTTATGATTTCACAGTTTGAATCGCGGTATAGGCCGCCAGTAGAATGTCTCGATAATGAAAATACGGGCCAAATTAATCGAATGGGCCCTGAATCTTAGTTTTGACAAAGTTGTATTTGATCAGCCGATCATTTACAATAATTTATTATGTCATCTCTGATTCGTTTTGACTCAACCTTATATTTGTCCTCTCATTCCTCGCTCTTTCACTGAATATTATACTGATTTCAGCACGGTTAAATGTTAAGGTCAATTTGTTTTTACATCAAAGTCTCTACATTACGACAATAATTATTAATTACACGTGGATACAATGAATGAAATGCCCGCAAATGGCGCGACTCGCGCGCATTATTCGGTACAGGATGTATCGATTTAACTAAAACAAAGCGGGTCTTGCCTTCATCAGTAAATCAGTGGTAAAATTACAAAAAGAAAATTGATGAAATTGTACAAATACAATCATCGAGAAGCAAGTAGTGAACAAATGTACAACAATATTTTAAGTAAAAAGGGGGTCGTCGCTTCGATTCAAAAATCGGAGCGTGAAGAGACGCGACAAAATGATGAGTAGGCTTAGAAACTATTGTTGATTGGAAATGGAGACTTTGCAGTACCATGAACGTGTAGCTGCGGTAGCTCCGGGTCCGATGTGTCTTAGTTATGGTGTTTTTGACCGCGAGATGGAGCATCCCAAATTTATGATGTGTTTTGGGCCTAACATATGGCGGAAAAATGGAACGTGGTTATTTAGTCTAAGAAATGATTCTTGAGGTATTTCATCATGCCGAAGGTCCGGAAACGTTTGACACCAATGACTTTCATCAGATCATCATCACAGAAAGCGTACTGTTTGTTCTTGGGATCCTGCAATGATTATAAATCGGTTAGCCTTGTTGATTTTGTTCAGGCTTGTTAATAGGCTTATATTGATCATTTTGAAGAACAAACTTACATAGAGGTTCTTTTCTTTGATAATTTCCCAGATCTTCTTCACGACTTCATGTCGTGCCATCTTTTCGCATCCAACAATGGCTGCAAGTTCGGGGGAGAGAGTGATTTGCCTTATGTAACCGCTACCTTTGCCTTTGCCACCGCCTCCGCCAGCTTTCTTAGCTGTGCCAGTGGACTTCTTGTTCTTTGTCCAGTCTTCGTCGCTATCGCTGTCGCTTCCCTTCTTCTTGCCCTTCTTTCCAGCTTTACCTGTCAAAGTAGTTTCATTATTCAATCAAAAATAGCCCTAACTTAATTTTTGATCGAACAACTGTATTGCCTCGCAGTCACGATCAATATTGTTTCAATTTCATCAGTTTACGGTTACCTTTTTTGGGTGCAGGCTTAGCCTTTTTCGGGCTGTACTCCTCATCGCTGGCATCTTCCTCACTGCCGCTTTCCTCTTCATCAGAAGAGCCCTTCTTGCGCTTAGTTGCGGTCTTTTTGGGAGCACCACGTTTAGCTGGCTTTTTCTTCTCTTCCTCCTCGGACTCTTCTTCCTCCTCCTCTTCTTCTTCGGCTTCACCGTTGTCGGACTCTTCACTTGCTGCCTTCTTATTTTTAGTTTTCTTCGTGTCGTTTTTTTCTTGTAAACATTCTATAACGAGGTCATCTACTTCCTTTTTCCTGTATAGAGAAGATAACCATCAAATACAAAATTTGTCTCTAGTAAAATACGAATTCTAATTCATTAATTTGTTTGCTGTCAAAGGGGGAACGAGGTGACAACAAATATTTTTATGTTGCCACACAGAGACCCTTTCTTTTATCTAGGACATGATAAACCAACAAGTCGTAGCAAAATTACGAAAACTGTTTTATCAAGTCCAAATTGATTTTCATATACAATGAGAGGTGGTTTTACCTTTCTGTAAGATCAATATCCAATTTCTCTTCGATTTGTTGCCTCACTTTTTTGGCCGACATGGTGGTAAGGTCAGCATCCTTGAGGATTGCTAGAAAGTATAAACTTAGTATTAGTATATTTTTCACTCAAGAAATGAAATTTCGATACTCAGAATGAAACAAAACATACAAATCAAAAATTGAGCAATATATATTTTTATTCAAAGGACTGGGGTCGTCATATTGATTGGGTACATGTAAATTGAGCCCGCCAAACTGTTTCCCCCTTCGAGTCACCTCTAAGAATAGTACGTCCGTTCGCAACCTTTACCCTCCCTCTGCCTCTCACTTTGATTTCAATCAGAAAGCAAAACGTCGAACACACAAAAATCGAAACACCCAGAATCGATATCCATTTTTTACTGAAAAAAAAAAAAAAAAAAAAACCCTCACAAGACCCCACAAAGAAACACCAAAAAACCCAGAAACAAAACATACAAATCAAAAATTGAGCAATATATATTTTTATTCAAAGGACTGGGGTCGTCATATTGATTGGGTACATGTAAATTGAGCCCGCCAAGCGCGAACGAAACTCGCACTTGAAAATCTCGTACGAAATACATAAAGGAAAACAAAAACATGATGCCTAGGCGCAACATCCAAGTTAAGTGCGCGCCTTTGCGGTGTTGCCAACTGCCGGAAAATGAAAACTTTAACCCAAGTGAGATTTTTCGATAAAATTGACTCGCTTGTTTATTTATTATCGTTTGCGTTCTCGACTTATTATTCATTTCTTATCACCAGATCATGTTCAACAATTAATTATTTCATGCCTAAATCCAGGATACAACAATAAAAAATACATCTCATTCAATTGACATTGATTTTAATGTTGTAAACAAAAAAGTTAAATTTTTTATTTAAACAAACTTTCTCACCCAAAATGCGTATGAAAATAATAGTAAAAATAAAGATAAACATTTGTCGAAAAAGAATAAAAATAAAGAATAAAGAAATTTCTGACAATCATTCAAAACAAAAAAAAGTGAATAAACCAATCGACTTGATTTTCTGGAGGAAAAACATTTTCCAGTCCCCGCGTTATCATCCATCGAAAAAGCGTACTTTTCGTCGGTGCACTGATAAGAGGAACGGCAGTATCTATCTCTCCTGGTTTCAAGTATAAATAGGAGGAAGCAAGAGCGGGGGTTGGCAGCGCTGAGCCCAAAGACGCGTCATATGCATGCACGAAGGACGCGCAGGGAAAGTTCACTTTTGAAGAAAAGGAGCCGAAAACGAGCCTGGGACGCCAACACCGGTAGTAAACGAAAAAATGTAACGAAGCCAGCCGGTCGGTTGCGATCGCGCACAAATTGTCCGTTCGTCCGAGGCATACGTGACGATGGCGGTTGGCGCGTAATGGCCGGCCTGGGCACGCCACAGTAGCGTAAAAGTGCGCGCTCGCACGTATAAACTGCCACTTTTGTCCCACAAAGGTGCCCGCAAAAAGCCCGTTACGAGCGAGTAAAAAAAATGACAATCCAAGTTGTGCCCAAAGCACCGCCCGGGGCGCAGTAAAATTCAAAATAATCCGACTTACCGGTGATTTCCTTGCGGAGTTCTTCTTTCGAGATGTCAGACATAGCTTCGAAGTGTGGTGCTTAACGTTGTGCGTCTAACTGCCAACTGAGCGTGAGCCGGTCGAGGCGTCCGGACTGAAGGAACGGGCAGGCCTCCTCTCTCTCTACCGGCGACCCGACACGCGCGTCCGACAAGGACAGCGAGATCGTTTGTATCGCACAACACCGGTGGCTCCCTCGGCGTTCGTCCGTACAGTCCCAACCGAAAGCTTGTTCCCAAAAGTTTGCGCCCTTTCGTGGAATATCTCCCGATCGAATGATTATTTGGCCAAATAATGTACACCGAATCGGGCCAGTTTTTTACGCTCGACAATTTTCGTATCGCGCCCCTGGCGCTGTGTCGCGACAAAACCGACCCAATTCGGACCATGATTTTTGTCCACTTGCTGCTACGACTGTACGACCGAGCTGCAGCGTCCGGAGGTACCGCCATGATTACCGTGCACTCGGCCAGTTCACTTTTTTGACAATATCGACGCAACCGTGGCGGCAGGAGCTTCGCTGTCGGGACAAGATCGGGCCCGTTTTTAATTTGACATTTTTTGAAAGCAGCCGCCCTGACGTCCGATGGCTCCTTCTTGGCAGTTCAGCAGTGCCGGCGACCGGCGAATCATCGACCCCGGAGAACGAAGAGGCATCATGTGACAATTATACTGTCGCTGCATGTATTTTTTTGTTTCGTTATTATTCCAATGATGCGCTGAATTTGAGGAGATCGACAGAGTAATGGTGATGTCGGGACTGAGGGAATTTTCCCATTGCGGCTTGACTTGAAATCGACTGGAATATCATGGGCTGGGAGCAATCGTACGGGCTTGTGCGCTTTGTGATTGTTTGTGAATCGAGCTGCGCTTAATCAGGTCCCCGGCGCAAATGTCAAGCCGAAATTAATGGAGATGAATCTCATTGAGAGATGACGACGAAATAGTTCGGTTGTTTACATCAGATGTAAATATAAGATTTTTTGTTTGTTTGTTTTTTATCTGTTCATTATATGATTCGAGAGATAAGATTAAATGAAATATTACAAATGGGTAATTATAGAGGAATCAATTAATGCAATTATAAAAATTGTAGCGTTTTTTTTTTATTTGTAGATTATTATATTATAAAGGAAAAAAATTGAGAGAAAAAAGGAGCAATTATAATATTATGTTGTTATGCCAGAAGGATATTAAATGGCAAATGAACTCAGCGTATCAAATTTATGACCAATCAAATAATACTTTGTGAAATATGCGAGTAATTTTATGACAAATTGATTCGGGAGCCCAATCAAATCAGTAGTAAATTTTATCGAGTCGGAGGAGGGTTCAGGGGAATAAAAAATGAATGATAATGAATTTATTTGTCCGCGAGAGGATGCCGAGTGTTTTATTTAATCGTTACAGAAATTGTGATCAATCTTGTGATAAAAATTGAATAAGATTTGCAAATAGCATTTTAAAAATTGAACCGCAAAAAAATTGGTTGATTCCAATCCATCAAAACGAATTAATAGTTGAAATGTAATTGATCTTTTCAAAGTGAATATGGATACTGAAAGAAGAAATACGATTCTTAAAATTGCTGCATATATTGATACAATTGAAAGATACGCAGAGCTCGGGACGTACGTTTCATAACGCCTTGCTTTTTTGCAGTCATTAATTCATAATCAAGATACCAATATAATCAAGACTATGTTGCTTATATTCTCATACAGCATATTGATTGTTATTTATAAAAATTATTTACTTAACAGCATACCAACAATTGTTGATAAAAATACAAGAAACAAAAAGTGACACAAAAATCAGATTCATTAACGTTTCATATGAACCAATTTTAAAATATGATAAAATCATAATTTGTTTGCGATAATTTTTATAGTTTTTTTTTTTTTTTTAAATAACCAACCGAATGAAAAATACAACACCAAAAATGATCTCAGCTTGATAACGAAATTCTTCAGTGTTAGGTTTTGTTCATTAAACACATATCCGTTGGCTCGAATCTCACTGTTAGTTTTCAGCATTGCATCGCAGGTACACAACCATCAAAAAATCTCTCCGGGCTTCTATTGATTTCAATCGGCCATATCTCCCGTACTGCACAATTTTCCCAAATGACATGTTCACATAATCGGTGCAGATTTTTAAGCTCTACAATTTTTCTCCGATGCGCCTCGTTCAATTTTACAATCCGACGGAGCTACACAGTAATAATCAGCGTCGAATTGGAAATCATTTTGGACGTGACTGTACACGAACATGGCAGGTTCGTTTTATACCAAATTTCTTGGACACAAGTGTCAAAATTTTGATTCTTTTCTGATAACAAAAATATTTTTCTATTTTTTTAGGTCTAATTTGTTGATTACATTTTTCTTGTTTTACGTCTTTTGTTAATTTCAATTTGTCAGGTTGAAATATAAGGCCGCGGATGTTTGAACGTGCAGACATGACGGACAGTGGTTTCGCTTTCGTCTGCTGAGTTTCGTTTGACTCAGTCAAGTAGCGTTTTAGTTTTACACTTTTCTCTGTTTTCAGCATCGGAAAAATAATTCCTCTACCTGTTAGTTCGTTTAGTTCAGTTAAAAAGGGCATCCTTTTGGGGTAAAGATTTTTAATGCTGCTTAATAATATTTATGATATTACTTTCCCTCTTCGTTGGCGTCATTTCCGGTTGAGAGACTGGACAAATATTTTCAAAATCCAGATTTGACAATTTTGAGGTGTTAAAACAAAGTGTAAAATCGATACATCATTTTTACAAATTATATTATTTCATGTTCTTTTTGTCAACTTATCAAATTTGTTTTGTATCACTGATAGCAACTGTTTGCTATTCATGTATTGATATTTAACACACAGAAACTCGGACGACATCTTTTGGCAAATTGTCAAAGTGGAAAGTGGTTTATTTGTCTGTGTTTGAAAATTGCTCTCAAAAAATGATATTGAATTAAAATTTTTGAATTAATGAAAGATAATTTTGATCTTAATTAAGAACGTCAGTTTTCAAACACTTTCCATTTGTTTTTTCATTAAAGATTTGGTTATAACTTTTTGTTATATAGAAAATTACTTAGCCGACTGTCGATAATTTAGAGTTCCAAAAAGTTACCATTATAGGGTAATCATTCGAACGATTTTATTGTTGAAGATATAAGAAATGTTGATTCCTCTTTATCAACAAAAAAATGAACGAACTCCACGTTTGATTGTTGCTGTTGTAGATGTCGCCTCGTACACCTTGTACACCGCCAATCGTTTGATTTGAGGTTCAGAAGCGATTCGGCCGGTGGGACATAAACTTATAGTTCTGGGATTATTATTACTATTCGGTTGTACCATGACCTCCTTTTACGTGAAGCTAATGCAACGTTACTAACCGATTGCGAAAACATCGACTCGAAAAATTAACAATACTATATAATATTCGCAACAGTATAACACACGTGTTCATAAATTTATTCATTCGATTATTGTTTTGGACGAACATTTTTTTTCTAAACGATATAAATAAAACAACCGCTGTCTTTCATTTCAACTTTACTTTTATTTTCTAACTTCTTGTATTAACTTTAAATAATTGAGTACATTTTTTATTCACCGAATATACTAAATATACCAAAAAAAACATTTAAAATAAACTTAAAAATTAAAATCCCTCAGTAACAAAATGTTAATTTCGGAAAAAAAAAATTGATAAAAAAAGAGGTTTGTTGAAGCTCACTTGAATTATATTTTTAGCGATTAGCGCAACCTTGGGTGAACCTGAAAGTCCCTCGTACTTTTTTTTGCGTTCGTTTTGCATCACAACAAAGGCGAGGTGCATGTGAGCAATGTTTGAACTTTTAACAACGATCGTGTCACATTAGTAGTAAATGTGCACGAATTGGATATGTGCTTCTTGAGCGGCCTATCTGTCTCTTTGTCTGATGGCTGCGTGTACGTACAGTATAGCTATAGTTGTATGTGCGTTCAGCCCCTCGTCACGTGTACGTGTCAAAATCAATATTTGGCGTCACTGGGTTATGATAACGTAACTGGTTGTCGCTAATGTATATACGTGTGGGTGCACATGCAGTCCACTTGCTTTCACGGAATTCCGCTGCAAGTATCGGGCCGCGCGTTTGTGTTGGTCGCGTCGCACACACGCACAACCCGCCATCCAGTCCGTGTGCTCGCAATGTTCTTCATGGATCGAATTTAATCCCGCTGATAATGCGCTCTGCCACTTGTTATAACGCAAAGCCATTTTCTTCCCGAACTTCCCAAGTGACGTTTCCGCCGGGAATATTCTGAATATTTCCATCATCGATTTCATTCGCCAAAGATCGACCTCGCATCTAATAGCAAATCTATGATGTCGACGCAAATTACAATTTTTTCTTTTTTTTTTTTTAATTTTAGAAATCAGTTTTTTGAATGTTGCAACAAACATTATTTTTATTGATTGACGTATGAATTAAATTTTGACCACGTCGTGACGAATCGCAAGTGCAATTCAAATTGATTGCGAAATTAATGTTAATCAATAATATTGATAATATAAACATGTGGGGGAATCAGGCTGGAGGAGCACTAGAAAACAAAATTTGCATAACCGTTTTGTCACAGTGTTAACACCCACTGTGCAGAGTATGATGTTCTATATACCCATTATGTATGTATACACATGTACTTTGGGTTGACAATGTCCCGTTAATAGTCCTAAGCTATGCGGGCTTGCTTTCTCCCTAATTCCGAGGTATCTCTGATTCGAGATACCATCGTAGGCTTTTGATCCTAGCTCTTCACTGGCTCTTGCTTTCAAGTGATTTTTACATCAAACATTCAAAGAAACATTATTGTTGGAGGTGTACTTTGAACAAGTTTTTTTTTCAGAGGGGATCCAAACGCGTTAAAACGATTGCTAATTTTATAGAATTTGGACTTTTGTATCAGTTTGATGAAAATTTGTTTCAAAATTTTGCTATACGATAATAGTTTCATTAATTAGCAAAATTCTTATTATAACACATTAACGGAATTCGATTTACTCCCGATATTATGATTTTGAATTGTTTTATCTAATTAATCATTGCAATCAAATTATCTCCATCACGTGAGATATTCTATTAATCACAATAATTTGGATATTGCAGTTTAACAATGCTCCCACGAAATTATACAACTTACTACAATTAAAATCATAACGCGATGCGATTAATAAATTTGGTAATCAATTGCGTTTCACTTCAAATATCTGCCATTCTTCTGAGTTCCAACTTCTATGTATATTGATAATTCTTGAATGCATATATTTATCATTCAACTATCACTTTTCAACAAATTTATAAAGAAGATTTAACGAGGGATTAAATCTTATCACTTAAGTTGAAAATATCTGAGTTAACGTTTTTAGCGAATTTCGTTAACCATTTTTGGTATATAAATACATAAAATACATAAAATATATTTATTTATTTCTCTGAGGGTTTTAGTGAAGAAGTTGTGAAAAAGAAGCTTGTTGGATTTATTCAAAATAAACAAAATTGTATTATTTTTTGAAACAAAAGTAAAATAAAACAGATAGGAAATCTGCCCATTTTTTTTTGTTGAACACGGTTTGTTTTTAACGCAAAATTGTTAAATATCTTATGTCAATTTTCATAGAACAGGATTCCTGGGAATTTTCGTTACAACTGGATGAATCGTTTTTAACTTTGATGTCTCACAAAACGTATAAAGACGCAGTTCTGAGGAAAAGTCTTTTTGAAGTTGGAATACTACGTATAAGTATAATTATTGCGTATAATATATTGACTATTTTGCGAAATAAATAGGTATAAAATTGTTTATTGATTAAATTTTCTCCGAGTAATTTAAGAAACCGCATTCTATATTTAGATTTCATTTAATTATTGAAGAAATAGGAATAATTTTTTTTTTTTTCATTTTTTAAGTACCTTTCAAACTGATCAAAATGAAAATCATTTTGGAACAATTAAAATATTGAAATGATATTGCCAAAAAAAAGGATCAGGCAATGATTTTTGACATTGCTCTTAACATATATAGGTTTATACAATCTGATCCATGACAAGGTTCTATTTCATTTTCATAATGAGAGGAACGGTTTCAATGAGGGGTATTATACGTCGAAACGGATAACATGAAGGGTAAGCTGATGTGCAAGGGGTTGGGTGGACTTCACCCAACTCCACGCTAAGCAGGTGTACTGCTGACGTGCACGAGTACTCTGTAGCACTTGCACGAATGCGCTCTTTACATCCGGGAAGGCGAAACATGGTCGAAAATGATCTTTCATGAAACCGCTATTAGCGTCAACTTTATATATACATTAACAAATTTGTCTCCCTTTCCCCTGTTTCATCAAACTTATTCTAGTTAATGAAACCAAATTCAGCCTGACACGGTTGCTCTCTTTTTATACTTGTTTTAATGATATTAGAAGAAAGCATTATTTCAGAAAACTAAATTTGTTTTTTTTTTTGTTTCTTTACAGATTGTCCGCACTGATTAAAATTTAGAAGCTGCTCAAACTTTTCAGTGGTATTTCGTTGGGAAAATGAAAATGCGAAGAAACAATTAGCTATAAGTGAGTAACTAAGTCGTTTGGAGAATCCACGTGTTTAGAGAAGATCTGATGCGGCGGTGGTGAGTTGCAAAATGAATGTTTATTTAAAATTATACTTGATTTTAAATTGTGTGATTAATATCCATCGTCAAATTAAAAATAAACATCAGATCCAAATCAATAAAAGTTTAGTTTTGAATTAAACCAAATTAATTTTGAACAATATTCAAGACTGTTTTTGCTTTGAAAAAGTGTTGATACAAAATTAGTTGATAATTTGTATGAAAACAGTGAGAAAAAAGCAAGCAATCAATTTTATATGAAAAAAAATGTTAACAAGAAAATACTAAGTAAACAAAGTGAAATGTGAAGTTTTATCATAAAAAAGTGTTATCATAACGTTAACTAATTAATAAATGCAATCTACATTGTTGCCCTTGAGGAGCTCGTGAGTTTCCTTGTCTGATTAGACAAGTGCTTGTCGGGGAAACTTGTCTGGCGCTTAATAAGAATGTGTAGTACTTTGTCGTATGAAAAACTTGGGTAGAGCAACTTAACTTGTCCTCCCGTGTAAGTGACTAAGCTTTTGTCACGATCGATATATAGTACATCCTTTGAAATTATTTGCACCATAATTACATTATTTAAGAACTTTCGCAAGAACGTCAAAATGTTTCAAATTTGTGTCACAGTTTGCGAAACTACTAATTGTTGCCATCATTTTTACCAACTCACAACCAACTGACTATTTTACCACAAAATTTTGTATACAGTTGTGTATGTGTGCGTTGAAAATAGAAAAAAATGTTTATTCTATAAATTCCTGCGAAACTAGCTATTTGACTTGAAACTATCTCAAGGTTCTCGGCGTAGTGCGAAACTCGGTTGTGTGTGAGTAGATGGCATGGATATCTATAGGGTCTTCTATTTCAAAGGACGCCTGTTGCTACCCCGACGAGAGGGGCCATGTGAGTTTCTGTATTTTCGATTAGTTTCAATGTTTCAATTGCTCAAGTCAAGGTGATTCAATTGTACTAACGTGTTTATTATACCCTAAATAATAGGTGTTAACAAACTTTTTCAATTTCGCTTAACACCTGCACAATTTCGGTTACCGAAAAGCCGACCTGTGTAATGGATATCTGCAAGATTGTGCGGTACCACCGCGCTCGTGCATCTCTTTGTAATTTACATGAGCCGTCGAGTCGCTTTCAAAGAAACTTCTTGCCGCCAGTGCCATTCATCGAAAAAGCTCATAAATGCTCAGAACAAGTTCCTTTTGCGTGACATAAATTTCGGGTCAGGAGGGTACATGGTGCAATGTTTCTTCAGAAACAATAAATTATTGTTTTTTCTTCTCATACACTTACATCGATAACAAAATGTCATTTTGTTAACACTACTTCAATAGCATTCAACTGCGATGATGGAAATTTGTCGTCACCTTCATCACAAAGCCGTCAATCATTTAACAGTAGTGAAAAGAATGTTGCAACATAATAAAATGGTTAAGAAGTGAACCATTAGGCTTTTTTTTTCTCCAAGGCCGAGAAATTTAGCGAGTGATTCGTTTGAGCTGCTACAGGCAACCAACCTGTAGCTGTCTTGATGCGCATTGGAGTCTTGCCATCTCCTTCAGTTTCGGTCTCCGTCGCTCGTTTCCGTTTAACGAAGAACGGCAGGAAGGCAGGAAGGACGTAGAGTGTAGTCGGAGGGTTGGAACGAAAAAAAGGAGTGCACAGCGCGGCGTTGGTGTAATTAAGGACCAGAGAGACATCGATCGGATCCTCTATACACTCGTAATAGAAGGTGGAGGGTGGCCCCGAACCTACCCCAAATCGAAGAGGCATGGGACACACCCTGGAAGAAAATGGAAGGGGCGGCTGGTTGGTCGGAAAGAGGCACCCTACTCCCGATATATCTTATTTCTCTCTCTCGGAAGGCAAGGTACGCGCGGCACCCCACCAGAATCAGCCCTCGTCACGCCAATGAGGGTCATCGCGCCGAGAGGTGCAGGGCAGGTATCCGAGAGAGCCATTATGGAAGACGCTGCGGCGCGAGCGAGAGCCGGAGATGGCGCTGAACGGAGAAAGAGTGAGGTGGCAACGCCCATTTTTTGATAAGCTAGTTACCCACCACCCTGACTCACTCACTCTGCCACCGCGAAGGGGGTTGCTCGCGCCCAAGTGTGGGGCTTCTACGGAGATCAATAACTGCATAAAAATAAAGTGAAGCGCTGGTCCGCTACCTTTAAAAAATCCCACCGCTGCCACCTTTTACTTCTTTCGCCCGCGCGCCTCTTTCTCCAGCTTCTTCCGCTTCTTCATCCCTACTCGACGTACCTTGCACGCTACCCTCTCGCTTCAACATCCTCCTGCCACTTTCCAGCCTGTCCTTCGTAACCCCGTCAAGATCTCCCGGTTATTACCTCTATTTTTGTCAGGGGTAAATACACAATGAACGATAAGTGTTTTGGCTAATGTCTAATATATTTGAGTTCATTTTTTGTCCCTTTGACTGACTCGTGAGAATAATGCAAATTTTTTCTTTTTTTTTTTTAACCATGGTGGAAAGTAAAAACTATTGACGTTCTTGATCATAAAATAGTGGAGGATGAGTATAGGTGTGGATAAAACAAAAGAAAATAATACAACTACGTTTATAGTTTATCAGGCGATGTGGCTTTTGAACATCAAAGTAGTGGAGCCCTTCATTGTGAAATTTTCTACTTTTCCATTTGAAGCCCATTGTTCTTGAATGTGATGACCTTATTATTACCCAAATGTCAACTTCGTTCTCGGAGGAAATTATTCGATTTTACGTTCGACGTTGGTGTCTTCACCGGCTTGGTTTATTGTAAAAGCTGTCATCCCTTTTAGCTTTCAATTTTGGTTTTCTGGCGTTATTCATAAGTTGGGTATTAAACCCTTATGCCTTATTTAACACAACGGCTACTGGACTTGAACGCTACATTAACATCGCTCTCAGCAATCTGAGCCGCGACTGCAAGTCATTGTTTCGTCACTCGGATAACTGACTGTGTCAGCCATCGGTGAAATGCTTTGAGCCTTTGTTTCCATTTTCTTACGTGCTCTTGATAAATATGACAACGAAAGCAGCGACATAGAAAATTATGAGCCCATCTCTTTCTAAACTTACAGGATATAAATATTAAATATTCTCTGGCGAAACTTTTGCGACCAAACAAGAAGTGCTTGTTTTTCATGTTCTTTTTTTAGCAACATACACTGCAGGCAAAAAAAAGTTCCGGAAGTTGAGCCACAACACCCTCAAACAGGTCATCTCCATTTCAGCTGATTGACTATAGAACGAACTATGCCCCCTGACGAAATGACTTAGAATCATTTCACGAGCAACTTTATCTCTAATTGTTCATTTCGTTTTCAATATTTACTTCCATTGTTTCATTTCCGGGTTCGGCTTAGTTTTTCAAGAATTTGTTTTACCGTCGATTTACCGAAGTCATTTCGTTGAGTCGTTTGAATGATTCTAATGACCCTCCAGTCAGTCAGGGAAAATCATTCTTTTGGCAAAGAGCTATTTTTTCTGCCGATAATTTCCTTCGAGGGTTGCGCGCGCCCTCCTATATATATGACAAGAGTGCATGCGTCTTCGGAATCGGAGCCTATTCACTGGGCTACATGTGGGATTTGTAAACGAACGAAAACGAAATGTATATAAAAACGTAATTTACGCTAGGAGTAAGTATTGTGTTATTCAAAACTGAAACAATATTCAGAGAAATGCATTCACTAAACGGAACCTTGCGAAATTTATTCTATTCAGAAAACCAGTTTTGAATATTAGTATCATTATAATTATAATTTTTTTGCTTGAAAAATTTGAGAAGAAAGGATTAAAAAAAATCTTTTCAAGTTTTCTTTTTGTTTTAATCATTCAAGCTTACGTAGTTTCAATAATAATTATGTCAAACAAATGTAAAATTTGAGGGTCAACTTTAATTTGGTTTCAGTGTAATTATATGGTCATATTGTGGGGAACAGAATGTTTGCTTGATTGGACAAGTTAAACATTTTAATTAGTTTTTATTTTTTTAAATGAAAAAAAAAAAATTCTAAATTGTTTACTAATGTATTTTTCGTGTATAATTTGCACATATATTAGAGAGCGAAAAATTTTAAAAGCCATCAGAGGGTCTACAAAACAGAGAACAATAAAATAAGCGAGTTACTAACAGGGGCCTTGGAATAACTTTGGCGAATCGAGCATCACGTTCTGTTTTATTGTTGGCCGAATAATAATCAAAAGAAAGAGCGCGTTGGAAGTACATGATTAAAAGTTTTCAACAAGACTGGTCTTTGGCGCAACTTTGACTAATTGAGACGTAATGTTACGTCGCGTGACGACGATGAATTAACATCTATGAAAATGCGTGCAACAAAACGTGACATCGTTAATGGAATATTAATTATATGCTTCGATGACACATATACTTTGGCGAAAATGCGCCCGCGACACTGAAACTTGAAACTTCACTTGATTAGAGACAGTTATTGCTCGCAGAGACGTGGATATTTGTACCCAAATTCGTCTCTGACTTTCATTTGACTTACCAATTTGCAGGTACAAAGTTATCAGATGAAATTATTACACGAATTGTATGGGAAATGCGCAAGGAATATCAAATTAATCATAAGATAAGTTTTAGTGTAAACTAAATCAGTTCGTTATTATTATGTAAATAAACGAGAAATTTTGAGCTCCTCGCGTAAAACTTTTTTTTTTACCATGGCGAGTATTTTGCCCGACTTGACCGAATACATATTGACAGTCGAAAGATAGGAAAAACTTTTTTTTCAGCGAAGTGAAAAAAGGGTTTGGTCGGTGGGTCTAGGCGAAGATGGGATAATCCACTCTTGTGCATAAATCATGAGTGGGGTAAGGGGTAGGTCAGTGCAGAGCTATCCTCGGAGGATTAAAACTTTTATTCGTAGGGGGCTACCGCCTCGAGACACGCAAATTTAGGGTGGGTCGTCGCTCTTTCTGCACGACACATGTATGTCTGCGCACTCATAGACCTACGTCAACTTTACCGAGGTTATGGCACGATTTCAACTTGGATTATTAGACTTTTGGTTCTCGTTTGAATAATTCGGTCGTTTTCGTGTCTTAGAATTTTAAAGACATTTTTAACTGTTGCAACTTTTTGCATTAAAATTTAAATAATAATTGAAATGCATTTTTTTTTTCGTTGAACAAAAAAGTTGAAGTCAAGTCTTGAAGAGTGTTTATTTCATCATTATGATCGTTTTCGGTGGGGCGGTTTGTTTGCGAAATTCAGGTTGCAAATTTTGGAGCAGGATTATCATTACAACCCTTGTGTATATGAAGTCGAGGATCGAGTTTAGGACTTACGGCTATACCGAACTCGACTCCCAACTGGGGTGCTTGTCGACGCAAAGAGTAATTTGTTTTATTAAGTTGTGTGACAAGGTTTAGAAGGGTTTACAAGATTTTACAAGATTTTATATGGTTTCGCAATAAATAAATCCCTGTGATTACATCCACGGGAATCAAACAATTCGATGCCGATTGCAATCCAATCACGTATATATTTTCTATCCACCAGAACGATTTTAATTAAGATAAATTTTAGTCCACAAGCGCAAAACGCCGTAACGAGTCGTCGCGTGTAATTTACGCTAATTAATGCCTTCTTGCGCTTGCTTATTCTTAGAACAAAAAAAAAAGCATCCTTTAATAATTACGAAATTTCATCACCCCCTTTCAAATTATTATCCACATTATTTTTACAAATTCTGGAACAAAATTTAATTATCAAATATTAAATTGTTGAACCCCAAATAACTAGTTCACGATAAATAAAAGTTAACGAAAGAAATTTTCACACTAGAAACGAACGGGATCCACTAACACGGTGAAAAAAAGTTGCTTTTTTTTTTTCTAGCGAAACACGCGTCGAATAATATTGAAAAAATACGGCTTTCTGATAATAAAGATAAAAGGGAATCTTCGCTGCACATGTTTTGTTATAAATAGGCTTCTCTACGTTCTCTCTACGCAAAGTCTATCCGGAAGCATAGGTACACGCACGTATCTGCCTCGCTTGTTACCAAACCAGGCATCGCGTTAGTAGATAAAACATCCTTAGGGCGTTACATTGCTTTATTGCGCTAATGCACCGTGATCGTGCCTATGCTTGAAGATCCACGACACTATCTGTATATTTTTATATTCGATACACGCTGTGGAGAGTATCGTCTACGTGCTACAAATACTTCAAATTCGATATTTTGCATATTTATAAAGTGAGCTTGCACGGTACATTTCTTTCGATGTACGATTAAACCAATTATTTTTTCATCCATTCGAAATTAAAACCTTCAAGTAATTGACAAAACAAACTTCTTTTTATGCAAAACAATATTTAGAGAAAAAATAAATCACATTTCAAACAATCCTGTCATTTTTTTTTTTAAGGTAAAAACTATTTTTTGTGTAAAGAAGAAAATTTTCTAATTATGTATGGAGGAATTTTATTATTACGTGTATTCACAAGTTGAGAGAAATTGAATTTTGTTTGATGAGTGATGTAATGGACGGTGTGTTTTTTTTTTTTTCACCAGGTTTGCATGATTCGGTAATGTACGTTGCATGTCATGATATAATTCTTGAATTCGAACGAAATTGCATTATTTTTGTCAACGAACAAAAGCCATCGCGAAATCTAATCGAGTTAGAAATGACCAACGGTATAGTCAATCGATTAGATAATTGATGACCAAAAGGGGCCCACACGGATGAAAATATAAGTCAACATACATACGGATTTTATAATTTTATTGTAGTTCATATATATTTCTTATATATTATATTTATATAAGACTTGATAATTAAAATATAAATGACATACACGACATATACAATTACATGTTTCATTTATAGTCGATAAAGAGTGCGTTACAGTTTTATTATTTATTTGTCTAATTTTATATTGTTATTCTATTATGTAGAATAAACATCAGCCTGTCAAAAGATAAAAGTAGGACACACGAACTTGGCCAAAAGTTCAACCTGCGGCCAATTCGAAGAGTGATAAAATATATTTTAAAAATATTGGAAAGTATATATTCGTCCTTGCGGGGGATTATTAGGGAACGTTTTATACTTGCAATCTATCACATCGAACAAGGTGAAACGTGAAAATCTTTGCAAAAAATTGATCGAAAGTAAAAAGAAAAAACTAAAAACAAAACATTTAGTCGACAAAAAATAGGAAATGTATCTATACAAAAAATTGAAAAATCGTCACCACTCGTGGGTTTGTGCAAAATGGTATAAAAAGTGGAAATGAAAAAAAAAAAGAGGAGCGGAATACCGTAACTAGACTCTTAGTTGGTGCGCACCCCACGTCCTCGATCCGAAATTAAAATCATTGAGTCACGGTTTCGTTCCCCTCGATAAAAGCGTCGGGAAAAGTCACGACTCTTTCATTCCGATATCCCCCATAAAACGTGCGATCTTCGGTGAGACTGGAGTGATGCAAAAAAAAAAAAAACAAGAAAAAACTTGGCTTTTGGGCGACAATTTCGGTTACGCGCGGAGGTGCCTAAATGGCGCGCTTCCCTCGTGCCTTTTATTTCTTTGGAAACGTGGCGGCACTCCCTGAACCCACCCCCCGAAGAGGGGCATCGCGTTATTCCCCAGCGGGTGCGCGACGAGGAGCGTCGAAACAAAGAGGGCGCGTGAGTTTTGAAAAGGGGCTGCTGAGGGGCGCAGGGAAAGAGAGTGCAATACTTCTCCGTGAGACGGCACCAGTGTCGTCGGCCCTGAGGGTCGGGCTTGGGCTGGACGGGGTGTGCGTGGGGTCAACGACCGCGGTTGGGGTGCTTCCACCCTACCCGGCGTCCCTCCGCCTGCGTGCCGGGTTGAGGCAGGTTAGGCTTAGCTTAGGGTTCAATATCGGGGAAAACACGGCCTTTTATTTGATCGCTCGCGATGTACTGTTATCGCTTTTCATCCCCCACCCCTTATACACTCTATGATAAAGTGAAAGCGGTACAAGGGTAAACAGGAAAATGAGAGTTACCCGAGGACCCTGTTCTGCTATCGAAATAACCTCATATCACCTATTTTATAGTTCACGTCATTTCATTATTCGTAACAATCAAATAGGCGATGCTAGGAGCTGAGTAAGGTTAGGTTATTTCGGTGGCTGATTAGAGCCCCAAAGACTCGGATTTATAATAAGGTCAATGAGCCAATGCAAAATTGTTCATCTGATTGACAATTTGTAATTTTTTAATAAATCGTATGTGAAATTAAAAATTAATCCAAGCTGCATTTAAGATTAACAGTTTTCGTACTAATGATGAGGTGACTCGTAATAATCTGAAGCTGGCAACTCTCGTTTACGTTGTACATTTTCTAACCGAGTCTAAATATTATCACCGTGAAATAATCGCAAAGTCATCATACGCACACGAGTATCAATGTGCACTCCCTGTGTACGGTCTTGTACGCATGCATTGATCTACGATTCGCCAGGGAGATTAAAAGAGGGAAGAACCATTAAGAGAAACGTCTGAATAAATAGATAACTCGGGTGGTGGGAGTCTCATCGGGGGATGTGGGTTTATTCATTGAGAAAGGGTGCTTCCGATGACGGGAAGGATGAATGGGGTGGGAGCGTCAGGAGGAATCCGGGTAAATAGGAATAGCTGAGTTTCCTAGAGTGAAACAGGTGGAGGGCCGTGCACGTGTTCGTTGACTTAAAATGGGAGCGGTAAGAGTTTGCTGTTATGAAAGTTTGTTTCCAAAGTGATGGGGGCGCATTTTATTTTCCACCAAATCACCTCTTATTTTATTTTATCTCGAATGGAATCACTTCAAGGTTTTTCTTTTTTTTTTTTGTTTTTGTTTTACATCACAAACATTTGAATTAAAAGAATCAAAGAAAATCTAGCTCAATTTTATCTCTTTCATAAAGGAGAGATGTATTATTCATCCGGGGACCTTGAAGTGCACCCTCGGCTACTCGGCGAGAGCAAAAATCATCGCGCGTCATTCATTGACCGAGCCATCTTCGGGAGAAACAAGAGCAACTTGGAGGATTCGAGTCCTTAAGGAGAGAGCACGAAAAGCGCGCGCCGCTCTCTATGTTTGAACCGAATCGAGGGTCTCTTCATCTTCCGCGCTTTTTGTTCGTTCCTCTCTTTTATTTTTTTCTTTTTTTTATCAACTTTTTCATTCGCTGCATTTGATGGATGTGCTAATTCCTCGCTGCATTACGTATGCGACGATTACCAAGGAAATTCAATTGGGGGAGCGACATCGATCGTCATGAAAAATGACGCTGATTTTATTTCCGACCCCGTTCATTTATTGCTACAACGTTTTGCTTTTTTGTGAAATATAATTTCACTGACTTTTCATTCCTTCAGCATGTTCCATCAATTATTCTTTTCGTTTTTGAACGTCAAATTTGTTTTGTCAAAAGGACAGTTGTTAGAAAATATTTGTTCAATGAACGATTTTTTGGTAAAGGGGGGGGGGGGGAGTTAGTTTTCGTTTAAACTTTCCTTGTGGCATTATCGTAATAAGCCGTTTTGCTTTTTCGTGTAATAGTTACCGGCAAGCCGGGAGTTGTCGATAATAATTATTATTTTTAAGCAAATGAAAACGCCCCAACGGCTGTTTTATTTTTACGAGTACATATACGCCGTGTAGGATTCCGCACACTGTATCAGGGTGTAATTTATGCACTTGACATGACGTTATCTTTTCAATCGTACGTTCGCGACTCGATTTTGCGTACATGCCGCGAAAAAGCGCCAGCCAACAGACATAATAAGCAGTCGTCTCGATTCGTGCATTTGTCACACGACGTAATGTTGTTTTTGAATAGAAAAAAAGAATAAAAAAAAAGTAACACACAAATCGCTCCTAGATAAAGTATGAAATTATATTTCAAAACACTCTCGGGCTTGCGTGTGTTTGCTTCATGCTAAAAAATGGGTTTGAATAAATTATATATCTTTAGAGGTCATTGAAAAAATTTTTTTAGCTCTTGCGAGTGAGGAATTAAATTGACTATTAAATTAAAAAATGTCTTGAAAGTGATTAAAATAAAGGTCTTAATTTATCTGAAATAAAAAAAAAATACAATACAATTAGTTTCATAGGTTTCCCAATTACATTAACTAATACTAGGTGTTGAAATTGTAAACAGCTTTTTTTTTCAGTTGATCAATAAAACCAAATTAATTGTTGTATAAAAAAATTTTGCTCATTATCTAAATCAAGATTTGAATTGAAACTCAACAGCAGTAGCAGTTAGGTAAATTCGCGAAATTGGAAACAAGAATTTTGCAAAAGAATTAGCATCTGTTTTGAAATCCCGGTAGAGCCAATTTTTCTCCGTCCAATCAATCCGTCCAATTCAATTATCCCAGTTGGCGTGCCCGGCGTAACTCGACTTGCCCGAAAAGGGAAATGTAATAATGATAAAACGTGAATTGTTTAAAGAATAAATGGAACATAAATTTCTCGGTCTTGGCGTTTGGGATATATACATATATATTTATTTTTCCAAGTGTTCGCAGACGAAACTGCTGAGAATTAATCGATGCCGAATGGCTTTGCTCGTCAGGTTTTCGATAAGTGGAATGAGAGGGCTCTTCTCGGGTGCGCAGCGATGGCAGAAGAGGCGAAAAAAAAGCGTTGGCACGCTGCTAAGCGGAAGAACGTATAGTGCCAGTTTCACCAATCAGTCTGATTAATTAGAATCTACTCGAAGCTTACGAGCCCACAATATGTGCGCACACCACGACCGAAAGAAAGGAGGACGGAAGCAGCGAAGCACTATCGCAAGCTCTACACCACTGACCTCGTCAAGATCACGCCAGTTCCGCCTTCGTAGTTCTTTCTTTCTTTCTTTTTTTTCATCGTTTTATCAATTAAACCCCTTATAGTCTGAACGGACTTGGAGTCCATTTGCACCAATTAAGGGATTTGTTCCCTTTCGCGGAATAAAGCTGAAGACAACGCAACATCGACTCTCTAAATGCGCTCAAGGAAATTCAAAGATACAGGCTGAATTTGTCGGATGTACTCGAATTAGAGAGATTTTCGCTTGATTCACAGCAAAATGCTTTCGAAAAAAGAATCGACTTTCCAAATGGAGGGCTTATATATCCCTGAGATTAAATTAAATGTTACAGCAAGTCAATTTACGTAATTTGTTGGTTTTTCGAAGATCCACGTACATTACCCGTCTGCTTGACCGTAACGCTTTCTGGAGAGGAAAATAAAAAAGACGAAAAGAGACAAAATCTGTTTTGTCATTTTAAATGAAAACGAATTCGCAAAGTTACATCATTTTATCAGCAACAGAGACTACACGTGGAATTAAATTTCAAACAGAAAAATAAAGTTAATTTCCTCCCCGACATGTCAGCTCAGGGGGGGGGGGAGGGGCTGCGCTTTCCAAGCTGATGGATAACACGAAGCAAGACTATTTTTTTTCGTAACGAATTTTAACCGGGATGAGATTTATTATTTATGGAGTGCGCCAAGGTAAACCCTCCCACAAGATCCCAGCCAAAGTTTGTCTGTTTTCCTGGATATCGGGATCGAGGATTATAACGAAGGAGAAATTTTTCCTTAGACAGATTTAGCATCGTTTTATATTCACGACTGAATTGGATAAATGAACTTAAAACGTAAGACAATCGCGCCGCCGCAACGCAAGACGAAATAAAAAAAACATTTGAGCACATTGATCCCCGCGACGGGGATTAACGTCAGATTTGCCGAGACAGACCATTTCTTGACGATACTTTTTTTTTATCCAAAAATTCGTCTTTTTTTTGTTGAAACATTCATTAAAAATTTTGCACTAATGCGAAAATTTTCGTACAATTTTCTCAACAGGAAAAAAAAAAAAAAGAAGAGAAGGTAACTCTGATATTCTTTTGAGTGACTGATTGGCACTTGCCTCCGTTCCGATCTTTCCCCTTTGCCTATACAGATGGAAGAGGGTTCAAATTAGCCGTGGAGCAAAAACAATAAAACATCAGAGAAATGAAAATGTATCTTCATTGATGGCCCTTAACGGGAGCAACAATTTGTCTAGGCTCATGTTTTCTCGAACACATAAAAATAAGCGAGCGGCGTGTTTACCGTTTTTCTTTTCATTTATTCCGTCTATTGATTTGGTCTCGTCCAATTTCACCGGATGCTCGCGGTTGACGTAAGACAGGGAGGTCTGGGTGAAACGGGAAAATTGCAAATATCGTTCGTCGATTAAAAATTCTCGAAGACCCTGGAGCGAATAACGGGCGGTGGCGAGGAGGTGGAAGCGAGGTGGGGTTACTCAGCGCCAGGTCTCTGACCCTTTGGCAAATAATAATTGCGGGCAATTACCATAGCCGCGAGGAAGAAGGAGAAAAAGAGAAAAGTAAAGCTCGATACAACAGTTGCGGGAGTTCCAGGCTGCACCCTGGCGTAAGTATACTAATTACGGGACTGAGACTCACCCCGCCTGGGAATAGCCTATGCAGTGCTTCAAAGCCAATAAAAATTTAAATGTCTGCTGGATGATCAAGTCTCAAAAATACACGATTCGATACAATTTATTCTTTTTTCATATTTCGCAAAATGATTTGTAGTTAGCTAAGCACCCAGTCCTACTTTTGGTCCGAATTCTTCGTTTTCCACAAGGACCAAGACAGAAGCTTCTGTTTGAGTCGTGGCCATCAATTAGTTCGTTCGGCCAATTAACATTTTATTGGCTATCGCTTTGACAGTGTGCACGTTGACAGCTCATCGATGAAATCCAAAAAGTTAACGATTCCGAAAAATAAACTTTTTTTAACCCCCCCCCCCCCCTCCTCCCTCCCCCACCGTCAAAGTTGAAAAGGGGTTTGACCAAATTGGGGTTAAGAGGATTGTAATTTTAAGCTAATCCTTGATAGAGGGTGGTGATGGTAATTTTAGAGTCTCGTGACAGTTCGAACTGTTCGAAGCTTAGGTTACAAGTTTTCATCAGACGTCCAAGCTAGGAACCTTGTTTTTTATACGAAACCTGGAGCGCTTAATTTATAATGCGTTAATTGCGTGAGTGAGTTTAGATGAAGCAATTGCGGTCAAGGAAGAGGAGCGATTTGTGGAAAAAGAAAAAAACTTTTGTGTGCGCACAATGTAGTCGAGAAGTTGATGTGTTTTTGTTTCGAGTGGTTGAAAAATTGATGCGATTAAATTTGTTGCCGACGCCACGCTGGTCGATAAGTTGCTTATGGCGTATAGACCGACGGCTCTCGGTGGTAATAAGAACTGAAAAGGACTCTTAAGACCTTGAAGTACCATAATGCTCGGTATCACGAATCCCAGCATGCGGTGTAAATTCATTAGAAAGATGCCGGGCGAAGATCCTGCCGGTAGAGACGGAAGGCTACGAACAGGCGGGATTAGCTTTTCGAATGTGATCGCGAAAATTGTTACGCTAATTGACAACAAATTTTAATCACTCCTTCGGTAGGGTTTAATTAATAAATGATCGCTTGACTTTTAATTGGAGAGTTGATGCTAAGGTTACTGCAGGCGTTTGTTTTCAGTCCCTGAGTTTTATTCAGATCTTGTTGACAGTAATTGAAGTTTACAATTATTGGGATTTCATTATGGGGGGTTCATATAAAATTGTCGAAATTCCATTCAGAATTTAACATCTGGAGAATTTGCAATTAATCAATCTCATAAATTTTAACTAGTGATTAATACTAATCGATATTGTATCTCTTATTTAAATTAATTTAACGCAAATTATTTTTGATCGAGTAAACGTATTTATTAAACATTGCATAATTGAAATTAATATTTTGTACTTAAACGGAGGAAATGTTTTTTTGAAAAACGATATTTTCATCACGGCTTAATTAAAAACACACTTGCGAATAAGATGATCACGCGCGGAAATCGTGTGTGATCATAGACGCGATGACACAGATGGTAACGATACTTCATGGGTCGACAATCTGCATAGCCGCATTTTCAAGATTTTCTAACGAACGTGAGCCCGGCGCTTATAGCCCGGCTAATTTCCGTGTTTTGCGTATAGAAATTTAGGTTGCGATAAATTGTCGAGTTCATCATAGCCTCTAGTGTTTCGGTCTGATTCGAAGCGCGTGTGTGCGAGTCGCACGGATGCCGCGGATCGAGCACGCGACGCGCGTTGGCTCGCTCGCGATGGTCTGGACATAATGAGCTTGCAATCGCGCGATGGCGAGAATGCAATTATTCCCATCGAGGTCGAATTCATTCGCGCTCGTCATTTCTCATCAATGAATCGTTGCGCGAAGGTTATAAAAGTTTGGCCAGTAAATAATTTGATCGACGCGCTCTCGTATGATTGCTGAATCAATAGATACGTTGTTGCCGTCTCCAGTTATTGATGATGACTCTGCCATTATTGCTCGTGACGGACGCGACCGATAACGTGATCCCTACACGATCTTTTGTTCTTGTTTCGTGATCTATACATTCGTTGACTTTCATATTAATTAATTATCGTTTTTTGTTTTAAAATATATTTCTTATTATAATTCGCTCGTCAAGTGATGAAGTAGCCAAAAGTACAAGTCAACCATTTTAATCCTAGACCTCAAACAGTAATTGTAGGTGTCAAAAGTTTTTCGATGCCTAATTTAGAGAAATATATTAAGAGAAAATATTGATTTGACAATTTATAGAACTTTATATATTTAACTCGGTGAATTTCCATGTGTTGAAGAAACCTTGTTTGATGTATTAAAATGAAAATAGATCTATTCACTATAAAAATCACAAATATGACACAATAAGTTTGTGTAAAATGTTTGTGTTAAATAAAAAATTTAGCAGATTCTTTTTACACATATCATTTTTCCAAACAATGAAACATGCCCAGTGAAAATGTGTAGTCAACTTCACAACGTTACTATACCTGTCATTTATTTCAATAAAAAAATGCCAGGTCTGATCGAGAATGATATAACTTATATTTTAGCTAGTTTTTCACTTGGAAGCAGAATATAAGTTGACTTATATTTTAGTGATATAGTAAATATAATATTCCTTCAATGTTTTTACTGAAAACATTTTCATGAATCAGATTTTCGTCATTTTCAATAGTTCGACCACATTTTGTTTAATTGTAAAGTATCAAAACCAACAAAGACACGAATGTGACTCAATTATAGTAACTTTTTCATAGATTTAATAATCACTTATTTTATTGACCATTCAGTAGTCGAAGATTATAAGTGAGACATGCTTCTTGAAAAACCTATCAAAATTATTTTCATCTTGTTTTTAAGACTTGTACTTCCCCTAATAATAAAAGTTAATATTGCTATATAATGATAAAAAGAAGTTTTAATTTCAAATTCGAGTCGAATTGTAAATTCAATTCAGGGAATCTAATTTTATTCATCGATACATTCCTACCGCACCTACAGAAATTCCAACATTTTATAACCCCTTTCGTATTCAGTCCCGACGAAAAACCTTCGACAAAATAAATCAATAAAACATCCTCTTTTTCTCCTGTGGGACTCGCGATAGGTTCGTTGCGCGGATCTTAATTTTCTTTCTCTCCGCATTCGCCGACCAATTTGATGCATTCGCGAGAAACGTCGGCGATGTAAAGGAATCGAGCGTAAAGGAAGAGCGGGCGACCTCGATGTTTCGTGTCCGTCCAACACCGGGGATAGTGATTTGACAAAACCACGCGAGTAAAAAACGAATTACGCTGGACGAAAGGAAATGAGCTCGGGGCAGATCGAATCCAATTGAAATAACGCCCTTTGATACCGAAAATTCAATTTGCGCGTCAAAAAAATTAACCCAAGGAAAAATTTCACTGACTAAAGATTTGAACAAAAAATTAAACTGAAAATTAATTCTACACTAGTCACTTGACTTGACTAATTTGGAATTTTCATTTGAACATTTGTTCGCCCATTTTTGAGAATTTTCTTTTTTTTTTTTTTCAGGAAATAAACTTACAAACTGAGCCAAAATGCATCTGCTCGAAAAAACAGTCCATTTTTCTCAATTACACTTGTTCAAGTGCGCGGACGTGGGGGAGTGAGAGGGACGGAAAAGAGAGGGACAGAGGACGCGGTTTCGCGGCACATTGCGAGTACGTGTACCTACGCTAAATTATGCAGCGTGCATATTTTCCGGTCTGTTTGATGGGTCTCAAAGCCTAACCAGTAACCCGTTGTGCGTTAACGGATGGCTAGGAAAGAGAGGGACGATGCGCTGGGGAAGAAGGGCTCGTTCCCAAGGGCAATGGTCTTCGTCAAAAGAATATTCCAAAATGTTTTACATGTTTGATGCGATGTCACTGACACTGGTAAGCTCATTTTTTTCAAATACCATGATTTTTCTTATTTTCTGATTTCGCTGCAACCGTCACAACACTTTTCACTTTGCTGCCAACTAGACCCTTTCGTTGATACTACAAATTCGGAGATTTTGCAGATCTGATCTTCATGTCGTCTTAAGACAGATTGACTTTGAATTACATGGTTGTAATTTTGATCCGTCCGTTGCTTTTATCACCCACCGAATGATAACGATTGTGTAATAAAGATTTGTTTTTGTAAACTAATTTTTATTGACACTCTTCTTCGCGTCGAGAGACATTGTTAAATATTCATGAATTTTGTGCGGTGTGGTAAACGAAAATGAAAATTCAATCGATGTGAGCTTTATTCACGAAATATACGAGTGAGGTGGCTTGTCACCTTTGATTATTTATCATTTTCAGAAGTACATTCAGTGTCATTATTTATTTTACATCGCTTTACGTTTATAACGTATGCATAAGGTTTTGATTGTCTCGATTAATTTTCTAATTACTTCATGAAAAATAACTGACTTTTATGTCATAAAAGAAACAAAGTTATTAAAGAAACAGACAAAAAAAATTGAACAAAATCTTGTCCCTGCTTTTCAGGAACGAAAGTTGGCACTTTCAGGGGAGTTTCAGGAAAATGATTGAATGAAAAAAAAAAAGTTGTAAAGTAAAACATAAAGTGATCGTTATATTTCCAATGATCTAAAAAAAAAGTTCAGTGACACTCTGTAATCAAGCGAAAGGAGTATATGAAACCGATTGTTGCGGTTCGTCGAATTGACTCTTAAAAAATGTAAGAACCAAGAGTTCGCATCTGAAAATGACGCATTACCATTCATCAAGTTTCGTTTTTAATATGTCTAAGGTCATGAAGCGTCTTTTCATGAAAACAAAACATCATAACCTTATTATTTAACAACAAAAGTTGTAAATGAAGCGCCCCTTTTAACTGCGATTAATAATAAACTTTTTTTTTGTTGAATACAAGCAATTTATAATTAGTAGTTTACGTAATCATAATTTGTCCATTTGTAAGAACGATACATTTTGCTTTCGTCTTACCAGACGGATTAAGAGTAACTAACACGAATTCACTTAACTAAGCTCTGTTGCGGAAGTATAAACCGCCCTGTAACTGTCCCCCATCACATCTTCATTTTAGCTAGATAGGACTTTTTATTTTCTCTTAGACAGGGTTTTATTTTTCACTTCTACATTCCCTTTTGAACTTGATTAATAGCAGTTTTAATTTTTGAAATTAAAATTGTTCCAGAAGTTATTTTTGTTATGGAGGTTTTTAATAATCGTATTAAATTGCGAAGCATTTTTGATAATCGCTCACTTTGGACGCGACGACTTGACCAGATTCTTGAGCTTGGTCGTCCGTCCTTCGGCTTCAATCTCAATGCCCAGCCGGTGTCGACGAACTGATCAGGGAATGGGAGGAAGCACGAAAAGTTGGACAGCTTGCGTTCAGTAACGAAGCCCAAGTTTTACACGCGCTCTGAATCCGGTTTTGTTGTGTCCATGGGACAGTGCATTTTTCCAATCACACCTCGTCAAGATCTATTTATTGGCAAGAAAGTGCCGAATTTTTGTTAAACAAATTCATTATGAAAAAACAGCTATTTAGTTTAAAGAAAAGTAAAACATTAGACAAGTTAAGGAAGCACACAAGAGACAAAATCGTAAAAGATTCGGTAAGAAAGTCGGAAGGAATGTGCACTGACGTTTTACTTGCAAAACTTCGAGACGGCATAATTTGAGTATTGGACACGTTATCTTGAAGAAAAAAAAAATGTATCTTTGAATAAATATGAATCGCGAAAGATAGATGACACTTCACGCTGATTTGCTTGAAATGCTGTAAGTCAAAGTGAACGCAGTGATCATCGGCTAATTAGGAAGATTGTATAAAATAAAAGGAGTCGAGTTTAATGCAGCGATGAGCCGGGCGAGCCGCTCATTTTTATTCATTTCTTCAATTTTTATTTTTGTTCTTGTTTTATATTTTTCTTTTTCAAGTGGTTCGGAAGAACCAACCAAATGCTCATGCAGGGGAAAATGCCGCCGAGCGGCATGGCACACTCATATTCGGTGAGTGACCCTCGCCGCGTCTCAACTACTTCCAACCGAACATTTTATATGTCTACTGCTCGGCCTGAAAGTATCGCCTTACTCAGGGCCCATGACCCTCCTTAACATTGTATGCTTTGCATTCGCAATGCGCTGACGTTCTTCAAATTCGAATTCCGCTTTCACCAAAAAAGATCACATAACCCTTTTCTAGTTCTTGTGTCAAAGTTATATTTAAATGTTACGAAGAAAACACTCCAACAAGTAGCTAATTCTACAAATTAAATTATTTTTGACTCGTGAAAATTTGTTGCCAAGTTTTTAAAATCATTTTATTTCATTTATTTTAATTATTTGTTTTAATTCATTATAAATCGGTATTGGTCAAATGAATCATTTGTATGAAGGAACGTATAATTAAGGTTCCAGGGCCCCGCGATATTACAAATAATTATTACAAATGATTTTGATACCAAGTTATTTGTTCAATTTTATTTTATTCAAAGTTGAAATTTAACGAAATTTATAATGTGATAAACATTCAAACAAGCAGCAAGTTTCAATTAATTTTTCACGTATGAAACCGTGCATGTATTTCGGTCCAACTCTGAATTATCAGAAGTCAAATAGAAGAAGTTTTATAAATTTCTCCGAGGTCGTCTAGGGCTGCCTAATGAATCAATTGCATTCATTTGGTTCCATCCATTTCCCATGAAATAACTTTCTTTTTGTTGTAAAACTCGACAATCTCGCAGAAACGCACTATATCTTTCGCGTCATCAAATACGCGGCACGTGTCTGGCGTCATTTCTAGAGAACGATTCGTCTGTCTCTGAAACGTATACTTTCAACAAAAACTAACACGAATTACACATGTATTTAAATGAAATAAATATGTAAATGTAAATTTGAAAAATGACTGGACGTTAAGTGTTAATTTCTCAGTCACAATTCAAATTGTATTTACATTATTTTTCTGACAATTCGTTTTTCCAATTTACTAAGAGGTGTTTATACTTCAATTTTTTGTTTTCATTAGCACGTAAATTTGTTGAATTGTAACTTCATTTTATTGAAGAAGAACGAGATTTTTAGTATTCACTAGAAAGTCAACATGTTGAAAAGAAGAAGCAAAAAAGGCATACCTAATTGAAAATTAAAGTGATTAGTGCGGATAAATGAAGAAATTTATTAACTGTTAATACTCTTTTGTTATACGTGTTCGTGAAGTGTAAACCGGAAGTATAAAGAAATTAGTGTGCTAAGCGGCAGTGCGTACAATGGCGCGTATAAATTAGCTTCGTCTGAGAATTATTTGGAGAACGAGAAAATGTACGGAAAAAAAATGAGCTTTGGCAACGTCGAGAAGGCTATATGCCGCGATATAAAAGTGTACCGTGTCGATGACCCTGCATATTCGTACGCACTAAAAGTGCGGCCCACGTGCGCGCGAGCACGTATTTCGCGCATAGAAGACGAGATGCCAGACTTCTACTCGACGCATATCAATTGAATCATGAAAAAAAAAAAAAAAAAAAAAGAAAACTACGTAGTTTGACGTGTCACTTAATTTTTATCACTTCGTAACTGCCATTGGACAACAATTATTTATCACCGCCGATTATAAAAAAAAAAAAAAATAATAATAAACCGTCAATTTTCAAAATGTTTTACAATTAAAATGAACGATTCGGTTATAGTGACAACAGTTTTTTTCGGACTAACTATTTTCCGAGTTTCTCATTACAGGCAAAATGAACTCGGTTGTTTCCAAATAAAGGAAAACCAGATATTAAAATCCGGTGGCTTAACGGAAACGATCTAAAATAGCGCCAAAAGAAAATCGTTTTTGTGTACAAATGGTCTTTGATTTTATTTTCCCTAATGGTTTTTCGTGCGGATCTCTATTTATTTGCAAATGCCTCTTATGAGCTTTAATGCCTTATGGTGATTACCAATTAAGATGTCGTAATTGCTAATCATGGGAAAAGTATAACGGGACACTTACGTATAGCGATATCTATTATAAAAATTTTTTTTCTCCAAACGCACGTCAATTTATTAACTGTTGTGCTCGTAAGCAGAATTGTTAATTTTCATTGTTTTCAAAAGTTAGCGTGCCATTAAAGGGTCTGATTAATTCGAGAAAAAGGAACAACACGGAAAATTGTTCTATTCTTTTACAAACATCTTTTTCCATAAAGAAAAGGTGTACGTTCGGGAAAACAGATGTTAAAATTGTAATTACCGTTTCAACTGAAAGTAAGAATATTGTTAGGAAATCATTACTTGTTAATTTAATTGGAAATTCAATTTGCTTGATATTGAAACAAAAAAGCCATTCTCTTTATCAAAAACCAATCAGTTATAGATATTTAGGTTAGTGAAGTCAGCGCGTTCAAAGATTGCATCAAATTGGCCGGTGCGGAAGGTTAGGATCCGACACGGTGGAAGGGGAGCGGTGTTTCGTCAGCGCTTCGTAGGCCTAACAGTGAATTTGGGGTAGGTCCAGTCGACCGACATTATCGTCTTTCTTTCTCCATCGCTTTCATTTGACTGCGGCCTACCTCAAACTACAATTTGCGCACTCGCCAAACTCAATTTCTAACAAACTCGAAAAATATCTCTGAATAGTGATTCAGTATCATTTTCTAATGGAATTTACACAATAACAAAAGTATAATAGAAGTTGTAATAGGTATAAAGTAACACAAACTCGCGAATGTCGGATAATTAATTTTTGTTCGCTATAAATGAAGACAGCTGTCTATATAAAATAATACCATTCATGAATGTAGACATGTTCTAGTGCAAAAAAAACTTTAGAAAGAAGGGAGAGGGGGAGACTCTCTCGTGAAGCATCCTCTTTGAACGCGTAAACTTTTTGCAATCGTGAAAACAGAAGCGACAAAAAGTATCAAATGAAATTCTTTGCCCGATTTGATGTACGTGTATATATAAACTTATATAAATATACGTACGTATAAGTATATTTATTTGGCGCCACTCGATCAACGTTATAACGAGTTGTCATGGTACGTAAAAACCGCGGAGGTGGGAGGAATCGATAATGCGTGCGAATGTTCGGCGTCTGCACGTATACTTATGCCCATATGTGGGCAGCACACGGAAAGCCTATGTGTGTATATATTATGCGGGCGAATTTCGTGTAGAGCGTCGGCGAAGCGGAAACTTTCTTCGTAGCAGTTAGGTAAATCGGCACTGCACTACGTTCCCATCAACGTCAATCAAACGTCATTCGGAATGGATAGACCACTTGCATCGACGATCTCGAAATCCAGGACACATGTGTCGAAACATAATCGTATTTTTTTTCCTCGTTTTGTCTTTCCAATTCGCTTAATATTAACACCGCCGATTGCTACCGATGTTTATTCGTAGTTTTCTTCGACAAATTGATACCGTGCCACGTCACCGAGCCCAGTTTTGCGAAAAGGAAAATCTAACCTAGCCAATTATCTGCGAATTTAATTTTTATAGGTAATTGAAAATAACTATCTAACCGTTCGATTAAATGTTTTGGCATTTTTTTTAATCATAAATTTTGACCTTATTGAAAAAGAGAAAAATGTGATACTAAAATAATAGAGTTATCGCAATTCATTGACTTTTGTTTGATTGTTGTTTTTCGTATTTCCCATGCATCTGTTTCGATACGTTCTTAAATTGAAACGACTTCATTTCGCATTCGTTAGAATAAAATTAAATGACAGTTTTTAATTAAACAGCGACGTAGAAAATGGATATTTGTTTTTTTCACGTTTCCTTGACATCGTTATTAGCCATAAATACAATTTTATACATTCCAGCTGTTCGGTTGTATTTATGACTCGGATCGAACGCACTTCGTTTCATTAAGAAGAGAGCCGAGAGCATTTGACATCGGTCTAAGGTGGCGAAACACATGTGCTGTTTGAAAATCAAATGTCAAATTCAAATGCGAAGTATTTTCCAACCGAGCCACCTTCGTGGTTCATCACGTTCTACATATTGCCTGATGTTAATAACGTGACAAATAAGTAATTTTGTATTGACAGAAATGTGATCATGTAACGTCTTTAAAATTTCATGAAACAATATCATAATTTGAATGTACAAAAAAAAAACTGTAGTAAAAAATATGAAAACATTGCAAATTTTATGAAGTTCATCATTTGAAATTGCAAGAAAAAAAGAAATTCTAAAATCATTCAGTGGAAGTGCTAATAATTTCATCAATTTCTAACCGTTATTAAATTGTTCAAACGTTTTTAGTCCCTACATAGTATATCGGCTTCGATGAACGATGCATTTTATATTACACTCCGCACAGACAGTCGGAAATGTAAAAATCATTTCTTATTATGTAAGACTCGTATCGAGTATTTTATTCCCCAGTATTCCCTTGTTACATTCGACTAACCCTTTTGCAATTTTTTTTTTTTTTCAAATTTGAAACCGGCAGATGATAATTTCCCATGTGAATTAAATATGTAACAATTTTTTTTTTTTTCGTAGCGTAAAATTGTGACGTGCACATTTCATTTTCGATTGCAGTTGTCGAATTTAGCAACAATGTTGGTTACGAAAATGGTGTAGGTGGGAAGCAAAGCAGCTATCATTGTAATTTATTGAAAGTCGGATGAGATAAAAAGTATGACGGCACCAGGTGCACTGTCCTTGGATGTTTGTCTGTTCGTGAAAAGTGTACAATTAGCGGGTCGTTTACGCGTGGCACGCGTGGCTATCGATTTGGTTTATGAGCCGGATGACAACCTAGGGTAACCCGTTGTTAATTGTACTGAGAGGGGTTTGCGTGGACTATGGGGAAGTGGCAAGCGGCAATGGATTAGTCATGACCGAGCTTGCGTCTGGGTAACGACAGCTGCCGTCGCGACCAATGCTATACGTCGCTCTATAATATTAATCGTTTTCCGCGGTTTCTTTTCTCCGTTTCCTTTAGCACCAAAGAGTGAGAGACCATCGCTTCTCAAAACAGCGCGACAAATCCGCCTTATCCATGCTATTTTTTTCGCCGGTTCAACAACACGTTGCATCATTTCGCATCCCATTAAGTATTCTAAGAAGTAAATCCTAATGCAAAGCCGAGATTTGTCTTGAGTGATTTTTGATCGAATTTTTATTGCATACGAATTTGCTTCATAAGAACTGAAAAAATTGTGTCCCCTGCTGGGAAACAAACATGTTGCATTCGTATTTACCGGGGATTCGCGTCTGTAACTCATAGCCAGGTTTAATAGATGGCGGCACCTTGAACATATCTGATGCTCGAACACTACATCAATCTTCTTGAAAGTGATAAGAAGAACTGAATATATTATTCAATTAATTTTATTGAGATTTAAATTGAAATAAAAATGCATTAAGAATCGAGATAATTTTTTAGTTGCAATTTTTAATTAGCAACCGAAGTTGGAGGTTTTCTTATATGTATGTATACTTCGCGTGGAAATAAAATTAGAAGCGTAAAGCGTTTATTATGAATTTTATAATGATGTTTATAAACATGATATTAAAAAAAATTGCGTGATTTGGATTCACGTGTGCTGCAATAATATTTTTGCCGGGGGCTGGAAATAGTAACAAAACCAACCATGGGCAAATTACTCATTACATTATTTTCTAATCATTATGCTATTATCAGTATTAAGACTCTATTAATGCTTTGGAAACATAATTTTTTACATGAGCAAAATTGCTTTCGCATATACATCGTCATGCGAGTAAAAATTTCATCGTTAAATTCAGAGATTAATCTAATTGCAACGCCTGTATCATAATGTAAATTTAACTCATTAAACTGACGACTGATTTTGCAATTTTTGTCCCATAAAAATGTTTGTCCCCTTTTTCGAAACGCAGACTGATTTTCCAATATAAGCGCCGTCATTAATTGAAAAATTAAAAAGCGATCATTCTAATTTGTAGATTGAATTTGTAAATTAATTGTCTGTTACTCGTTAATCCGTTAATCTATATATTTTAACGAGATTATTTGATTCAGTAATTAACCTGTGTTAAATATTAATCCTTGATTAAAAAAATGTAAGTTATCGATTAATGGTCATACTACAAACGTATATTATAATAAAAATGATGCAAAAAAAAATATTCAGCTCTGTTTTTGTTTATTCAAAATATATATATATATATAGCCGATTTCAATTTTGACCAAATACGTACAGCAATGTGAATTAAATAAAAACTTGAACTTTCAATTAAATAAAAACTTGAATCTCTCAACTATTCATTAGATCCAAATTCGATACATGCGTTCAATCCGGTAATTTGCATTATAAGCAAACTAAAATACCCCATTCAATTGGTAAAAGGTAAACTATAATGATAAATGTTGTAAGTTTGAATAAACATTTCTTTTTGCGTTTAGCCGATTGCGTACACGCATACCAATATCCGCGAGCTTACGGGGAACAAGTGTTTTTTGTTCAGTATATACGGGAGATAGAATGAAATTGCCTATTCAGAGCGTCCATTAGATCCATTTCGGGCCCATTTCAATAATTTACATCGCAGCAAGAAGACATAGTGGAAAAGTCGGTTCTCGATTCCTGACGGATCGTCGCTGAGGTTTCTTTGTACGGCGGAGGTGACGAATGACCGAAGGATGGTCAAGGTGATGGCTAAAAGGGGGCGACGCGGAGGGGAAGACGTATTAACGTGTTCGCAACGCGCCAGACGAAGACCGAGAACATCACACAAAGACAGAGAAACGAGAATCGAAACTCGGGTATAGGGAAGCCCCTACCCTACCCAAACCGGCATCCTCTCCTTTTTCTGGCCAAGTTTACCAAGAAAGAAGGGCCGACGGCGACTCGTCCAAACTCTTGAGTCGACGCAGGCAGAGGGAGAAGCGGCACTGACCTAATGCAACATGGTCGACAGCCCCGAGAGAGAAAAACAGCAAAGGGACGAAACCAACGAAGATGGACGCGCAAGACCGTAAGATTCTTCAATGGTCCTGGCGCAACAAATTCTTCAGCAAACATCCAAGAGGGGAACGCGCACAGCAAAACCACAAGATGCTCCAATGGAGTTTGGGTTATACGTCCATGATATTTTGTTGGGAGAGGAAATATGTTACAAAGTTTTGCTCGACTTTTAAAACAGTTTCATTCTATTTTTGTCATATTTTTCATTCAGATTAGATGAATGAGAAAAGGGATCTTTGAACAAAAACATTTTTTCATATCGTGTCAATGGAAAGAAAAAAAAATTTAAATAGCTGTCAAAACGACAGATAATTAAAATAATCGTGTAGTTTGAAATGAGAGCGAAAGAATTCAAAATGAAGTGCGTATAATTGTAGATCAATCAAAGTGATATGGAAAATTTTGCCATTACTCAATTATCAATTTTCTAATCCGTTTAATTATGTGTTTAATTGATCGATAAGTCTCACTTTCTGCTGTTTGACGTTGAATCATTTGAAATCATTTTTAGCATCAATCAAATTTCAATCCTAAAAAGTGCACGTAACAGTGATCTTAAACTCTATGTCACGGTCGTCGCTTTCAGTTTCCCGAGCCAAGCAGTTATGAATTATCCACGGGAACAGGAATGTTTGGTTTCTTACAGGCAACCTGTTTCACGTAATGTCAACTTTGCGAAAACTCACAAATGGAAATGGAAAAGAGATGGATGAATCATGAAAAAAGTGCGACAATAAGGAAAAGAGGCAAACAAGCAAGAAGTCGGCCACAGATATATACAAAATTACGATGGCCGTGAAAAAAGAAAATGCAAATGATTGCCGGATTGTAGTGAGCTTTCACGTGATCACTTAGGTGGAAATTATGAATGTGCGCGTTCGCGAGAAGAAGTCAGATCTTGCAGTCGTTAAAATTACGCGAATGACGTGTTTAATGCGTACTTTGAAGCGATACAAAAATCATTGCAAATATAGTGCCGTCGGTGTCGTGTTTAATGATGATTATATATTTATTCGTGAATACAAACTCGTTTGATTGGTACTATACAATGTTTCAGACAATTTTGCAAATAAACAACTCATCCTATTGGTAGATATTTTTTAATTTCCAAATCAAACGGAACAAGTTTGTTTTGTTCGTGCTTCCTGTTCTCTCTTAACTGATTTCTAAAAGAAAAATTAATCATTTTTCTCGACATAACGCAAGAAACGGTCACGATTTGGTAGTTAATTGGTTTAAACAATTTTTTGAATTCTACATTTCATATTTAATTCCGTGGGATATCATTCAGCTGTGAAATTTGATTACGATTTGCGAGCAGATCTATTATAAACTCGAAATTCTCTTTCGATTTTCATACGAAGATTATGATCAAAGTGCAAAATGGTGTATACGAAAATCGATAGCTTTTATTTATGGAAACCTTTTGGTAATTATAATAAAGCTTTATTATTTATATCCCATACAATGTCAAAATATTTACCTGTGAATAGTTTAATATATAATAAATCCATAGATAACATTTATGGTTGTTACATGACCTGTGAGTTTTGTTGTAATGGGTTTAATAACGACAGTGTAACCTTATTTACAAATCTATTTGTACAGCCTTTTACACATTGGGTTATGTAACATTTAATGAGTTTTGTTAATTTCCTCGGCAATCTATTTAGCAGAATCGCGAAATCACATCGTCCTTAAAACGACGGAGAGAGATAATGTAGAAAATTGAAGAAAGCTCTACTTCGGATGCACAAATTTAATTTAAAAAAAAAAGGGAAAAACAAAACATCCAGATGTTATATTGAAACTTGTTAAATTCGTTGTTGAAATTAAATCGAAAAGTCAATTCATTTGTATAATTTAATTAATGGTTCGGTTCATTGTCTACTTTATAACAAAGGAGAAATTGCGATGACCAATTTGATGAAGCGGAAAATGCACATGCCAGAACCGTGGTTTGAATAATAATTGAAAGTCACTACAGCAAAAATGTCTTTTTTTTTCGTTTCTCGCCGATCAGTTCAATTTTTAGTGTTCGATTGGAAATCTCATAATTGCAAGTGATCGAGAAATCAAACGATCGAGTGAGCTGTCAAAAATTATGATTCGTTAACGATGTATAACAGTTTGATGGCTTTGATATACACATCAATCACGTTATAATAAAAAAAAGTTAATAAGAATAGATATAATTCATTTACATCAAGTTATACAATTTATGCATAAAATCAATTCGACAATGTTTGTTTTGTATTATTTGAAATGAATTGTTTTTTTTTTTTTTTTTTTTTTTCATAAAATGGTTCTAATCAGTTTATTATGGAATTAGAATTTGAATATTATGTATATATGTACTAGTCATGGTAATATTTGATTGCAAATCATGATGTTGAATAATTGCATGAATTTGCAGCTGTAACTGATCATTTCCTTACGCATTCGAATCTGCGGCTTTCGGCCAACCAAAATTAGCCGTGCCACTAAAACTGACGAAAAATAACGAAGTTCATTGAAGTGCCTCAGCGGCTTTACCGGTTGCGCACGTAATAACAGTATGTAAATATATATCCGCTATAAGTGTGCTGGAACGAGCGACTCGATAAGCCGATTATCCATCTAAATACGAAGCCAGTGCGGTGCATATGGCTTAAATTGATGATGATTTGCCCTCTCGCTTGCGACATCGTATGCTTATCCTTTTCAGCAATTTCGTTTGTCGGTCGCGGTTTCTTTTTGCGATAAATTGTTTTTTCGGTTGGGGCCAACATTTTCCTTTGTTCTTTTTTTTTAACGATACAAAAAATTAGGCCATGACGGGTAATCGTTGCAGGATAAGAAATTCTGCGGCCGAGCGATTGGAGGATGGATTTTTGAAGGTTTTTTAATATTTTTTCAAGTACCACTCGGGTGAGAGGTAGAGCACTTCGTTAATATACGCGAACCTTTCGGTGTGGAGTTAATTTAAATGATGGGTATGCGAGTATAAATAAGACGGACGAATTTGCGGCACGTTATTATTCGATCAAATTGGCCGTTTCTTTTTACTCGTTGATTTTATTATGGAGCATTATGAAAAAGGACGTAAAAAGTTTTATTTTTCATCTTATCGAAATTGTATCTCGATGGTTGTTGAAGAAAATTTTGCGATAGTAGTGTTTTCATTCTCATTTCAGAAACAGTTTAGATTTGTTATAATATAATTTATTGCAAAGGTTGCAATTTTATTGGTGTTGAAGGAAAAAGGTGTAATCTAAAACATGAGCTCCATTTCAGGAGTCGGCCATTTCGATCAAGTCTTATTTTTCGTGTAGGCTTCCTTTGGAGGCAGTCGTCTCCCAGATAAATCCTAAACTTGGGCCCGTTGATCATGGCATCGCTTCTGCGGCAACCACGACCGGCGCAATTTTTTTGTGGGCGGGATTTTGAAACCTGTTTGAGCGCTTTGAAATATAGAGAAATAGTAGAGCCGCAGAGGAGGCACACCGGCGAGGAGGACGGAGAACTCGGACCAACGAACGAAGAGGTCCAGGAAGATGGCGCGCCAAATGCAAACGACAAGGACGCGGTGTTGGACGGACGTGATGTGAGACAAGGACGCTGCGATAAAAAGACGAGAGTGAGCAAGAGAGAGGGATTTGACCGATAGGCGAAAGAACATAAAGAGACGACTGACAAAAAGTAGTTCGCCGGTTGCTCAACCACTGCCCGGCGGATTCGAGTTTCTTGCACCACTCCAAGACGTACCGTGACGAAGCCTCTTATTTTGCTGCTTAAAAATCCGCGTCGTTTTCGATGCAGTATCGGCATTATGAACGAGTTTCTTGATTTGGACTCAACGTTGATTATACTGTGCAAGGAACACTTGCAGTATGATGCGAAACTCGCAACGGTTTTATTTGCACTGACGGATGATTAGTGGCTGCTACGTTTTGCTCGCCTTTTTTTGTATTCTTTGCATTTTTAGTTATGTATACGCTCGATCGTGCAATTATAACATTTCTTGAATAATCATCACTTTTTCTATGGAAATACAAAAGTTTCAAAAGTTATTTTAAAAGGGTCCAAAATTATGAATAAGTTAATGCATTCGTGGCGTTCTAACCAAATAAAAGCACTGCTTTATTATTTAGTTCCGTGTTGATAAATTTCATCTCGCTTTTTGTTATAATATATCTTGTGATGCAATTCAAATAGAAAAAAAAAACGTTATATATTTTTATAGTGAATACATTTTATTACTTCATAACTTTTTTCCCCATTTTATCATTTGCCTAAATAATTTTTGTAGTCAATTTTTTATTGTAACAATTTAAAATGAAAGAAATGTACTTGGTTGAAAAATAGCGTCGCGAAACGATTTCGTGCGAAATAGCTGCGGTGTCTTATTTTTGAGAAGTCGAAATAAAAGCGATTCGGACGTAAGCGGAGTGTAAAATACATTCAGAAGTGAATCAAGCGGATCGGATTGAAGTTGAAACTGAAGCATTGAGATAGAAGAGAAGAAACGGGAGACGAGAGAGGCGCTTCGTGATTTACTTGCGTGAGTTACTTGAGCACGTTTATGACTCTGCCGGCAGTCAGGATGACGCGACCACCTGACATAAGGCTGCTACCTGCGTACATGTGTGTACCGTAACGTATGTACCAAACTCGTAATACGCGCAGTGCGATTCGACTCCGCTTTAACGCATTCTAATTAAAATGCCGCCGATATTTATGTTTTTAAGACCCGAGATTTATTATGATTCTTCGCGAGATGGCGGTTGCGCACTTACTTGTACATACGTTTCTCATAAGCGTCCGTGTAATCAACCGCGCTGACTGGTTATTGTATTTTTGATTGAAACAACAAATTTACTCGTGGCAGGAAATGACTTAAATTAAAAACGGCTAAATTATATTCTGAGCAAACTCTTTTTTACCAATTTTTTTTATCATATCAAAAATTTGCAAAATGAGTTTTTCATCAAACAAGATTTTTACATTATTAACTCTAATATTATTTTCACTTATCAATCTTCACGACGTTTAGATGTTGTACTACTTAATGTTGCTTTGCATAATCGTTATGGCAGACTATTTAGATAAACGAATAAGTGATATAAAATTAGTATCCAGTTTTTAGCTCTGTTGGAGTAATCATGAATATAATATACAAACTTGTCTGTTTCCTATGCCCATTATGCTGTAAAAAATCTATGCAAAAATCTATATAATTACGATTTTACACTATATGTAGATTAAAATTACACTCGAAGTGTAATGATACATGACAGGTTGGGCTATGCTTGGAAAACATCGTCGAGAACATATTAATTTGTTGTTTTCAAGTATAAAATCTTATTATTGTTGCTTTTATAACTAAACTGTAACTTATCTCATGTCAACATGATTGATAAATAGGCTGTGTTAATTCTTCTCTTCATGAACTTCAAATGCGAATTTAAACTTGTCGTGTAATTTTATTCATAATTTAGTGTAAAATTCTTCTTTGGGAATCTTCACCGCATCATATATATTTTATAATTTCATACATTTCTTTTACATTGTAGTGCAATTGCAATTATTTTCATGTTCAACGTCGTTTCATTTCAAAACTAGTTGAACAGATTAAAAAAAATTGTTCATACATCAGTGTTTATTATTATATATGTAGAAAACAACCTAGCTGTTTTGAAGCGACTTTTTTCGCTCGTAATGACTGAATTTACAAACAACTTATTTATGACAAACTTGTCATCTATGTTTCGTCTCAGATTCACAGGAATTAACAAAGTCCAAATTTGGAAATTCCACATTTTTTTTTCACATACTTGAAAACAAGTGAAAGTGTGTGTTAGAATTATAAATTTATTAGTCGCGGCATAGTAGTATTTCATTCGAAAATGTGAAGAACCAAAAAAAAGCAGCTGTCGTAAACTTTCTTTGAATGGTTTTACAAGACGGGTTAAATTTTTTTTTCCACTCATCAAATTGTACACTTTCCAAGAAAACGTTTTATTATGTTTGCGCCAAAACGTATTTAATTTAAAAAGTTATTATTCATTTCTTGGCGCGACAATGCGGATTTTGAAAAGCACGAATAGTCGAGGCGGATAAGTCGAAGGCCTTAATGCGCAGCGAGGCATTATGACACCCAACGGGCCAACCAATTTCACTTATCTGGAGCAGCTATGGGAACATCTCTGACGGCGTGAACATAGCCGTCGCATTTTCCAAAGCAGTGCCGTGAAAGTTGCGCCAACCGCGGAGGCTCCGCCACGACGGGATAACTCAAATTTGTACCGCGAGTCGACGACCCTCCTGAGAACACTCCCGAAACAAAGTAGGAATTTTGAAAGTGCTCTCTGCCCCCGACGTTATGTGCATTCGACAGCTAGATTTACGTTTATCACGCTCTACTGCGCTTTTGCAATTTCGCATCCAGCGTAACTTTGAAATGAGAATGCAACATTATCCTTTTTATATGACCTTGGCGATGAATTAATGAACTTCTTCTGCCACGAAATTGTTTGAATACGACGGTGCTTCAAACTTCATCATCGGCCGTTGGATTGAATATTTTATGTCCAATAGATAATGTTGAATAGAATTATGTTTGCATCTGTAACGAAAGACGAAACAGAAATGTTAAAAAAAGATAACGCTTCGATGTAATTTGTATCGTTCAATAAACAAATATGATAATTTCTGTTGAAATAAGGTACAATGTTTGAAAATTGTCCAAAAGCTTCATGAAATTAGAGTCAAAGTAAATAGTCATGACTGGGGTGTGTGATGTTTTTCATCGTTGTCCGCTTGTGTACATTTTCGTTGTTTTGATTGCCGTATTATAATTAGCTTCGAGTGGTATTATTCATTATGCGGCCAGTGGAGAATCGCTTAAATTAAACTGAAAATATTTACACAAAAATTACGAACGCCAGGGTGTAACTTCGGCGAACGCACGAGCAATGGACAATCGATATATAAAAAGTCCACAAGGGCTGGGCTGTGGCCGACTTACATTGTAGTGCATTACCAATACATTTTACGTACAAGTGTGGTGTTATGCTCGAGCTTTGTTATTAGGCTATCACACGTAATGTAGCCGGTTGTGATAATGTCATTTGTGATTTGATAAAAATTCATACAAAACTTATGCGCCGTATAAAAAAAAATAACTATACTCATGCTACAATAAAGTTTTGTTTGCAAGCGTTTTCGTTACACACGTTGCAAAAGTAAATACATTATGATTAATCACCAGTTAGTATTTTAAAGTAATTAAGGATAAATTAATTATCATTGAATAAGAAAAGTGCAATTATAAAATTCAAAAATTACAACAAAAAATACAACGTTGTTTCCACCGATTACAAAACTAAACCGAAATTTAAGAGAAGGTGCAATGTCCATGTGAATTAAACTGAAAACTAAGTCAACGAATATGAACTTTGGATAGTGTGGGAATAAAGAATAGTGCGTACATTACGCATTTGTAATGCAATATTGTGAGCGACTTTTACCAAGCATTTCGCCTGCTGTGACTTGACTCGCGTTACGTTCAACGACGTTGGGCTATGTTCTACGTGTCCCTATGACGTGCCCTGTCCCGTGCACGCATACAGGCGCATAAATAACGCGTGCACTTTGCACGAGTGAGAGAGCGCAAAAGAGAAAGAGAGAGAAAGAGAGAGAGAGAGAGAGAGAGAGAGAGAGAGTGAACGAAAAAGAGGAGAGAGACGGTGTACGCACAGAAGATGTGTGTTACGTACGTGGCCGAGGTTCGGATTGTTGTATGTTGGTATAGGTCCAGGGCCCCATTCGGCCAATGGCGAGCCGGCAATTCGTGGCAGCGGAGAGCGAGGCTGTCCAATCGCGGGGCCCCTTCCTCGGGTTACTGACCTGACGAACGCGTTAAATATCCCATCCTGAAAAATATCGTGCCTCTTCTTTTATCGGCTCGTCTCTTCTCTTTCCACAGTCTTTTTACGCGCAGATCTCCCTCTCGCTCGTTCCGCGCGCACCTCTCTTTCTCTCTCATTTCTCTCGTTTAGGGAGAGACGCGGGCGCATACCCCCTTTGTTTGCTCAGCGAGAGCTATGCGGCGACCGCATTTGCGCTGCGCTACTGACGCTACTGCCGTTCGCTTCGTATTTCATTGATTAGTATTGCCCATTAGACGGCAGTCTTTATTTCACTTGTCAGCAAACCATTTTGTTCCTGCGACCACAGCCCCTCCAAACTAAAACTACCGTCCTTCTTTTGCTTGCGCTGTATTCTTTCTTTTACTTTCGCAGTCGATGTTTACCCCTCGCGAAGAGCCTTCCATGTACACGTATGATGTTTTTAGATAAGCACCGAGAGTGCGTTTATGAGGCAACACGAATTTCGTTTTTACGCCACTTGAAAAATTTCGCCGATTTCGCTCACAGCGCCGTCTTCGGTTTCGAGCGCTCTCTTCACGCTGTGCACACAACCTTTTGAGAAAGAGAGACAATCATTTCGGCTACCGGCAATTATATATTTTATCCTAGAATGCGAGAGCATGTCGCGTCGGCCCTTTTTTTTCCTTCATCAATGAGTTCTGCCTTCGGGCATATTTTTATTTTGCGATGCAAATATGTTCCGTGTATACTTCCTCAAGTCAAGCTCTCGCGACCTTGTCGTTGTAAATTTACGAGTAAATTATGGTTTGAGTAAATTTCAAAAATTAAATTTTTAAAGTTGAAAGATATTATTTTTTTGATTTTTAATTGTGATGATTTTATCGGACAGTTGGTTTTCATGTTGGACAATTTTTTATTCAAAAATTGCTTGTTTCTTGAAACCGAGTCCTAGAAAAAAGGTGCTGCTGCATTGTTTATACGCTATAAGGAATTCGAAACAGTCAAATTAGCGTTACTCGATTCACGGAATCAAAAATCGTTTGGTCAACATTCCGGCGGAAGCGCGAGCGTTCCTGGTATAACCGAGGGAGAAAAACAAACTGACATTTGTATTTGTGTGTAATGATACATCCAACAGGACGAACACACATATTCAAACAGGGGCTTGCCGGAAAGCCGAAATTAACGTTGATGCCGCAAATGATACAAACACGACATTTATATTCTGTCCACAGAGAGGAACAGTTCATTCTGAATGTTTACAAAAATGAATCGACAATAAATCACGGACGTGAAAATTGCTTGCACCTGATTGAAAAAAAAATTTTTTTTTCCCCCTGGATAAGAATATGGCGATAGTAATCGCGATAAAATAAAAGAGAAAACTGACGAAGAAACCCTTTTTACGTATTCTCGTATCACGAGGATAGCGAGGTCTGGGGCGATGCTTAAATTCCAATCGAAATTCCCGACGAACAAAAGTAAAAATCAAGTGGTCTAATTATTTTTTGAGATTGGCAAAAGAAATCGGAGGGAAATATAAGGAGCTCATCAATTCCATGGGCAGCGAGCAAATGAATTCGGAGAGAGAATTGAACCTGATAATTCGGCGTTGCGATTTGATCGCGCGATCCGGGTCAGCACGATAAGTGGTAATTGACGCGGCCAAACGAGTCTTGGCACTGAAAATTAAATGACTTTTCGTCGGCGTTAAAAGCCGCAGGAATCACGGTTGGCCGATCACGCCAGCTCTTCCGGAGTCGTCAACACGATCGAAGCTTCCGATATTATCGGCCCGAAAAAATTTCGCGCTAGGATGTTTCATATAATAGTCCCGAGTCCGACCGCGTGCGCGAGTGAAAGTAAAACGCGGGGGAGGGGGGAAGACGAAGTTCCGTGATAAGCCATAAATACCGGTAAGCGAGTGACCGAGTGTCGGCGCTCTGCTGAGAACGAGCTCGCAATAAGGCATATATAGAGATAGGCGCGGATAGCCACGTACGGATGTAGGCTAACTCAGTCACGAGCGCCTTTTCTTACCCTTAGCACGGCATCACTTGCCGCTATCATTCTGTACTTTCTTCGCTTTTGTCACGTGATAACGCTCGAGGTCGCGCTGTAACATCGTGGGCGACATTCAACAACTCATTTGTTTATATTTGTGTATATCTTCCTTCCTCGTATAACTTTCATTGATACATACGGTTTTATTGATTGAAACACATTTTTGCGAAATTAAACAGATAAGACAGTTTGACACCTTTTACAACAGTTTAAAATAAACTTTTTGTTTGAGTAACGACCAAAATAAAATCAATATTACAAATACTCGCCGATCAATTTTTGAACTCAGCTGATAGAAAAAACCTCTTTTATTGAAAATTATTTGGTTCCGAAAAATTGCAACGAAAGAGATTACCGTGCATGAAAACTATATTGGTAGTTTTACGGAAATTGTTCATTTAGCTGCGTACAAAAACCGAGAATTTTAGCTTGAATGGTACACTGGAAATAATTTTTCTTGTATGTTTGCCAAAACTAGATTAATATACTTCGTTAAAATAATTTGAAACAACTTATTTTTAACGTAATACTCATGAAATTGTTTTCATTTTCGTTCAACTTTTTCTATTTTTTATTGTGACGTCTAACTTTTATTTTGCTTTACGTTTCGTTTCTGAATAATGTTCACGATTTAAGGCGCATTTAGTGTTTTTTTTTGGAACGCGTTTATTGATATTGATGTGTTCTGTCAATTATAAAATTTATTCATAATTAGCAACTTTATTTGCAAATAAATAATACTTCATTAGCCAAATGAATTTAATTTTAAAGGAAAGCGTGATGATTTAAAATTGAAAATATATATTTATACGGCTAATTTTATGGACATTCTGTCAAAAAATTTTTTTAGTATAATACAAATTTAGTAAACTTTGATTTACTTTTTATAGCGCGATCTATTATCGAAACTCAACTACTTTAAATGCAATAATCTTAAAGTATAGGTTTGGAGCTTTTTAATGGTCTATATTTGAAGTATTTTAGATGGAAAAATATGACTGTTCGACAGTTGAAAAATTAGCTCTCGTCGGCTGGACTTCATTTTTTTTACATTTTCACAGTTTTGTCATAAAAGGGTGTCACTAGGGATTTTATGTTGGAACTTTATTTTTTCTTGATTAAGAGAGGGTCTCGAAGTATAAGAAAAAAAATTTTCATGAGTATGGTAGAAATATACCCATTTATATATAAAAAGACAAATATTCGATTTGTTTGATTTTGTGATGTAAAATGATTTGGTACAGAAAGTAAAAAAAAAAAGATAAATATGCTGTTCAAAAGATAATAGCTTTAGCAAATAAACAGGCCATATCATTCAATTGTAAAATCAGTTTATTTTGAAGGTATATTTTGTTTGTTAATTTTTATTCCTACAATTTTCGGTTGTTGAATTTACCAATTATGCAGAAATAAAAACAACAAATTTGATCTCGCATATATATATTGTGCTAAAAATGGAATCAAGATTGATGTAATATCAAAATATATATCTCTACTACAACAATTTGTTTTGATGAAAATAAAACAATTTTGCAAGCTGGACATACGAAAATGAATGTAGCTTGTTAAAGAACAATGAAACGTTAATTCGTCGAGATAAAATACAAAATCTGGTCATTTGATAACCAAACAAAATGAAAACATAAAAGTTACGATAAAAAAGTACAAAATTCTTATAATCACAAATATTTATTTATTCTGAAAAAAACCCGGGATTTTGGAGACACCCTGTATATACACAATATGTAAAAAAACATCAACTAATACAGAACTGCGAGAGGAATGTTCAAATCAGATTCCTTTGAATGCGAAAATGCATCAAATGAAATCGGCAGCATTAATCAGAGCCGTAGAAGTGACAAAAATATTGTTGACGAATTGATACAGCTGTGGACTTGGTGCAGACGTGCTTTTATTTTTCTCGTTGAAAATGGAATTCGTTCTTTTGTTTGATCACGGCAAAGGAAGGGTATGATAATGTAATTCTTTTTTGTCGCGATGCAACAGAACTGAACGCGAATACCGACGAATTCGATTCGCCTTGCCGATTTTAATGCACGCAATTCCTCGTCCTCTGCAGCACTCCCGGCGCACCAAGCCAATAAATTGCTTCCTGTCGCTGTCGCAAACCAACGACTGCAATCGCTCGGACCGGTTGGGAGATCCCTGCGGGTCTTTCGGTTGGCTTCGTTCCATCGCTCTTAGTTTGACTTTACACCTTCAGGATACGCGCCGTCTGAACTTGGGCAAAAATTCATTAAGAATTCACAAACCGCACGTTCCTACAAAGCAACATCCATTGCCTCGACAAATGCAAAGTCAATTTACGCTATTTTCGGTTTAACTACTTTATGAGTCGGTTTATATTAGATCCACTTGGTGAGAATTCGTTGCTGATTCAACGAAGCGTTCGGTTTTTGTGGACTGCGTTAATTAAAAAAATTTTCTTTATTTTGCGCGTCTCAAAATAAAACTTGACGAAGGAAATTAAAAACTTTTCAACCATTTCGAAAAGTTATAAGAACTCAGACTAATATATGATACTATTGTGCTCTAAAACTATATCAAAAGTATAGATAACAAAAATATTCATCTTCAAATCAAGAGAATTCGATATCGATTGGTCTGTTATGGACTTCAAAGTTGTTTGTCTTTCTAAGTTTTGATGAAACAGCGCTTGTCTGCTCATAATAACGAACTGCGGATTAAGAATGATCTCAAAAGTTATGTGGACGATAATTGGGCATAAAGGTCGTTGCGCGGTATAATAGCGGCTAAAGGCAAGGGTAAGGTGACGCAGGCTTCAACCGGTAATAGATTAGCTGGGTAGGTATATCGTATGCAGGGATTACTGATTGCTTGCACTTGGACTTGCTCTGTGAAGTTGTCGGTGATATCGGGAGAAGTAGACAAAGAGGGAACTCGGATCCGAGTAAGACACGAGAAAAGCACCGCACGGAGGAGTCCCCGCGTGACTGAAAGAGAATGATGTTATCGTCAAAATGTAAAGAAAATGTTATTTTTCTGATTTCCGTAGTCTGAGAATTTTTTTTCGTTAATTTGAATTTTTTACAACAGAGATAATTGAACAGAAAATGCAAACACATTAGAGTGTTTGTGAAAATGTATGAAAATTGTGTGATTAATGTGACAGAGGATAGTTGGGTATTGATCATGTACGAATTTGTTCAATTAGCTGACATGCGCGTATCGAAAAAGGGACGAAAGCAAAAGCACTCACGCGTCTCGAGAGACCCTGTAACCGAGGTGACGAAGTCTAGGAGTAGCTTGTTATGGCACCTAGTTGAGAATTCGGTGTGCGTGCCGCAAAGACTGGGGTCTATAGAAAACTATACATGTGCTTATGAAAGGTTCGCGTCAATCATTTTAGCATTCTTAATTGAAGGATGAATCTCGGTTACGGTAACAAACGATTAAGTTGTGGAAAAAAAGATAAACTTCAAAATCGATTATGTGTTCTTGAATGTCTGACCAATTTTCGGTCCATAAAATTTGCCAGTGAAAGTGAGGAATATCGATTCCGTAAATCACGCGAAGCTAACGTAATTTTAATACCCCTCTTATATCGAAGTATACTTCTAACGTTACAAGATAATGTACAAAAGAGAGTGTCAATTTTCGTACATCTGATTTGTTCGTGCATAAAAGCCATGAGAGTGGATCGAATTTTTTTTCGGTGACGCAAGCAGACGATGCGCATTGATAACCCAATTCAACTTGATTTTAACTTTTTGTGCTCTCTCTTCTTCTTTCTTCACTGACCACCCTCACGCCGCGCGAGTCAACGCAGCTGCGAGACTCCGTCGTCGTTTCTTCATAACTTTTGTTCTCTTTAAGATCCCGCACTATTCATTTTTATTCATTAAACTCTCATATTCGCATTGATCAAGTCGCAATGAATCATTCATTGTCATACAAAGACACTTCACCCATTTAAATTGCATTAAAATACGAAAAAATTGTGCCTTTATGCGCGAGCCCGTTCATGGTCCGCGAAACAAAAAAAAAACTTTAATTAAACTCTCGTTATCATTGCTATTAAAACTTTTGATTCCTTTTAATTATATATATATATATTTGAACTTGTTTATGAATATTATAAAACATAAATTGTAAAAATTGTGTATATAATAACGCTTTTAACTGAGGATATTTTGTATGAACGTTGTTAATGAGGAATTCTTTGACTTTTGTTGTTTCTCAGTTACGAAGGGATGTAATGTAATGAAAAAGCAATAAATGTGTAATTGCGAAAATATTTAAGGGGACGCCGTCTTAGGATCTGTTAATAAAAAAATGATTAAAAATACAAAGGAAAACTTATTTTGTTTGTACGTTGTGCTCCGGTGGCGTAAACAACGCACCGAATGGCAAGCCCTTTTTCTTTTAACATGACGCTTTTCAAAGTGGTCAAAGCACAAGCTCCGTGTGATCAGAGCCTGGCTCTCCGAATCATCAGACGACGGTGTCTGGTTCCCAAGCTCTGCAATTTTAAAGCAATTAAACAAATGAAAAATCGAGCTCGCCAGGGGGAGGGCCGAAGAACGAGACCGAAGCCGAGAACGGCTGTACGCGAACGATCGGGTTTTACGACTGGAAATCCGAAGCTCGCTCACAGCTCACAATGACGCCGCCACTTTTGTAAATAGGAATGTGAATGCGTGTTTAACAGTTTAAGAAAGTAAATTGTTTCACTTGTTGTAATATTTTGTAATCGAAAATGTAACCTTTGAAGTATCTCGTATTATTACATATTTTATTTTTTTTTTCCAATCACACCAGAGCAGGATTATTTATGGCATATAAATAACGGTTAAAAATGATTGTATTCTTTATTTTTTATTGTTTTTATGATTGTACATTTTTACATTTACTTGAAGACATAGAATCAAGACCATTTATGAAATATAAATAAAAGTAAACAATATAGAATGGCAATTTTGAAAGCTGCATCTGTAACATTTCTTTTGGTTTGAAAATAAAAACTATTTAGGTGATGGCACAGAATGTTATTTTCAAAGTGAATTCGTTTCCTGTCATGTTTCATGTTTCTAGCGTGGATAATATTTTTGTACGCGTCGTGCAAATTATACACTCGTCCCGTATACGCGCGATTCAATTCCACGTTGTCCGCGTCAACGTTGACGGGCGCGTATCCGCGGCAAGCGTGGCATACAAAATCAATCTTAGGAATCGAACTTCCGCTGTCGCTCTTCCGGGGATGTTCGACCGTGATTTCGCAAGAAGCAACGACTCTGACATCAAAGAAAACGCGACCCATGTAAATCTTCAATAAATGTTCAAACGCAGGACAATCTAATAGAAATGCAATCAGCGAAGAAACGGCACGAGAAAAGAAGAGGCTGTAACGAGTAATTTATGTTCAATTCGAGTGGATGAAGTCGAAATGAAAACGAACGTTAAATCTCATCAGCGAGTTAGCCTGGTAATTTACAACTAAGTACTGGAACAGATTTTTTTTTTTTTTTCATAGTTTCAAAATTTCGTAACAACTGAGTCTGAGAAACGATCTTTTTTTTCAAACTAAATTTGTATAATTATCTTGATTTGTGTATTTGAAAAAAAAAATTGTAATTTAATGCGAACATTGAAATTAATTTTCCACTAATAATTACTCGAATCTTGTAACAAATGTCAGTACAGTTTATCTCGACAAGCATCTCTCCGTCTCCGTCTAAAGTTGCTAACTGAGACAACCAAATCTTGCAAGTCGCCTTCACTTGTGCAGAGGTCATCAATGCGACAACAGCGTCTCAAATAGTCTGAATTAATCCCAGCCCGGAATTAACATAATATTCGCTTCGCCGAGGGGGCATTGGCAAGTCACGAACTTGATTCCCCAGCCCACTTGGAGAACTCGCAGTGATCCTAATTCCTCATCAACGGCTGCAACCAAAACATCAAACCACTCCGAAGTCTAATTTGCTTATTCCGTCGCTCGTCGTTTTTCCCCCCGTGTGTCCGCCGAACTTGGTCGTTCTGTACGTATACGTGTGTCTTGGAGTCGTGAATTCGCTTCGAGGGCCACGAATAAAGAGAGACGTGTCCCCCCCCCCTCTCACTCTGTCTCTTTTTTTCTGTTTCTCCCTCTCTGCGTGCAACGAAAAGTCTTTGGCTTCATCCTTCGTGCCCGGCTGTTTTCATGGCCGTCATTTAGTGGGTTCGTTCACCTCGCGGGCTGGGTCGGGGAAGGGCGATGACGATGATGGTAAGGGAAGGGAGCACACAGAAAAAGAGAGATTGGACTACAGGCACACACGGACACCGATGTGTACATGCATGCCACTCGCGCTCCGTTGTCAGAAGAACGAAAGGGAAAGGGACGGAACGTCCGAGAGAGAGCGAACCCCTTCGCTCTGGAGGGGAAGGGCCGGTACAGAGCAGGATCAAGGGAAAAATAGTTGAGAAAGGTCTGGAATCGGCGAGGGTGAATGCGTGACGGCTTATAGGCTCCCGCAACCTTGCAAAACTTGCCCGCAAACCCGAGCATAAGTCTCTTACTCCTCAGCAGCTCTCCCCCACCATCGACACTCTAATCCTCAAATCGAGCCGACGCTCGTACGTGATTTTGGACACGTGGGCGCCAACGAGTCAGAGTCCGGCTAATGCACTCCTTTTGTCGTTTTATTGCACTGCACTTTTGTTATGGGGAGCCAGCGGTTCGATTCTTTCTTTCTTTTATATCTTTGTCCTTCTCGCTCGACGTCTTACTCCTTCGATTACTCTGACACAGCTTTTGTTGCAGACGAAAAAGGAATCCGACCCGCTTTTAGGGGACTGCGGTTTTTAAAATGCAATTCTGGCTCAGACCCAAGGGTGGCAGAAAAAACAAAAGTAATTGGTGGGTTCTGCGGCCGGTGGAAATAAATTTAATTCTTTGGCCTACTGAAAGAAATATCAATTGGCACATTTTTTACACTGCCGTTGTTTCATCACCTATATTGATGTAGAGAGTAATTTTTGTATGATGATTATTTTGACACTGCATTTTTGGTAATTAAATATTTTGCATAATAGTTCATTATCTCTAATTGAGTTCACATATTCATTCATAACAATGTTTCGTCGGACTTTAGATGATTTGAACCTTTAATATAAATTTCATCTTCATAAAACAATTTTAATTTTTAGAAAATAGCACATTTATTTGAGTGTCGCAATTATCCTAACTACCCCTACTAAGTGTATAATTATAATATTACAACGATCACGTCATTATTGATACATTTACTAACCAACGAAATTGTATTTTTATTGATTTACATACAGTTATGACCGTTTCGATTATTTTAAATTTCCATAAATTTACGAAATATACAGATATACTTATTACACAACTCCCGTGAGTGCGATATGCACCATTATTTCTTTTTTCGACAAAGGAAGATATCAGGGTTTACAAATGGGACGATAACGAAACGCTCGAATTTGCAAGGCATAGTCTTATACTCCTCTGTAATAAGTTATTAAATTTCTTCATTGTGGGAATTGCGTATTCTTGTACGAAATTCGTTAGCATTCACCGAATGGAAAGTGCTGATCGAGTCATTCCCATCAATTACGGCCTCTTCCTTCAGTGCGAATTCAAATGCTCTTCTCGTGCAGCAGGTGCCGGCAGATATATAGTATAGTCATCGAACGCCAAAAACATCTGCCTCGAGTTCGACGGTTTATTGCGTGCATCCAATAAGAACGAAATTGCGCAACGCGTATTTAACAAGACACCTCAGATCAATTCGACACGGGGAAATTCGTTTTAGTTCAGATAATTTCTTATTTTTTTCGGTCTCCGCGTGTTTTATTCGAATTTCAAAATGGATTTCAAACTATTAAAAAATAAAAAATTCAAAGTAATGAACACACCACGCGTAAACTTGTAGCAAACTTTTGTAACTCAAATCGATGACGAATCTCATGGCCCGGGGGAAAGTTTGAGTAATCACTCTGTGAGACCATTCTTTCAAAACTGATTAATAACAGGTTACGAGCCCATTTTTTTTAACTTTGCTTTTGTACGTTAAAAAATTACGCGATTCTTTTTGTAAATCTGGGGAGTGGATTATCGAAGAAAGCATATGTTTCATACATCAAGTATTATTTACCTTAAGTATTCGTGTCTGCGATGCGTATGCTCAGGTGTAAGAAGTATAGGTTTTCAGGAGTAATCACAGTTGTAAAAGTTTGCAAATGCTGGGAGGTTGAAATGTGTTTTCTTGGTTCAAGCATAATCGGAAGATTCATAAGTTGGCAAAAGTTTAAATCGTTTTATGCTTAAACGCAATTCTTCTGAATCGCGTGCGAGAATGTACACGCACAAATCGTCGCCTTTCTTTGTGGGACATACAAAAAATTGATAAAGGGATGAATCGTTGTGAATTATGTCATTTGTTACAAAAGTGGTATTATTGTTTTTTTTTCATAACCGTATTCACGGTTCAATTTTTTTAACCGCAATGGACATTTATTTATCTTGTTTCTCTTTCGGTTACCATTGTAACGGAAAGGGTTTGTTTTAACGCAGACATTGCAAAAAAATATATATATATATACAAAGACTGACATTTACACATGATTTATCATTGCAATTTTGGATCTATAGACAATTTTTTATTGCAAGAGTTAAGGAAGACGCGTGTGGGGTAAAAAGTGTAGCAACTACCTCTTTGGCTTTAGTTTATTACAAAACAAAAGTTCGATAGATGAAGGGTTGAATTTGAATGAAAATGAATAATTTAGATGGAATCTTTGTATATAAACTTGCAATCGTGGCAAATGTACAAAGACTGAGCCAGGGCAAGGATGCACCTCATTTAAAATATTCATCATGTGCCACAATAAAAAACATGCGAGTGTTTTAGAGATTATTTTATCGCAGAAGATTATATATTTGTTGGTTCAGAAAAAAGTATACAAGAAAAGCTAACAGAATGAAAACTTTTTATATTCAGTTTGCACATGGTTAAAGAATCTGAGAACTTTATTTATGAAAAAAGAAGTGGCCATGAGTATATATCATCAACATAAATAACGACTAAACGCATAATTAATTTCGTCCTTATATAAAAACTAAATTTGTTTTTTCTCTAATTTTGTCTCGCTTACCAGAGCAGTAGGAGCGAGCGCACGAGAAATCTCGTAACGTTGTAGCGTGTTTAAGTAAACATTTGGACCGAGGCAAATCCTGACGAGATCATTAGTATGCTCGGTACGTAGCTCCTTGCGACCTTTTTTGTCGCGAAACCACGCATGTAACACCCACTTGACCGCAGACGCTCGCGTTCACTACGCAAGGCGACTCACTCGGGGATCGCGGGGCACACACGAGAGGCCCTGTGCTTGTGCAAGTAAGGCGTGCATTCCGTCGGCGTTATCGTATACGCGCACCAAGCATGAACATGCCGGTCGTCGAGGGCTTTCAAGTGGCAGCTACCTTCCGAATGCACTGCAGCCACCTATATTTTGAAAACTCCCGTTTGCGTTCCCATACTTTTGCTCTAAGATATCATGAATGTAATACAAGGAAATATATATACTTCCGGTATGTACCTTTCTCGATGATTTTTCATGCAATCATCATGCCAATTTTTTGAACTGCGAAATTTAGAGTTGTAACGTTATTTTTTTTTTTTTTTGAGAATTCAATGATTTATTTTTAGCTTGTTCTGTAACCACTCACTCGAGCACTCAGTCAAGTAAATTTTTCATATCTGCAATTTTGGTCTGGCCAAAAAGTTTAAAAACAAATGTAATCTCATCTGAGGGTAAATAAAAAAAAACCATTTCAACAAATTGGCCCATCTTTCTATTTGGTTATTGATAGTACTTGATATGGCAAGATGAATAAACGAAATCAGAGCTACAAGTATCATCAAGTTCTCATTTCCTTTTTATCGTCCCTAACGGTTTCACGAAGAGCATACAAATCTTAATCAAGGACCACGAATTCTCCTCTGACCCTCTCTTCTACTCGACACCGTAACGTTATTACCAAAAGACTGTATAGATATGAATGTAGAAAAGAAGCTGCTTGCCACTTTTCGCGAAAACCCCAGGGCCATTTCGCAAAGCGGAGGTCCTCGCCCACGTGGAACCTTCTTGCATTCTCCTTAACCTGTCTTTGTCAGTGTTCTGTCTTTCTTCTTTTCATCCTGTGGAAAAATACATTCTAATGCTAGACGAAAAGAGAAACAGGAGACGAGATTGGTGGGTCGGATCTCCTGGGCAAGGGTGGAATCGGGGATTCGTAAAACGTCGTACTTCCATTTCCCCGCGAGCGCCCTGCACACTCCCCCGCTCTCGTTCTTACTTTCTCGTCTTTGATGTCGTCCGCGAAATGGCTCGTAACGCGTGGTAAGCGCATAACCTTAAAAAAAGAGGACAGAAGGGGCTGTTCCGGCCGCGCGGAAATGAAAGGGAAGAAGATAATAAAGGTCGCAGAAATCACCATTGATGGTTGCTATGATGCTGGATGGTCCATTTAGTTCTCTGCAAAGGTACCCCGGATGGCTAACTCTTTGGAAAAATATGACACGATATTTAGAAAACTCTAAAATTGTATTGCGGAAAGGACGTGTTATCACGAGATAAATGTAAGACTCGGTTTTTATTTGTTCCAATTTTTACCACAAACACGCAGGCACTGCTGTGACAAGGCAAATAAAAGTCCCTTTCAAATTAAATTTCACCATTCGAACACATTCCGATTCCGATAACGTTTGGGTAATGATAAGAAAAAGAGAATAGAACAAAAAGAGAACCGCGTGAGACATTAAGATATGATTGAACGATTGATTTAAATTCCAAAACTGGGAGAAGCAGAAATGCGTATCGGCGATTAATAATCATCACGGATCTCTCGGCAGGCGTCATGTTTATGTAAATAACGTTGGTATCACGTGGGTCGCGAGCATTTTTCCTCTCGGTACATTTGTGGTCGTCGAATTCCGTGATGCTCTTTTTATCTCTCCCGGTGACTTGAGCCGCGTCCCTCCCATCGGTGGCGTAAACGAAACGACGCCGCTGACGACATTTGGAACAGATAATGGCGCGAATGTGCCGTGGGGGTGAACGAACCGAGGGTCGCACTGAGTAGGGTTGAGCCGGGTTGGTATCACATCAACTATCGATCTTATAACGCCGCGTGGCCCCCCGTTGTCTCCCACCTCTGTTTTTCCTTCGCTCTCTTTGTTCCTCTTTCATTTTTCTCGTTCTCTTTACCTCTCCGTCTTCTTCATCTTTTCTAGTCCCCGCGCACGCACCTCCTCCCACCTTCTTCCTTGCACCCCGTTGTGCTCTGCTCTCTCGCTCCACCGTTTCTCTATATATACGTGAGATGTTAATTTTCCGGGAAATTATTTCGCCGAGAAAAGCCAGCAACTACAGCACCACCGTTGACGAGGTCGATGACGAACGAAAAAAAGGATGAGGTATAGCAGGAGAGCAAGAAAGAACCACTGAGAATCACGCAGGATCGAAAAGGATGGCAGAGCGCAGATAACGGATGTCCTCGAACGAAAAATTGCCGCGAGGGCTACGAAGATAGAGAAACTGAAAATTGGTTAAGGGAATGGTGGGACAGAAATAAGCCGTGACCTATTTCGCGCTTGCTTCATTGCTATGGGATACATCGTTTGTATTCGTGCGCAACCTTGTGTGTCCACTTATTTGTTCGTCTATGCTTAAAAAAAACGAGTCGGTTATAATTTTCAGATAAAAAAAAAACTGGTATCGTGTTTAGCAGTTATGTCAATGCGAATTGTAGATGGTTTTAATGTATCTGTATAATTAGGAAAACTTAAAAATAAATTGAATGGATGATTCTTAAAGAATCGTAAAGGTCCTATTTTTTAAATCAAATTTCATATCTACGGCGAATACACATTAGTATCTATTATAATGAAACCAACAGAGAATATTAATGCAAATTGACGGTGGTTTTTATGACTTTTAAAAATATAAAAATGTTGTATATCAGATTCATTTGTAACTTCAAACAGAAATATTGTTAGCAGGTACATTTATGTTACCACAAAAATTAATCTTGACTCTGAAACATTTATACTCATTTTATTATGCAACCATTTTTTAATTCATAATATTCATTTCATCAAATGAATATCCGGATTAATATTCGGCTGTATATCAAAAGCGCAAGTTAAGTTTTTGATCCACTATCATAAGCGCAAATTCAAAATAGTCAGATGTGTAACTTTTAAAATATTCATAAGCGCAACTGGAAAAATAATAAAAAAAATCAATTATTCAGTGTAAGAAACATTTTACTAAAATGTGGAGAAAATGTCGTTTAGCAACGATTGTCAAGTAAAATACAAAATATAACGTTGAAAACTAACAAACAAATCAAATAAAAAATTTAAAAAATAGGTCGAAATTTTACAGATTTTTTTTTTGCAAATATTGCAAATGCGTCAATTTATTCGTTTTATATTCATTCAAACATTCGTCCAAATATTTTTCTTTTTCTTGATTGTATCGTCGCTTGCGGTTTGATGGCTGTTTTAACTTCAAATAAGTTTCTGCCTGAATTTTTTTTAAAACGTCGATGCATAAATGTACCGATGGTTTGGGAGCATGAAAGTTGTCTTTAAAATGACGGTGGAAAGTATTAACCGATTTGTCCGGAAGACAAATTACTTGTTTGTTCAACAGTGCGATTTTAGTACAATTAAAAAATGTTATATATACCAATCTTGAAAATGACTCAATGAAATCTTCTGAACTGTTTATTACATGATTCGACTAATTATACTTAACGACGAAATTAGAAAGACGATTATACAAGTATGAATGTCATTTAAAAATTGTTATCAAAATATAACTAAAAAGATTGAAAAATGGCTTTCAAAATAAAATCACGAACGAGTTATATTTTACGTTCCCTCATTACCTCTATTCGATTTCGCGAAAATGTCATCGCCATTGGCTATAATCTTAAACTTTTTTTTTTGTTACACCAAACCTTTCAAGAAAGAGTGTGTGGTCCTCGAATTGTTGCCACGTCAATAAGAAATAAAAACGCGAGGATGCGAATCTCTTATCTCATCCTTTTGCTTATTTCGTCATTTTCGTACAAAAGTAATTGACTTCGAACGCTGTTCCCAATTTCTTATCGCGGGTTTGTCATAACGATTTTCTTATGTACAACTATGGATGATCGCCCTATGACGAGCAGACAAAAGTGCCGTTACCCAGGCAATCACTTTTTTTATTTCCCTTTCTTCGTGCAACCCATAGCACTTGATGGGTGATGCTATTTTATGAGAACACTTACAAACAAAAAAAGCAGCTCAGGTGGCCTTGTAAGAGCCTTAATTGCAAAAAATTCCGATGTTTGCTATGTAGTTTTTGTAAAATAGTTATGACTAGTTATGATCGTCTGTTTTAATGAATCATCATTTGTGATTAGATGAAAAAAATGATTTCATAGAATGTTATAAAACAATAAACGTCCGAACTTAATAGTTGCGAAAAGTGAGTTATTGAATTTATTTTTCAATTTATAATTGCATCAGCGGCTGCGAAAACACGCCTAAATGGAGGATTATAGGTTTACTTATGTGCTGAAAGCTAGAAAGGATCGCAAGATTTATTAACGCGCGGAGAATGACTGGTGCTGAAAACTTAGTTCGGCAGCGAAATTGGCGTTGTCAACGACATGGAACGACATGCTAATTAAGAGCGAGTCGTCGTCTTGACGCAGTAACTAATGTAACGGCTTTTAATTATTGAAGTACTTGGCCAACAGAGAAATCGCGTATTTTCGGTCCGACGAGGTCGGTAATTGGTTGGTACATCGTTATACACATCATGTGTTGCCAGTCAATTATTCAGAGAAAGGGTGAACTTTGCGCGCGTGAAACAGTCGGATAAATCGTACATTATTCGTGTTGGGACGTTAAGTCGAATTGATCTTAAACTAATTAAGGGGTGCGAAATTCCAGTTTTCAAGTAAAATATCATCACAAGGTAGATCATATCTTTCATGAAATATATTCTTCATTTTACTCGAATCAAATTTGCGAGACTAAAGTTATACCTTTGTTTTCCATTTCAACGTATTTCGCATTGTTTCACTAATTATTTTATTTTTTTTTGCTCGATTTTCTATTTTCTTTTTGAATCGATAATTGTTCTCATTTAACCGTGTGATTGATTAGAATGTCTTGTTGAGAAAACGTGGACGTCGATGGTTAGGAGACAAATGCAGAACAATGCAAAGAAAAAAGGAGGAAAAAGTTTTGAGGAAAAAAGAATTCGTAAACAGGCGATATGACACTTTGGCCGCGTATAATGCGACGGACCCTTTTCTCGAGTGCTATTGCTAACGCATTAAATGCAGCTCGAGTCTACTTCCATAGCCCGAAGTTCCATTAAAACACAAGACAATAACCTGACAGCTCTCTGATCGGCACGTCAGACTGTACTATGCCGCAACGCGTCACGTTCTATGAGAAGCAGCCTCCGGATGAGCTCCTACACTCTCCGCGAGTACGAATTAAGCCACACGTTTCTCGATTTGGATAGCCTGTCGACCTAAATCGAATATGCCTTTCGGATTAAGTGAATACCCGGCGTAAGTAGGATGATCGACTGTCGAATAACATTTTACCCGATGCGTTACAAACCGTTGACATTATTTAGCCTTCAAATACCAAACGTCATCATGACGAAATTAAAAAAAAATCGTTATAGTTAGGTTCTAGCACGAAAAACTCACTTTTCTCTTATTCATGTGTCGTTGCTTTCCCCGGTGTATTATTATTATTGAACGGCTTTTATATTTTTTAATATTTTTTTAGATGCATTTTGTTCAATGCCTGCGCCAATGTGCATTGTGTTTTTATGGGCTATTTTCAATTTTACTCTATTTATATTATTTTTAGTCATTATTTTTCATCTTTCAGAAGTCATCAAATTAAAATTTTTATTTTTCCTTCCCAACATAAAAAAAAAACTCGAAAACTAATTTTCGATTCATATTTCACTCCAGCAGACTTGATTTAATTATACACGTTATAACATGCAGCAATATAAACTTTTTTTCACACACACAGGAAATTTCGAATTTTGCACTGTAATTAATCATTTTGAAATGTCTAATTTGCGATTTTATCATTTTTCTCAATTTTATCTCCTGCACGTGTCTTGGTAAAATTTTTTAGTTAACCAATAACAGAGTTTCAAAAGTGAACATTTTATCGTTCTACTTTTGGAAATTATTAATTAAAATCAATCAACACCATCATTTTTCATTAAAAGACTTTATTTCTTGTTAATGAATAATAAAAAGTCATTGATTTCAAAACTGTACCAACTTTGTATTTAATATCAAGTTGAAATTTATATAATTTCAATTGAGAGTCATTGAAAAAAAAACAGCAAATAAATATCAATGTATTTTTATACATTAGTAGGGTATATTTTGTGCAAGGATACACTTGTATGCAAATAAAACGTCTTGACAATTATACAAATAGCATCAAAAGTACAATAGTGTATCGATCGTATCTTGTTAAAAAGGTATCTTTCTTAATTGTGCATGCATGATCATATTGGGTTGTATGTGTCAAGGAAGTGGAAACTTCCTAACTACTATCGTTTTTATTATAGTAGTAATAACTACAATTATAGCTGTCTTTGGCAACAAAGAAATATAAAATCAACACTTATGCTACAAACTAGTGATTCTAGGCCTCTGCTAGGCATGTCTTGAAAATGAGTCGAGCTCTTCAAGAAGATGTTATTAGCTTAAAACATAATTCAAGATGGCAGTCCATCTTATATAAATTCAATTGGGTTTAACAATCATAAATAATGTACCATGGTTTTATGGTTACAGGTTACCATCTTTTGAACCTCTGTTTTAAAAGATGCTACTAAATCTGCCAACTAAGTGTCAGGTGTCACCTCCAAGCAAGTCAATGTAGGATCTCATCTAGATGTTGCTGAAAAGGTGCGAAAAGCTTTTGATAATCAAATTCTTCAGGACTGAACTGTTCCTCCTACGCTGTATGAGTGGAATCAGGAGTGCATCTTTTTAGCTTATGTGTCTTTGATCAACAAGGCGGTTGAGATGCTCGGGTAGACAAACAGCTGGATCTTCAAAATCCGCCCACCATTCTATGACCGGCAACCTTGACGCCAGCAGGTATCAAGGTTGCATCATGTTCATCAAGGATCTTGTTTGATGTAGACGCTTCTATGACGAAAGTTCATCAGCAAAATTTCAAGTAGGATATAAAATCAACAGTTTAATATAAACCTTAAATGACATTAAATCATATTAATTGATTAGATTATATAACGATTGTCTTATTAAAGGGATAAATTTATGTAGCTTCCAAGCAATTCTCAAACTTTCAAAACAATTCTGTGAAACAATTGATTAAATCTTGTTTTGTTTTATTTTTGCAATGTTTATATAGATTTTTATTCGAAGTTTGGTTCTCCTAGAAACAAACTATTTTTTTCATTTTTAGATACTGGGAAGAATTGTTTAGGGATTTTAGCAACTTTATGATCTCATCAATACATGGCGCAACATCGTTAATGAACGTCAATCGCAATCCAATCAATTATAAATGCTATTGAAATGATCAGTGAGTCGCCATTTATTATAAATCGCTTGCCTGTAGCAGGGCAATGATTATTGATAGCATAATTCAATTTTAATCCAATTAACATATCCGCTTTAAACCGACTGCGATTGAATGACGAACGAAATAATCTTAAAATAAATAATTCGCTGGATTAGCGTTCGCACACTCGGATCACTATTCACTGCACAATTTGCATGCGCTTTTGACCCAGTTTGCGACCACGAAAAAACATGCCCGGCAGTCGATTTTGTGTCGCGAGCACCAATTTGATCAACCTTACCACGATGTGGTATTAATTAGTTGTTTCCAATACCGTGACGATTTAATTTGCCAGGTACATAATCCCGCGATCGGTGTCAAATTATCAGTTGTCAATTTATTGTCGTTATAACGATGCGAGGTCGGGTTCTATAATGGTCTGCCGAATATTCTATACGTCAACAAAATCAGAAGAAAAAATAATAATGAGAGAGAATTACTTCTAATTTTAATATAAATTTGAAGTTTTGTAATTAAACTTATAGAAATCGTATTTTCAGTTATTATTATATCAATAAATTAATCGTGTATAACAATCTTGTCATGCTTTTTAAATCTGGAAAAAATTATTTATAAAACAATAAATTGAAAACAAATCATGATTTCATACTTGGGATCAAAGAATTCTGTTTATACCGCAGTCACAAATTCCCTTAAATATAAATTCTCAGAAACGTCTACTTTTGTGATTATAGTTGCAGTATATCTTTCGGAAAAATTTTTGCCGAGAATTGACTTGAGCTTTTTCTCTAAAATCGCTCTTTCACGCTTCATACACTGCGTAAAGTGGTGCGTCGAAAAGAGAGCTATTCATGCGCACACGTATACGAGAAAGCCGACGAAAAAATTACGATGCGATAGAAGTTGTCGTTGAAGCGACAAAGAAGGTGCAAACGAGCGAGAAGGAGAGTCTGCGGTGTTTTTTATAATGTTACGGTAGGTTAGACCTGCGTCCGAGCAGTTATAGTATACCACATAGTAGATCTAACTCTTTACCTAAGCCAACCAACCTAGCGTCAGGTTGCACTCATTTTCTCGGGTATACTTTTGCCGCACAATCTTTATAATGTATGCAAAACTATGTCGAGACTCATTTGGCCCATTTTGATAAAATGCTGAAATCTGATAAACATAATATAGTCACATTTATTATATAAGATCAAATTTTAAAAGTGACCTATTTATCAGTGATTATTTTCTAAAATTTTATCCCGTTAGCTGACTTCAGGATCACCATCTGGTTGTTAAAAACTTTTTGTTCTCGTTTAAATAATAATATCTTATGCAAATTTTTACTTATATATTATAAACACAACTTACAAGAGTATACATCAACAAAATTTTCATCCTATGCATTCTGTAAACCTACTGGTTATAGCCTGTAAATACAAAGGATACATAAGATATACCCTCTAAAAGCAAGATTCACTGGTTGGTGATCTGACTGAAAACCTGAAACAAAAATAGTGCTACGTATGATTCCTATATTTAAGAAGAACGAGTTGCAATAGTTTTTACCACATACCAAATAGTTTTTGTACACTTCAAAACTGAAATATTATCAAGAAAGTTCTATAAGTTTTATTCAAGAAAATATTTATATGAAACAATTTTACAGTGAAACTGAAAGACAATTAATAGAAGATTAGTTTTATTGAGAACAATACAACCGAATCGAAAACGAATCGAGAATCCAATGGTAAAAAAATATATAATTAATTATGCTTGAGGAAAAGTATCACGTGAACACGATATAACATGCGTTCAACAAGCAAAACACGAAGAATCGAACGAATAATCAAAAAAGCACAAAACAGAAAAGGTCGGGAGAAAAAAAAGGTTTGGTAAATTTAGAGAGAACGAGAAGCATATTCGTCTCTTGCAAGTAAATGGTTCGAATGTGAGTCGGCGCTGCGTGCTGACATGCCCACGGTTGCACCCTCAGTCCGTGCGGCCACTGTAAAATATATGCTTCCATGAAAACACGTGCTCTGCAACTTTGTGGGGTACGAACACGCCTCCGGGTCGTCTAAGCAAGGGTAGGTGCTCGGCCCGTAGGTATATAGTCTCATTTATAGGCCTATGCTCGGCAATGCGTGGGCGTGTGGAAGCTCCACCCAACGCGGATCATCCTTTGGGAAAAAGGCGAACTACCCTCTCTCTATTTTTACTGCAGCCCCCGCAGCGACCCTATACACTCCCACTTTCAAAATTTTTCATCAGTTAGTCTTGACATTGTGCGTACTTTTCACATTTTTTTTAACATTGTTACTATACAATTTCTGTTCAATTTTCCACTTCATCAACAATATTGAATCTTTCATTGAAACATAAAAAATAATTTACCATCAATTGGTTTTAGCTACTTTGCATGGACTGACATTAGAGAACCTTTCTGACCATGTTTTATTATTACCATTTTAACCCATGCGTGATGAAAGGAAGATATCGATAACTGCTGCACAAGTACATGATTGGTAACATAAATAATTATTTTACAGTCATTAATAAATATGTATGTTTAAAGTTTAAAGACATTTATTTGGATGATAATTATGGTTGATGATTGTTAATAGCAAATTATATGTTAACAAGTTGTTCACAGATAATCAACTTATGTGTACTAATGCACAAACTAAATCAAAAGAACATAACAAAAAAGTTGAAAATGTTCTTTGAACTATGAACAAAGTACCTATTGGTTTTGACTGATGCTAAAACTATACCCAAATCAGGACGCTGCTTTCCCGACAAAGTTACATCAGGGAGCTTTGAACAATCGAAATCTTCTTTCTTAACCGCAAACGCGCGCGCAAAATTCTTTGGCGAGGCAGATGTGATGCCGACAAGAAAATAATTAGGCTCGAAAAAGAATATTAAACGTCGCGTGAAAAATGCATAAAAAAAAATAACGAACTGAATTCGTAATTAATGACCATATTGAAATTAGTAGCAGGTACGTTGTGCGTGATGGCTACATTTCAATTTTCCTTTGCAGGGTCCAATTGAATAAGGAAATAACCAGCTATTATAGAATTTTTTTCTCTTTCTTGGAGTAAACACGGTATTGTATTATGTTTGCATGAAAAAAGAGTGGTCACGGACTGACCAGTTGAGTTCCTTTTTTGTGTCACTGGAACAATAAATATACATTGTAAAATTGGGTTCTATGAATAATGGGGACGGTATAATTTTCGATTCTACCAAAAAGAATATTACATGTTTCATATCTTAAGCGCAATCTAAAACTAGATTTTAAAAACTTATTTCCAAAAAATCATTGATTTGATGTCATTTTTATAAATAGCCTAAAGAAAATTCAAATGTAACATCAATGTCAATGACGAATTATGAATTTGGAAATTTCAATAGCAACCCAGAGACACATATCCAAAGTGAAATATCCGGAAATTTGATCTACGCTATATTGACATTTTGTGGATAATTCAGACGCGAGACATTTGTGTTGACAGCCAGTGATTCCATCTAGATTACTTTTGTCTGAAGATGAAGGCCCGTAATGATCTATTAATTATAAACATACAGTACTGTTTATTTTTTTCTCATTTATTTAATGTTGGCAATAATGTAATTGATCCGTCGAAATTTCACGCCATTAATATTCAATTTGAAATCCGAACATGTGAGGATTAAAAAAATATATGCAAGGACATTGTATTCAAGGTGAAAAACATCTCCAAATTAAGATTCTTTTTTGCTGCGGAAACTCGGGATTCGTTTGTGCAAGAATTTTAAGAATGCCATTTAATTTTTATAGTTGAATATATGCACGTACCGAGTCTTTTTCTTCTAAAAAAATAAAACCATAAAGCTGTATTTGGTTATTCTTGTTATAAGATACGTCAGACAGCCTTTTTTTTAAAGATTGTTGAAATAATTTAAAAAAGAATAATCAAAATTTATCATGGAAAATAAATTCAATCATTGCGTAAACTATTCTATTATAAATTGAAAGGAATAATGTTACATAATAATGATATGATATAGCAGAATTACTTTGAGTATATATGAAATGTGATTTTGTGTAAGTTACACTTGGCTGCTCTTTCCAACCAAAAAAGATGTCGCTGGGCCGAGACAAGTTGGGTCGCAGGCGTTGGTGCAAAATGTTGAATCGGACTGTACCCGAAGTTCGCTGGTCCCCGCCAAAGTAAGCGTTTCCTGGGTACTGCTGTGTGACGTTGTCGTGGTAGGTCAGTACCTTAGCAAAGTCTCAAGAAAGTAGAAACGGGGATGACAGAGGAGCGAGGGGAATTGTCCGCCGAAAGGGACAGGCATACGGATAGGCAGAGATGGAGACAAGGGTGCAAAGAGAGGGAGGTAGATGGAGCTCAAGTCGGCCCCCGAGACAAAGAGCGGCCCAAAAGCTTAAATAAATGAGTGAAAAAGAGCAACACAAGAGGAAATCAAGGGAAGTTCGGGAAGAAGAGGGCATCGCTTGCGCGAGCAGAAAATGGCCGCGCCACAAAAACGACGCTTCGCCGGCGAATAAAGAGGGGCCTGACCCGCGCGCATCGCTTCTTCTTGCGGCTGCAAGGGCACCCAAATTCAAGGCCAATTCGTTGCCGCTTCAACGCTTGATCCAACCGAACACTAAATTGGCTCGCTGAAATGAGAATATTCTTTATAAATACTTCCAAACCAGTTATAAACAAATTAATAAAATTTTGTTCAATTAATTATCATAATATTACAAACATAGTTGTGATTCAAAAGTTTTTGATGTTTGATCAATTTTATATTCTTAAAAATTTATATTAAATGTAAAAAAACATCAATTTTTAATTTATAGATTTATATTCACTAAAAATATGAATATTAATTGAAATAATATGTTTTGTAATATAATTTTGTAAAATTTTAATTTAATTTATAAATAATTAATTTTTTAATAATATCAAGGTATTTTGTAAATATTATTTCAAGACACAAATGTCTTTTCACGCCATTAAAGTTGATTCTAGATCTTGCGAAGTCTCTTAAAATGAAAGCCATTTTGTACCGCCTAATATTATCGCCTTAGGCAGGTTTAGAAGCCAATGATGGTTGGCTGGGTTTAAAATGGAACCAGAATGAAATTCAAGCAATGGCCGTTTCTTTCACACGTCACAAGTTTTCTGTTTATTTAAATTAACATTAAAAATGAAAATAAAAAAGAATAATAAAAACAAAACCTTGTTATTTTAAAGACTATAATTTAAAATTAAGAAACTATTTCATAAATACTTCAGAAGAAAAGTTGTTGAGAATAACTTGTATGAAGATATTTTTAATTTTTTTTTCAACCAAAGTTATAGTATATGTGGAAGGTAGTGTTTCACTTTCATGAAACTCGGATAAAAAGACTTAACGAAAAGAAAAGAAAACCGAACCCTTTTATGTATATTTCTTCGCACGAAAAATCTCCGTAAATAAATTACGCTAAAAATATTTGCGTCGATGATCGTTTATTCCACGTACATGCTCGTGCTCCAAAATAATGTATATTATCGACCTCTTCCCCAACCCTTGACGGTTTTCTCGGCCGCGTGTATACACGTTTCCGTAATGAATACGCCCTTAAATAATTTTGTGCACAATTTCCTTTTCTCATCACGACTCGTTATGGATGCTAAAACGAAAGGCGCTCGCAATAAAAACCATTATTCCAGCCCTATATACTCATCGTTCGACTTATTTTTCACCCCAATTGTGAAGCCTTGATCAATTTTTAACTCTTTCTTTTTTCGTATATTATTTTTACAGAAGAGCGGCTATTCTTACGGAGCTTAATTGAATTCGCAATTTTATCATACCCGCAAACTCCTTAAGTTTATGCGCACAAGGGACGAAAATTTCTCGCTTCCTGTCCGAAAACCGGAAACTCTGCCAGCTGCTGCGCACACGATTATCGCGAAGTGAATAACCGCAAGAGCGATCGTCACCTTCACCACTGTAATTTTTTTTTTTTTTTTTCACAATTTTTTTGCCTTCGCAAAATTGTATCGCGAGAGGCAACGCTTAAATCGGGATAAATTGATTATCGATAATTTTGTTCCATTAGAAATAAGTTTTTAATGCCTCACCTGCTGATGACGATGATGAAATTGCAATTCGATTACTATACGAATTAATTAGCGTGCAATTTTTTTAACAACATCATTATTTTGAATTATTGTCAGATTTTTATTTTTATCAAAATTTCAACTCATTTATTATACTCATTTATAGAGTTATTTACTGTGGTCACTGTATATATGTGACGAATGTTACTAATGGTTTACCAGTCGTCAATCTAAACAGCCGCACCGACGATTTTATGAGGACGCGACTAAATTTTATTTCTACAATTTATGTTCACCGTCCAAAGTCATGCACGTTAATTCTATTTCCTTATACAAACCCCCGGACGAACAAGTTACTCATTGGATCAAGTACATTTGTACGCACTTGCGAGCCGAAAAAAATGCCCCAGGAATTTCACTTGTCTCTTGAATGGTGTCTTAGATATAAACGTCAATCTGTGACAGTGATTTACTTAATCAGTCGTTGCTTTCGTCGCGCACATTGTATAGTGATATATACTTGATAGACTGACGTTGAGTGTAGTATTAATCTTTTATAGACATTATGCCGTAAATGATGCTTCGATTCCCATCCGCATAAAAAATCCAAAAGAAATTCATTACGCCAATTACCGTGATCACTTTTATCCCCAGCAAATCGAATTTGAACGCACAAATCTGAAACAGTTCATTTATTTTCGTGGAAAACTGAATAATTTTATAAACGGATGCATCCATAGTATATAGTGTTGGATATGTGTATTTGTATAATAGCAATTTGAGAAACAATAAACGTTGAAGAATTTTTCGATATAAAATAATTTCATAGTTATAATTTTTTTTTAAACCAAAAAGTTTATTTGGATGTTATTAATTTTGAAATTATATTTTGGATATTTAAAGAATCCTCATTTATATTTAAATTATATATCAAGATTTAGAAATATGATGTATCGTGAAAATATGCATCAGGAAGATTCGTGTTGAATCTTAAAATGGCCACTCCCTTACATATGGTACGTCTCGTCCAGATGAATTGCAATCAAAGTAATTGTATGACAAGCATTGTCCAATCGATCTTTAAATATGAATTAAAATAATTCGTTTCATCTGCTATGGTTCGAACAAATATTTGACAGAATATAATTTTATCTAAATATTAATATTAATGAGTTATGAATGTTGTTAAGAAGTTCAATAGAATTTGTTTTTTAATTTAAAATTTTAAAAAACACAGTGTCGAAGAATTTCAGCAAGGGATTTTTCATGAGAATTATCGCATGACGAATCACAATTTAACGCAGCAATTTTGTAAACGATCTTTAGAGGCCTGACTGTAAAAGCTTTGATCTTGATTACAGCGTTGCAATTCTGACTGCTGACTCGACAATCTACTTTTCAATGTCAATATGAAATTAAATAAAAACATACAGGCGATGATCTATAAACAAACAAAATTCCCGACTGTAGCGCCGTCAGCGGTAATATTTCAAAGTCTCATGAAATTAAAAAAGAAGAAGCTAAAAAACAAATATCAACATTTGTAAGCAATATTTTTTTTTGTTGCAAACACGCGTAATCATTTCTGTTCGGATATAATTTTTACGACAGTGCCGAAGATCTGAAGTTCTAAGAATAAGGGACCCACCATCTTGGTACCAGAAAATTCGCCGAATGGCGCCCGAAGGGTTAAGCGTGAGACTTGAACGGCGTCTGAAAAAGGGACAAAACAGTCAGCCGAAAAAAAATGCTCTTGAAGATTCTTCTAGCGCGTTCGCCTGCGTTCTTGGAAGGTTATTTTTAAACTGGAGCCGCGCACTGCCCTGCCCAACATTCACTGTCCCTCTCAGGCTAATGGAGACTGAGTGCGAGAGAGCGAGCGAAGCGCGGGCCTGAAGGGTCCAGGCAGCAGGGCGGGCAAGGGGCAGCGCGCGGCGAAACTCTAGTTGTGGCAGGTTCGGTTCGGGTTCGGCAAGTCGGCTTTCGTTGGCAATCGCGCTCGTTCTGCGCGTGAAGGTCGGGATCAATGGCCGTAGGACCCCGATCGGGTGGGAGAAAAATGAAGTCCAAGAGAGGGGGTTACTCGAGAAGTTAAGTTCCGAAAGAGGAGAAATTGAGTTAGCGCATCGGCCAGTCTCTCTCGGCCCTCTGTCCCTTCCTTCCTTTTAATTCGCTACCGCCGTTGCCTCTTCATTTTCCTTTTATCCACGTCGCGCACTCGAATATCGCTGCCTTATCGAAAGGCGACCATTTTCAATGAGCAAAACATCATTATAACGTAAAATACAAATTTATTCCAAGTTTCAGTCAATTTCAGCCCGACTGATTCAATTAATTCGTAACTACATTTTTTTCTTGCGTATTACGTTTATTTTCTATCGATTCTCACTTTCATTCAAACGATGTTTTTTAAAAGTAATGTTGATTTTTTTTTTTTGAATAAAGAAGATATCAAAATAGATGATATATTACGAAAATGATTTTCAAACATGTTTATAATTGAACAAATGGAATACAGTCCTTTGGGGGAAAAATCATCCGATGAAGTCGACTTAATTAATCGGACGTACCCCAAAAGGAAGAATAGACGCAGATGAAAAGGCTTTCGTTATGAATAATAAAGACAAAAAATGAAAAAGGCTGGTTTTTCTTTTTGTGATTTGAAGTAGATTACAAATACTGCAATTGGTGCTATTAAAAGAGAAAAAAAGCTTTGGAAAATGGTGGAAGCACAAGAGTCCGAAGCATATGCAACGTCCAGGGCGTGTCCATTACGCGTTATTATGCGGACCCTTCCCGGCTCTCGATGAGGTTTTATGCCGATTGAGGGGGGCTTGTCCAAGAGGAGAGCCCGCGATACGGTAATCATCAAAAAGGCAACGAATTATTTTCATCGATCCGCCATGACGCTTTAGCAGTGCACGCACACCAGGGTAAAACTGGACGCAACCCCTAGCATCAAAACCTATACTCAAAGTGATACACAACAGGGATCAACAAAGTTCAACCATTCAGTTTGTAGGTTCTTAGAAAAGCTTCACGATTTTGCGTTTAAACATATGATTCATTCATTACAGTTATAGTGTAATTCTCGAAACTTTTCATTTTCTTGCAAACATCAAATTAAAAATGTACTTCAACCCTCTATATATCAATTTCAAATGCATCGTCCAGTCAGTCTTGAAAAAAAAAATGTTGCACATTTTAGGTGAAAACTCGCATTCGCACTATATAATTTAGGTACCTCGCATTATACAAACAAAATTGAATAAAAAATTGATGAAGGCTTGATTTTAGCGGCAAAGACCAACTTTTGTGCAATATATCGATAACGTATAATAGAATAAAGCTGTTTTATTTTAGTTTTATTAAATATAATATGCCTTTGGTAACCATTTTGCAGCGACTCCCGCAACAACATGTATTGCCGACAATCACGTGTGCTGCCAAGCAGTGATTGGACTAATGCTTCAATTGTAGTAATAGCGGCCGAAGCGGCACTTTTGTGCACTCACAAACCAAATGAATCGATCGTTCAAGCAGAACAATCCCTCGGCATTACATCGAAGCGGTAAAAACTTCTTGTCAAAATATTCTGATGCGAAGATAAAGCGTGTGATTTATATTCAATTTCAGAAAAGCACTATTCGTTCACGAATTTTATTTATTTTTCCGTCGCTTAATGTTTCTGTTTTCATGTATTTACAGGATACATCAGATTACGATGCGAAAAAACTTTTAGGCCGCTTAGTGGGAAACTATAAATAAATCAGTCGATTGTTCGTTCGATTTTGTTTTTACAATACAAACTTTTTCGAGCAACCGCATCAAGTACAGTATTTGAAAACAAAATTTTTAGAAAGAACAAGTTATTGGAAACTCAAAAAAATTATTTTTATCAAAATATGTTGCATCAACCCCTTTTTTTCTCATTTACACACTATCATCTTGTAAAGTAGCATCCTGACAATCAACGTTCATGAAATTACCTCTCTAATGTACCTCTCAAAACTAACAAATTATATTCTCGCTCGTATGCGGATGCGCGCAACAAGTCAATCGCCAGACAATAAATCTTCGCGCGCAATAAAACCCCTAACTCGAAGAGATATTGTATATAGAATGATCTTTATGGGCTACCAACTCAAGTTATATATTATTTTCATTATATTATTCTTATTTCTTATAATCATGCTCGATTCGTATCTTATATATATATACACAATCTTGTGGCCAATTCTCACGTCTCAAATATTCATTTTTTCAATTATAAAAATAAAAAGTTAATATCAGAAATGTTATCATTATAAAATTTTGTTTTCAATATTAAAATGTATTAGGATTGGATAATAATTTTATATATTATGAATAAGAATGAATGGAAGTAAACGTTTTAACCTATATATATTATTTGAGGTATTTTTCATTGAATTTCTTAAATGTATATGGTTACATTAATTCATTTTCATATAACCGGTATCATGGTTGGGGGTCAGCGAATTCGTGTGGGCACCGATTCGTCCCTCGCGCTTGTTATATATGCTCCGTGATTGCGCGTTCAAAATGTACTGCTACGAAATATATGTATATAGGTATACACACATCGATGTAGTATATACACTTTGTATAATTGACGCAACCACGTGCTCGCTTGCATGCACCTACCGCGAATAAAGATAACAAGATAACCACCGGCAGGGAAAACCGGGGAATCACGGGAAAATCGTGCGCGCCTTTTTCGTTGCGCTTTTCGCGGGCCGGAATCGCGATCCGAGCAATTGTCGGAGTGCAAGAGGGGGAAAGCCACGCTTCGACGACCGCTCTTCGTTGCGGTGAACGATTCGATAATTAATTTTGCGTTTTCATACATGAACACAATGCATTGCTTACAAAATTATAACCTAAAAGTAAAATTTGCATTTGAAAACAAAAATTATGTCGAAGAAAGAACGAATGTACAGTTTTTTGTATAAAAAACTTCTTTTAGTGAAATAATTTTCCTGCAGATTGCACTCCATTCGAGAATCAAATTATAATGAATGATCTGATAAATTTATACGGCTTTTACTACGATTATATTGAAATAGCTTTGATTCAATTATATAAAATTAAAAATAAACAGCAACACATTGTTACCAAAAAAGGTTTTTTAGTTACTTTTTGATCAATTTAAAATATTTTCTTATCTCATTCGGGTACCGAATGTGTTTAAAATGTTATTAGAATGTTAAAATTAAATCATAATAAAATAAATAATATCGATGGGTTTTCATCTTGCGTTTACACTATCGAACCAAATCTTTACACAGAGTAGAGAGTTTTCGATAATGATATTCTAATTAAGAAACCCGGCATTGTAGGTCAAGCAAATAATCAGATCAACTTTTCAAGATGATACAATGTTATTACGATTACTAATTACGTTGCTAGCTGTAATTAAGTCCCCCATCATTAAAGTCAGATTTGCCGTAAACACTCTGTGATCAAAATGATCCCACCAATTAGATTTACCTTATGAAATTCGTAATTATACCGCAAAATTTGAAATATCAAGGCCTTTCGGGATGCAATTTTTTTCGTTCCAAATTTACACGTTCAAAAAAGTGCTGAGATAAAAACTACTCAGAAAAGGATTGATGTGAAGTAATTAAAATTGTTTATTTATTAATTAAAATTAAATTTTTTCTGGTAAATTAACATACGTATATTATTGAACGTTTCATAGGTACAAAATCCATGGAATATTTTGAGTTCAAAATTCAGTATTTTGACAATTTCCAATATCATTAGTTCATATAGGTTTACGAATAAATCCGCTAATAATAACTATTAATTCTAGGCGACCGTCTGACAAATTGAATGGTGCGGATTTCGCTCGCGGTTTGCAATGTCTATTTCAAAAATGATATTCCCTTGTTGGTTCAACCATCAAAATCATGATAGTTACGGGTTCGGTAATACAACGTAATCGCTAATAGACTGTGCACGGTGAAATTCGGCTAATCGCACATATGCCGAAATATTATGCCATTAAAGTGTGTTCTTGAAATCAACAAATTATGACCATCTATAATCTGTTTGTTACTTTTAGGACATTGTTGCCATTTGCAGCTTTTTGATAGAATTATTAAACAGTAACGCTAATGCGTTCCAGCAATATCTGAAACATATATTTGAATTCAATGGATTGATTAATTTTGCATGAAATTCAGAAGATGACTACTCTTATATTGTATTTCGATGATATTATTCTGCGTATACAAACCATTATTCATTTTCGGCACTTCCAAATCATATTTATTTTTTAGTGCAATCACAGCTTGACTAAATCGATTTTCAATCAATTTTGAATTAATCTTGATGAAATTTTGCAATGAAATTTTGAGATGCAATTTTCTAATTAAATTTCATTGAAAATCGTCATTTTAGAAATATATATAATAAAACAAATCTTGATTTGAATGAAGATATGTAAATTTCTTATCAGATTATCTCAAACTTACACTTTTGCAATAACAAAATCTGTTTGTCAAAATTTCGCAATATAGATTGATCTTGTTTACATAATCGGAAATGACTGAAATTTATTATCTATATTAAAATCAAAAATGTTCAGCAGGCAGGCATCACTCATAAATTTTTCCATGAATGAAAGTGAAACAGCATATTTCGGAAACACTGAAATTGACCAATAAATAATGTTCAAACTCTTTTCATTATCACGGTTGAGCAAAATTCAGGATCACGAAGCAGGGAGATAATTTATAGTCAAATTATAAATCGATAATTAAAATCGGCATGTTGTACAATTGCGATATGATGCTGTTGTAACATCATCAGCGCATCGCCGTAGGTAATGTCGATTGAATTAAAACGATTATTCCCTGGCAAGGCTATCTTGTGCAATTTCGTGTAATATTTCTGAAATATGAAACTTTAAATTTATTTTGCATACTCAAATTGTCCAATTATTTGTTAAACCAATTGTAAATTCCAATGTCCTTGCCCTAAACTATATAAATAGTTGCAACACACTTGTTCAGTTTATTATATGTAAAAAGGTTTATATGTGAAGCTTGTAAAAAAATTGATTTGCAATTCCATTTACTGATACAATTTTTGAAATGTCTGCAGCATAAAAACAGCATATACTGAAGAAGAACAGAGAGTGCAAGTGCAATGCTATTTGATTAAAAAAAACTGACATTTCGAAAGCCGTGACATTTACGGCAGAGGGCGCAGTCAATTTTCAACGACACAAATAATAATCGCGAGCGTTCGCGATGCGCGATAAATTATGCGCGGGACGTGTTCCCGATAATATTGTATTATATCGTTCTGGATCGCGCGCGACAGGTGTGCTCGATTCAATCGGCGGTTAAAAATCGCGCGCGCCTTGCATCGAACGTGATCCTAAAGTGAGTAGCGAGTAATCAAGTCGTAATGCCTAACGGATAAGTCCGCTGGCTGCTTGGCTGCTCGCTCATGATAATTCCTGAGCTTTGCTTTTATGTATGCGTGCCCGTAAGGATCTTGCTGGTTTGTATACACTTGGGCACTGCACACGCTTTTTTTTACATTCGCTTCTTTCCCCGTTCTCTCTCTCGGGCTTGATTTTCCTTTTGTCGAACGCAAAGCTGTTGCGTTGCGACATAATAAATTGTATTACATTTCAGTCACTCATAGTTCAATGGAAAACGTGTTTGACATTTTACGTCGATGATAATTCTATGCAGGAATTAATGGTAGATTGTTATCCACTGACGGATCGCAGATTTTTTTTAACAAATGTTTATCGGAATACGAAATTTCAATATGCGATATAAATTTATTGTTTTACATTTCTTATTTCGTATCTCGTTTTATAAAGCAAAACTCCTTCTAGTTGATATGAAAATCATTTCGTTTTCAAGAACTATGCCGTTTTAAAATTATCATCTTCCTCTTTATAGTATATCATTAAAGTATGAGGTAACTGAATTTAATATGCTTAAATTTTCGCCATAACTATATGTACGAAATAGAAAACGCGTCCGCGTGTTGAAGATATCTGACGTTTTGTAACGTGCTTGCTCGTGAGCCCACGGGCTTAAATTCCAAACCAAATTCACGGCGTTTCCCGCGGGCTAACGGTTCGTGAGATCTCTTGTGAGGCTTGTACACGAGAGTTACATTAGCCGCTGCTCAGATAGCGGTGTAATGTAGTGCATGCACTGGGCTAATAGAGGGTTTTGCAATTTGAAAATTCATAAAAATACTACACCTGGCGCCCCTGTATTTTTTTAGATTAATCTGACGTTCGAATAGAAAAAGAACTGTTGAAAAATAATTAGCCAGCTATATTTGCAAACAGATTATTAATTCTATTTTTAATTAAACGTAATTATATGGTTATCATTCAGAAAAATTTCTCGTTGGCAAACATTTTTTTTATTAAACGGCAATACTAAACTTTATAACATTTCTCATATAAAAGCAAACTAATATTTCGATTGAAATTAAGAATTTTTTTATTGTCGATAAAACTGGATGGTTTTTATCAATACCCATAAATTTACCATTACCGCATAAAGATATTTTTGAGGTGTTATAACATTTTATAAACTTGTAATATAATGTTTTATAACTGTTTAATATAGTATATGAATCATATTATAAAATAAAGTTCTTCATAACTCAACTCGACTAAAAAATCGACTAAAATTGTTACTTGCAAAAATGTATCATCCAAGAAGAACAGTGAAAGTTTTCATTCATAGAAATGAATGGTATATATAATTTCATACAAAAAAGTCAATGATTATCGCGCAATCAGATAAAATCATAAAATTACTCCAATAAACCATCTGTATGTTTTCCTAATATATATAACGAAACTGTTCTATTAAAATACGAAACATTTTTAATGAACGCTATTTCTTGATGAAATTTATTGTCGTTTATACATTTTTGTTATTTTTAATTCGTATTTATATCTCTATAATATTTTTATTTCTAAAAATTTTATACATTCTATATATGATTCAATAAAAAATATTAAATCTACATCATTCAGCAGGGGTCCTGTTTTAGGATGGTCTTAATCATTCCAAAAGATTTTAAATTATGCGACTTTTACAAGTTAGATTTAGCGACAACAGAAATCTTGATCTTTCACGACTCTGCTCTGTCGAGGTTACAGTATTGTATATGTTGTATTTCCATCGATTTCTCATAGAAAAGCAAAAGTCAACTGTCAATTAGTCTGGACACTTATAGCTACAAGCCGATCGCTCTCTATATGTTAAAATAATGCATAGATAATGTTCATTAAAAACGTATTGATATGAGATATTGCAGTATAATGTTGCAAAAAAGGTTTACTAAACGGCTTGAGTCGGGCTGCAACTGACCTGTCAAAACAAATTTAACATTTTATATTTGGTTTATATCGATATAAATAATGGTTTTTTCACACGCTTGTAAAATCAAATCGGCATTCATTACTTACTTACTATCCACTGAAAAAGAAAAACAAGTTTTGCAATAATTTTTTGCAAAATAAAAAATTGTTCATGGTAAGAGATTTGCAAAATAAATTGTGCATTTCACAATTGTAAATATGTAAGAGAATGAATTATTTGGAATGTTTCAGTGACCGTTTCTAACTTTTTGGCCATCAATTTAAGTCTGAAAAACGCGACTACCATTACAGCCGAACGTCTTTTCATTGGACAAGCAAGCGGAAGACGAAGGCGAAGACGCAGAGAGGAAAGGATAAATAAAAGTGAAGAAGTATCCAGGTATAATGCGCGCGCGGGCCCGGCAGAAGAAGAGAGAGGGTCTACGAGGAAGCAGAGGAGAGCAAGGGGGCCCTTGGTACGCACACTGGCGCACCCTGATGGCTTTAGGTTTTCGGGCCGCGGGAATGCCGAGGACGCAACCGGAGTGCAGCAGGGATAGGTCGGGGCTTGGTTTATGAGGGCCTATGGGGGCCTGTGCGGCGTTCTTGCTGTTCCCTTTTGTCGCTGAAGAAGCCGCAGCGGCCCCTTCGGAGTTCGTCGCTCCGAAGGATATTGCAAGACGATGATGCTACGCTTGGATAAGCGCCCGAGCGCATTTTAAGATCGAGTCGCGACGCCAGAATAAAGTCGTACTAAGGAACGACATCGGCGCTCGATTCTATCGCGCTTTGGCTCGATAAGGCGCTTGAGGGGAAGAGAGATTAGGTTTGCCGCAAACTCGGCTCGCCATGAGAAATTTTCAATTCTCAATTTTTAAACTAAAATGAATAGATTTGTTCCGTTGATGTTCGAACTGGGGGCGATCTTGGCTTGTAAAATTAAAACTTTTTTCAACTGAACTAAATAATAGATAAGAGAATAATAAATGAAGATTTTGAAATAAAACAAGTGTTTATAAAATAAGTTTATTTATTTGTTTTAACGTGCACATAAACACATTTTCCTCAAGAATCGTCAATATCAAAGATATATAATTAAACTTCTGTAATTATACGTTCCGAATGAGGAATACTCAGTTCATTTCTAGAATATACATTTTTGCCAATGATATAATTACTTAACATTTGGTCTTATGTATAATTTTCGAAACATTTGTATTCTATCATTTATAGTTGAATACATACATCATATTTGAACAAAACTTTTGTTTGGCAAATTATATATTTTCGTACTATGTTTGTATTCATATTGGATTGCGTTTGGCGACGAAAAAAATTGACTAAGGTTCACATTATGAGAAATACCTGAAAACGTGATCAATAATGCATCACAGAAGCAGTATATAATAAAGTGTAAATGGACATTTCGTGCACCTCACTGAATGCAATGGATGCACATCGTAAACTAAATGCAGCACTAGTTGTTATAATCGGATACATATTTCAAATTGTCATCAATAAATGAATAAAATCATTGTAATCATAAATAAATTAAAATATTTGACAAAGTTAAAGTTCCTCAATTAAGTAATAGTTTGCAAGAAGTCGACATTTTTATTAATTTTGTATACAAAAATAATGTTACAATTGCAAACGTAGTTTCATAATCTAATTAATAAGAAAAACTTATTCATACTAGTTTAAATAACAAAATAAAAAATTGCAATTTAATTCTGCCGAAGCAAAGTCTATTCTTCAATTCTTGTGAGTGGCCGAGCCTCGCTCCCCATGGCTCCTAAAAATACTTTCCATTCAAGTCGACTTCCTCTCCCAAATAAATTTCCTTTGTCTACACTCGTTACGGGGCAATTAAGTTCATGCAGGCATATCGAATAGCCAAAAATGCAATTTGGCACGATTTTCGAGGCGCATGGCTACTTCATTTTGCGTTCACTTCTCTTCTTCATCTTATTCGCTCATTCTCGCCATCTCCTTTTCTTTCGTTCTCTGTCGTATTTTTTTGAGTAGAGCAGAGGAATAGAAAGAGAGAGATTGAAAGAATGGCGAGGCAAGAGGGGCCTTTCGGACTCGAGGGAAGAAAAGAACGCGCTGCTGCTGAACTGCAGCGGTACGAGGGGGGAGGGGAACAAGAGGGGAAAGGGGCACGGAGGCTTTCGGCGGTTAGTGGAGTGACTGAGCGAACTCGAGTAAGCGAGTATTTTCGCTGGCCTTGACGCAACGACGGAGGGCGATGCACCTCTGGCGAACACACTGCGAAACCGGGACCGTCGCGATCGGACGCACACGGTGCGCGCCTCTGTGTGCCATCCTGCGCTTGCCCGTGCACATGATTTCTTAAATTCTACAAAACTCAAACCATTCTCGAAAACTTACCATTTATTTTTTAAAATGAAGTTATTTTTTAACTACCATTTCAATTTCATCATGAAACATCAATTGTCTCAAATTTGATCAGTCAAGATGGTCTAATTAACATTCATTTTGTTGACATTTTTCAATCTCAAACTTTTCCAAATGATCTCAATTAGAAAAGATGTTTTAATAATTCTGTCAATGTTTAAAACTAATGGCAACAAACAAAAGTTTTTATTACGAAAAAAACTTGTTAAAACAGAAGAATTTCGTGTATAAAACCTAATGGAAATAAGTTTTTATTAAATTGTAATGAAAAATAGATGATACATTCATACTTTAATTTTGCGACTAATTGAAAACTGTTAAAAAATATTTAATTATTTATAGAAAATTCTGGCCAACTAGATTTGATAATAATTTATAATAGAATCATTCATTATGTGTCAGTTTGTACGATGTGAAATATAATTACATTTCTGTCGAATATTCTTTCGAATATATATAAATAAATGTGGGACATTGTTGTCCATGGTAAGTGAACGACACAGTTTTTGGCAGCGCGACTGCACTGTGGGAGAGCGTGCAGCGTTGTGGTGGTGGGAGTGCGTATGTGCGAGTGCAGGATGCATCGGTCCAACGTTCAGGCCCATTCCGAATCGCGAATGCCCGGCACTGACCTCACCCAACTGACGGCCAGTTGCCTTCGTCGCGCGTACACTGCCCGCCAAAAGTCGACCAGGAATTTGCTCTCCAAGCGGTGAATACACTCCGAGCATTTGCGTGCTTCCGGCGCGAGAAGGATAGCGACAACAGGTGCTCCAAAACGAGCATTTCCGGCGCATGAAATCGCGATGAAAAACACGAGAAAAACTTGAAAAATTATTCCAAACTTGTCCAGCAATAATATTAGTTCAGGTTGTGAACAAAAAACTGAGACCATTATATTGTAAGTGTATACTTTTTTTTTGCATTTTTCTCTGTACTTCAAATTGATTTACGTTGTACTTTTGTTCAAGTTTCTTTTTATTTTAATTTTTAAATAAAAAATGTACGTTCTGTAACTCTGCTCATTCATTTTTGCAAAATGTATACAAAAAAGGCAATTTTAATTTCGAAAGTATCATTTTGGAATTTAGTACAATTTTCTTGCAGTTCAATAAAACATGGAGCAACGGCGAATTATAGAGGGAGACCTTGGAGCAGATTTTTGCTTTGTTTTTGACAGCTGCAATTTGCAGTAGTTTTACGAGGAGCATGCCTGCAAAGTGGCCTACATGATGGCATTTAATGACACTCATATAAATCGTGTCGATGATTCTGAACTAGGATATTTTTAGCACGTTTATGTAAACGAAATGATTAAGGATGCTACAGGAAGGTTGCTTTGCACCGCACGATAATTGAGGATAGTGAAAGTAAAATGTTAGTGCATTGTGTTAGAGAATTGGAGGAGAACAGCGTTTTGCATGATTTTATTCTAGCGTTTTATCAATATCTGTCGATTCAAACATCGTATACAAAATGAAATCAACGTTTTTTATGGGTTTTAAATTTATTTACATCGATTAAGGAATATATTCTGAAAAAAAAAGTTCTAAAAATATTATATATGATATTGTACAACCGAATTACAATGGTTTTGAATGTAAATGAAAAATATCAAGATTCATTTTTTTGTTGGATTAATGATACAAATAAAATAAAAACTTAAGGCGTATAAAATTAGCTTTCCTATTGTTTAATACAGCTTTGCTAATAACGTCACGTAAGATCGACAAAGATCATCCAAACATAAGCGTCAGCCACATTATGTAATCCAAATTTTAGTAGGTCGTACAGTTGCAAGATGAAATGTCGATGTACGCTTGACTGTGAATTCTTATACCATATATTAATGCCGAAGTAGAATTTTCACTTTGATCGCTTTTTTATTCTTCTTTTGAACGTTCTTTTTCATAGGATTTTGGTCGATTTTAAAATCGAATACATTGTAAAAGTCCGTTTTTGTTATTTTATAGTCTGTAAAGAATTAGCCAAATGTTTTCAAATAAAATTGTTATGCATTTTTAGATCTTAAAATCTGTATATCTTCATTTTTATAGAATAAATATATTTAATTTTTATAAATACTAATGTTTAAAATGTTTTAATTTTTGTTAAGCATGTTTTTTTTTCTTTTTTTTGTTGTAATATTTCCATTTACAAAAAACCAAACAAAAATGTAATCACCTTTGGTGTTGCCGAGTGTTTATCTTCAAATCTGGTTGACATATTCTAGTAAGTTCGTCGCCTTCTGGTAAGCTGGACTTCGATCGCACGAATGCCCGCATTTGGATAAGCTGCCCCGAGTGTCTGTATCAGTGTGTGCGCATCCTTTGAAAATATAAAGACACTGTATAAATAGTCACGGAATACCATTACAGCTGGCATAATAATTGTAGTATATTTTTGACGTGCTTATATAAACTTATTTAAATTGACATTCTTTATAACATGAAATAAATTTATATATGATTTCGTATATATAAAGATTATTGCGAAACCATCCATAACATATATATTTGTTTCAATTGTTAAAACTATTTTATTAAATAGTGATTAATAGATTTTATTAAAGTTTGATCAAATTCGTAAACTTTTGATGTGATTGGGATCCGTTTGGTGAATTTTTTTTTTATTTCGATGAAACGTCTGGTGTAAACATATTTTAAGTTATGATGTAATTGCGTTATATTAAATTCTTTGGCGGCGAATTTTCAAGTACTTTTTGATAAGTTGAAAAGTACGTGAAATAGTTTTAGAGCACCGTGTATATACGCCACAAGTTGATAGCCAACGTATGTACGTGTCCGATTTGCGGACGTTCCTTTCAAACTTTGTATTGCTTGTTTCCTCGTGAGTGGAATTAAACTTTAATAAATTGCTACGAGTATCGAACGAAAAGCAAGGATTGCATTATTTGCAGTTTAACGAATTAAATAATATATTTCAATGTCCTTATCTATATAAATTATGTATTGTGCATTATTTATCTATTTATATTCTCTATGGAGTATTAACCGACAAAATGAAAAATTAAACAAACGTCAATTGTGAAATGTATTTTGTTCTCGTTGAAATTGCTTTGATTTTTTTTTAATTTCATTTTGTGATTTAATTTTGAATCAATTTAGTTTGGTTAAGATTGAAACTTATATTGATACAGATTTCGCAATGAGTTTAATAAAAATTTTTATATTTTAAAAATCAGATCCAAGCAGTTTGTCTGCCGCAAGTAATACCTGACCAAACAAAGAAATGTAAAGTCTACTCAGACTGTCTGTCCTTATAGACGTCGATGCGTACACACGCGCGTATCAAATTGCAGCAGTCAACTTCATGAGGTGCATAGAAAAGAAAAAGAAAAATAACATAAAAGAAAGAGAAGGAGTGCAGTCGCGGAATGACGAGCTGTTTTTGAGGCTTCGAGATCATCAAAAATGTTGCGAAAGCACAGGGACAACGAACTCGTTTCACCTTAATTGTGACGTCATAACTCGAGCTCTCTCGGATACTCGGTTAATTGAAGGCAGTGTAAGTGGATGTAACGATTTTCAACTTGACCTCTATAACGCACTTGCAAACTATTGCAAAAGTCAAGTGTCTGAGAGGTTCATCCAAAAAATCCGATTAAACTTTTCATAGCAGTTTTGTTACACTTTATGATAACTGTTCAATTTCATTTTTTCGAATTTCGATTGATCTAAGAACATAATAAACATTTATTAAGAAGTATTTCTTTGTTTTAATAAAATTAATTTGAAGATAAAAGTGAAATGTTGCAGACAAATATATATTTTTTACAATTTTATTTTGGAGTTGGCTTTTCTGGCGTTGTAATTTAGAAACTTTTCATAGTTTGATTCAGAAAATGATATTTATTTTGTTTGCAACTGAAAATATAGTCATCAATAAAACAATAATTTATTAAATATCACAATTGTGTTGGTTCTCGTACCAGAATTTAACGAATAACGTTTCCCTTCTCTGATGAAACAAGATCTGACGGTTAGATAGCCACGCCAAGAGCTTGTGTGTAACAAGGGAGCGTGTGTTGCTGGACTGAAATTAGTTAGACAAAACGAGCCACATTTGTTGCCCTACAGTCATTGTCACGAACCAGAAGTCACCGTTTTTCGTGTCAATGAAATTGATTGAAATGTCGACAACGACGAAAGAATGACAAAACTAAATGAAAGTAGAAAATAGGGTAACCTTTTTGCTCGATTTCTGAAAACAAATTCATTTGAATCAAATGATTCAAATTGATGCATACAATCAGAAAATTCTAACAAATGTAAAATTTGATAAAAAAAAAAAAAAAAAACCGATGAAATTCATTAACACGATTTAGAGTTATTGGATATTAACATTTCAAATTGTAATTACTCTTTCCAACCAACGCGATTTACGATTGTGGCGCCCATATATTTTATAATTTCAATAAAAGGGTATTATTTGATGCTTCCCGATGAGAACAGGAGGAGTTACAAATAGAAAATATGAATTTCAAAATATAATAAACAAAGACTCGGTTCTTCTTAACCCGCAGCCTTGTATGAGATTTAGAAATGATATATCTCATTAACTTGCGAACAACATACTTAGTATCGAAAAATTGAGACTTGAGGGGGTTAAAGATTAGCATTTCATATGAACTCGCGCGTGAACTTGATATTCCCAAGAAAATGTGTTCATTTAACATATTCAATTGGAAGTTTATGCAAATGAGGGTTTTCCATTCTGATTCTGAGGTTCGCGAGTTGTGCACACCCGCTACCAAATGGCATAAATAATGTTCGACGTTAATTTAGTATGTTTTCGCCGGCCCGCGTACAACGCGAGGAAGTAATTTAAAAATGTAAGAATACTATAATTATAAATATAGCGATGGTCTGATTGTAAAGAATCCTGTAATTACTTGGATAGCGTTGATCTGATTGCGATGTTGCGTCGGAAGTTGGCAACTAGTGGGAGCCTAGCTCGCTGACTCTAATTATTATTACCATTACTTGCTCACTTTTTGAATTAATGCTTTTTTCATGGCGAGAATCGCGCCACCAAGAGGTTGCTCACTGCCAATTAATTTCACATTAAATTAACAAATGGATTATAAAATCATGCTTTTATTTCGTTCCACTTTATGTTTATTATTTTACATTTTATTTTATCATTCGAAAAAGTATATTTAAAATAAAACAAAACATTAAAACATTTAATTGACAGTCTTGGTAATTTATATAAACGATATACATTTTTTAAATCAATTTGTTACAAAAACATACTTGTTACTTGTTAAATTATTTCGAAGAATTGGACATTGATCAACCTTTAGCCCGGGGCATCCACGGCCGCAGCCTTGGCGTCCGAAATGCTTGGCAGAGAGCACAATATTAACACAAATAAAAAAAACTGCAGAAGGCCGTCTTTAGACCAATTCCCTTGAAGGTCGAAGGCGGACCCACAAACTGACGGCACAACATTTGGTGGGTAGACAAGGTCTGGCCTCCAACCGCAAGAAGGATCTTGAGGTCTTTGGCCATTTTTGTCAGCCTCCCAAATCGACGTACAAGGTAACGAGTGCCCTGAAAAAAATTAAATTTTTAGCAAAACCGGACTAACCTGTTCTTATTCGCTTATTTTGTTCCTCGACTTGAATTACTCTGACTTACATTAGCGAACAAAAAAAATATATATACACGAAACAATGTTCTTCCAGTACTATAAATAACATGAACATTTTTTTACTTTTGATTTGATGAAAAAATAAAACAAATGAAAACTTTTTCAGATCTTTTTTTTAATGTTGGATAGTAAACTAAAAAAAAGAAACCTTATATTTTTTAAAAAGAGACTTTTCGTACACTTTTTTGCACTGTATTAACAATTTGGTTGTCAGAAAAGAAATGAATGAAAACAAGCAAAGGAAACGTGTAAAAAATAATTGATGCATCTTTTCGCATTCCCAAAGAACACAATGTATATTCGCGTCATTATTCTCGATCGGGGACAAGAGTTTTTGTCCTCGGGTTACTAGTAAACGCTATTTGTCAATGCTATTGCGTAAGCTACAATTCCGCATCGTAATTAATGACTTACACATTATTCTTTTTACTATGTGAATTAAGCACAGTGCAAATTTAACGCAATGGTTCAGGTAATTCTATAAGCTGTTGACGAAAAGTATGTTCTTCATTGCCAACTTTCCAACAAGTATCAGTGCACTGAACTAATTTCAAACATAGCTGTTCAAGAAATCGGAATTTTAATTAATTTTATTTTCTATCTGAAAAAAATTGATATTCAAACATGAAAAATAATTTGGTACTTCTTGGAAATGACTCTTGAGAATAAAATCTTGTTCCTAAATACTTTTTATAAACAACTACAATCAAATGTAAGATCCTGATTTTATGATTTTTAAAACAAACCAACACAAACGTGTTGGTTTGTCTTCCTAATTAAATTACATCCTTTACTATAAATTATTCAAATAAGTCTTTTAAAATTAATAATTAAAGAATATCAGCACAGTATGAAGAAATAAAATCGTTCGCAGTTCAATGTCACGCAATGTTCAGTTCTTATTGACTTTACAGTTTTCTAATTTCCACACGAGGGTGACGTGCAGTCATATGAATAAATAACTCGATTTCGAAAATTATAATGGTCATGGAACTGTTTAAGGAATAAAGTAATATTACAACCATTGAACATCATGCAAAATTAACATTTTTTTTTTCTTACCAAAAAAACATCGTAAAAAATTCATTTATATTCAATCAATTGTATAAAAATTGTATGTGTCATTAATTTTAAACTGAAATAAACGTTTAAATTCGTTTTCATATTTGTATTATGATTACGTTTATTATAATATCAATAAAATTTCTATGTACAAGTAAAACTCAGGCGAAATAATTGGTAATGCCGTCGATAAAACCGGACCTCCGACTGCTTGCGTGTATATTACAAGATATTTTTGATAGAGAATTTAAATATAAATTAGTCTGATGAATAAATAAAAATGGACAGCCCTGAAAATGATGCACGGTTACTTAGAGCCGAGCGAGAAGACGGTAACCTGAGGGGCAACACTTCCTTTGCAAAGAGAGTCGAATGTAAGTGGCATTTTTTCACTTTGCTCCATGAGATATCGGTGGGCGTATCTGACGTCTCGAGAGGATCGCGTGGCTTTGAGTTTATTGTGGCCCTAACTCCCTCAAGGCCGAGCGAAGAATCGCTCGTTGCTGTTGCAGCCATTTGCCGGAACGAATTTGCCGAATCTCCAACCGCTTTGAAAGTTATGCCGAATTCAACCAATGAAAACTCTTTGTTGTTTAATATATTACAATCGCGAGTTTCTGTGCAAACATAAAGTTCGTTGTTCTTTTATATACCAAAGACTAGAATAAAACCTGCAACATTTATAGAAAACAAATAATAAATGTTGATTTTAATTTTGTCATTTAGTGATTTCGAAAAAATACATTCTGCAATCAGATATTGAACAGCTTTTTATACGAAGATCTTGATTGAAATAATTTGTTTAAAAACATCATCATAGCTAGAAAAAAAAAATTCAGACGAGTGGTTAGTTATTTATTGTTTTGTAATCTCTTTTTTTGAATTTGATTTTTTTTACAATTGTCTGCAAGTACCTTTATTTTCAGAGCCATAACAAAATAAAAAGTCTATTAAAAAGTGATGAAAAAATGTGAATTGAAGTTCTAAAAAAGATATTAAAATGAAAACTGATTTTTCATTAATTATTTTCAGTATCAACTGACAGGTTTCTTAATTTGATCTGTTATTTCAAAAGTGTATATTTGATGATTTTTTTTATTTTTGTTCCTCTCAATGTGCATATCAAATGATTGCAATTCAATGATTTCTAAATGATGATCAGATTATTTCAAAAAACAATGTGATTATCAAATGCTGATCAAAATGAAAATTGACATACACTTCTCATCAAAACTAAAAAAAATTCATTTTAGAAACTTTATAAAATAAATCACGTATTATAAATAATTTAGCTATACTTTATATCAAAATGAAAAGAAAATGTCAAATAAATTATAAAAATTGTTTGCATCATAATTTTAATAAGTTTGGATATTGTTTTGAATGAGAGTTAAAAGTTGATATGGAACGAGAGGAAGATGCTTTTGCACTTGAGATAGGGATGACAATGAACGCAATTAGTCGTGATGTCGCATCGTCAACCAATAAAACATCATCTAAGAAACGCAGTCACAAAGAGCCGAAAGTGCAATCTATGCTCGCGAGAGGTTTGCGCTTGCGCTCACAGCGCCCGCGGGCCCAGAGATACTTCAAAGGAGTTAAGCCAACGCCGCAAACGCGATGCAATTATTCGTTAGACGGCAGGCGAGCGGATAAAAAGAGAGCCCTTTCGCCAAGTACCAAAAGCGCAATCCGCATTTGAGTGCTCCGGCGTTCGCTTTTCATCCGACAGCGTGTAATGCGTTTCGGTCAAAACGCGGCGAATTCAAGAGCCTATGCTTATTGTGCTTTTTCATCTGCTTTCTGATTCATGCGCTAGGGAAAATGCCTTATTGCCACAACATTCTTACGCCAACACTTTTGCAAACGTCAATTTGTCGCCTTCCATACACCTTTTGCTCTTATGTTTTGTTTTGTTTTTTCCTTTATCGTAATCGTAATGTGATTTTCAATTTTTACAAAAACTTGATGTCTCTCATACAATTTTTCTCTTTAAAATGAAGCAAAATATAATGTTTAAAAATAACAAAACCAACTGATTGGAAACTTTCGATACTTTTTCATCTCATTTCACTCCTGAATGATACAAATGTTGAATAAAAAACTTGACCAAAATAATAACCGACAAAATATGTTTTCCGCTTTATTTAAAACTTTTTATATACTTAATTAAAAGCAGTTATTTTAAAATTACATGAAAACATGAAAAACTATACAAAATATATGATTCTTCATTCATTTGACCATATTATTTTTGATTGTTTTAATTCATATTAATTTGATAATCTTATTTTCATTAATCATAACGGCGTAAAATAATAAAATTGAAATTCATTGTAAGAGTCATGTCGTCTATTACATTGCTGTTTGAGTTATGCGTTATCATTAAAATATATACCCATATAAGAATCCAATGAACAAATGCAATTTACGTTTTCAACCAATTCACATGATGTTGACTTTAGCTTATATTAAGCGTTATTCCTGCCATTTGAAGTAAAATGAGCATTGTATATTTTTAATGAAAAACGATTATGATGAAAAAGTTAACCGATTTAGCCATCAAATTGATCACTAAGCGTAAAATGATATTGGAAGCCATGCACATCAATCGGGTCGATCGACGTTCTTCCATGATATAATTTAGACAAATCATTGGTAATGTCGAGTTTGAAAAACGAAAAGTTGACGTTCCGTGCGACACGTGTTCCAAAGAATCGAAACGCATCATCTTCAAAGAGTCGGTGCAATTGGAGCAACAATTATGACGACAATTAGACCGTTTTTACGGATTTTGCGGCGCGTATCGCGGCTTTCGCCGTGAATAGCCCTGATTTAGTTGCACCGCGTCATTAATAGAGCGTTAAAACAAGTTTTAGTAAGCAATATTTTTTTTTTATTCTTTGAAACGAAATTTCATTTGATAAATTGTGCATTGCAATGTTCAGTGTTTCATAAAAAAGAATTAATGAAAACTACCTCCTGTTTTTTTTTATACAAACAGGTCGACTTGATAATGTCATAATTTTCACTTTTTCAGATTAAAGGATATCTTTCTCACGATTTTTCTCAAAAAAAGTATTCTTCGTATAATTACAATTAATTTTTTCTAGGTTGAAAAAATATCTTAAGGCCAAAACTAAATAAAAATAAACGAATCATTTTTGTCTACCCATTATTATAATCTGTTATTAAGTATAAAAATATTAAATATATGAAAATAGAGTGCATTAAATAACGACTTTGAGCAAAGTCATCGATTTTTAAACAACAGTCTAATTAATTTTTTGATTGGTCTTGTAATTATGAAAATGAAAGAAATTAAATTAAAAGGATTTACAAATGCTCAATTTTTATTTAACCTTAAAGAGATGAAATTGATTGATTAAGAATTGCCATTTTAGAATTCAAATGAAAAGCGCACATATCTAAATTGCAAATTTTTTTGGATGAAGGAACGTGGTTCGTATGTCGAATTCTCGTTGCGGAACGAGGAAGAAATGGGAAGCTCGCTAGGCAAGTTTGGTTAATTGATCGAAATTACAGTGACCAGTATGTCGGGCAGTAGCCGTTGACAGAACGAGAAGCGGTGCAATGACCGATGGCTGATTTGTGCGGTGACGCACGCCTATCCTCCCGTTATAGCGACAACAAAATTTTGTTGTATAAACTGGCTAGGCGATATTGCTCGAAACCGATTTGTCGGAAGAGGAGGGGGGAAAACGATGACACCTGAATCGCAGAGTTTATTGTTTAATGATTGCGTTTGCCGCGAACTGACGCGAGTCAATGAACTCGGGAAAAAACAAACGTAACAAGTTCAATTAAACGAATGGCCAGATAAGGCGCGAGAATTATTGTTTCGGAATGCAGGAATCAATGGAAAATCGTGCCATTGTACTTTCGCACAACAAATATTTGCTGAGCTGCGCAATCGCCAAGATACACCTTCGCGATATAATCATTGGAAATTTCATTTCACGGATTTTACAATTTGTATTTAGAAATCTGTCGACAACTTCGAGGAAAGATAACACAATTTTGTAATGACATTAACAAGATTATTAAAGATTGCGCGAAAATAAACTGCGAATTTATTTTCACTTATAAAACCTTTTTATAAAGTGCTACTTTCATTAAAATTATTTTCATAATCATTGTAAAATTTATTCAATCGTTTTTTTTTCTCACGATTACGTGCAAAAAATATGATAAGATTTTTATTTATTATAATGTTTACAATGATCATTAATGTAGTTCTACCTTTTCATTTGGAATTTGAATTTTAATCGTGTGTTATTTGATGTATTTTATTCGAGTAACATTTGGGCATAATTTTTCGAATGACACGCGCATCTTATGAAGAATCTGGTGACAATTAATTTATAATTACAAAAGAATGTAACTTGAGGCGACAATAAAACATTGCGAATCGACATGAGCGATAACGAATCGTTATCAATCGGTGACCGGATACGGGCTCATAAGCCCCTCGGGTTACATGTAGACCCGGTTGTCCGGTGTCCCTTGCATTCGTACAGTTGCTTCGTCTTTCGCTCTCCCCCTAACTTGGCCTGCTGTCAGTTTTGCAATTTTAACCTCATTTCAGCTCATCGCTATCGCCTAGTACAAACAACGATAAAGCGCCCCTTTATCGTGAAACCGCGATATTAACGCTTTATTTTTCCAGACCACTCGCGGTATTTTTGCAAGAAAACTCTGCACGCATTACTTTCAAGAATGACAAAATTTTTTGAACTCGTGCAACCGCAGTGTTTTTTTTAATCCAAAATCTCAGAAAAAAAGTATCAGAAATTGAAATTGAAAACAAATTGGAATAAAATTAATTAGTTGATAGAAAATGACTTTGGGGATGATTTATGAGTTCAATGATTGATAGTTTCAAAAAAAATGATTGCTGCGCCGGCGAATCAAACTTTATTTATAGAAAAGTAATGAATTACAATTGGAGTTGGATAAAAAATCAGTCATCGCTGTTATAATTTTTCAAAGAGCATTCACCACTAATGATCCCCATCTATTATGTTGCACTGATTATTTCTTACTGATTAATTTTATCTTTTTATTGCTCAAACCACTTTCCTCTAAATATAAGAATCTTGATCCATTTTTGGAACAAACATTTTTTTACTTGAAACCCACGCGGTTATTTAAATAAGTTAAATGTGGCAGATTTTGTTTGACGAAGTTCAAGTTGAAATTATTATATGTTTTCGTAACAAGTGATGGGATATGAGTCATAAAATGACCTCGACGAATAGCAGTTCAATATACATTTTCAAATGATTGTAATTATTTTGTGTTCATCTGTAGTCAGTTCATGCGTCGTGATGATAATAATATTGTTTCGAATTGTTTGACAGTCGCACTTCTGCAACCTCGATACGTTACGGTCAAAGCATGCATTTTTACGTCACACCTACTTAAATTCAAATCCAGCTGACATTGATAAAATGTCATGTTATTTACTCGAGCATTTTAACTAAGTCGCACATGTGTTGTGCGTGAGTTTGTACATTCATGCTCGTAATGCTCGCGTCTCGTTTATGCAAAGAAAGGGACACGACTTTTTCGTTTGCTTTTGTCATCGGGAAAAAGAGCAACAATTAATTAAAATAATATATGCACTAATTGTTTTTCTGCGAGCCGAAAAAGATGTTCATTGAACTTTTACTATCTCTTTCAAAGTTGAACAAAATTTCACTCAATTGTGTTTCTATAAATTTAATTTAAAAATAAAATACTGAACATTTTATTCTTTCGATTACTTGTAAAAATCCAGTGAAAAATGAAAAAAAATTTTTTTTGTTAAAACATAGATAAAATGTTGCCTTGAGACAAATGCGACACGTAACTCTATTACAATTTCAATTGTAATTAAATTGATTATAATATGCAGCATAAATTTATAAATAGGTAAATCGTGATTAATTCGCAAAAATCCCAATAGCTTTTCACGTTGTTTGCACGCAAACAATCACACTGATTAATCTATGGACAGCAAAGACAGGCAATTGGATAGTAATACCGTTATAATTAATTACAAATAAAGCCGAGGATACTCGCTGATAATTCACTTTTCATTCAAACATTTCTAAAGTTTAACGTTTCTTTGGTTTTAAATAAATATTTTATCGAGTAAGGTAATGTAAGTTATGAGTATTTCGTTTATTTTTCTTTGTATTACACTCAATAATCAGTGAAATTTCCAAAAAAGTAAAAATATTTTTTAGATTAAATCTGAATAACATAGATTATACAATTAATGACACTATGTTAATTATTACAAATAAGTTTTTGTACAATAATTTTTCGACTTTTTCAGTTAACTTTATATTATTTCTTTTGTTATTCAAAATATTTTCCTTTTTTTTTTTTCAAGTATTTTGTATCGAATGAACAAAGACGATGACTCGTCGATCATTTTGAACGTTGAATTCGCGTGATTGCCAGCGGGTTTTCTGTATAAAATGAGCGCGACTTTGAGATCGACGTTGCATTCAGCGGCGCGATATTAGTGAATGGAAACGTGAATGAGCACACACCGGAGGAATATCAGAACGAAAGTAAGAGGTGTTCTATCGTCCTGAAGCGGCTATATAGTGGTTCTTGAAATGCGCGACTTTGAATTGCACGTCGTATAATTTGTACTTAATTTATTCCTAAGCGCGGCGCATTTTATGTGTCGATCATACGTCATTGTCGAAAAAAAAAATTCGTTAGGCAACGCAACGTAGAAAATGATATGCAAAACTGAAATCGGCAATTTCTTAATTCCATGAAAAAAAATTCAATTCGGGGCAATTAATTACCGGATCCAGATCGAATATAACCGGTAAAGCGCTTAAAAGTATGGCAACTTAAAAAAATTAAAACGAAAAATGAAAAAAATACAACAGTGGTCAGCAAAATAAGGTGCATCTTTTTGTATAAAACATTTTTTTGCGCAATTTTTATTCAATTCGGACTCTCAATTATGTAGACGGAGATAAGATAAAGATCAAACCGGTTCGAGGAAACAGATTCGGTTGTAGTACTAATAATCGTTGCAAATATAGAAGGAAATTGTTCTATAAAGTTTTGCTGAATTGAGCATTCACTTTTGCAGGAAAACAACGATTCAAAAGATTAGATTGAAGTGCACTGAGTTTTGATCTAAATATTTAGCGATACGATCTCATCGATAGCAGATAAGATCGTGCAAATTCGGAGCAAGGTTGTAAACTGAATAATAATATATAGGTGTGAATTTATTGTTCCCAAGACCGCCATGGAATTTCTGTTTTTTTGTTGACAATTTTTATAATTGCACTTCATGAAATGCGTAACAAATCGGCAATAGTCATTACTTCATGTTAATTAATGTAAATGCTATAGAAACAAGGTGAAATAACTATTTTGCATGATTGCGATTGGATTGTGTCAAGTTTGTGTCAATTTTCATTATTGAAACACGAAGTTTAGCAAGATGTGATTTTTTTGGTTTTATCTGCGTCTATGATGCATTAATTGTTTATAATTTCGTATCATATTCTTCATCTACTGACTGAACTTATTCTCGTCGTTTTTCATCACCGTTAAGCTTTTCGTACAAAATTTTGTTTCAACTCAAAATAATATTTTCAAAGGCCTTTTCCATCCTAAACTTTCACTAATAAGTAATTACATTTGTAATCTCTTATAATGGCAACCCTTCCAAAATTTCAGTTGGCAAGAAGACCCCGAACCAATTATTGAAAATTAAACACACGCAATAAATTGGAGCAGCCATAAAACTGTATTGGTAATGTTTGTTATGCATATTCAAACAAATTCCTGAGGTTTGAATCCTATCTACTGTGAAGCTGGAATAAAAGACAAACAAAGGGGTGAAGGGGAGAGGGATTGAAAGCAATGATTCGAGTCGAAGGAATGTCACGGCGTATCGGCGAAGGTTCGCGTCACACGAGAATAGCTGGTTCGAAGTGACGCGGATTAACACGAAAGTAAGAGGTATTAGCATAGACACAGACGTAGAGGCCTACCTGCAAAAGTAAGTCACCGGGGGACCGAGGGGCAGGGGCCTCGAGAGGCTTAGAAGAGCGAGCTAGAAAATAATTGAGAGAAAAAAAAATGGCTGAACGTTAGGCACTGCTTCTCACGTGCTCCCACGATCGGTTCATGGTCTCTTCTAACGTTCGACTAATGATAGCTTGTATGTGTGTGCGAGTTCGTTAATGTCTGCCTACGCGCTGGACCGGGGGACGGAATCTCGCGCGTGCAAACGCACCCTCAGATCCCACGGAGCCGCGATTGAGCTGGCCTTGCATCGTGAAAGGCATACGGAAACCGCCACGTCCATCTTGTTACGTAAAAGCCCGCGGCGGGGCGCGCCAAGAGATCCCCGCACTCAATTGCCAAGTGCAAGCACCGCGGAAACAGATACCACCACGCCACATCGGTCTAACCCACTTTACGAAAAAGGATCAAGTGTATACGAACGTATCGCTGCGACCGAAGGAAGCAAGTCATTTAGCGAGACCTATTGAGCAATCGCGCTACATTCAACTTTACCTTTAACTCCATATATCATAAGGCTTTTCACATCTCTGTTAATTTATGCGTTCCGCTGTTCTTTGCGTTTCAGAATTTTCATTCAACAATTTTCGAAATACTTTACAAAACACAAGCTCTCACGAATTGTATTCGTGATAAAAATTTTTAGTGAAAACAAAAAAAAAAGTGAACAATATATGGAGGAGAAAACATTTTTAAATGCATCATTTTCGCTGCAAAAGATAAAGGATTTTGTTGCAAATGGTAATGCAGAATGAGTGGGATTTAAAAATGTCAGCGATGAAAAAAAAAAAATAATAAATAAGACACTGAACTCATTTGTTAAGTACAATGTAATCTAGTTATCATGTTTTATAATTTGGTCATTAATGTAATTAGTTAGAGTTTTGAAGAACCGTGCAGATTTGCGGTGAGCGTTACTCTGTCATAATGTCAGAACGAAATATGATTAAATATTAACATGTTTTTCGTGGGATTTACAACTTAAATAAATAAAATCTAACTTTTTTTAATCATCCAATGAAATTGTCTCATGGAAAAATCAAATAAAATAATAGATGAATACAATAACTTGTTTCTAACTAAATAAAAATGATCCACAGAAATCCCAACGTCCATTGAATCTTGAATCTAAGAATAAAATAATAAAATAAAAATGCAATAAAATTGAATATCATGGCCAAGTATGAGAAAAAAATGTACTTACACCTTTGAATATGGAAGGTTACGATACCAAATTTGGTTGTAGTCAAGTACAATTTATATCAAAAATATATCAAAATAGATAATTTCAGGTACTGAAGTTGAACAATTAAAAAGAAATTTAAAAAATTTCTGTGTCCCTGATAATCTTCTGTCACTGCCCAATGTCCCAAAATGAATTAATTGTATTGTTCTAAAATAAAAATTTACGCATTTTTTGAATTCATAGACCATTTTTCTTGTCTAATAGTCAAATCGTCAGCACAAATCATACTGTACGTGTTGCCTGCTTTTAACATGCAGGTGCAATGCTCTTGATTTGAACTCTGTCCTATGTGAAATATAGTGCTGATTACAGAATTATACAAGTTCGAGAATTTCAGCATTTCGCATTTCAGTTATACTGAATTTACCGTAAATAGGAAAATAATCGAAAAACTAATAATTTTTGAACATCTCAAATTCCAAACATTCCCTATCACTGCCCGATGTAACTTCGATAAGTCCATGGCAATAATTTTAAGAATTCAGATTATTCGTTTGAAAATTGCCAATGATGACGTCATCCGGATGCTGAAGAGAAGAAGAAAAAAATTTGTGTAGATTAGATGGATTTTCAGCCCTTCATATCTGAGTAAAAATTTGGTAGTTTTTAATTTTTTTTTTAGTTTTGCATTACTACACGGATACCACATGATGCACACTAATTTTTTTTCATACTTGGTTGGAGACACTACCGTGTCTCTTGATACACGATATGTTTAATGAAACTTTGTTATAATTAACCTGTTCATTAAATTAACAGCAAACATCATAAGGTTTCCAAAGTCGAGTGATCTACCAAACGTTGTATAACACGGCAATTAAATCACTCTCATCTTAGTAAAATGAAACTCAATTAATTCGGCATAAAATCGTCCAATTCTTTTGTAGAACTGAAATATCAATAAATCAAAGATCAAACGTGTCGTCGAGTGGAGAAGAGCCGAAAAGAATAATTATCGGTGACAATCAAACCGAGCACTTGTTTCGGAAATGGCGCTAGCGCCCGTCGCAGGGCACATTTGAGAAGCGCCCGTTAATTATCGCAGATCATTATCCGTCTCCAATCCCTTTGACCGGTTAAAGCTGCTTAATTAACTGTCCGTCAATGAAAAAAGTATCCAAAAGCATTTTGTAGCTAATTGCTTTCGGAAGAAGCTGAAACGGAAGTAGATGCTCTTGAAAGATGCCAAAGGACCACGTTATATGTCTGAATTTTATTCTTCCTTACTACTTTCATGTTTGACCGAAAGATTGATTCCAATTTTAGAAGTTTAATTACGATTTTAATGATGATCAATTAGACTTATTCTGATGAACAAAAATTGTTTTTACAGAACTTATTTCTTTATAACTTTGTATATTGAGAATAATTAAAAAAAAAAATGATCAAAACAAACTTCCGTCCGCTCACAAAAAAGAAAGTGTAGGTGATTTTTAATGACGGTAGGTTTTGAAATAATGACTTGAATATGCGACTTGAAAAACAGTGAAATTTACAATGTCTTCCAAAATCACAAACGAGTGAAAATGTCGTTTTTGTAAAATTTGCGAATTATGCGATTTTTTCCATTTTTACTTCGGTTAGCAGGAAAAGCCTAACGAACAGTAAATGATCAATGACGTTTAATGATGAAAAAATGTGAAAAAAAAAAAAAAAAATGAAACTTGTTGGGAAACACAAAAGAGGGCCCGGAGGTAGCCATATTAGTGTTTTCCTGTGCGTTTCATTTTGTGCCGGTGACGAAGAGAGGTCTTTTTCAATGAACGAGCGAAAGCTATTGGTGGATCGAGTAGAGGAAAAATGTCAAAATTACATGCAAACAAAAACGCAGGAAGGTTTCGCGCTCGAGACGTCATTGCGTTGAAGAAGCACATGGGGTGCCAGATGGTACGCATGCCTCGTCGTAATACGCATCGCGATTATATACATGACCTGCGAGAGCGTTCACATGTGTGCTATGAGTTTTTCTTTTCGCATGTGTGCGTTCCGAAGAGTTGTGTGCGCCAACAATGATCACTATGTACTGACTTTAGGTAAATGCTGGGGAATACGCAACGCGGGGTTAGAATTGAGTGTTTTTCCCTAACTTTTTACGCGTCGTTTTTTTCTTGAGGCGTATACTTTTCATATCGTCCACTTTTTCCCTATACTTATACGGATTTGTTCACTTTTTCTTACTACTGTCTCATAAAAAATATTCTCCCATAAAGTATTAAATGAAATAAAGAAAATAAAACAAATAAATGAATAAAAAAAAGACATTTCAAGATACTAGAATTTGCAAAATTTTATTTCATTGATTTTAATTTTGCATTTTTTGCAAATGAAATAATTTATCTTTTAAATTTATTATAAGAAAAGTTTTGCAAATTTGCAACTGTTATATCAGTACTGGACAATGCAAAGAACTTTTTTACAATATCTGAATTCAGAAACAAATAGATGAATCATTTGCAAGATACCCACACATAAATTTTCTTTATCTTTTGAAATGACAGGAAAGCTACATTCAATCTTGCAGCGTTGACTTACAACTGTTGGAACGCCGAAATTCGCCCGAGCTCGGTTTAAATACGCAATAAATAATATTCGCTCCAATGCTGGGCATATGTCTCGGCACTTCTTTTTATCTAAGCTGAAACTTTTCAAATTTCCCATGGGGATTCTTTGCTTTTCAGTCTCTCTGTATTTTCGCGCAGCCTTGACGCGCCATTCAGAAAAACACGCGTCTTCATTCGTGGCTTCATTATTCCGGACAGCTCTTTGTCTATGCATATTCATGATTTTGTCATTTTTTTCATAAAAATTACATTGGTGCTTTACAATCTGCTGAAATTTCATTGTAGAGATTATGTTTTTAAAAACTTGTATATCGCGTAGTTTTAATTTTTACTAGAAAGATTCTTTTCAAAACTCGAAGATTTAAAATATAATTATTCTTAGGTACAAAAAAAGTTATTACAGAAATTTTATTTTCCTTTATATCCATAGTACGCTGTCATTTGTGTCAGATAATGAAAGATATGAAATCTGTACAACCGACCAAACGACATCAATATGATTTTCATCTCAGATGTTCTTTCAACATTAGACGCAACAAAACAGCGATTACTTAGCATGACTAATTCAAATGTTTTGGTCGGCAAGGCAATATGAAAGGTAATTTCATCGATGGGACATGTTCGAAACATGTGTTCGGACGTATAGCTCGGCGACCGGTTGCCATGAATAGTCGTTGCGATAATAATTCATCCGGTCTCTTTTTGCGCGCGGCAGTTTCAGCTCACGAGAATAATCTTTGTAACTCCGCCGGAGACTAAGTATTAACGCCGCGCGCTTTTCAAACCGTACGTTGCACTTTGTTTCGCTTAAACCTAAAAAGACAAATACAATTGCACGTTGTAAGATCAGCAATTTATCGCACCTGGGGACGACATCTAACAAAAATTATTTGTACTATGGCTATATAACAAAAGAGTATGATAAATGAAAGAAAAATGTATAATGATTTTCTAATTGGAACGTTGATTAAAAAGGATGTATGTTCATATCTAAAAAAAAAGGACACGTGTGTATTTTTGAGAGCCCTGCGGTGACCAACGTGATTATGGACGTTTTTACGGTCTTATCTATTCTGTGAGGAGGTAATTGTTGGTTTCATAAGTTTCTACGGAATTGCTATTACGTGGTGTCAAATGCATTATGTCTCAAGATAAGAAACGGTGCGTTCTTATTCTGAAAAAAAAGTTTATTAGCCCGAATTTATCGTTTCGCATAATATAGTGCGGCGACCATACTCTGTACGAGCAGGAAATCGAATTTGGATTTACGAGTCTGAAAATCGAGTGTTACGATCAATTAAATCGAAACTGGTGTGATGTGTTTGCCATCGTGATTCATTGGTAATGAAACGGTTTATAAAAAAATGCAATTAAGAAATATGTGGAAAAAAAATGAATTACCAATAATCATCTTATGAAATTCAATTAGAAAAAATTGCGTTTCCAATTCTTTCGTGCACGTTTCAACATTTTGATATTCAGCCGGTCTCAAGTATTACGGGAAAAATTTTGATATTAATTTCGAGCGGTTGAAATCATCACAGTATTGAACAAACTGCAATTATCAAACTTAGATTAGTGCAATTTTTTCCTCGAAATAAAATCGAATGAAAAACACATTCGAGTGATTTGGATTTTTCGATGACTTATCTGGCGAGATCGCGTCACTTTATTGCGATTCAATCACGTCGAATGATTGGTCAGCGAGACACCTTTTTTACGAAATTTTCTTCAAACACGGACAACATGACGCTCCTTCCGGGGGGAAAAACGCCGAGCCAAGGACAACTGTTTATCGGCAGAATAACGACCGATGAGCAATATTTAGATATTACGTTTGTTGCACATTTTTCATTTGGTGTAATAGATGAGTACAAATTTTTCCTGCCACCACGTTGTTTACAGCTTAAGGACGGTTCGGGTCAAATTGTTATGCATTTTTTTTTTGCTATTACTGAAAAAATGAAAATAGCAAAATTATAATAGAGTAATTTTCCAAACTTGAATTTGAGCAAATTCATATAAATTATTGTATCCTTTTACACATTTATGTCGACAATTTTTTGTATTCACAAAATGTGTTCATTGATTGCAAAAATATTTTAAATTGAGAAATCATTTTTGAGGGAATATTTTTAATCGCGAGTGAAAAAAGTAGGCTGTGCAAATTTAAACGAGAGAAAAAAAGAAACGCCTAACGAGAAATGCAAACTGCGATAAGACGACCCTCCTTGCAAACATTGATGTTCTTGCTTTTGCGAAGGCCAGGGTTCGAAAGTACTTCGAACTTTTTGCGATTCGCTTCTATAGCGAACTAGTGACCCCGACATGAGGTCAATGATATTGATGCGGTTTCGATCATGCACCGAGTGATTTTTCTTTTCTATTTTTTTTTTTTTTTTTTTAATTAATCGTGACAATAAAATCTGATTATAAAATTTTAGGTGTGTTTTGTTCTGAACAAACTCCTAGTTTTAGTTCGACATCATAATTTATTTAACGTTCTTTCAATTTAAAAAATCAATGATTATGAAAATTCACAATTCACATGAAATTGTTTTTTAGTTCAAAGATTATAGCTGTTGCGACACTACGAACAATGTATTATTTAAAATGAATGTTCCAAATTAGTATAGACATTTTATCTTGCGCTGAAATAAAACAAAAATTGAAATGTGAAATACCGTCTCGCTAAAGTGAAATGAAAATGTAGACACAACTTGGATGTTTAAGAGATTTGCAAATGTATAAAACAAAAAATTGACATAATTATCGGTAAATTTTGAGATCAATAAAATGTCAGTAAATTTTATAATCAACCAATAGTACACTGGCGATGACATTGGGATTTATTACATAATCGACAAATCTAGAAAGATTGGCGATAAGACTAAAACTGTCTTTCTGACGGCGTTATATTTTATTTGAAAAACCGGAGTTATCGATTTTTGTGCTTGTTTCGCAACGTCGATTTTTTCCCTGATATGGCTATCAATTTTCTTTTATAGATAACGCAAAAATATGTTTCCGAACATCTGCGTCGTACATTTTGGTATTGCGATCACGTTAGGAAAACATAGAGTCGACTTGCGAGAACCATCAAATTTAAATATGAAATGCACTTTTTATGTAGCCAATTAAATTAAGCTAAGTCGAATTGATTGCAAGAATGGTAGGATTCCGTGCGAAAATTGATAAGAACGTGACACTTGAATTTAATAAATATACATTTTTGTTATGAAACTCTTATTTATGATCATGATGAATAACATTTGAAATAAATATGAGAGCAAAACAGGTTTAATTTTATTAGTCTAGTCAAGATTATAGTTACTTTTAATTGAAATTAAAAAAATAAATTGTTCGATAACTTTAATTTAAATTTTACGTCTTATCAATGATTACAATTTTTGTTGTCTATAAAGATCCAATTATCTCTTCAACATAGTTCAAGATTTCATAATGAAAAAATTTAAAAAATAAAACAGTACACGTAACTTAGACAACATTTTTTTAACAATATTAAGAAATGGCATCACTTTCGTTCTAATGCTATAATTTCGAATCCAAAAACTAACTTGGAATCGCGTGAAAAGAGAATTCCAATTATCCTAATGTTGCAATTGACTCACAGACTTAATTAACATTTCCCTTAACTAACTGCAAAAGTTTGTCAACCGACATCAACAAAACATTAATATGATAAAAAAGTTGAAAAAAAGCGTTTGCAAAAAAAAGAAAAGAAAAAGCAACGCCAAGGCTAATTACAAAAATTGATCAATTATCCAACAATTACATGGTCTCGCGTGGAGTTTTCAACCAATTAAAACGGAAGCAGCCCAGTAAACAATTAGGAGGTTTCGACGAAACCGTCAATTGATATTAATCCGAAACTCTTCTAGTATTCAGGGAAATCATTGAAAATGCAAATGAAGTGAAACACGGTTATACTCAATCTTTTTTATCAAACATAAATATAGTTTATGTTCCGGAAAAACAATGGTTGCAAACTATTTTAGGCGTGGTGTTCAGTTTTGTTCTAACTGGCAGTCAATGATAACTAATTTGACCAGCACGCATGGAAAAATTACCTCCTGTGATGCAGTCGGAAAAGCACATGCGAATGTCACACGCGACATAAAATAATTCATTTGTAGTTAAAACAATAAGATTTAATTATTGAACAATGTACTGTAGTAAAAATGAAATTGTTACACGCAAAATGTTTGAACATTCGAGACAAACATTTTGTTTTCTGAATGTTTTTTGCAAATTGTTCTATCTAATTTTGTTATGTTTATATTTATTGATTTCTTCTTTTTATAATAAAATAGGTCACCATAGCTTCTCTTATTGCGGTTACAAAATATATATCTCATGGAAATCAAACACGTGCCTCATATAACGTTGTAACATTGAAAACTATCTCAACCTATACAATTTGATCCGAATGAAGACCGGTGAGAACTTTGGACATATTGTTTAAAGATTTTTACAATTCCCAGTCAAGTTTTTCTTTCAATCCTGGTCATAAAAAAGTCTGGGTTGTTGCTACATTACGCACTGCTTAGACCCTTAGAAGAGCGTTGGTTAAAACGCGTTAATTACACCCTACCGTACAAAAAGAAGGCATGCATCCAGCGAGAATTGAATCTTGATGGAAACCTCGACCTCCGCGTGTCTGATGCGTGTACATTCATCTGCTCGCATGACAAGCCAAAGTATAGTCTTTGAATGAACAATAAACGAAGCGTCTTCATTCTCATCTTTTATTCTTCAGTCTAAAACCTGTACATAATCTTAAACGATAAATTTCTCATAACAAAGTAAGTTTCAAAATTCAATCAACAATCATTTAATTTTTGGATGATTTAATTGAAAATGATAAATTTTGTTATAATTAATTTAAAAAAAAATCAATTGATCATACTTCTGGGCTTTATAGACTAATTTGTTTGAAATAAAATCTTTTCACCATTTTCAAATTGAAAGTGACCAGAACCAATTTTTTAGAAATTTTCTAATAATTGTAAAAACTTATAATTTCAAAATTGAGTGTGAATGATTGGTGTGAAGATATCAAGTTACTCAAGTTGATTGTAAATGTTTTCTGTCCTGTATAAACGAAATAAATCGTAAAACATTTTCCTTTCAAGCCATAATAAACTAACGAATGTTGAACTCTGATTAGCCTACTTTCATATGTGCAATCGAAGACATTTTATCTTCTTTTCAAATATGCAAATAGCATATGACGTAAAATATCTCGTAAAAATGCACTGCTGCCAACGTAACACGTTATATACGAACAGTGTTTCATTTGTTCATCTTTCTCATTGCACGGCGACGCTTCATTAACACGTTTCCCCGTTCCTCTTTCTTTTTTGCCCGATGAAATTACGTTCGCGCATTAAGCGCGAGCATGCTATCTGTGATCTAAACGGCAGAACGTACCATATCGCCCGTTGCGTTTAGTCACCTGCGAATGCCATTTGTATCATCAGTCCGTTACGATTTAAAACACCTTGACGTCGCGTATAAAACTTGTAAGAAAAAGCCTAATCATGGAAGTTGTTCTCTCTGTTTCCTAATTAATTGCACTTATCAACTTAAGTTTATCATTTCATAGTTGGCATCAAAATTATAATCTATAATAAATACTGTTTATATTGCAAAACAAAATGAATAAAAATGTCTACATTTTTTTAATCCATGCATCCCTTTTGGAACAATTTTATTTTTAATCATCATGAAAAATTGTATTTCACTAGATTAACTGAGCCTACACATATTTCTGTAACCACCCCTTTTTTAATTACGCTCTTTTGAAGCGTGTATATTAATTCAATGTTCCGTCAAACTTGTAAGTCAATTATATTTGATTAAAAGATACGTCAGGATGCTTATCATCCCTGGATTGCCGTTTGTCTGACGTCTGTCAAGCGAAACTGTCTCTTAAAACGCCGTCCTTTATTTGCGAGCACAATTTTTCCCTGCAAAGCCGCGCGTATTTGGTCGAGTATACTGTGACGGAGATTTTGATTCATATTTATAATTTTTCCTGCATCGTACGTTCTACGCTGCTGTTGATGCAGCCGTCTCTATCCATTCGTCGGAGAAGGATTTCAACGACGGAGAAAGGGCGCCTGGGGGGCTTCTGTCCACCCTTTGTATTGCTGAGCAATCACGACCTACCCTACAACACATCCATCTCACTCATTTTAAGTTAATTTCTTTCTTTCGTAGCATTGTTTTTGTTCCCTCTGTCTCTTTTCGGGATGTATCAGATGAAATTAAATTTGTCTCTCTTTTTCGTCGATGCACAAACAATAACAAACATTTTTTTTTTAAACAATATTTCACTCGACTACAGGACAAACAAACTTTCGTTCCTTCAATTGTGTTTTGATTCAATATTTTTATCCATCTGAAAATAATAATGTCAGAAAATGGTACAATTTACTCATTAAAAAAAATGACTCCAATGTTTCATTCATTTCAACATTTTGCGCGCAATAATATTTTTTTTCTGATCTCTTAAAAAATGCATTTTTTTTTTCTGCAACGCTGCACCTCTTTCTGAAATCTGTCCTGCTTTTCATATCACCATCGTTGGTTTTGCCTCCTTGTCTGCTTTTCTCTCTCATCACGGACGTCATTTCATGCGCTTTGGGGTTGCAAATGTGTTCGCGATGACTGTTGTGCATTCGCGGAATGACTGATGAACTGCAAGCGGGCATCCTTCGGCCTTATAGGAAACGCTTGGGACGTTTCAATTATACGCCGCCGGAACGAGGCAGCATATTTTTGTTGTGATGTGCGCCGACCGTGGCGGCGCATTGTTTCTTAAGAATTTTTCGACGCTTTTGATGATTACGGACCCGCGTCTCCGATCATTGCTGGTATCATTTTTTTTGTAAACGAGGGTGTGCCACTCACTGATGATGATCCCTCGGGAAAGAGTTTTGGGATTCACTTTTGACTGACGGCAATGACGGATTTCGCATGAGGGGGCTTGATCGATGAAAAATTGCAGGGAAATTAAATGTGTCTTGCACAAGAGCACGAGTTTTTCTTTCACCGAGAAAATTAAAAATATTCCCTCATGTATTATCGTATAAATATTGCACAAAAATTAACGTTTAATTATTATTTTTTGGTCTTTTGGTTTTCAAAAATCAGAACAAATATTTTTCAGTATGAAAAATGAAAAAAACAAAAAATAATCAACTTGATGAATATGTTGATGAAATACATCCATGTTGATAAGATTAATAAATTTGGACATTTTCTCAGGCTTGACTGTTGTAATCATTCGGCTTAATTAAATTTCCTATCCTTGAACTTAAAATTCGTTCTTGGGAGGAGCGTCTTACAAAGACGGCGTTATTACTTGCACAGCAGTGGACATGCTCGGAACGTCGCAAACCAACCCGGTCATTCAAACCGACCAAACTGGTTTCACGTCGTTTCTGATCCACCACGCAGAGAATTTGATAGATTTCTACAGTGCGCTTCTCTCAGACGATCTTAGCCGAGTTCGTCCGAAGACCAGGCAAAGGTCCGCGATGCGGCATCGTTACGTAAATAACGTTCGTATAATAAGCGATTCACACTCAACCTTTTTGAATAAAAACTTTCGGTATTTAGACAAGTTTATTATTCAATATAAACTAAAATAAGTTTAATTTCAAGATAATCGTGGCAATAAACTCAGCTTACAAATTTAACCTTTACAAAATAATATTGCACCAGAAATCTCGTTCCTTTTTGAAAGTATATTACACTTTTGAAGAATATTAATGGTGAAAAATGAAATGAAATATTTGAATTCATCAAATGAGAAAAGTTAAATGAAAAGATCAATGTACGTGATGGCACGTTTGTAAGTCATTGAGGATGGTCGGTTGGTCGGCTAGTTGGTTGGTCCACGACAAAAACTAGAAGTGCATGTCTATTCGTTGACCGCGAACACCAGACCAATCAGTCGAACCAGTCTTCAGAGAACGACGAATACTAGTTTTGCTCCTGTTTCGTCTGAATAACTCCGCTAGTTTTTATTTTTTTACCAATCAATCAATTATTCAATCGCTTAAAAAAAAGTTTTATTTATTATAAAGAAGTGATGATTATTAACTTGAAGTCTGCAAGACAAAATTCTTTCCACTCTATAGTTTCCTTTGGTATTTTGCAAAGCTAGTTTTGGTATATATTTTCTGTCTTGGATAAAAAAAAACCAGACCGATGCGACAGATTCTGTTAACGGCAAAGAAACATATTTCATTGCGCTGCGCGGTGATTAGACGACAAGCGAGTCGCGTAATTAGCACGCCACAAAAAGGAGCAGGTGCAAAGTTGACGAGACTAGACGCGAACAAGATGTACGCGGGAGATGAAGCACTTGCACAGCAGCGGGGAAGTAGGTTTGTAGGTGGAAGGCGCGCTTTGAATGATCGTCGTTCGATTAGACAGTCGATTCTCGAGGAACTGATTTGATTGGACGATGAAAGGTCGAGGTGTACGCAAATTCGTAAGACTCGGCTATTTCCATCCAACTTTATCCGTCATTTTTCAATTAATTTTTCCATCGTTACTTTTTACTTCGAAAAAAAAAAATTTTTTTTTCCCAAGATTGAACATTTTCCTGTTTTTTTTTTATCCTGACTCAAAATTTCCACACAAAAATATCAGTTGGCAATGAATTTTGAGGGGGGAGGGGAAGGAGTTAATAGAAAAGAAAAATAAAAAGCTCGAATTAAAATGTGAACAAGATAAAAATGTGTAAGCAAAAATAAAAGTCTGGATTGAAAAACAACGATTGTTCTTGACTGAAATTTCAAAGCATCGTTTTTGATTGTTCGGGTAAACACGGAAAATATACGATATAATGCGGATGTGTATGTGTGTGGGTTTGAGCCTGTTTCTTTAGTCACCGAGAGAGCACCTGGAGATTTTCTTTCGTCGCGAGCACAATCGGAATGGGCCATAAAAAACGGGACGACACGAGGGCAAGGCGCGAAATGACACAGAAAGATCGGCCCGGCCTCTCCCTTTTTACTGCATATTGCCGTGGAATTGTACGCCTTTACATCGCGTAGCAGCAAGCTTTTGCTGATGTAATGAAATGCAGACTGTGATCCGTCCAAAGTGACTCAGATCGTTATTTCTTCCCTTTTTTATCCATCTCTTTCTCTTGTTTTCCCACCTTTTTTATCTATACGTTTCCGCACTTTGGAAGACGTGAATAATTATGTATTCTTGTTTCTGTTTCGCAATCTATACTTTATGGATGTTTGATTGGATTAATTAAAATGAATACGTTACGATAACATTAAGATAAAAATAAAGGTTATTGAGATTTCAATTGGCTGCATTTGTAAATACGAGACAAAAAGAAACTTGAAACAAAAAAGGCAAGATTAACGCGATGGAAAACGAAACTGAAATAAGAATGTGAATAGGAAGGAGGTGGATAAAAATAGTCAAATTTTCAAGTTGTGACGTCAGAGCGACTGATCAAATGTTGAAATGAAAGATAGAAAAAAAAGATGAGGCAAGGTGCCATTTTGTTTTTTTTTTCGGCGATTGCGGCGACAGCCGAATATTCTAATCGGACGACGATTTGCTCGACTTAGAAAGGGGAGCTTAAAGTGTGGTTTGATTGGTTGCTTAAATCCACGGCCATGTTTAGTCAGCCGGGCCCCTCCTGTTTAGAAGGGCATGACGTCAGTGGGCGCGCGCGCGCAAAACCGAGGCCAAGCGTCTCCCCAGCACAGAGAGGCACGGTTCTGAAAAGACGGCCGGCTGCCTTTCGGTTCCCATGGTCGGCAATTTCGTAACTCGCCACTTAACGACTCGTGCCCCTCTTTTGACGGGCGACGAACATTATTGCCAGTGGCATCGTTTACTAATGCTTCCTTTCTTTTGGTCAGGGTTGTTGCGAAAAATTCAGCCAACAAAAGAAACGACTACTTTGCACGGTGCTTTATTGAGCCCATCGATCGTTTTTCTCCATTCAGCGGTCGACCAAAAACGACATTGTTATTTGCGCTTTTTCAGCTGGAAAATGCAGAGAGCACCGCCAATGCCCAATTGTTGTGCAATCATTGCCGAAATTTGCGCTGCTCGAAGGAGGGCTTTCAAACTGCCGTGCCGGTTCTTCAAAGTGTTTGTGAAGTCATCAACCAAATACGCCCAAATTATTTCTTTTGTATTTTTTTAAATCAAGCGCTTCCAGCATATTTTTTCGTACCATGAAACTAGTCACTGCAAATAATTCCCGTTTTATTAACCATTCTTTCACACAGATTGACAAATATTCGTCATGCATATGAATTTTTGATTTGTCGTATGAATTGAAAATATTGAAATTTATCGTCTGTAATAATTGAAAGGCACGGAATTTGTATTGCAATCAAGATTGACATGAACAATTTTCTACGACGTTGCATCTTTTTCGTCGATATTTATATTTATCCAGTACCTTCAACCCCCATTAACAACTTGTTTTCCCCTAAAGTTGAATGTTCACTCCTAATCTTTGATTAATTTATCATACCTCGACCTTATTATGTCAATATTTCAAATTTCATATATTCTCAATTTTCCGTCTTATTCAGTCATTCCGGGTCATGATTTTTATTTTGCAAAAATGTGATTACAGGTTGTGCATTTTTCTTACAACAGTAGTCATTATGCCTAGAATTTATTTATATATATATATATATATATTCAAAATGAAGTTATTATTTTATGGGACAATTTAGCATACACATGGAAAAAGTTCGTGTGCACCGTCAGCGATACTCAAAGCGTTTGAATAATTGATGGTCCAAATAATATAATCGGAGAAAAATGATAGCAATGAATTCAAGATTATATCTATCAGTCGCCCATTTGACGTTACATTAAACAGTGCATTTTTGTTTATTCAACAAACGAACGTAATTCTAATCGACTGAAAAGTATGTACACGGAATCAAGGACGCAGCAAATATTTCGTTTTTGCGATCATTATCTCATTTCATTTTTCTAATGCTCTGTTTACATTTTCTCTATCAATTTTTTATGATTTCTTTTTTTTCTTGTTATCCAAAAGAACTTGTTGTATATCCAAAAGAAAAAAATTGTATTGATAATTTTTCGTTCTACATCCCCAATCGCATCCCCACCGGTACATTCTCGATCCTTATACTATTCGCCACAATAAAACTCGCAGTGAGGCAATCGGCCGTTGCAGGATGTTTACGTAATTTTGACGTGTTTTTACATCCTTCTTTTAGCGTTTTTTATTCGCATACAGCTCGATAGATGAACACGCAAGGTACGGTTATAATACACGATGGACATTCGCGCTCATACATTCGATGTTCTCGCACAACTATGCGGCTTTGCATTCGCCCTCCTCTTCGCCCGGCGAGATGAATGTGCCTCTCTATGTGTGGTTGAATCACGACCGCGATATTCGAAGGATAGAAAATCCGAGGGGGAGAGGTGGGGAAATCGACTGCCTTCTTCTTGCAGCGACGCGACCTGCGAAGTAGTGTAGTGGTCCCCGGACCCCCTTCCTTCTGCCATAGTCGAACGTGACAGTTCAATATATATCGCGCGATCACCCGATTCTCTCGCGTTCGAGAATCGCCATTGCGGATAACATCGGCGAATATGCGTGCGTCCAGATACTCGGTTTCGATAATCTCCGACGATTGTTTCGGCACCCGTTTTTGTCCCCTACGAAAGTTCCGAGAACAACGTCCCTGCGATAGGTTTATGCTTTGCTTTTGTCCTATTGTTTCTTCAAACACACAACGCGGAGCTTCATTTTATTCGTTTGAATTACGCGCGCACTATTTTTTTCGAATTTTCGATTATGTAACGGTACGCAAACTGATTTTCAACATGTACAGGCTCAAAACAGTTCGATGCCATCTGAACATCATTTGTAGGCAAAAAAAGGGGCCCTAACCTAAAAGTAAGGTTAACTTTCATTTTTTTATTTATCATTACAAAAGTTGTTTCGTTAATGATTTTTATGGAACAAAAAGTGTTTGGTGCAAGAAAATTGTTCGAACAAAAAATTCTACCAGGATCATTATCTTCATTTTTTTTTTCATCATTCGATCGCGTTTCTTTCCATGACTTTTCAGCAGAAAATAGTTAATTATTATCTCTGATTGCGAAATTTCATTCACCAATCGGATAAGAACGAATCTCAAGCCTGGACTGAAATTAGATATTAGTGAAACGAACGGAGCATCAGGATTGGATGGGAGAAGCCGATTTCGATTGGGCCTGGTCATGACCGTAAGCCTATACCAAGTTTCGAGGCAGCGGTATGCGCGGTGCTTCTAAACCGGTCGTCATAAAAACCCGGCCTGGCCTTCGAGTCGGCCATTTTAGAACGTTCTAACATTTGACGGTCGCGCGGCCTCGTCAGGCTGCCTAATAAGCGGCCGTTAATCTATTATTCATTACAACGAGATACCCCGAGAGCGACATGCAAATTAACGAGCCGGATATTAAACCGTGTTTAGTTGTGTATCTGGGTTTCGAAAATTTACGCGTCATCAACGAATCATAATTTTGAGTTTAAACTTGATAGTCGTGAAATTTGAATATTTTGCATGTAATATGGTTCTGCAATTGATAACGGTTCACTCGCACGTTGCGAGCTAAAATTTTCTTTCAGAATAATGATTTGTAAAGAAACATACTTTTCTTTCATATTTTTCATATATTTACTGTTAAAATACATCAGTTTTACGTCTGTCGAGATTCGAAAAAACATCAACCGTGGATAGAACTATCCCGCGAAACGACCACCAAGGCCAAAGCGAAGACAGTGCCTTTCGAACGTCTTTATAATTTTCGCAAAGTGCTCCAAAACCTTTGGACGTATATATTGGTCAAGACTGAATGACTGACTGAGGATGTAATTTCAAAATTTCAATCTTATTGATGAACTTTGTAAAGTTGAACAGTCCGTTGTGGTAAACTGAATTTGCAAGAAGTGTACAACTGCAACGATATAAATCGCAAAACTAACGATTTTAACAAAATGTATAATGAAAATCGTTAAAAAATATTAAACTGAAAAGTGAATTATAATGAACGATTGCCGATTTGCTGAGCTATTTTTTTTTTTTCGATTTTTTAGACATTTTTTGTTCTTGATTTTCATACATCATTGTCACGAGATCTTTCAAGACAAATTATAAATGATTTTCGAAGAATAAGCAAAATAGTTTTTGTCTCAAACGACATTGCGCTGTGGATCGGCGCAAATAGCGGCGCAATTAAGAGCGATGCACGCAAGTATCGATCTTTGTCTCTAAGAATCAATGTAATTAAATCAGATATTTCAAACAGCGCTATTTAGTGCTTGGAGTTAGGATTCTTTGAAACGCGTTTGCGCCGGATTACCGGTCGTCCCCGAGGAAAAATAACAGAACCGGGTTTGCCGATCGACAAGTGTCTTGCGGATATCGAAATTGTTTTTGAAACTGCTGTTATACGTTTTTTTTTTCCTCAACGTTCTTAAGATTGTTGATTGAACAGAAAAGACGAGCATCAAAAATTGTGACAGCGAAAAAAAAATGTTCAAGTATTTCTTCCAATTAAAATAGACTATGAATCTAAAAAATATATATCTAAATGTCAAATTGCAACAAGATTTTTTGAAAATTTAATGTTTCAATTCTCAATGAACTTTTTTGTAGTATTAAACTTGCGGCAAATTGTTGTAAATTACGGTAAATTAAGATCAGTACACCTTTTTTTTCTTTGAATCAATCATAAAAGTCAGTAGTAATAATTCATGTACGTGTATAACAAACGTGGGGCACACAAGTGTATACGTATTATCAAAAGGGGTACTCCAATTATGAGACCTAGGTAATAAAAATTCTGAGCAACATATATTCATACGTACACGGTATAATTTAGTATCGACGAAAATTGAAATAAATCCGCGTTGTACGTCATAAAAAATAAATGGCATTGCCAATGTTCGACTTCCGGTCGAATTTCACCCTATAAAAAGTTTTCAAGGAGGAGTATATGCTTTCACTGTGGCAAAAAAATAATATAATACATGCCCAAATGTAAAGTCAAAACGTCCTTTGTTTTGTTAGTTTTCGTGTGAATCAATTTTTTTACTGTGGATAATGATTGGTTGGGACAGTAAGTGGACAACTTGTTTCGAGGGTTGAAATATTTTTCATGCTTGTTCATTATTATTCTGCACTTTTTTCGACGCGATTTTTCAAGCTTTTCCATATCGCAATTATTGTCTTATATATTTTTATGCTAAAAATGATATGAAATATTTTGCCGCACCGGCAACAGTTACGCAAATAAACAAATCAACGTAAAATCCAACAAGCTAAAATTGAGTGATAACGAGATTGTCACCCGAAGCTCGACGTCTAGTTTCATGCGGTATCGATCATCCACAATTCGTTCGACGAACCGGAAGTCACGCTGGCTATTGAATCAACGTTGCAAATCCATAACTATATATGTATTGAACAGTATTACATCACGAAGAAGTTGGGCATTTGAACGCATGTATTATTAATTTAAACAACACAGTAAGTGTGTATAGTCCGCATCCATTTTTTTTCTTCTAATTTCCATCCCATTAATTTTTTAAGTAAAAAATTGAATAAGAAATTATAAAAAATATATATATGTCGGTTTCCTTACGTTAAAAAAAAAAGAAGCAAATGTTCAAGTGGTATGAAATTAGATAAATTTTTCTATAAAGTTTCAAACCAATTATATTTAATAAATAGATCGAAAAATGTTCTATAAACGAAAAAAAAAAATGTTAACCTAGAATTCAAATGTATAACGTGCAACGAAACGACGTCTGCCGATAAGTTTTGCGAAATCAATAATTGCAACATGTCCGTGCTTCGAGAGCAACAGTTGTTTTTCATACACGGTAATATCAGATAACTTTTTGCAAATCCTCGATTATGCGGTTCGATAATATGACACATAATGTCTCCTTCCTTTTTCCGTTCCCGTAATCTAGACAGGAAGTATCGAAGCAATGGTTTCGTCGGCACATTTATGGGACAGAGAGATGCTCTCCGCAGAAAAGCATTATTCGTATAATAAACCGACCGCGAGAGAACGCGACTCCGGGAGACGTAAATACATACGAACCGACAAGGACAGAGTGCAAGAAAGAGTCGAGGAACCGAGAAGGATAAACTTTGAGCGAAGAACATGAAAGAATAAAGAGAGTGGTGTAGACACGGAGAAACGTAGAAGAGGGGGCGCACAGTTCGACGTTGGTGTGCGTGTTCTCGAGAACCGGTGGCGAATAATCGGCGAATCGAGCAGTCAAGCATCGAGAGCTAACCAGCACCCAGTATTTGGGACAAGGTCAGAGGCCCTGCCGAGCCAAGACACTGAGCTGCGAAACTGCACTTTCACTTCGCCGAACCGTCAGCTTGCGAACTGACGTTTTTCGTGCCGGATATGCATTTTGTATTGCCCGGCCAAACTTTACTACAGGTCATTATGCAATTTTTGTATTGAATTTGTCTGTGAACTCTGTGATTCGAGGAAAATGAAGCAACTCAATTGTTGTTGTTGTTGTTGTTTTTTTTTTTTTTTTTTTTTTTTTTTTTTTTTTTTTTTTTTTTTTTTTT